>JABWPP010000050.1:167882571-168554654 GCA_016920855.1 Puya raimondii
TTTGAAATCTGCGATGGCTTTTTTTTCTTTTAAGTTTTGATAACAATTATTAATTATTGTTATTTATTTTATTGGATCAGGTTGCGCTAATTTCCAACAAGAATATAAAAATATTTTGTAGACCAATTATGGGTTGGGCCTATACCCACCTTGAACCCGGCCCGAATCATATATCAAATTTAATATTATACTTAAATTTATATTTTAAAAATTTAGAATTAATATAATATATTTTGTAATATGATAAAAATAAATTATTGTTTCGGGTTCAGATCTATGTGTTTGGGTTTAGTTTTGGATTTCGAAATTTTGATCAGTTGTAGGTATGGATATGAATTTTCGAAATATGTTAAGTTTGAAAATAGGTTTTGCGATTGCTAGTTGGATTCGAATTCGAGTCCTTAATTATTATTTTGACCAATAATCTTAATTTTTTTTAAATTTTAATTTAAAATTTTGTGTAAAAGTTTTATTATCTCTAAGGGATGAAATTTTTAAAACTTATATTACATCTAATGGTTCTAAAGTATTATTATTATTCAACTCAGTAGGTTGAACTGAAAAACTTGATAGAATAGATTATAGTTTGATCAGTCGAAGCAACTGTTTTATTTAATTTTTAAATCATTGATACTAATTTTTTATAAAATAAATAACAAAAATTAAGAAGCTAATTGCAAACCAAAAGGTAAGGGATTGACATTTTAAAAATCGACTAAAAGTTGAAAATTTTTAAAGGTGAAAGTCAAAATCACCTTAATAAATCAAATCAACTAGATTGACTAACTTGATAAAATATATAAATAATCTACATTTAAATAGTGATACAAAATTAACATTGAATTTAAATAGTGATACAAAATTAACATTGAATTTAAATTTTTAGCCTATACAATTCTATTCTAAGAATAAATTGAATTATACCCAATATTACTAATCAATTAAAGTCTAAATAAGAAAAAATTTAAATTTTTTTAAATATATTAAATATGTTGAACTCAAATATTCACCCACATTCAAATATGTTTAAATTAATAATACAAAACTAATGTCAAAACTAGTTGTATGTAAACAATTACTAACATTACAAGTTTTTTTAAATAGTGATACAAAATTGATTCTAAAATATAAAAAAATATTAAATTTATAATATTACATATGTTGAATTTAAAGTGATACAAAATATTATAACATATTAAATACGTTCAATTCGTTATTATTATGAACATTAAATTCGTTAAAATAATTTTGCAAATTTTTTCTTATTTAAAATTTAATTTCAATTTTTAAACTCAACATGTTTAAAAATATTAATATTTCTAAATATCTATAATTTAAATTAATGCCTAAATTGGAAGAATTTCAGATTTTCTTTCATTAATGCTTAAATTGATGCACAATTAATGCCTAAAATTAAGATAATCAATTAATTAGAATATTCATGAAAACTTTCTTATATTGTTTTTTAGTTTAATTACTAAAATGTCCTCATATTAAAAAACCTGTTAACCTGCTACATAATAAAATTACGATTTTATCCTTACTCAATCAACGGTTAGGATCTTTTTTATTTTTTATAAAATAAAGTACCGAATCATTTCTCTATAACATTACCATCTAATATAAATTGTGAAGTATAATTTTTTTAATCTTAAAATTTTTAAATAAGTTAAAATATTATCTACCCGCAGCGAAGCGCGGGTACTATACTAGTATACATAACTTACGGTGTGCATCATGAATTTTAGAGCGGTGATAATATAGTTATTAATTAGACTTGTACAATGAATTTTAGAGCCGTGATAAGATAGTTATTAATTAGACTTGTACAATAAATTTTAGAGCCTCGATAAGATAGTTATTAATTAGACTGTCTCTTCGTAGAGATTTATACGGAATCTAATGAAGGGCTCACCTGTCGGCGTCGGCGGCGCAGTTGGATTTGAACACGGAGCAGTCGGCTCCGGCGAAGCAGGCGTTGCACTCGCAGACGGGGCGGCCGTTGGCGGTAACTCCATCGATGTAGGCGCGGCCGTGGCCCGAGCACGAGATCGCGGCGACGGCCTCGGCCTCTTCGGCTGCCCTTCGGGTCCAGGTGAGCCCACCCCAGGGCAGCCACGGCAGCGGCGGAGGCGGTGGCACTGCGGTGGAGAGGAAGTGGTAGTAGAAAAATAACACGTTTAGAAAGAGGGAGGCGCAGAACAGGACGACAAATTTTACACCCGGCATATTATTATTTTTCCTGCTGCTGCAGTTGCTCCTCTCCCACTCCCCTCTCTCCATTTTCTCTCTCTCTCTCTCTCTCTCTTTGGTTTTTTTTTGGGGAAAAATGGTGATTTGTTGTGTGTAATGTAATGTATTGTATCCTGGGGTCCCAAAAAAAAGAACGTGTGGGGTCCTAATTAATTTTTGTTTGGTTTTTTAAAATAACATGCTACAGTATTATAATAATTTTGATGAATTATACTATTATACTATCGATAGAACCAAGCGCTTGGTGCTATTGAGTTTTCATCAGTTGGATGAAAGAATGTGCAGTTAGGATGACAGTAGTCTCCTAAGGTTAAGTGGGTGGTTGGTTGAATAGTATAATCTAACGGATGAAAATGATCAAGAGTAGATCTAACGGTAGAAAATTTGATAGTACCAAGAGCTTGATACTATTGATAGTATGGTAGTCGGACTCTAATTTTGTTAGTACATGTCATATTTAAATGAAGCTAATAATCAAATTATATATAAAATTATATGATTTAGATATTAAATCTTTGGAGTTCACCTGATAATTAATATTAGGGGCATGTTCAGTTCATGAGTGGAATAAAAATAAGTAACGAAATTAGGTTGCATTGGAATGAAAAAAATAAAATGACGAATTATTCAACAATATTTGGTTTATTATTGGAATGAAAATTGAAATAAATAATTAGGACAAATAAAATTTTGAGAGAGAGATTTTAGTTAAGAAAAAGGACAGTGACGAAGGAAGAGAAAGAATGACTATTTGTAAGAGAGGTTTTTGAGTAGTTTACTTTGAAATAGGCTAATTGAAATTGCAAAATTAAATTGGACCATATATAAATTGAATCATTCTCATTTCAAAATAAAATGAAAATCGAAATACGATTCTTATAAAATAAGTAACAACTATCAAAATGAGAGAATCATTTCAATTCTAGAATAAAAAGTTAGTGAACCAAAAGAGTCTTTACAGTGAAAATTGGATTGTATTGGTGAAGGTCACTTTACTAGTTACGTCACATGATAATATCTATGACCACATGCAATATGGAATCAATTGGGGTCTCTTTGGTTTTGGTACTCTCATCGAGTTTCTTGTTTGAACCATCCTCCTTGACGCAGACAAAGGAGAGATTCCAATTAATTTTCTATTTTATATTTTTTGTTTACTACTACAAAGTTTAATAAATTCTACACGCCATAATCATCTAAGTGACATATATATTGTATGATAAACAGAAGTAAAAAAATGATAATAATAACAAAAGAAAAAAATTATATGGTTGAAAATAAATTTGCATGGTTGGAAAAATAAAAAAATAAAAAATCACGTGCTAATAACACGGTGGATCTACATGTTCTAAAACAGCGACATTGTCGCTAAAGCCCAATGGGCCTATTTCTAAAATAAGTGACGGACTTTAATGGGCTTTGAATAATCGACTACTCTTGGGCTTGTTAAATGAATAATCAACGTCTTAAAGCCCAAATGATTTTGCAATAAATGAAGGAGAAAATTTTATTAAATACCATATCCTCCGTCTCATCTTATATTTTAATTGAAAAACGAATTCTCAATTTCTACGAAAAAAAAAAAAAAACAAAATAATAAGTAAGAGAAAAATAAATGCTTGAAAGAGAAAGAGGACACACGGAGAGAAAATATGAAAAAAAAAACTTTAAAATCATAACATTTTTCCCTGAAAAAATTAGGAGGAGAGAGAAAATAAAACAATATAGCGAACCACTTAATTTTTTCTATTTTTTATTCTATTCATTGGAATATAATAAAAAAATTAACTTTATTTCTTTTCCTCTTGTTTTTTCCCCCTTTATTTCTTCATTCGATTCATTCCATCGATACAAAAAACGAAAAGAGGTAACTTACTATTCAATAAATTCACAAAAAATAACACATTTTTCTTTTCTCTTTTTTTTTAAATTTTTTTTCTCTCTCTTGATCCCCTGCTCTTTGTTCCCGCTTCTTTTGAGGTTCCGTTCCCTTCCCTCCGAAATTAACGAACCTTCACTCACAGCTCTACACTCTCCCACCATCCACCACCCTCCCCCCCCTCTCTCTCTCTCTCTCATCTTTCTCTCTCATATTCTTTCTCTCTCTCTCTAGTCAAGAGCTCCAACCATGGCGCGTGCGTTGATCGCGGCATGGGCCGCCACCTACATTGCACTAGTCTCATCGTTCGGCGTGGGCGGGGGCAGCGGCGTCGGCATCGGCGTGAATTGGGGCACGATGATGTCGCACCCGATGCACCCGGCGACGGTGGCCGCGATGCTGCGGTCCAACGGCATCGCGAAGGTGAAGCTGTTCGACGCCGACCCCTGGACGGTGGGCGCCCTCGCGGGGTCCGCCGTCGACGCCATGCTCGCCATCCCCAACGACCAGCTCGCCCGCATCGCCGGCAGCTACGACCACGCCAAGCAGTGGGTCAAGCACAACGTCTCCAATCACGACCACGACGGCGGCGTCCACATCAAGTACGTTTCCATATCCATCCCCCGCTCCGTTTCGGCTGCAAATTTTACATTTTTTTTCGTCTTTTGTTTTAGATTTTGTAATCTCAGTAGTGACACCGCCCTGTTTGATCAATTGCCGAAGTGGCGATTACGCAGAAAATTCCAATTCTTTTGTTGATCATCAGATACGTTGCTGTTGGAAATGAGCCGTTGCTAAAGAGCTACAACAGAAGCTTCACCAACACGATATTCCCCGCCCTCAAGAACATTCAGAGAGCTCTCGACGAGGCCGGCGTCGGCCGCCGAATCAAAGCGACCGTCCCCCTCAACGCCGACGTCTACAACTCCCCCGCCGACGACCCTGTCCCGTCTTCCGGAACCTTCCGGAGCGACATCCGCCCCCTCATGGTCGACATCGTCCGCTTCCTCAACTCCAGCGGCGCTCCCTTCACCGTCAACATCTACCCTTTCCTCAGCCTGTATCAAAACCCAAACTTTCCGGTGGAATTCGCCTTCTTCGACGGAGGGGGCAAGCCGGTTTACGACAACGGAGTCGAGTACACCAACGTGTTCGATGCCAACTTCGATACCCTGGTATGGTCGTTGAGAAAAGCCGGCGTGCCGGATTTGAAGGTCATTGTAGGGGAGGTCGGGTGGCCGACCGACGGTGGTAAGAACGCGAATGTCAAGCTTGCTAAGAAATTCTACGACGGGTTGTTGAAGAAGATCGCGAGGAAGGAAGGTACGCCGCTGAGGCCCGGCCACATAGAAGTGTATATATTTGCTTTGATTGACGAAAACCAGAAAAGCGTGCAACCGGGGAATTTTGAGCGGCACTGGGGGATCTTCACTTACGACGGAAAGCCAAAGTTTCCGATGGACTTAACGGGGGAGGGGCGTGACAAAAACTTAGTCGGCGCCGCTGGGGTGAAGTATTTACCATCACAATGGTGTGTTTTGAATGAGGATGCAAGTGACAAGTATAAGAATGTGCCGGCTAGCGTAAACTACGCGTGCTCGAACGCGGATTGCACGCCGTTGGGGTACGGGTCGTCGTGCAATGGGCTGAGCAAGAAAGGGAATATATCTTACGCATTCAACACGTATTTTCAGATGATGGATCAGGATGTTCGGGCATGCGATTTTGGTGGCTTGGCGAAGATCACGACGGAAAACGCGTCGCAAGGGGGGTGCCTTTTTCCGATACAGATTTTGAGTACCGGAGAGAGGACGGCTTCGGGAGTGGGAAGTTTCAGGATTTTGTTGACGGTGGTGATGCTAAGTGTAGTGGTGTTTGTATAGAGAGAGGTTCGTCGAATTTTTATCGTCTTGGAGATCGACGAGTTTGAATAGTAGGATCAGTTAGGAGCAGATGATTGATAAATTGGCTGCTATCAACTTTCCCTTTTTTCCTTTTTTTTCCGATTTGAGGGTACAAAATACAAATGATCCCGCTCATACTGGAGAACTTTGATTTGGGAAGTCCAGTTTCTGCTGTTATAGTAGAGTTGAACAAGTTCTGTAGAGTTGAGCAAGTTCTGTAGAGTTGAACAAGTTCCAGATTCCTGCTTCTTTACAAAGAAACAGATTGTGCTTTACTGTGTCTTCAAATGTGGTGATGGTTTTTCTGTATATTTCATTTTAGTATCATGAGTTTCTGGACTTATGGCTTGTTTATTTGTACAGATACTCAAATGTTAATTTGATCCCTGAAATCGAAGTTTTGCTGATCAGACCATGTATAGAAGGACCAACTAGACAACAGTCTATGGTGGATGATTTGGTTAGTCTTTTTTCATCCAGGTTGTATATACAAAGGCCGAAGAAAGGTAACGATTCATCTAGTTGTCGATTTTACGGTACTTTCATGGTAAATTTCTTCTGCTTGTAAGTTGCATAATTCATAATTCCCTCGGTCTTACTCAAGTTGTAAGGTTGTTAATGTTCACTTCATAATTTGATTTTTTTTAATTAAAATAAAAAAATCTACACAGGTTTGACTAGGCCAGTAACTCCACATTTCCACAATGTCAAGGAATTTCTACATCTATGATTAAGAGAAGCTCTAGCAGTTGTTCTGAAGGAAAATATATTATTGCTTTGCACAGCAGTTTGGCTGATTAGAGGCAGATAGATGCCTAAAACAAGCAAAAAGGCTTTTCTTCTTGTTTTCTTTTCTTTTTTATTTTTATTTTTCCTGTTGAGGAGTCATATTTTGTTTGGCTGATTACATCAGCTGCTTCATCAAAGTAATTTCACAGACAATTTTGTTTCCATGAGCAAGGGAAAATTAATTTACAAGCAGATCAAGGTCTTCAAGGGTTCAATTACAATGAATGAAACTTAAAAATGGGTTTGTTAGAACAAATTTGATTATTTCGGAACCAAAAGCATACCTTATGTACAGGAAAACAAACGATTCCTAACTCCCGAATCTGGCTGAAGTGAAAGAATACCTTATGTACAGGAAAATTTACATGTCTGAAGAGAAAGCTTCCTTGAAGTAATGAAACAAACAATGATATGTAAGGAACAGTCATCTCACCAGCGTCGTCTCCTCTGCTCAGTCGTCAAACGGCATCAGAGTTACTGCATGAATATAAACATAAGGTTAAATAACAATTAAGTAAGCATTTCTAAAGTTATATATCAATTAAGCATTTTCTATTTTTCCGGCGAATGTCCAGAGTGAAATTGAAGTGTTGAAGAGATTGATGCATGAAAAGTTAAGAATTGCAGATAACTCTTCTACCTAGGAGCGAAGGGCCTATTAAGGCTTACGCAATTTATCACCCTAGAAAGTGTAAAATTAGAAAACCGCTGACGAGTTCAGAGTCTTGTTGGTTTGTTTTAGGTTCCTTTTCTCTCAAGTATATCTCAAGGCTGGTTGCCAATGAACTAACTGTTATAATTCAAGTTATTTCACTAGGTAATGAAAAAGGAGCTAACCTCTCCTAGCCGTAGATTGCTCATTCCAGTGTTAATATTTTCTGCTTCAGACATGAGTTCTTCCTCTATCTCTGCGTCTGTGAAGGTAAGGGCTCTCTGCAGCTTTCTGTGGCAGAAGATCTCGACCTCGGCCATGAAAACAGCAGTTACGGGGCGGTGATCAGAAAGTTTAAACTCGTTTTTTTTGTAGGTCAATAGCTTCATTCCTTTACCGTATGAAAGAATGCGGTCACACCTGAAGAAATAATAAAATATTAACTTTATTAAAAGATGAAAATTACAGAAACAAGGATTATAAGCAAGCACCAATATATATAGAATATGTTCAAATAGGGAAAATAAAAAAATAAAACTATTTACACAAGATTACAAGCATGAGGTGGTAAGAAATGGCAGTTCAAACTCATAGAAAACAAACATAATTGTTTCTGCTAATGCATCTTCAGTCCTGTCATAGATTTTTCATATATTGGCCCGTTAAAAAAAAAAAAAATCATTGACGAGATCAAAGTTAAAGAGTTTGGATAGTATTGTTTCGTCAAATACTTGATAAAAGATAAATTGGTTTGAGAATTACCATGCAGGTGTTCTTCTTCCAGATTTTGGATCCTCTCCTACATATTTCTCTGAATTGAATTCATATTTATAGGTCGGAGGAAAACTGATAACTCCTTCCGTCCACCCATCAAAAGCACGACCTTTCTTTAATTCATGCTTTAACTGTCACACAACAAGGTGGTATAGAAGCTCGGTTCAAAAACGAACAAACAAACAATAAACTGGTTCCTCATGCTTATAAGGTAGAAATTCCGTATAGGTATTAGAATAAAAAAGAAAAGGGAAGGAGAGGCTAATTTACCTGATCCATCTCAGCCAGCTTATCCCATTGCTTTTTGGAGATAAGTTCGTGTGTTCTTTCATACGATAAGTTAATGCGGTAATTGAGATCTCCCAACAAAATAATCCTACTGAAAAGTTTGAAATGTACGCATTAGGATTAACATTCTCAAGTCTAATACGAAAAACATTAATCCAGCACATGGGATTCCATGCTGAATGGATTCTGATAGGTTCAGAGTTCATGTATCTGGGTCTGTTCATGTCCAATTTGGGTCTAGCTGAGTCAAGTTTTGAGTCAGCTTAGGATTGAACTTAAAATTTTAATCCCTATCCCTGTCTCAAAGTCAAATTTCTCAAATTCGGATTTGGGTTTCTGGAACTTATCTCAATTTATAAGATTACGATTTTTCATTGTAATTTCACAAAAAATTCCTTAGCAGTATGAGGAAAAAAAGAAAAGAAAAGAAAAATAAGCATAGTTTTAAGACAGCATATGCAGTAAAAGCTTTTGCTTACTCATGATCAAAGATTGTTCTAGGCACGCCAACTCTAGCAAGCGAACTAAACTGCGTTCGCTTATATATTTCATGCACGTCATCGTTCCTTCGAAGTTCATCTCCATCCTTTTCTCCAGATGTGAGGTGGCTACATATAAAGCAAAAGAGTGTCTGATATACTGACATGCTGACTGATATTGATCCCTGGACCATTTACGAAGAAGTATAAATATCACATGATGGAGCATCTACCAAAATGTATTGAAAGATGGGCAAAAGAGCATACCCTCATGGGTTGTATTAACGTAAAATATATAATACAAGAGATAGTCTTTCTATGGTAACAATGACAACCATAGTAATAATATAATTAGGATTACATGCTATATAATCCTACGCTATAGATGGCAACTAATATACAGTATCTAAATATATAAAAACAATAGAAGTAATACTAAATATATCGTAACATTCCCCCGCAAGCTAAGCATCAGGTGGACGGGTGCGAAGATTGAGCCGTAATATCGAAAACCGAAAGGATGACAAGGGCTTGGTGAAAATATCAGCAAGTTGTTTATCAGAAGAGATATAAACCAACTCCAAATCACCAGTCTGAACTTTGTCGCGCAAGAATTGATGATCAAGTTCAATGTGCTTTGTGCGAGCATGAAGAACAAGATTGGCCGCTAGATAAGTAGTGCTTAGATTATCACAGTAGATGTTGATGGGTTGCCGGAGGGAAACACGAAGGTCACGAAGTAGACGACGGATCCATATCGTCTCAGCAAGCGCGTAGGCGACAGCACGGTACTCCGCTTCAGAACTAGAGCGAGAAATGGTGGGCTGCTTCTTGGCGGACCAGGAGATAAGATTGGGCCCAAAAAATATACAATATCCAGAGGGAGACCAGCGTGTATCTGGACAACCAGCCCAATCAGCATCCGCAAATGCGACAAGAGAGGGATTGATGCAGCGAGATATAGGCAGTCCATAAGTCAGCGTGCCCCGAATATACCGTAGAATGCGCTTAACCGCTTGCATGTGTGGTTCACGAGGAGCATGCAGATACTGGGCAGCGGAGTTGACAGCATAGATATATTCGGTCGGGTGAAGGTAAGATACTGGAGAGCACCAACAAGCTGACGATAGCTATAGGGATCCTCAAGAAGTCGCCCCTCATGAGAAGAGAGACGAGAGGCCGGAGAGAGAGAACTAGAGACGGGCTTGCTATCAAGAAAACCATGTCGCTGAAGCAGCTGATGCGCATATTTGTGCTGAGTCAGATGAAAACCAGAAGATGAGCGATTTACCTCAATGCCCAAGAAATAATGTAGCGGCCCGGGATCCTTCATTGCAAATTCCTGCTGTAAGGTGGTAATAAGAGAGCCCTTAGAAGAGAGGAGTTGCCAGTGACAATAATATCATCAACATATAACAGAAGAATAAGAGTGCCAGAAGAAGAGTGACAAATGAACATTGAAGGATCAGCAGTGCTCCCAACAAAATCAATTTCAGAGAGAAAGGAAGTAAACCGCTGAAACCAAGCCCGTGGTGCCTGTTTAAGACCATAGATGGCTTTGCGTAGACGACAAACATGATGCGGAAAAGAGGGATGCACAAAGCCAGGTGGTTGTTTCATATAAACCTCTTCAGAGAGTGTGCCATGAAGAAAAGCATTCTTCACATCAAGTTGTCGAAGAGACCACCCTGAGGAGAGAGCCACCGAAAGAACAGTACGAATAGTGGTTGACTTGACAACTAGAAAAGGTCTCATCAAAATCAATTCCTTGTTGTTTATAACCTTGAGCCACAAGCCGAGCTTTGAGACGCTGGAGAGACCCATCCGCCTTCTGCTTTACTTTGTATACCCATTTACAACCAATAAGATTAACGGGCGAGGGAGGAGGTACAAGATCCCAAGTAGCATCTGTCAGGAGGGCATCAAACTCCTCAGCCATGGCAGCACACCAATCTGCATCCTGAAAAGCCTCATGAAATGAGTTAGGCTCAGTAGGCAGAGTAGAACCCGCAGAGGCCAGTAAGGAGGTAGACTCAGTTAAACCCTTGGTCATAGATCGAGTGCGCATAGGATGTATGCGGAGAGGTGAAGAAGGCAGGGGAAGAAGAAGGCACTATATTAGGCTGAGGGAAGGGCGGACGATCAGAGGTGGATGGTGGCGGTTCAACAAGAGTAGGTGTAGTAGCAGCAGATCGGAGAGTGTGTCGTCTGGTATAGACCCGGAGTTCGGATGGACCAGCGGCAGTGGCATCGTTCCCATTCCTAACCTGTGAGTCATCAGAATTCAAGGTGGAAGGAAACGTTGATAAATCCTCAGACGGTGAAACAGGGGTACGTGTACCGAAACCACTATCAGCAGAGGAGCGTGTGAAGGAGAAGCCAGAGATTGCATCAATGGTAGAAGGACTCTCACCCAGCAAGGGAGGATTTGAAAGAAACTTTTGAAACATATCAAAGTTGAAAAAAGTGGAGGAAGGAGAAGAAGAAAATTTAGAAAGACAAGAAAATGAAAAAACAGTTTCAACAAAGGTAACATGCCGAGAAATAAAAACCTTACCAGTGCTGGGATGGAGACATCGAAAACCTTTATGTTTATCAGAGAGTTCTAAGAAGACACAAGTTTGGGACCGAGGAGAAAGCTTGTGAGCTGCAATGTCCTGCACATCGGGATAACACAAACATCCAAAAACTTTGACAAGTTGCAAGTCAGGGGAAGAGCAACCATGCAGAATTTCATATGGCGATTGTCCTTTCAAAACAGTAAGAAAAGGAATTCGATTCACGAGAAATACAGCAGTTTGAATGGCATCAGTCCAGAAACGAGGAGGCATGCAAGCTTGAAACAGCAAACTTCTAACAATATTAGTTAAATGTCTATGCTTCCTTTCGGCGAGGCCATTTTGTTGAGGAGTATAAGGACAAGAAAAACGGTAAAGAATTTCATTTTGTGAACAAAGGTTGGAAAACTTATCATTTACAAACTCCGTACCATTGTCAGATTGGAAAATCTTGATTGAGCTATGAAATCTGTTTTCCACCATTGCTTTAAATTCGAGAAATTTGTCAAAAACTTCGTGTTTAAATTTCAAAAGATAAAGCCAAGAAAACCGAGAATAATTATCAATGAATATAACATAATATTCATAGCCAGAAACAGATGGAACAGGTGATTGCCATACATCAGAATGCACAATATGAAAGGGAAAAGCAGATTTAGATTCAGAATCAGAAAATGAGAGTTTAACATGTTTGCCCATATTACAAGCATTGCAAACAGATAATGGCAAAGCAGAATTACAATCAGAAATAATGTTATTGTTTTTAATAAATGCCGAAAGAACAGGAAGACTAGGATGACCTAACCGTCTATGCCAAACATCACTACTAAACCTAAATGCAACAAGACCAATCTGTTGCTTATTCCCTACACTTGCAACTTTAGAAGAAATTGGATAGAGTGATGTTCCCGAGCTAGGGCAGTGCAGAAGCTCCGCCCTTGTTTCCTTGTCCTTCACAGAAAACCAGAAGAGTCAAATTCAAAAACAAAATTATTGTCATGACAGAATTGACGCACTGAAAGTAAATTTCTCTTAATAGAAGGAACCACAAGAACATTTTTAAGAGCAAAGGAGTTAGAAGATGTATTCAATCGAGTTTCACCAGTCTGAGTAATATCAAGTAAATTTTCATTACCAACTAGAATTTTCTCATGCCCAGTATAAGGTTTGGAAGATGAGAGAATACCAAAATTCGCGGTCATGTGATTTGACGCTCCAGTGTCTGGATACCACACTTCCTCACCAGGTTCATGAAGAGTCATAGCAGCAAAAGTCTGAGGGACATCATCGGCCACGAATGAGTGATTGAAGCGTTGTCTACATTGAAGAGCAGAATGGTTGTACTTTCCACAGATCTGACACTGTGTGCCAGACTTCGGAAAATAAGATTGCTGATTTGGAGTGTAAGGTTGAGGAGGATTATTGGGTGAAGAATGTGGATAGATTTCAGGAGATCCACGACCAGGATATGAGTTGTGTCTACCGCGTTGTCCTCGACCACCGCGATATCTGCCTCCACGATTTTCGCGTCCACGATTTGCATAAAGAGCTTTGCCGTTAATAGTGGGAATGGCAGGTGATGTCGTCGAACTAGTATGACGTTGAACTTCTGTTTCCTCTTGCATTAGAAGTGGACGAAGTTGTTCAAAAGTAGGCTTATTTCGGTGTGTATTAAGGGCACTGACGAAATCTCTATATTTTTCTGGTAACCCGAGAAGAACGGTCATGACCAAATTATGGTCTGACTCAGTTTCACCTATCGCTTGTAGGGCATCACCAATTGATTTAATCTTTTGCATGTAATCGCTCATGTTCATTGAACCTTTCTTGATGCTTCGCAATTCAGACTTTAGAGAGAAAGCCGTGGAAGCAGTTTTATCAAGAAAATATGCTTCGATAGTTTTTCAAGCATCATACGCAGTTTTAGGAGAGTTAGAAACAACCATCTGCAATATGCTAAGCGAAAGGGTGGCATTAATCCACGAGATTATAGTGGTGTCTTCCCTTTTCCAATTTAGGTATTCCGGGTTCATAATTGTTTTCTTATCAGAAGTGTCAATAGTCTGAGGTGGTATAGTACCAGTTCTGTCCACATGCGGAGTAACACCAAAACTCTCCAAAACATTAAGAAATACTTGTTTCCACACAAGATATGTGGAATCTGTTAGTTCAAGTGGTATGAGAGTTTTGATGTTAACCACTGATAAATTTGAGGAAGAAGACATGTTACCACAAAAAGAAAATTCCACCACGAGAGAGTAAAAGAGACAAATCCGACGAGTAGAAAATAAGACCAAGTAGTCACAGATCCGGAATAAAGAGAAGTGAGTCAGATTAGAACCCGGCAGGAAAAGCTTGAATGAACCAAAGTTGAGCCTGATAGCACCAGAGAAGAACCGGACTGCACCAGGGAACAAGTAGGCGTCTGACCGGCACCAGAACAGCAAAGAGAGGCTGAAATTACTGTAGCGCCGACTGTAGCATTTTACTGTAGCGCCGGTACTGTAGTGATGGTACTGTAGTGCTGGTACTGTAGCAGTACTGTAGCAATACAGTAGTGTAGAGAAAGAAGTCCAAGGATAAGGGGAGATAGGACACCAAAAAGAAAATAACACCTATGGAAGAAGGTGAGATTTGTAGTCGATGATGGCTATGGATCGATATCCCCAAATTAGGGTTCCCGCTCTGATACCATGAAAGATAGGCAAAAGAGCATACCCTCATGGATTGTATTAACATAAAATATATAGTACAAGAGATAGTCTTTCTATGGTAACAATGACAACCATAGTAATAATATAATTAGGATTACATGCTATATAATTCTACGCTATAGATAGCAAGTAATATATAGTATCTTAATATATAGAAACAATAGAAGTAATACTAAATATATCGTAACATGTATACTTGAATACTTCCAATCCTTGTCTATGATGAAAAGAATTGCATCCATAACTTCTAATGATAATATTATATACTTCTAGAGCATGATGCAATTAATTCAAGTTAGAGATATGTCTACTACAACCTTGTAAAATTATATAATTTCATATATATTCCTGCGAACTTTCAAAACCTAAACTTGTTATATGTATTTCCATATACTTAAAAGATGGCTTTCTTCAATAAAATTTTCCAACACAACTCAATGGTTTCAACATATATAAGGATAAGTGTGGCTTTATTTATTGAAGGAGTATGCATTTTCAAGAAGTTTCAAAAATAATGAGAATAGGAGCCATTATTAATAGAAAACTTGCCTTGTTGCCGATGTAGCCCATGACACCTACACCCACAGTTGATACTCTCAAATTCTGAATGTGATTCCGCAGGCTTCTGCGCACCCATATCGAAAGAAATATACCAACCATTTGCTTGCTTATTATCCTCACAAATGAAGACCTTTTCTTTCTAAACATAGCACTCTCCAAGTTAAGATCAGGAATCAAGCGATCATCCTCACGTGCCGACTTGAAAGAATCACTATTTCTTAAGCATTTCACCGAATTATACGGTTGCGAACTATCCAGGCCATGTTGAACTAGCATATTTAATGGTGGCTCTGGCCAAATCATCCCAATCCTTTCCGAATTACTTAGCATTTTTGACAGTTTCTTCTGCTGGGTAATTAAATTTCCCGAAGTTGAGTCATAATTCTTGAAACTAAGATTCCGGGACCGGTCAAATATCTTTCGTGAGGGAGCTGAAAAGTTTTTTGAATCATCTTCCTTGGGATCGAGTCCTTCGTCGGGGTGTAAACTGAAATTCGCTTCGTTTAATGGATGAATTTCTTCATCGCTGTCACTATCGGATTCAGGAAGCAGCTCATCCTCCATGGCAAGAGCATCATCCGATGGCTTGAATCTTGACGGGGAAGGAGGATCACTATAACATTTGTATTTTGGTTTAGCTGGACTAATCTTATTCAAGCTATTGCGAATAATATTTTCCCATCTCAGAACAGGGCGGTTATCCTCAGCGCCGAATATATTCCCGGCATTCAATGGAACAATTTCTTGAAATCTGGAGAAGAAAAAAAAAACAAATCATAACTCGAAATGTTTATTGAGAAAGAAGATTGCATGAAATTTCTTTTTCATGAGTAAACTTAAGTTGGCGATCGAGCACAGTGTAGTTATTAGGAAATGATGCTATAAAAAAGGTAGCTCAGTCAAACATTTACCCAAGAACATAGATATCAGCAGGCTCCTCCATATCAAGCCACTCGCGGATGTCGAGGTCATCAGGCGGAAGTCTTCCTCCAACATTCCATGTCCCTACACAAATCCTGTAAAAGAATAAAGCTGAGAATCAGATGAAAGATTTGCATCAACCAATCTCTAAATTGGCAGTAACCAATTTTTCTTTTCTTATTTGGCAGCTATAAACTTTTATATTACGTCGCATAATTAATGAAGCCAAAAGGACAATAAAATCATGCCTGAGTTCTTCGGTGTTTATATATTGTGCGCGAAGGGTCTCCGACTTTCGTCTTCTTGGCTTGTAGGGAATGCCTCCGAGGCGAGTATCTGTAAAGTTATCAAGTAATAAGTTTCAGCAAGTACTTAGTACAATTCTACTCACACAGCTAGCTCCTCTTCTACATTACTGATAACAAGAAGGGTCATAATTTTTAAAAAAAAAACAAAGACACAAAAGGACTTGCAATATTTTTTCCAAGCATTCTTAAAATACACTTATTCCTCAATCCTTATACATGATTTACCAAATTACTTCAATTGTAAGCACCAAAGCCCTCATAAAGAAGCAATGTGAGAGAAATCACCAATAAATAACAAGCTGCCACCAAATTTAGGGCAAAAAATCATCAAAAATTTTGCACTAAATTACCATTAGTTTCGGCCCCAGATCCACCCAATCTCCTTTCCTCGTCGTGCATTTGTCGCTCCCAACCACACATCTCTGCATTATTGCCACACTTACAAAGTATCAGAACATCGCATAATTTGACAAAATCAAAACCCATTTTTAGGAGAGTAATACTAATACACTGATACGGATGAATCAAAAGGGAACCATTCTCCCATTATAAGATAATATTACAGTTAAAAAAGGCCTTACTTTTACCCAATTTTGAGGGGAATAGATACCACGGAGTGAGAAAAGGAGGCAACTTTAGGGCTCACCTTCGTCGTCGAAGTCACTTTCGGTGGTGTCCGCTTCGTCGGCGCTGAAGTCGGAATCCTTGGAAGTGATGTTGAGCCATTTCCGGAGCACGACCTTGTGCCAGAGCTGTACGCAGGTGCAACCCAAACAACAGAGCTCAATCCAACTCCTCTGCATTTTCCCCCACCCCAACTCACCATAAAAAAGAAAAAAAACCAAAAAAAAAAAAAAGAGAATTGGGTATAGGAGAATCAAAGCTTTGGTACCTCCGTTTGCTTCTTCGGGTGTTGCCTCATTTGATAAACTGAGCTACGCTTCTCTTCTCTTCTTCTTCCTGTGTTGGATTTGAGGTCACAAATGGTGGGAGAGGGAAAAAGAGGACCTTTTACTATTATATTAGGGTAAATTGCACTGTTACCCCTGAATTTTGACGAAATTTTACTTTACCCCATAAACTCCTAAAATAGTCACTAACACTCTAAACTCTAATATTTCATTCATGTTATCCCTTCCGTCAGTTTTTCGTCAAGCTCCGTTAACCGAAAACTGATGGAAGGGATAATACGAATGAAATATTAGAGTTTAGGGTATTAGATATTCATTTTATGAGTTTAGGGGGTAAAGTGAAACTCCACCAAAAGTTTAAGAGGTAACAAAAATATTTGGTTGTTAGAAAAAAAAATTTACAAAAAAATATTTAATTATGTTAAAGGGATAGTTTCAAAAAAAATATTTAAAAAATAAAAAAATAAAAAAGCAAATGGATTAAATGTGTGCGGCCGATATCTAAAGAATGAGATGATATTTAGTATCTCTTAATCTAACATCACTAATTTTATTTTTAAAAAAAATTAATTTATTATAAAATAATATTATATTTTTATATTCAAAATTTCTAATTGGTTAAAAAGAAGTATAAAATTTTGATTTTAGGCTATAATTAAATTACGTTGCATAATTTCATAGGAATAAGTGCATTCTCTAGAACAATACTTCTAGAGATAAAGGCGATAAATGAGTACTAAAGATAATTAACTAAAAATTAAAATCTCTATATCCGAGTGAGGATACTTATTATAAATCAACCACATTAGCGAGTACATCGGGAGAGTAGAGTGTTCGAGCATCATAGCTAGCTAGCTAGTGTCTCTCTTTTCTTATCTTTAAGCCACTCTAATGCTCTTTTTTTTTTTTGCTTTTATACGATAAAATGTAGGGTAAATTGTGGTTGATTTATTTTAGGATAAAAAAATATATAAATTCAAAATTTCACATGATCACTAACTTGAGTGTCAATAGTCAATCCATAAATAATCTATTCTAATGAAATAATGTATCTTGGGGCTAAATTGCACTGTTACCTCCTGAACTTTTGGTGAAATTTCACTTTACCCCCAAACTCGTAAAATGGACATCTAATATCCTAAACTCTAATATTTCATTCATGTTACCCCTTTCGTCAGTTTTTGGTTAACGAAATTTGATGAAAAACTGACGGAATGGGTAACATGAATGAAATATTAGAGTTTAGAATGTTAGATGTCTATTTTAGAAGTTTGAAAGGTAAAGTAAAACTCTGCCAAAAATTCAGGGGGCAACAGTGCAATTTACCCATTATATTACGTGACACAGAGAGAGCGGTGTGTTTGGATTGGGTGCGGTGAAAATAATAATAAATATAATAAATATAATAATAAACAAAGAGAGTGAGAGAGAGCGTGTGGGCTGGTGCCACGTGGAAAGGCGGTGTGCGGAGTCCATGGCTCCATGCCCACCAACCATTTGATGTTGGGACTATTATTGTGGGGTGGCGGCTTTTACTTGTTAAGGGGAATCAGGAATGGATGGAGATGGAGATGGAGATGGAGATGGAGCTGGAGATGCCTGTAGAAAAATCAATCAATCAAACGCATTCAATAAGGAACAGTTTTTTTCTTCTTTTTTTTTTAAGAGAGAAAGATAACATGTTATTTATTTATTTTTATTTTTAAAAAAATAATTTTAGCTGAAAATATAAAATAATTATGTTTCAAACTTGGGACCTCAAATACCAATCATTAAATTATTTACCACTTGCATTAGAAAAAGCTCAATACCATGAGAAACAGTTCTGATAATATTATTTTGAGTTCTAAGTGAGAGGTGCTTGATATTGATCATAGGGCGCACATAATCGCACATTATGTGCAACTTCGTATATATATAAAAAAATTGTATAAAAAAATAAGTATGTTGCTCGATTTTTATGCTCAAATATTTTTTGCATACGGGATTATAGAAAAAGTGCACTTATGATAATATATATATCGTGCTGTTTTGTAGACAGTAGTGTGTTGAACATATTGATTCGTGCACGCACTCTAAGAATGTGCATGTGTTTTGCGATATATTAACAATTAAGAACAATACATTAATTAGAAGAAAAAATATTCTCAGTGTGGTATTATGAACTTTATCAGATTTAGCCGATTAGCATGCGAGCGCTACGCTTTTGAGTTGATAAGCAATATAAAAAGCTAGATTTGAATAGGGGTTAAACACTTGCGCGATTTAGACGACTACTGATGTGGTTCTTCTACATACTAAAAATAAAAAGATAATATAGTAGCCAAACGTTCAGTCAATAAAATATTTAGGACTTGTATGTATTAAAAAAAAAATGCTAGAATAAGCCCCTAATAAAAGTGAAGCCATTTAGGAGATTAAAATATAAAATCTACTGCTATTTTTCAAATAGCTCTTAACTACATGCTTTCTTAGCCTTTTTCTACTTAACCTTTTCTACTCTTACCACGAGGATTATTCTGAAGCTAAGCTTTGGCAAATGTTTTTTTTTTTTTTTTTTTGAGAGAAAGATAGCACGCTATCCGCTTCGTTTATTTTTTTTGAAAATAAATTTAGTTGGAAATATAAATCAACTAGGATTCGAACTTGGAACTTCGGGTACCAACCACCAAGCCTTTTGTCACTTGCGCTAGGAACGGTCGGTGCTTGGATCAAATGTTAAGAAAAATTTATTGTAATAAAAAAGGTGAGATTGGAGAGTGTGTTTGGAGTAATTTTGTTGGTGATGGTCATATCACTAATTTAATACTACTCACTTTGTCTGCAACCAAGGATAATAGTCCATTACAAAAAAAATTCTTTTTTTAAGGAAACAACACTTGCTAAATTGTGACAAACGACAATAATTTTGCTATTTTTGGAGAGACATCTTGGATCATGCCAACATGGTATAAACCTAATACACACTATATCATATATAAGAACAAATTATTCGTACCTGTTGTGCCAGATACAACCTAAAATTGTAAAATATACAAGAATTAAGTACCAAAAAAAGAAGAAAAAGTTAAACAGAAACAGATCATGCATCAATGCTATATTAATCACCTAGGTATTAATCTCAAAAAATAAATAACGAAATTGAAAAACTTACTGTGAAAAGCAAATAAATTTTATGAACATTAAGTTCCTTTATCATGTATTATGCAAAATCTAATGTCCTTGTCGATTAAAACCCAAGAGTTGAGAGGACCATATCAACCATTTTCCAATAAACTAACTACGATCTCAAATAGTAGGATTACACTTTTATTTTACTCTTTTACCGGTGCCAATTCGTCGAAAATAATTGATTCTTCAGTTTTAGATTTAAGGGATAATTGCCTATATACCCCTCAAAACTTAGAAAATATCTCATTTATCCCTACTTTTTTTTCTTTCCAATATACTCTTCGTACGTTCCTCCGTTATTCAAAAATACTCCTGCAGTTACCACCCGTTAAATTAACTTAGGTTAAACGTGAGTTAAATGTCTACCAGAGTTAAAAAAATTAAAATATCTCTTTTGTCCTTAACTAAAGGGCAAATAAAAAAATTTGGTGATGGTAGAAGGATATTTTTGAAAAGACCAAAATTCAAAATACTTCTTTTGCCCCTGACTTGAAGGCAAATAAGAAACAGTTGGTTATGGTGGGAGGGTATATTTGAAAGAGCAAAATAGTAATTTTACAGAGATAATGGCTATTGCTAACAGTTCACTAACAAAATTTAACTTTAGGAATATATTGGAAATAAATTGGAACGTAAAAAAAATATTTTCAATATTAGCCTCGTAAGAATGGTAAATTAGAAAGTCGAAAACTTTTCAGGAATATATAAGCAATTGCCCCAAAATTAATTTGCTGAATTTCTATTTTGCTCTGCAAAATAGAGTCAAAATTTGAAAAAGCTGTTTCAGAATCCGCGTCAAACAGAATACGATATCTCAACTTTGGCTTGGTGTTTCTTGTGATGGCACTAAAAAAAAGAGACAGCTTTTGATGGCTCTCTTGGATGACCATTCAAAGTGCCCGCGTGGAGTTTCAATGTACTCATCTGGTCCAACTTATTGCGACAAGAGCACATGGTTTGCTACGTTCCCACTTTTTTTTTTCTTTCCTTTTTGCACCGAAAAGTCACAATTTATTAAGTATTCAAGTAGTAACATATCTATAAATCTAGCTGTATTTCTCATGCATATGGGTTCCAGAACATATTCCTCCGCACCCAATTATTTTTTGCTTATTTTTAAGGTTTTGTTTTTTCCTTTTTTGATGCTCATATTGCAATTGTGGGGCTCCCAATCATCATCAAGTGAAAAATTATGGTTCCTGGAGAGGGAGAATTGTGAGTTACTGTGAGTTAAAAGTAACTTTAGCATTCCTTTAGAGATGTAAATCAAATGTTTTAGATAATTAAATAAGATTACAAGTTCGAAAAGATTTGAATAAGTGCTATGTTGCTCTCCCGATAATAAGCGTAATCTTCAATCCAAATTAACAAAAGAAATGATAGATTTTTTTGTGCGATTTGATCCAAGAACATAAAGACCAAATTGGTTGGGTTGACCAATTAATTATAAGGTGGTTCCAGAATCATCAGTTGCTTGTCGCTATTCGATATGTTTGCCGCGTTACCGGATTAGATTGGCTAATGGTCAGAGTTTTGTTTTTTTTCTTTTTTCCTGGATAAATTATACTTAAGGTTATTACACAAAAAATTAGCTAAACCAGTTGATTTATCACCTTCAATTCTACTCTAGAACTGTTACTCCTGTGTTTGCGAGGTGAAATGAATCGTGATTGATTGATACTCCTGAGTATTTGGTATTCGAAGAAATTTTGATTAGTTCAAATCAATTTTGAACTTTTTCTCTATTTATTTCCTTTTTAATTAGGGTTAATTGTATACAGGTCCCCGCAAATATAGTAAATTGCAGATATATTCCTGCAAAATTCAACTTTCATTAGTTATCCCTACAAAAGTCGTAATGTATGCAGATATGTCCATGCCGTCAGGGGCTGTTAGAGAAATTGAGTTAACCATAGTTAAAATACTTAACTACGATTAGTTAATAAGGTGAATTGACGGTTTTACCCCTTCTCTCTTCCTCTTCCTCTTCCTTGATCGGGAACGGCGCCGCCGCTCCTCGACGGACGCGGGCTAGACGATCCACACATCGAGAGGGCGGAGAGGGCGAGAAGAGGCGGAGCGGGGCCGGGTGCGTCGCGGCGCGGAAGCGCTTCGCATGGGCGACGAGCGCGGTGGCAGCGGCGTGGGCGAGGAACTGGAGGGCGAGGAAGAGCGGCTCCGCGACGCGCCACCCGGGGACGGCGGGGGCTAGGGTTCGGTCGAGGATGCCGCTGCGGCGGGGAAGCGGGAGCACCGCCCGCCGCGCACCGCCGCCGCCGCCTCTTGTTCTTTCTTCTTCCTCGTATCCTTCTTTTGAAGGGATATATTTGTGAGGACAAAACTGTCATTTCACATCGCTACTGTTAAAAAATAAACAGATCTCAAACGACAACAAACCAGAGGGACATATCTGCATACATTACGACTTTTACAGGAATAACTAATGAAAATTAAACTTTGCAGGAATATATCTGTAATTCACTATATTTGCGGGGACCTGTATGCAATTAACCCTTTTAATTAACTCCTGAGTTCTAATATGTTTTGTTCATTCTTAAAAATAGGGTTCATGCCTCTTATTTTTGAATAATGGGTACTTAAAAGAGATACAAAGCTTTGGGGGCCTATAAACTCTTTCAAAAAATAAGAAAAAAAAAATGCTCCAATCTTAAGCCAAACTTTTAAAATATTGTTAACGTCATCGAACGGTTCATATTCCAGTTATTTTGCAGAGCTAATATAAAGAGAGAAAGAAAAATATATACTATTCATTTTTTCACCCGTGAATTATTATTATTATACCAACCACTCACTGAGCTCTAGAAATTCAATGATCATAAAATGGATGATATCGTACTATTAATAAATAGCTAGTCCTCCGGCTTCGGCGTGCCAACGAGCATGAAGGCCTTGAACGTGACCTTCCTAACAACCGAAGTATCCCCCCACTCGGCCTGCAGCTCCCTCACCACCTCCTCCGACACCAAATCCACCCCCTTCTCCTTCGCCGCCGTCACCGGCGATCCCGACCGCAGCAACGCGATCAGCCCGTCGAACGACATCTCATGCTCCATGTCGAGCCGCACCGGCTCCCCCTCCGATCCCATCCCCACGCTCTCGAACGGAAACGGCAACTCCTCGTACGCGTTTATCACGCACTTGCCTCGATCGTCCCAGTAAGGAAGTGCGGAGTGCATGAACCGCTCCAGTATGGCTTCGAACGGCGCGATTTCGTAGTTGTAGCTCCACACGGCGATGATGCCCCCCGGTTTGCGGAGGGCGCGGCGGGCGAGGGCGTAGAAGCGCGGGAGGTCGAACCAGTGCACCGCCGTCGCGACCGTGATGATGTCGACCGAGTTCTCCCCGCCGAGGGCAGAGAGGATGTCTGCGTCGGAAGCGGAGGGCGGAGTGTGGACGTAGCGGACCTTCGGGTGGGGGAACGCGTGCCGGAGCTGCGCCTCGCTCATTTCGGTCGCGATCACCTGCTCGTAGTGCTCCGCCAGCTGATCCATCCATTAATGCAGATTTTGATCAATTTCGCAAAACTCGAATTTCCAATGGCTTCTTAATGATTGGTTTTGCGCTAAATTGTTTAACCATATCAATGTCCTCTGACTCTATATTCATTTCATTTCATACTTCAATCTCAATGCATTATGTATTAAAGAACATGGCAGTGAGTTTTCTACTTTTTGCTGCAGCAAACATTAATGTTTCAATCAAATTCGAGACAACATGCATGTTTGATCCGGCTGGAGCTTGTGTTCAAATTACTTGTGTATATATATATATATCTATACAAAGTCAGTCTAATGAGATGTGCTTACGCTGACGGCGGCTTGGCCGTTGCCGGTGCCGACGTCCCAGGCCAACTTGTGGTGGGGGGTCAAGGAAGAGAGCGTGGAGAACCACTCCTTGGGATACTTGGGCCTCGCCTCAGCGTACACCGCCGCTTGCTTCACGAACAACTCCGCCATCGATCGATCTTACTGTTCCAACTACTTAGATATTTATATTTTGCAATTTTTAGGTATCTCTAATGTGGAAGTGTGTGTGTATATATAAGTACTCTCATTGATATGTAAACCGATAAACTCAATTTTTCCTCAAATTGAGAGGATGATGACACAGGCCGTGACCTCATCCTTCATTTGGCACGGGAATTAATTTATTAAAAAAGGCGACTAACGACCGAGGTTGACGATGTACAGCGGCATTTCCATTTGCCGTGACAGACCCACCCTCCGCGCTTTAGTTTTTTATCTTCTTTTTTTTCCTTTTTTTTTGGGTGAGACTTTAGACTACTCTCAAGCCCAGAAGATCCCAAATCCAGTTTTAAGCACCACGGAATAGAACCTGAAATTGTTGGGGATATATCGCACGAAAATTCGATTGTGATTTTAATCTAACTAATTTTGTGATGAAATTAATGAATACACTTACCGGTGAGCGCTAAATTTCAAAATAAATTGTAGAATAAGAAAACCAAATATTCGATAAATCCGGAAGCGTCCGAGGCACTGCCCTAAGGCGTATTCCCGTCCTTACGTGCGAGATTAATCGAGAATAACACTCAAAGGTACGACCGAAATTTCTTCTTCGATCGTGGAGAAAGTTGACGGAGCTTCTTTCAACACCCGATGATAAAATATTAAACAAATAGAAAAAATAAAAATATGAAAATATTTTATTGAAATTTCCTTCTCAGTTTCCTTCGGGTATATAGATCATGTCTATGTGTTTTTAACAGTAGACATAAGATACGAGAGTATATATAAAGGAAGGAGTAGAACCTTGGGAATTTCAACATTCATATCCCATAAATACACCCCGTAATAAACCCATGAGAAGCGCCCGTGAGTTAGGCGCGCACGGAGCGCGCGCGGACTCGCGCAACGTCCGCGCACGTTGCGGACTCAAAGGACGATAAATAAAATATAAAATATTAATATTAATAAAAAAAAACAATTTAAATTAATAAGTAAAATAAAATGAAGGATTTTGAATTTTCCTCCAACAGAAATGAGATGCAATGAACCAAAGTATCGCCCACAGTTCTACCCAAATGATGGCGTTTTTGGTGACTCATGGTAACTTTCCCTAAAATGCAATAAGGTAAATCAGTCCGAATATGCGGCGATTCAAAACGAGTTTTTTTTTCCTTTCACTTTAAGCGGCTTCTAGATCAACTATGGATAACAATTTCCATGCCAATTGCAAAACTCGGTAGATATAGACTTCAAACTAACTCTTATATTTGAATGTATGAATATTTTGTTTAACGTATATTTTTTTAACTTGTTCAACAAATTTTTAAAAAAGTATTATCTAATGTCAAGAATAAAATAACATATTCAGCCTTCAAATTATTTTTTCAGAATAAAATAAATAAAAAATATGATCTAATGTCAAGAATGAAATAACATATTCAGCCTTCAAATTATTTTTTCAAAATAAAATAAATCATCTTATAAGTAAAGAATGTTATCCTATCAAATTATGAATGTCAAAATTTTTGAAAGAAGCAAAAAATCACGCCTATTTTTTCAATCCGGTATCCAAACATGGCTCCCCCATTTATTACAAAGCTACTATTAGCACCGCTTACTCTGTCAGGAGCACTCAAACTCATCTTAGCATGTCGTAGAACAATTTCCAATCAAAATGAACTCTGATAATAATTGGACCTCAATTAGTCTTATTCCATCAGAGACTGAACTATGATAATTACCAGACCCTAGAGAATGAAAAAGGAGGAAACAATCATCCCAGAAATCTTTCACATGATATGTGTAAAAGAGACATGTTAGGTTCTTGGCAAAGAATTGCCGCATTATTTACCAAACTACTACAATGCCAGAGGAGCTGTAACGAAAGGAAACAAGCATTACAACTTCATGTTGAAGTGCGTTAAGATCAACACTTTGAACCTTTTCAATATATCAAAAATTATCAAGATAATCAAAAGACAACATTACATGAAGCAGACCTCAATCAGAAGCAATCTTGCTTAAATCTACTCAGATGCCTCCGCATGCGAGGCAGTTTCTGCTTTCTTCATGTTTTCCAGGGCTGTAATGCGCTGGTTTAGAGCTTCATAGCGTTCATCTAGAGTTTCATAGAGGCCTCTCACCTGAAACAGAACACTTGAGCATCATCGACAAATTCAGTTTCAAGTATAATCAAGACGTAACGACTTTGAGCAGGGCAACTTTTCTGAAGTTAGTGTAAACTAAAATTTAAGCCTCTATTACCTATTCTGACTCTAGAATTTACATTAAATTGAAGTGTAGGAAAAAAAATGGTATACAAAAGAAAATTTTCACTCAAAATCTGACGATTGCTGTTCACCTTCAGCAAGTCACTATGCCACTTTTCTAATATTTACAATTGGAATGATTCGTTTAGTTTCTAAAAGGTTCCCAGTCGGCTGGTGCATAGGTGGCCTGGGCAAATCATCTGGGAAAAGAGGTCGTCCCAAAATTAACCTACAGTAAAGTAAACATGAGCTGTGGATGCATGCTGACATTCAAACATCAAGAGCTTTTGCAGGAGACTAGCATTACATCAATCTTATCACGTTAGTATCAGCATAAAATGTCACATTTTACGTGCTATACCCCCCAGTGTTAGTGCTACCCAGCATCCAGTCTACCTCAGACATACACCAACTACAGCGCTCTACTCTCAACATTTAGTCGTTGGCCACTATTGTCTGTACACCATTTAGATCATCTTTTCCTCCCTCATAACAGTATAACTTGTTGTCCAACAACTCTGATTTCTTGCCCTAGAAACTAAGATCTCTGCTAATGGTGTTAATATCGAACAGAGAAGGCATCTGCACGAAGTTTACTATATACCTATTAAGTAACTCGAAATGCTCCTTCCACCATCGATACACTATACAAGCTATCTTATTGTGACGCAAGAAAATTGTAAAAATAATTAAGCAACACAGGGAGCATGATTCCATCAATAAAAATAAGATAAATCACACATAAATGAGATATAACATTAGAAGTTTGAAAATGTTAAAGAGGAAAAAGTCGTAAGTTTCTTATATTACCAAAACATCTTAGAAAATGTAATGTTGTCAGGAGCACTATAAAAGTACGAGAAAGGATATGGAGTGCAGCAATGACAAGATAAAGCTCAAGTAGTTTCAAATATCTTTGAAAATATCATAGATGCACACATGGAACTTGCACATGTACACAACTAACTAATTTTATTTGCTATGAACTGCAAACTACCACATTGATCAATAATCAGCATATAATCCCCAATTTTCCATCACTCAAGCTATCACATGCAACAAAAATGTTCAAGACATGTAAGAAGTTATTATCAGCATCTGACACATGAAGATAAAAGCAAAAAAGAACATTAGAAAAAAAAAAGGAAACCAAATACCCCAAATTATAAATCCAATCATAATCGAGCAAAGAAGTTCACTTTCACACTCAAAAAGGAGACTTTACCTCTTCGAAAGGTCTGCCATCTCTGGCACCGCCTTCATTATCGAGTTTATTACAGTGAAATTTCACCATGACATCATACTCCTTGAGAGCATGCAAAAAAATCTTATAGAAATCTGAGTAATCTACTATGTTCGTTACTAGAAGCATATGCTACCAGGACAATGGAGCCATCATTACTACAACAAGAAAAAAGAAAAAATATATATAATATGAATATCAACATTCATCGCATTTCAAGGAACAAGGGCAACATATTTAAACATCCATGCTCCATTAAACAAACATAAGATGAAATATAAGTGCAAACACTCATATTCAGCCAAAACAAAAAGGCTGTGAGCACCCTAAAGTTGCAGTTCCACCAGATATGCCTAAGGAGGTGATCGAAACCCAAAGCTTTGTCGGAAGGCCCAACAACAACCATGGCTGTGTATATACTAACCGCCAGCCTTTCTAGAGTAGAAAAACAAGCATATCTCTCATTCCCTGATAGTCAAAATACGATGATTCCAATTTGCTAAGAAAGGTAGGCACCTATTCCCTAATGTTCAAAGCCAGGGTTAATTGTTCTTTCGTACCTAGAACTATGGCTTCCAAATCACTAGTCCGTCAATTCTTCAACAGGCATTTATAAGAACATGCATAACAATTCCGCCCCAATGTTTTTTTCTATTTTCCATAATATCCGCCTACAGCATCTCCATTTGACAATGGAAGCAAATCGGATCACCTCAATAAAATATCAAAATCCCAGATCACTTCGACTTAGCCAACCCTGTCTAAGCACCTAAAATGGATAAACGGGACATAAAAAGCACATCCCAGATAAGGAGTTACGAACTCAAACCAGAATTTTCTAACTCAATAAGTTTTAAGAGAGCCTACAATAACAGACACAAATACCCTTCACAATGAAATCTTAAGTTCCGCTCCCAGGCGAGTGATCCTGCAAAGCAAAATCCTATGTCTTCTAAACCCCGACTTTCACAGAAATTTGCTCACTGCATAATCGTATAAACAAACTCAACAGTTTCTCCTGTAAAAGACATCAACATGGTTGCGCTAGGGCTAGCAATCAACATTAATTTCACAGATACGATAGATACCTGTATTCCTCATTGCTGAATTTCTCATTTTCTAAACAGACAAGATTATAAAGAGGGATAAGAGGATAGGATGAATCTACTGAGACATGGCTACTTAATTAACCATTTAGTCAGTGAATGGGACATGGATTTGAACCACAACCAATGAAATCGCAACTCTCCGAATTCGAAAACAACATTAGATAGAGGCTCTTCAGATGCCGCAGAAGCCCCCATAAGCTCATCACATTACGCATTCGCGAGATTCACAATCACGCACGCGGCTCAAACAAAGAAACCCTAGCTTCCAAATCCCAATCCCAAGCACTAATAAATCATCCGCGCTCGTCCAAACGAATAGCTTAGATCCGCGATCTAAGGGCCGTAAAACCAAAGCTCTAGGGCTAAGCAAGTGAGTAGTCGCCCGTGGATTTGGGGACGAATCTCGAAAGCTAGAAGAGGATGTTGAGTGAGCAAAAATGGCGACGGAGAAGGGGGATCGAGAGGAGGAGGATGAGGAGGAGAACCTGGCGAGAGAGGGAGTCGTGGGCGACCATGTAGTCCTTGTAGAGGAGGTAGAACCCCGCCACCGACGCCACGGCGGCGCCCGCGAAGAACGACGCCAATCGCACGCGCAGCATCAGCCCCATCGCCCTCGCGCCTTTGCGTTTGCGTTCGCGTTCGCGTTTGCGGCGCTCCGAACGAGCTTCCTTGTGCGCCGAGTTATAGTTCGTCCCTTCGTTCCCTTTGTTTCGCCCCGACCACCGATGCTTGTAAGGTGTTCGACCTTTGGTCCCTTTGAAGGATTGCGGGGAGGGGGAAGTAATATGTATATGTGCTTGCCTCTCTTTGTACGCCTGGGTGTGCCGCGTGAACGCCACGTGGATGTAGAAGGACCTCCTGCCTGGACCTTGTCCACCAAGTCATCCGTAGACCAAGTCTTTTCCTAGCGCATATATCCGACATAATATACCGCTAACCAGAAAATAAAAACTCTAATAAAATATAGGGGCAATTTCATGAGTACCCTTATAAAGTTTGAAAATATCATAAATTTCTCTCAAAATTTTGAAATATCACCAATACCCTCTTAAACTTCATAAATTATCATGAATGCCCTTCCATCATCCTCTATTTGCTTCTGTTAATTTTTATAAAATAAAATAACATTTCTGTCCCTAATTATTGGCAAGTAAAAGTGTATGGAGACCCCTCACCAAAAGGTTGATTTTAAAATAGACCCCTTCAACTTTTCTTTTTATTAAGACCTCTTGAGCTTTTAGTTTTTTTAATTAGGTTTTTGCATATAGTAAAACTTTTTTATCGAGATATCTCATCCATTAATTTACTAATTTTTTTTAAATTTGGCTAATAAAAATCACTCAATGGTAAAAAGAAAATAAAATTGAGAAGGTGTAAATAAAAAAATATTAAGATTAAAGGGGGTCGTTCGAATGGCCTATAGATGAAAGAAATTTTACACATTTCTATTTTATTGTAGAAAATGAATTTTATACGAATGTCATAAGAAAAATACTTTACTATCAAGAAGTATCAAGAGTTTTTATTTTTGTGTGTGTAACGTAGGTAAATTATTATATTTAAATAAAATTTTAAAAAAATTAACTCTTGAGATAACAATGAATACTAATATTGACAGTTATATGTTATAATAAACTGTGTAATTTCATGGCGAAAAATAAAAAAGGTGCATGACTATTATATTTAGTAAACTATGAATATTTTATTAAAAAATTTAGAAAGTAACGTTGAGTTAGTATACAGTTCAAAATTTAGAACCAATCATCTAAATAACTTTAAATTTGTATACTTTGTTAAATTTATATTAGGGGCAAAAATAGTATTTAAAAAATAATGGATGATGTTTTTCATAGATTTTTTACTTAAAGGGCATTCATAAGTATTTTTTTATCTTTAGAGGGGTATTGATGATATTTTCGACTTCAGAGGAGTATTTATGATATAATGGCCTCCAAGAGGGGTATCGGTGAAATTTTTCCTAAAATATAATATGATAATTTTATATTAAAATATTTGATATTTTTTTTTTTTTGAGAAAAAGGTAGCACACTATCCGCTTCATTCATTTGGAAAATGAATTTGGCTACAAATAGTGAGGCAACGCGGCCTCGAAAAGAAAAATAATAAGATAAAGCTCAAAAAAAGAAGAAAAGAAAAAAAAACAACAAAAATGATCAGCTTAAAATATTTGATATTATATAGAATAATTGTGACAGAGATATAAGAGAAGACATTTCTTACAATATTACACATATTTTACTGAATTTTTAATATTTTTTCATATTGGATAATAATCCAACTCGTGTCTATCTAGATATTTAGTACTGAATATGTACTTCCAGCAGTAACTCCTGAACGAATTAGTAGATCCGTAGGTATAACATGATTTATTATAATATGAGAAGAATAATTATCGAGCTGTGTAACTAATCTCCTGGACTGATCAAAAGATACGTAGACCGATACTTATGGACCCGAACAAGAAGAAGACATGGACCGATCAGTAGGGCGGTTCATGACTAACGTGGTAGACTTTGTCTAGAGAAAATGGCTATTTTGGTTGTTTACTTCTACCATCTATAAGCTAACTTAGGAAGCATAACCAAATGGGATTCAAATGCTTAGGAAGCATAACCAATTGCGAACTTCTACACTCATCTACTATAAATTCCTGCAATCTCAATCCTCAATAACATATTCCGCTCACAGAATCAATGCTACCAACGATCAAAATCACTACTGCATCCAAATTCCCAACCCTGATATCACTTCACTCAACAAACTCATCAATTATCATTCTAAACTCGGCGACTTGGCTTCTGCAGCTAAGTTGTTCGACGAAATGCCTGAACGAGACGTGGCTTCGTGGAATTCGATTATGTCGTCTTATGCTCGGAATGATGTTTACAGTGAAGTGTTGAGAATATTTTCGGAAATGAGGCTTCATGGATTTATGCCCAACCATACTTCTATCGCGACCGCCTTATCGGCTTGCGTGAAGCTCGGAGCTTTGGAGCAGGGCGAGCGGATTCACGGCCTATCTATCAAGACGCGATCCTCGGCGAATGTGTTCGTGGGCACTTCGCTGATCACTGTGTATGCGAATTGTGGTGCGTCAGATTCCCTGTTCAGGGTTTTTGATGGAATAGAGTACCCAAATGTCGCCTCGTGGAACGCTTTAATTTCGGGATATGTGTTGAACCATTGCATTGAAGATGCTCGTCGAGTGTTCGATCAAATGCTGAGTCGGAATGTTGTCTCTTGGACGGCCATGATTAGTGGGTATATCGAGGTTAAGAAGGTGAGCTCTGCATTTGAGCTGTTTAATATGATGCCTGCTAAGAATTCGGTCTCATGGTGTGTAATGATAGGAGGGCTGATCTGCAATGGCCAATACATTGAGGCGATTAAGCTGTTCGGTGAAATGATCAGGAAAGGGGGTCGAGCTACTGCACCTGTTGTCAACAAGGTAATTAGTGCATATTCCAGTCTAAAAGATATTGGAGGAGGTAGAAATATACATGGGTATACTGTAAAATGTGGGCATCATCTTTTTGAGAGCATCGAAGCGTCTTTGGTTTGGATGTATTGCGAATGCTTGGACATAGAAGAAGCAATGTTAGAATTTGAGAAAATGGAGCGCAAGTATGTTGGTTCATGGAATACTCTGATATGTGCTTGCATTAACAAACAGAAGGTTGAAGAGGCCCGAAATTTGTTTGACGGTATGGCTCAAAGGGACAAAATCTCATGGAATTCAATGATAAATTGTTACCTAAAACACAATAGAATCGACAATGCTCTTGAACTGTTCTCAATGATGCTCGAACCGACGGTGGAGACAATTACTGCTTTGATGTCGAGCTTTATAGAAAATGGAAGGTTTGACGAGGCACGGAATCTGTTCAGAAGAATGCCTCATAAAGACGTAACTGCATGCACGACTATGCTGTTTGGTTATGTGAAAGAAGGCTCATTGGACAAAGCATTGGACCTTTTCCGAAAAATGCCTGAACGAAGTAATGTTACTTATAATATTATGATATCTGGTTTCCTACAGCATGGCCAGGTTACCGAAGCTTATAAATTATTCAATGAGTCTCCTTTGCATGACACTGCATCTTGGAATGGTTTCATAATTGGACTCGTCCAAAATGGGTTGATTGATCAGGCATTTCTGATGTATAAGAAGATGGTATCTTCTAATATAAATCCTAGCGAATCAGTGATAGCAAGCCTTGTCGGTTCTTCCTCAAGGCTATCTATAATGGTCCATGGACATCAGTTTCATACCGTGGCAATGAAGCTTGGATTGGATTCACGCTTGGTAGTACAGAATTCACTTATAACTATGTACAGCAAATGTGGCGATATGCTCGTAGCTGGACAAGTGTTTAAGGAAATGGGCGACCGAGATGTAGTGTCATGGAATGCGATCATTTATGGGCATGCACTAAATAGCCTTGCGGAGAATGCTATTCAAATGTTTGAGAATATGAAAGGGACATCAATAATACCTGATGAGATCACATTTCTTAGTGTACTTTCTGCTTGTAGTTATGCAGACCTTCTGGAGAAAGCTCAACTTTTCTTTGATTCTATGAGAAGTGATTACAGAATCGAACCAAAGTTAGCACATTACGCTTGTATGATTGATCTTCTATGTCGAAAGGGAATGATTGAGGAGGCCAAAGAATTAATAGATTTGATGCCTTTTCAACCAGATTCTTCAATATGGACTTCTCTCTTAAGCAGTTGCAGGGCGAATCATAATGATAAACTGGCAAAGCACGCGGCAAATCAACTATTCACATGCAACCCTTTGGATAGAATGCCATATTTGCATCTTATCAACCTATATGGATCAACTGGGAGGTGGAATGAGATTGAAAATTTGAGAAATCAAATGAGGAACCTTCGAACTAGCAAAAAACCTGGTTGTAGCTGGATTTAGTGTTTGTTTAGCGCGAGCTTTGGAGGAGCTTCTTTACTCCAAAAAGCAATCGTTAGCATTTAGCAAATGGGAATTCAAAAGTTTTTTTCTATGGCGTAAAGATGAAATGAGCTTCTGAAATTCAGAAGCAAAAGTTTCTAGTTGAAGCTTCCGAATCTTTTGCAGCAGGAAGCTATTTAGTAGGATGATAATGGAAAAGAACTTCAACCGCTTTTTTTAATAGCTTTATTCGACACGTCTTCTGCAGAAGCTCCAACCAAGCCAAGCTGTTAAGACATTCTTGCAAAGATTGTAAGTACAATAACTCTGTATTTAAGATTACCAAGTAAACTAAAATTTCGGTTTTGGTTGTGAGTTACAGTATGATATGTATATTGCTGGAAACATGGAGATAATGGTGTCTCTATAGTTTTATTTTTGGAGTTAAATAAGCAGGTAAAAAAATTTGATGCAAATCTGACCATAATCAGAACAAACAGTAATCTATCATCTTAAATGACCCCACTTTGCCTGAATGCTGCAACATCAGTGAAAAGTTTATGAATACAATAGTGATTTTTTTTTTTTTTTTACATTATATCACTAACAGTAGCAAGTAGAACTAAGCACTGTATATCATCATAATTCTGATGTTAATTTATATTTTCTTGCAGATAACAAGGATATAAGCCAATGTTACTCCAAAACATATTGGTCAATGTGTGCAACAGGTAAGCAATCTGTTTTTGTTTTTTTTGTTTTTTCCTTTATTTTTAAATATTGAGAAATAATAGGCATTCTCCTACAAGTCCGACTCACACGTGATCCTCACGTGTTAGCCCAGCCACAACCTTCGTGAACCAAGTTCACCACATAGATTGATTGAGCGGTTTATGGATGACGTGGTGGACCAGGTCCATATGCTTATTTCCCCTCACGAAGAGTCGAAAAGGTCTGGAAATTTCCAAGCTTTTTTTTTTAACGTTTTTCCCGTCCTATCCCGTCTCAGTTGGCGCGCTCGAGCGCTCTCTCTCTCGCTCAAACAATGGCGAGTGCTCTACTCACTACTATCCCCTTCCCCAAACCCTCACGAACCCTACTTCTCCAAATCCCTCCCTCCACCACGCCCTTCTCCGGTGCTCCCTTTCCCGCCGAAGGCGCCGCCGCCCCTCTCCGGCGTGCTCCGCCTCCTCGCCGGAAAACCGCTTCCCTGCCTCGGAATCCATCTCCGATCCGATCCCTCGCGGCGGAGGAGAGAGGCGACGCGGCTCAACTCGTGCGTATCGTCGCCGTGGTCGGGGAAGGGAGCCTGAGCCCTCTGAAGAACACTCCGTGGGAGGAGGTGATGCGGCACACGGTGAGTGGGATTGGAAAATGGATTTGCTCCTTCGTCTGAATTTCCGATGCTGTTTCCGTTTCTATATTGTGGAATTAGCTTCGTATAGAATTTGATTTGTTGAGATATTTTTACATTTTTTTTGTTTCCAAAGAAGAGGAGTATTAGTAGAGTTTTGAGAATTCAGAGAGAGCCTCTATGGATCTTTTTATCAAGTAGTCAAACAGTGAAAGTGGCATGTTTTGTGGGAGAGATTTTGAAGGTAATAGTTTGTTCTGATCTAAAAATGGCTTCTTTTTGTGTATGTTGCTTATTGATCATGCTGTGGAATTTGCTTAATATGGTATAATCTCTGCGAACACAAAACTCAAGTTTCTCAATCTTAAATTTGAGCTGTATTTTTGTTCCATCGACTGCTCTAAGAAACTATAAGGGTATATCTATTACCAGGAGCGGTTGTGTGCTTCGGGAATAGGACTCATATTTAGATTTTAGAATCGATTAAACATTGTCTGTTTGGCATTCAACTTACATATTGATATGGCTTTCGAAAAATCTTTGGGCTTCGTTTAAGTGACTTTTTTTACTTTCAATTTACTGCAGGCTGATAGGTTAAAGTGGGTTGATGAAGGATTTGAAATGCTCGTATTTACGGATAAGTCAGTTCTCTCTAATGGCATAGATCATGAAAATCTCAGAAAGGAACTGTCCCGTTCTAATATGTTGGTCAATGTTGCTGTAAATAATCAGGAGGCAGTCGCATGGCTCCGCCAAAACAGTGAGAATATCCCAAATATCATATGCTTCGAATCGTCTCCAGCCCTTGTAAACAAACTTGGAGGATCATTCATTCAGCTCAGCGGAAAACAAAACTTCTTTACCAAACTAGCTGAGATTGCAAAACCGAGTAATAGAAAGGAATCTTCGGAAGTGGTTAAGGCTGTCTCAGATGCTTGGGAGAGGCACAACTCCGACGATATTAGGTTTTTCTTGCTAGTAATCATTAATTCTTACATCAAACCTGTTCCGATACTCAAAAACTTAAGAGCCAAGGGACTATCCACAATCAATTGCATGCTGAAAAATTGCAGGTCTCAGCTACTGAATTGCTTATTCGATCCCAGTTGCAGGAAAGCCCTCCAATGTTTGAATTCCTGCTCTCCGACAGATCAAGTTTGCAACTATCGCTGCATTGCTTCTTACGAAAGCCCTAATTTGGAGGCTTTTTCGCTCTGTGTTTTGCAGAAGCACAATTGTCTCGAGTTGGATGCAGAAATTCCAAGTAAGCCCTATGTAGCTCCCCTTTCTATGTTCAGGGGGGGAATTTTGAGCCATGATATTGCTGAAGATCTGTTTATTGGTTGGCTGGGAAATTTAGAATGGAGTTGGCGTGTTATTGCAGGCCAAAATCCTGCATATGATCAATTTCCGTGCCAATATCAATTATTCTATAGGGGGAAAGCCAAAGGATCATTTTGGTACGAACCGGTCTTTCAAGTTAGAACCCTAGAAGGGAAATTGTTGTGGAGGCGGAGAAAATATCGCGTGAGAAGAGCAAGTGTTCCAGGCACATTTCACTTCAGCGTGTTAGATAATGGCGTAGTTTCAAAAGAATTTTGGACTATTGTGGATGTTTCAGATGACCTCAGCTGGGGTTTGTTTCATTACAGTGGGGCGGCTCGGGCGGCAGGGCTATCATATACAGGGGCCGTGCTTGTTAGCCCCGATGGGATGTATCCTCCTGAGAGTGAAAGCCGGAGAGTAGCTTCTGCTTTGGAGAAAAGCAGTATTAAGAGTTGGGAGCTTCACGCTGTCGATAATTGCTCCTGTATCGACCCACCATTGGGAATTCCCGAGAGCTCACGTCTCCATTGCAAAATTGAAACCAGTAAGGATAGATGGTCTCTTAGAAACACAGATGAATCTGTAGTTTAAAAATGGCGATTTGATTTCAATGGTACATACTAATTCAGTTTGAGACTGCTGCATTTCACTGGAGCAAAAGGTACACATTTCTTTTGTCTGAATTAATGTCTTCATTTATGCGCATACTGTTACACTATATAAATGTGAAGTATATTTACCATTTCAAATTTTAATAATATCACCTCCTTGAATTTGGCCTGGTTTCTTGCTTTTATGAACAAAAATTCTCGCTGATTGAATGCGCCGGCAATTGGACTTTCTCTACTTTTATAATTTATTATTCAAATAACATAACATATTTGTTAGACATGAACGCGCGCGCGCGCGCACACAATTTCTTAATTCCTTGGGCTCGGCTGGCCCAATTAAGCCCACTCTCTGGGCTCCTGAGTTGAAAAGGCCTATCAAGTTGCAGGCAGGCCCAATAAACAATAAATTCTACAATAAGGCATGTTTGTTTCACGGCTTATAATATTCTAGTAATCTTCCATATTTTTAATTAAAAATATTTAAATCATTACTATGTAACTTAAGTAGACTAGTTGTAAAAGGTGTTAATGCATTAGCAGAATCATTATATATATTCTATGTGGTAAGAATGCTATATTATCATAGATTAGGAGCTATTCTTATTTCTATATTTGATGGGAATCATAGCAGTCCACCAATAAAAATAGAGCTTTTTGGGCTACTAAATCTACAAAAAAAATTATTTATTGTAAAAATAAGCATCCAAAATTTTTAATTATAAAATTAGGTTAAGCGTTCACCACTTTCATGTAACTTGTATGTTCTTCACATTCGAATTTCGAAAAAGTATTAAATTCTAAAATTATTTTAATATTTTGAAAAAAATAGTAAATGATTAACGTATTTAGAAAGCGGTAATTCATTTACTACATAGGATTAATCTTCTAATTGATTTTTTTATAGAACTATTTTTAAAATTATAATATTTTTAAAGTCTATTAACTAAAAAAAAATCAATAGAAATACAGTTTTTAATAACCTTTCAATCCAAATGATTTGGTAGGTTAGCAGCGAATTTAATTTCAAAAATAAAATAGGTAATATTTTCGGAGTGTTATAGATATCGAACCAAACTACTCCCAAAAAGTAAAATAAAGTACAAATTTATAACAACAACAATTTCTATCGATATCTGTTTTTTTATTTTTTTTTTCGTCATTTAAAAATCTACACTTTGTCTTCTTAAAAAATAAAAAATATTCACAGAGGGATACGGTATTAATTATAATGATAAAATTTCAAATTATCCCTCACAATCTTCGTCTTCTCCCCAATTTTGTCTTCTCCCCAATTTTGCTCAGTCGCCGTCTCTCCTCTTCCGTTCTTCGTGCCTCGCTCGACCATAGCTCCGATTTCATTTTCTCCACCTGCTCCTCCTGCATCCTCGTCGTCCCTCCATTTCGGCGACGGTAGGGAGGAGATCGGGGTGGGCATGGACGGAGAGGTGGACGAGGGTGAGGGCGAGGGCGAGGCGGCGAAGGAGCGCGAGAGCGTGTGTGTGGGCGATGATGGAGGGGTGGGCGAGGGCGAGGCTGCGGAGTAGGGCGAGGCGGCGTGGGCGGCGAGGAAGGAGGCGGCGATGCTGAAGGGAGGAGGCTGAGAATATTTTTGGTATAAAAAGTATGTAATAATAGAATATAAATAAAATCCTAACGGAACATTGACGGCGGTAACTAAAGTGAACATTTTTTTATTTTTTAAGGGGGTAAAGTGTAGATTTTTAAATTACAATGTGAGAAAGTAAAAAAACGGGTATTAGTAGGAAAGTTTTTTATGATTTAACCTACAAAAATATTTTTTTTGGATAAATCACAGTTAATGTTTCAACTCAATCACGGTCAAATCAGGTATACCCTCTTTTAATGCGAAAATAAACATTTAATGACATGATTTTTTTTCTTTTCTTCGAGAAACCATTTAATAACATGATTTACACGTTCCCAGTAAATTACACGACAAATCTCCCGTGATCTTCCCGGGCCCAATCATGACCCTTCGCGTCATCGGGAAGGACCTTCACCACATCACCACATCAGAATTTAATGCGAAAAGACTCCCTACTCACACCTTGTCGATCTCCTCGCCCCTCCACTCCGCACGTGCCAAATGTCTACAAATGTTTACGTGAATTTTATTATTATATTGGATTTTTTTTTTAATAAACTGTTTAGATATAATTTCTGTAGTTTAGAAATGCAAAGTTTACAGTTTAAAATTATTTTTTTGGGGTGCAAAATAAGAAAAGGTCTTAGCTCTGTAGAAAAATATACATCAAAGTAAATTGGTAAAATGAAGTAATGTAGTGCCCATTCAAATAATATATAAATAACTTGTTTTAAAATAGGGTACTGCAGTATTAGATATATCATTACAAAAATAAAAAGATACATTGTAAAATTTTTAGGAATTTTCAAATATATAGAGTTAAGATAAGAACGTGTACAACTTATTCGAACTAAGACATATTTTGATCCAAGTTTATAGATTTAAGATATACAAGCTTGATTAGCATATTTCAAGTAATTATTACAACTATAATTTATTAAATTAAGCAACAAGTCTAAATATTATGCCATAAAGATTATCAACTAACTTATATTAAATAAATTATAAAAGGTTGGGTGTGTAAAAGGTTCTATACATTTTTAGTTATTAGGTTTTTATACAATAATGCTAATAATAATATAAAGCAACATCCCCGGTGTTAAAATTAATCAAACTGGTGTGGTGCATGGATGACTCTTAGACCTGGTCCAGCGCACTGAGGCTAGGAGGAGAAACTGGTGGGCCCCATATCGCCCGGGGCCCGTTGTTCAAGGCGCGATGCACGGTTATGAGGCGGCGCGCGTGCCACACCGTCCGATCACTCTCCTTCGCACGTGCGGAGCACGGCCCTTTTTTTTTTTTTTTTTTTTTTTGTTACCCGTAGCAAGTAGCAACGCTATCTTTTTCAGGCTTTTTAGTTGCACGTAAGTACGTAACTATAACAATATTATAGTTAAACTATGTATAAATTTAAATTTGATATTTAATTTTATACATTTGAATTTAATTTGTTGTAGTTGGAATTATATCAAAAGGTCCAGTTGAAGTAGCTAGAATTATACTCAAATTATTCTCAGTTTCAAATATTATAGTATATTAGTTTACAGTATATTTTACAAATTCAATCAACAATATGTTGCGTGTATTTTAATATTTTTAATTATATTAGTTAAATATTGTATTTTTAACTACATCCCATCAGAATAGTGCTGGGTGCGTTAGTGATTGAAGATTTTGAATTGGACGGCTGAGATTTCGCGTCTCAATCTAAGTACGGAGGATGAGCCATCATCGGACGGTCCAGAATACGACACGTCATATATATTCCACAAAAGCAAAAGGAGAACTCTTTGTCATTCAATGCCCAAATCATCCACTTATGTAAAAGAGAATCCCCACCGCAATCTCGCCATTAAAGCAGCGAATAATTCGCAGTTAAGCACCCCCCAACCTCCCCGTACCAACCAGAACGAAGAGTCCAAATTATTCATGAACCTGGTCCACCAAAAACTCAATATTTAGAAGCTTTAAATAATTCAAAATTAAATAACGTGTAATGTACAACATCTGGGTTTGTATCACCAACTACAACTATTTTTATACTACTGGAGCAAAAGAAGAAGAGAAAAAAAAATGCAAGCACATTGTATTTATTGTGAAATATTATAAAATAACAATATAAACAGCCGTCAGATATGTATTAAATTAATATTTCTCTAACACCTATTTTCATCGCTAGTTATAGTAAGAACAAGTTTTTAATTTACTTATGAATTTTAAAAAATTTTGATGGCATAAGTATTTGAAAATTGCAACTTCAAACTGGATCTTTATAACCACGTATAAGTAGATTTATATTTTTTTTTCTTGATGTAATTGAAAATAAGTTTATACTTTGATCTCAAGTAGTGCGCTCTCTATATTTAAGTACTGGTTCATGATTGGCGTGGTGAACCAAGTCCATGCAAAATATTCTCCACGAACGGCGCAAAGAATAACGTGATAAGCCATGATGGACCGTCCGATTAAGCCGATCATCCACCGTCGGATCATATCGTACATCTCGTTTCCGCATCTATCTCTCTGTGTCTCTCTCGCGTTTCGCTCTCTTTCGCCCGAAACCCTAGGCGCGAATGGGAAGATGAAAAAAGAACAAGGCGGGGTCAAAAGAGTAATCACAAGAGAGTTTCACGTCTCTCTCTCTCTATAAATAGGGAGGCCCCCCTCCCCGTTGGGGGCGTTTAAGCCCCCTCCTCGTGCGTCGACTCCGGAGTCTTCGTCCCCACACTCCGTTCTCCGTACTTAGCGTGCGTGCCCTAACCCTAACGAGCTCTCCAAGTGGAGAGGAAGGGTGAAGTAGAGAGAGAGAGAGAGAGAGAGAGAGGGTGAGGGGTGAGAGGGAATGGAGGGAGAGGTGAAGGGGGCGGAGGAGAGGAGGTCGAGGTTTCGGAGGATCTGCGTGTATTGTGGGAGCACGTCGGGAAAAAAGGCGAGTTACCAGGATGCCGCGGTGGAGTTGGGGAAGGAGCTGGTAATTGAAACATCAAGCTTTTAATACTTCTATTTTGGGGTTTTTGTGCTATAAAAAAGTGATCTTTGGGAGGTACTTGTGTCGTATTACTAGGATTTTAACTCGCTTAACAATCGGAGTTCATTTATAGTAGCATAATAACGAGCAATGAATTTTTCTCCATCTCTGGTTCTGTTATTGCTCCTCTTTAGAGTAGAGTCCTTTTGGGTATCTGGTACTCAGTGTTCTTTTTGCTTGATGCTTGATACTTTTTCGTTAATCCAAACAAATAGACCATTTTATTTTTGTTGTTTTAGATTTATTATTGAAAATATAGAATTTTGCTAGAGATTCTGGGATTGGGAATAAGGGTTTGCTAGCTTTTAATCTGCTTGTGTATTGAAGAGATTTCTTGTGAGATCACTAATAACTTTTATAGATAGAGAAATAAAAATGCGATTTTTTTTATTATTTAACAAAAAAAAAATCCCTTCTTTTTACTCTATAGGAGGAAAAGGTGCTCACTTAGTATCATGACTCATCACCTTGTTCCCCATCTACGCACTCCCACTTGCTAAGGGGTTTTCCTCTCTTTTTGCAGGAATGGGATAGTACTTCTCTGATTTTTTTTTTAAAACTTTTTTCCTGCCTTGTTCCCCATCTAACTTTTTTTTCTCAAAAAAAAAACTTTTTTCCTGCCCCTAGTTTGAGAAAGAAAGAGAGATCCATAGAATTGGTGTGGAGGCTCCTCTTTGCATGACACGTGTCCTCTAATATTTGCACTTGCATGTTTGTGGATGGTGTATATGCAGGTGGAGAGGGGCATAGACTTGGTATATGGTGGGGGGAGCATTGGTTTGATGGGCCTTGTCTCTCATGCAGTTCATGAAGGAGGGGGCCATGTCATTGGGTTCTCTCTCTCTCTCTCTCTCTCTCTCATCATCTTCTTAGTTCTCACTCTTGTAGCTTTTTGTTTGGCTTGTTTTTATGAGCTATACGTACCCACTTGATGCATGCTTCTATTTCAAAGTGGCAACTTGTGAGCCTTTTCCAATCTTCTGAATGGCTTTTAGTCACCATTTGCTTAATGTGGTAGAGCATGTTTTAATGCAGCTTTTTTGTTATCATTGTCTTTCACTGAAATGGAAAGGCTCTTTCCCGTGCCCTTCTAAAGGTAGGGAACAGGATTTACTTGTTGCACCAAATGGGTTTCCTCTATCTTATTGTTTCATGTAGAAGACAAAACTTTGGTGTGTGTAAGGAGCAAAGGGTTTCTTCTAGCTGTGAAAGGATTTGGTAGAAAAATGTTGTCTCTTTTTGTCCTTTCTTCCTACACAGCAGATTCAGCATTGGTCTTACTTTATGGCAGTCCTTGCCTGAAAAAGTCAATCTTTTTTTTTTTTCTACTCCTCAACAAAAAGCTATAAGCTTTTTTTTCCCTTTACTTCTTTGGGAGAGAGGAGTTATGGGCATATTAGCTTGCTTGTGCATTGAATCTGAACCTTTTGTACTTATCTTTTTTTTATATTTTGTTTTATGCAGTGTTATTCCCAAGTCCTTGATGCCAAGGGAGGTGATCTCTCTCTCTCTCTCTCTCTCTCTCTCTCTCTCTGTGACACATAAGCAAGCATATTAATATTTATGCTTCAATGATCTTTGGAAATATCATTCATCATACAGTTGGTAATTACGGATTAATTTTATGAAGTTTGGTAGCATCTAACTGCCTAGCAAATTGATTGAGTTTTGTTTGGAGCCCTACTTCTTTAGGTTATTTAGGTTATTATATACTTGTGAATGTTCTTTGACTTTTTGAGGTTAAATAATCGGATTTATCCTAGGGTTTACTCTTTGGATCCTATTCCCATATTTTTAAGTTAAGGTATGTAATATAACCTATTCATCCTTTCTTATGATCTTATTGGTAGGTGCACGGACATCTTAATTATTTATTTTTCTAATAGTTTCAACCATGTTCTTTTGATCAACATTCTGAATGCCACCTTATGTTTAAGTTAAAGAAGTCTATATTGGGTGTCGTCATTTTAGATTCTGTCCTACTATAGGTTTTTAAAGGAATTCATCATTAATGCTTATGGTCCCAACTCGCTCTAAAAGTTTAAAGGGTGTGAAATGATTTTGTCGGTGTAATGAATCTACTTAGTACTTTTTGCAGGTAACTGGGGAGCCCATCGGCGAAGTTCGAGCTGTTTCTGGAATGCATGAAAGGAAAGCGGAGATGGCACGATATGCAGATGCTTTCATTGCTTTGCCTGGTGGATATGGAACACTAGAGGAATTACTTGAAATCATTACGTGGGCTCAGCTTGGAATACATAAGAAGCCGGTATCTACTTTCATTACGCTTATTTTTAAGGAATTGCTTGGAATAATATGACCTTTTTCTCTTCTGAACTTATCGGCTTTTAGTCACTTGTTGGTTTAACTTTCACAAATTGAATGGTTGAGACTCCGTACTTTCAATGTTTGGCTTTTAGGCGCAGTTCTAAATGATGGTTTCAACCTTGTGGAATGACCGGAGTGTGTACTAAACTAATGAAAAAATTGTGCCTGTATTATTCTCATCAAGTTGTTTACGTGTCGGAAGGATAAGCAACAATTGTGCATGCAAACTATGCTCTACAAACTCATATTATATTCCTAACAAGCTTTCTTTATACTCTGTATGTACTTGAGGAACAACTAATCAGTATTATGCTGGTAGGATCTTGCGCTGCTTAATATATTATTGTTAAGGATATGGTCGCTAACACGTATGTGAAGCAACTGATTATAGATCCATAATAAATTAATAAGGGGGGGGATCTTCTCAATCTTTTTTTCTTTTTAAATGTATGCTTGTGTACTATAGTATAATCAAACTATAATTATAAGTTGGAGAACGTGATGGCATTAGTTATGCTACTTATTTTTTTTCCTTAGTGAATTAGTCGTTTCTGTAACCACTAACATATTATAAGAGCAGCACCTCTTAATTCTTTTCTTGTTTATCTATATTTTATTTGTGCACCATCGAATAGGTAAACTACATTAAAACCTTAGAACGTGTCGGCATCAGACAGGCATAAACTTTAGTCATCAGTGTATCAATTATGATCTTTTAGACTAAGCAAATCATGATTGAGTCTTTATTCTGGAGATGTGTTTAAATAATTTCTAAATGATTTGCGTGTTGAGACTGATTTGCGTTAATTGCTTATTAGGACCGACCAGCTTGTTTATTTAGTGAAATCTAACCTTATATAATATTGGCAGGTTGGTCTTTTGAATGTTGACGGTTACTACGATTCACTTTTGTCATTCATTGATTTGGCTGTGGATGAGGGATTTATCAGCGAAGCTGCACGCTGTATTATCATTTCTGCAGCTTCAGCCAAGGAATTGGTTAGGATGTTAGAGGTAAACTTCTATTTAAAAAATTTTAACAATTTTCTAAGCGCAATAATGATCCTCGCGCTGGGACCGATCAAATGCAAGGATTTTTTATATGCATTTGCTACAAGGATTTTTCGTGTATCCTTGGCTTTGTCAAAGATGTGCATGAGTGCTAATTTTTAATGCTAAAATCTTATAATATTGCACCCCTTTTTTTAGGAGTATGAACTGGAGTATCAGACGCCTTTGGTTTGGGAGACAGATCAGAAGCCGCTAAATTTTGTTGCCAAAAGAGAATCCGGTGTTGCTTCGTAGCGCCATTCAGCTTACCTCTCTTTCTTTTGGCTCTAACAATTCATGCTAATTAAACATGTGCGGCGACCTGCATCAAAAAAAGGAAAAAGAATGGGGCGGCTGATGTTTTTCTCTTCTACTTAATTTATTATAAAAAAAAAAGTTAGGGTGTTTCGACTGTGCTTGTGTGCTAACTGGTTTTCTGATATTATATGCGTAATTAGTTGTCTTTTGGATATAGTATGAAAGAAATACAATGTTTATAGTACATCCATATGGAGGACAAATGTTGTGGCGTGGTTTTGCTATACGAAGCTATGTAAATACAATGAATATGATAACCAGGTGTTGATATTATTAGAAAGAAAAAGTTATATTTGTGGAATAGATTCATTGATTTTAGTCCCTGTTTCCATTAAGCAATATTTCGGTGATGTTATCATCACTGTTGTGATTCTCGTCGTTTTTTGACCTCTTCATCTCAGATGATACTGTCGGCGAGAGACAAAAAGGCGATGGTGGGGACTACTGCAGTTGTTATTCTCTCTTTTTGTTGGCCATCTTTTTGAGTTTCGTTCGATGTTGAATTCGCCGTCCCTTGATTCGTAAGAAACTGATCTTCTGATTTGGTCCATAAAAAAAGGAATTCATTGAAACGGAAGAAGATGATCTCTTTGACCAAATTAGGCTTTTCCGAGGCGAAAGAAGTGGTTGGGACTTTGCATGGATCTTTCTTGTAAACATTGTTATCTTTGTGATGTGTTCTTGTCCGCGACAAAGATACTTTGATTTGCTTTCACCTACGGCCCGCGTGATGTGTATTTTATGGTATCATTGAAAGAGTCCAACTTAATAAATAGCATTTTGAAAAAGATGTTCTAATTAGAAAAGTTATCGGCTGAGATTTGGAATGGATGTTACTTAGCTTGATTTAGGGATGCTGTTCACACTTAATATGTTTGACGGGCTTAAAAGGCTAGAAGAATAGCTGAGTGTGACAGCATTTAGTTTTTTCTTGCACTAAAAGCATAAATTAAAAATTAATAATGCCAAAACTTTCCCCAGCAAACAACTAAAAAGTTTCTCGGCAGTTGAAACTATGACTAGTCAATAATAGATTTTATATAAATTGGCTTATTTTTAAACAATTTTTTCTGAGATTAGAACGCGAGTAGTTACTCAGTCACGAGCATGGGTCTTTATAATTGCGGTCCAAAGCTTATTCGGATTTTCAATCCGGCCCACTGCTAAATCATAAGCCCATAAATCAAAAGACACGCATCTGGAGTTTCGATCGCCTTCTTAGTGGGCCCAAAAACTCTCATTGCCCAAACGGGAACATATGGTTTTTTTTATATTTTTTATTTTTTGGAAAATTTATATCTTTTCGTATGTTGGATTCCACACTATCTTCAAATCCTAAAGTCCTGTCGAATAAAATTCTAACGGTTGGAAAGGCATGCATCTCAAAAAAATAAAATAAAAATAAAAATAAAAAAATAAATAATATATATATATATATATATATATATATATATATATATATATATATATATATATATATATATATATATATTTCTCGCTATGAGCTTTCTAATTTCACAAATTTATTGAGGAAAAATAAGGAGAATATAAGAAAATACCCTATGCTTCCATATATATTACAACTCAGTACCCTAAATTACAACTTGGTTTATTTCTTCACTTTATCTAGACCTGCGCAAAGCCCGAGTCGGATTAATGTTGACCAACCAAGATCGACCCGGTCCAACAATTTTATGCATAACTCAGGCTTAGTCGAATATAAACCAGATTTGGTTATGTCGACGTTTAAAATCTCCGTCGAACCAGATCGATCAGAAAATTAAAAATGTGGGCCAGGCCTAGATTATCTAGAGCTGTAATTAATTTGTAACCCGACCCAACTTTTTCAAGTTGGGCCAAACATGATGGGCCGTGTTTGCTTAGGCCCACATAAATCTTAATTTCTGGAAACTTTATTGCAGAATTAATTAATTCGAACCAGATTTAAATCTTCCCGCCAAAACTTCAGCCCAATCTGAAACGTTTCCTATAAAAAGCGCCAAACCCAAACCTCTTCCCCAAATCCCACTTCTCTCTCTCTCTCTCTCTCCCCTTCTCTCCCCTGTGCAACAATGTCGACGCTCTTCATCGCCCTCCAATGCATCCAATGCTCCACCATGCAGGTAACACAAACCCTAGCTCCTATCTCTCTCTCTCTCTCTCTCTCTCTCTCTCTCTCTCTCTCTCTCTCTCTCTCTCTCTCTCTCCCTCCTCCTCTTCGTATCCTCCTCTTTTGCGGATTTCTCCAACGTTCGCCATGGTCGCAGGTCAAGCAGCAGAGGAAGAGCGGCTCCAACAACAATAAGTGGGTGTGCGCCGTGTGCAACCTGCGCCAATCGGTGCGCCGGGTCCACGCGCGCGGCCCAATCGCGCGCGATCTCCGCGGGTTCGTCCAGGAGTTCAACCTCTCCCGCGCGGTCCACGGATCCGACGGCTCTGATCCGATCCCGACCCTCCGATCGTCGGGCTCGTGCGCGCCCGATGGGTTCGGTGAGCGCCATAAGAGGAGGATGGATTGGTCGGAGTATTTTGATCCCCATGAAGAAGAAGAGGAAGAAGCGGGAGGCGGCGGCGACGGAGGTATGTATCGAACTGTTTTTCTTTCATCGATTTGTCTAATTCCATGAATTGATTCGTCTTTTTAGTGGTTTGATTTTTGTTCATTTTTTATTACTGAATCAATTGATTGTGAATTATAAATCAATTCAATCTCATGATTGGATTTGCATTATGCGCTTTAAAGTATTATCAATTGTGATCGGATTTGTACAATATTCCTGAGAACTGATGCCGAAGTAGTATGTAATTGCTTATGAATTGGTAATCGTGATTTTTTTTTTCATTTTCTAGCTTCGTAGAAATTCGATTTCAGTTTCTCTCTGTTTTTTTTTTAAATTATTTTGTGCTCTTCTTAGAATGTCTGATTTTGAATTGGTGTAATTGTCAGTGGCAGGAGTGATGGAATTGCCCCCTCAAAACTTTGAAACTGTCCCAGAAACGGATAAAACAAACGGAACCCTTCAAGCCAAATTTTTCGAAGAGGAAGCAGATCGAGGAGAGGGGCAGTTTTCGAGGCCAAAACTCATCCCAACCAAGTATGTCACCACCTCTGCCCTTATTTATATCAATTTTCGCCTTGTGCTACGAATTGTTCTGACACGTAGTATTGGTTTGGATACAATTCGACGGATGAGTGATAAGAGTCCAAGACTCTGTGAGTCGTGACGGGTGGGGGCGGTTCCAGTTGGACACAACTGAATACTATGATTCCAATTCTGCTCAATCCCGACTTCTAAGATGGAATCTGATAATCTCTTAGTAAACCTTTTCTGAATGGGTCTTTAATGCCCATGCATTGTATACTGCAGGTGGAATGGAACCAAAGAAAACCCTCGAGACGAAGGTACGTTCCAAATGGAGCGAGTACTTGGAAGAAGAAGATACCAGTGAAACATTTGGTGGAGAGTTATGTATGGAGCAATCAAGCCGTTACTACGAACCCCGTGGTGGAAAGGAGAGCCAGCTGAGTGTTTCGTTAGTAGCGGATGAAATCCATCCCGATTTCAAATAACTTCAGGTATTTCCATGTCCTTTCTTATTTTTCTTTCAGTAGAATCTCCTACTTGCAGTTGAATGAATGAAGCCATTTTAGCAATTCTCTTATGAATCAAACTTATTGCACGAGTAAAAATCACCACAGTAAACTTAGTTCATCGAATGTCGTTGAATGTTGATGTATTTCGTCAACTCTTGTCGTTTTATGCATTCTCATTCCTTCGTCTAAGAGTTGAAACTTTTAGCATTCACAAAACTAAAAACTACTATTATATGTAAGTTTGATTTCTGAGACGTGAGTTTAGGATTTATAATTTGAAATATCAAGCAACGTGAACGAAACTCTAGACAAGGTTCAGAATATTTTAGGCTTACTGTAGATTGGTAGAGATTATTATTGAACTAGTTAATAATTTCTGGCGAAGGACCGAAATCTCAAATCCAAATCCGACCCAACTTAACTAACCAACCAAGACTTGGGCCTGGCCTGAGCCTATTTGAGCCTTTGAGCTTATCCCGCCAAGTCGAAAATATTCGGATTTCTCGGGCTGGGCCACTAAGGATGCTGAGGTTGGGCTGAGCCTTCGACCTTCGTACTCTCATATTTATTATATTTTCTCATGTTTCACTGTAATAGATTTTTCATAAATAGGAGACTCGAACCTGTATCGAGTCCATTATATCATCCAACGGTTTCGAATATTTCGCTATACATCTTATCACTTTTTTAAAGAAATTAATATGCTAATTAATGTCAAATAATTGAGCTTTGTCAATAGCAGTTTAAAGGTACATGCAATAATTTCTCGTGTCTTCTGAATTATTCTCCAGAATGGGTCCACGACATCAGGCACAAGCCACAAGACTCTTTGCCTCATCTAGATGTTCTTCGCTTTACTTTGTCCCCAAAAAAAAAAAAAATCAAAATGGTTTAGAGCAGTGCTACCGGTACACTCTAAAAAAAGTGTGAAATTTACACTTTTTTAATCCAAGGATCAATATTAAATTCTTATTTTATTATTTTTAACAATGCTAAAAATTTAAAAAGTTTAGCATGAGCTATAAATCATACACACCCTTTTCCGTTATACAAGTAAAGTATTTCTCAATGGAATGGAAAATAGGCTAGTTCATAGGAGTGGCTAACTTACACTTTTGGTGTGCGTGATGTTTTGATCTTCAAGTTTTAATTTATTATATTTTTTAATTTAAATTTTATAAATTGTAGTAATTAAATTTTACAATTTAATTTAGTTAGCTTAATAATAATATATTAATATGTTACTAATATAGAAATAATATAACAGTATTGCAATTAGTGACAGAATCATATTTAAAATGGCACATTATTTTTATATTAATAAAATATTAATATTAAGTCAACTAAAGTAGATTTTGAGATTTAATTGTAATAATTTATAAAATTTAAGCTAGAAATTATTGGAAATTAAAGTTTGAGAATATTAAAATGTCAAGCCAAGGACCTCGTATTTCCAAAAGTGCAATTTAGCTAATAGGAGTTGATCGAACGCGCATCAATTGTAGGGCCATATGGCGACTCAATACCATTCCTTTATTAACTTTGGTAGTTGATTGTTGTCAGTTAGGTTTCTGTTTGGGACTACAGTCAATATGGTTTAACAACAGAAAAAATATATATTTATATTAATAATATCACACAAAAAAATTATATCGTTTATTTTATAAATAATATCACGTTATCGTGTTGGTATAATAAAAACACTTTTTTGGTCTCATAGGAAAACAAGGAAGTACGTGTTTAGATGTTTTTGTCTCAATTTCTTTTGGTGCTAGGTGATCTTTAATTAAACAGAAAATAATAGAATACACTGGCATCATCTCCAGTTGAGAATATTAATTCTGTGCATTATATAAATTTAATGTTCTCTTTAATATTTTTTTATTCTGCTGCCAAATTGTTTTTCTTCTCCTCTCTCATGCTCATGAATAGTATTTATTGTAACTAGTATACTATATAGAATAGAGTAATATTAGGCGTACACTTCTAAATTAGGTGTAAAATGTATATTCAACTTATCCAATAGCTCTTATTCTTCTATTAGTCTTGTCAAGTATTTTTTTAGTTTTTTTTTTTTTTTAGTCCTTAGATAGAATAGACGTAAAACTTATATTTATATATGGAGGATTCATACAGTCTTTTATTATATAATATAATTTAAATTAATTATATTATAACATCTAAGACGATTCAAATTAAATATAATATAATAAATTTATATTAGTTTGATATTTTAAAAATATTTATTTTTATAGAAGATATTTGAATGAATGTTGTTATTTTAAGAGAAGCGTTAGGTTTATAATTCAATTTGGGTTGTGACCCACTTAAAATTTCCCTTTATTTTAATGCGGAATAATAATAATGGGCCCGGAGACGACATTTCTCCGTGCTCACCCCTATCTTTCTTTCCGGAATTTTTTTACATTTAGTCCTCTCAAATTATTTTCTTCACAAATAGCTTTATAAAATTTATATTTGTAAGATTGATTTTATTTTTGCCATGCGAGCGTCACATGAGCGTGGCGGTCTAGATTAAGTTGAATGCGGTGAATCATTCACCGTGTTTGAATACGGTTTGAAAAATAATTGAATACGGTAAACTATTCATCGTATTCTATTCAACTTAACCTACGCCGTCATGCACGCTTGCATGTGCTCTCGTGGCGCTTACATGGTAGGAATAGAATCAATTTTGTAAATATAAATTTTGTGAGACTATTTATAGATTTTTTTTATTTTGAGGGGCTAAATGCAAAAGAAAAAAAAAAGCGCTTCCTTTCCTTTATAAGTATCCAGCTTAGCAACAAAAGAGGAGCACAACAGATACTACTACCAGTGTTGCTGCTGCTACTACTGCTACTAAAGCAAGCATGACATTCACCAACTTCCTCAAGTTCTCCTCCTTCACTCTCCTCGCCCTAACTCTCCTCCACCGCTTCCTCCCATCCCTCCCCCTCCTCTCCTCCCTTTCCCACCGCCACCACCTCCTGCTGCTCCTCTCCTTCCTCTCCTGCACCCTCCTCTACCTCTACGCCCGCCGCCGCCCCCTCCCCGTCCTCCTCTTCGACTACTCCTGCTACCTCCCCGAACCCGAACGCCGCAGCAGCCTGGAGGTCTGCGAGTACTACGGCTTCCGCAGCCGCCGCTTCTCCCACTCCACCGCCGACTTCATGCGCGCCATCTTCCTCAAATCCGGCCTCGGCGACGAGACCTACGCTCCCCCCTACATCTTCCAAGAGGACTACGACGCCAAGTTCCGCTACGCCTTCCAGGAGGCCGAAGAGGGCATGTTCTCCGCCGTCTCCTCCCTCCTCTCCAAGACCGGCGTCCCCACCTCCGCCATCTCCGTCCTCATCGTCGCCTGCAGCATGTTCAGCCCCGTGCCCTCCCTCTCTTCCTTCATCGCAAACCACTTCAACTTCGACCCTTCCGTTAAGACCTACAACTTATCCGGCATGGGGTGCAGCGCCGGCACCATGTGCTGCGACCTCGCCGCGAAGATCCTACGCAGCAAGCCCGGGTACGCTCTCATCGTCGTCACCGAGAACATGAGCTTGAACTGGTACTTCGGCGAGAACCGCCACATGCTCGTCACCAACTGCATCTTCCGCGTCGGCACCGCGGCGATGCTCCTGACCAGCGACCCGACCCGGCGCTGCTCCGCGAAGATGGAGCTCGTGCGCGCGCTGCGGACGCACCACGGCGCGGAGGACGCGGCCTACAACGCGGCGGTGCAGATGGAGGACGAGGACGGCAGCGTCGGCGTGTCGCTCAGCAGGGACCTCGTCCGCGTGGCCGGGACCGCGCTGCGTCGCCACATCTCCACCCTGGCGCCGCACGTGCTCCCTGTGTCGGAGCTCCTGCGGTATGCGTGGAACGTCGCGAGGTCGTATGCGGCGGGGGATCGTAAGACGGTGCACGTGCCGGACTTCACGAAGGCGTTCGAGCACATATGCATACACGCTGGGGGGAAGGCGGTGATCGACGCGGTGGGGAAGCTGATGAAGTTCTCCGCTGAGGTGACGGAGCCGGCGAGGATGTGCCTGCACCGGTTCGGGAACACGTCGAGTAGCTTGGTGTTCTACGAGCTCGCCTACTTCGAAGCTAAGGGGAGGATAAAGAAGGGGGATAGGGTGTGGATGTTGGCGTTCGGAACGGGGTTTAAGGCGTGTAGTGTGGTGTGGAAAGCGCTTCGGGACTCCGGGATGGACTCGGATAGCCCGTGGCAAGAGTGCATCCATAGATACCCAGTTAATTAGAAAAAAAAAGAAAAAAAAATCGCCTGCACCCCTATATTACATCGTACGTGCATGGGTGCCATGCATTCGTCAACTCTTTCATCTTCTGGGGCCTAAGTTTGGAAACATGGTGGGAAAAAAAAAAACTTGAGAATACCTTAGAACTTTTCTCATTCCATACTATAAAATTTGTGATGTAAACTATCGCTGGGTAATGTTCTTTATGTAGTAGTGATCTTTGCTACCAAGTTATGGTGTGGTTAAAAAAAAAAAAATCCCAAATTATTCGGATCGTCTAAAATGTCAAACTCCTGTGTTTATCTACCACGTTTTAAACCAGGCTTCATTCTTATTTTGAATTCCTATCGTCCGTTGTCTTACGTTATATTTTTTGGTTTAAAAATTAGATTATATGATTTGGGTGCAGTGCACAGATGTAGACGGGGAGAGAAAAGGGAATGAATGAATATTCTAAATTTGAATTATTGCTGCATTAAAGGGTCGTATGTACTACACTATATCATCCAATATTATCTACTAGTGCTTTCCATATGCTTTCACTGTCATATAATCTTTGCATGCACTACATCGTTAATTAATGTTCTTTTGTTCTTAAAGGAAATTGCAAATCAATCAAAGTTCATCGTAGCACAGTAATGATCTTTGCCAGAATGAAAATCTTCTTGTTAGACATCTCTTCAAAAATTTTAGTATTGCGATCTTAAAGTTTTAGGGTAATTGAACGAGAAATCCTTTGAAATTCTATGGTTGAAGTAGCGGCTTTCACCATCAAACATATTGAAAGTTCCGAGAATATTCTAATCTTAATAGATTGTGGTTGCTTATATATTTATGGCTATTCTTTTTGTGGGCTTTTTCCTTTTTCGGATAGGTCAAGCATCGGATGTATTTAGATTTAGGATTTTTTAGAAGCCTGCTGATTTTAGCACTGCACTTTTTGAGTTATAATAAATACTTCGATCTATTCTCACTCAGACATATAGTCTAGTGATTAAATCATATAAAGTGTTTATGTGATCGTTTTATTTCTTTATTTTTAATTATTTTTAATACTTTATGTATAAGGAACTACTTTTTTTTTAGTATTTTCATGTAACAATGCTTTCCATTAGTATACTAAACAATCATTCTTTAGCACCTATTCGGATTGTATGCTTGTTAGGGAAAGGTATTCTCCCCACTAGCAACCTTATTCCCCTGTGGGTTGGGATCCCTTGGTTGCAACCACAGAGAGAAAATGTGAGAGAACAGGGGAAGCGTGTTGCAGGGGAGTAATGCAGTCAGTGCTCACAATAAAGTGATGTGAGCGATGACAACTGTGAGAAGATCAATTATTTGTGCCTCTTCAGTTTTGGTAGGGCCAAGAAAGATGAATTTATTTGAACTTCAAACCCTAAGACTACAGCTCCCATGTCAGAGCTAGCCATGCATGCCTTTAATTGCATCTGGACAAATTTAGCTTGTAGAGAAGTTCAGGTGGTCAAAATGGAGAGTAAAATCTGAGAAGGAAAATTTTTAAAATGTATCAGTTATATTGGTGATGTGGCGGTGTTCTCAACCAATCAAATATTTTTTTAGATATATTTGTCTCATCATCATTATAAAAAAATATTTTTATTGTACTTTTTTTAAAATTGGAAAAAATGATTGGTTTGTTATTGATAATGTAGTACAAGACCGATCGTTCCTGGCGCAAGTGGCAAAAGGCTTGATAATTGGTACCCGAGGTCTCAAGTTCGAATCCTAGTTGATTCACATTTTCAGCCAAGTTTATTTCTATACGAAATAAACGAGGCGGATAGCGTGTTACCTTTCTCTCAAAAAAAAGAAAAAAAAAATAATGTAGTACAACAAGTATGACATAATAGATTTCTTCTAACTATGGACAATTTGTCAGTTCATCAACAGCCGAATATGTCTTAGTTATTTATATCTATTAGTGCGGCGGCAAGAGGTTGTAGGCAAACTATTCTCGAAATAGTTTTCTTTGTAACCAGTATTTCATATAGGATTTGCACATTAATTACTTATAATCTCATTCAATCACTCGAAGTTTTATGGAGTTTTAATTGATAGCGATATGGTAATTTCAGATGGGAAAGAAGTCGAACATTTGTTGAATATTCGTATTACTACATAAAATACAAGTTCTTTTATGGTGAATAATATATCATCGAGAGGTCTATATATAAATTATGAGCCACATTTGACTAGGAAGGGACTAATTATATTGGTTTAGATTTTTCTTCCATTTACTAGAGTTTGGGCATATGCATCATTGATTGCATTCGTACTCATATTCATAAATAAGAGTAGAATTTGGATCCAAAAAACTTGTACCCTCCGAGAATTTACTCAGAAGATGTTGGGAAGAAGCAAATCCGCTGGAATGCATACACTCTTTTTTTAACCTCCCTTAAAGAGCTTGCTCGTAGGTCTCTAAACCTAAGACTTCTATGACTCTCCAAGAAATTTTTTTTTTATTGAGAAAAAGGTAGCGCACCATCTGCTTATTTAGCTACAAACAGTACGGAAAAAAATTCAAGAGGAAGAGAATTTCTAAGAATTTTCTTTTCAAATGTCAGCAATACAAACCTCTTTATAACATTTCACTAAGGGGCTGTTTGGTTATATATAATTATAAATACAGTGCAGTTGAAAATGTATACAGTTACAACTACATCCATCCTGTTTGGTTGGATGTAATAAAAAGCGATGCGACTATAAATAATTTGTTTGGTTGCATACAGTTGAGAAATAATTTTTAAAATTTTATCAATTTATATATATGATGGTGAGATTACTTCAAGTAAAAAAAAATATATGTTTTATTTAAAAAATAATAAAGGAGGTAAGCATACTTTTTATTTAAAGTTACTTTCTCTGACTACTGCGGTTGGAACTGTGGCCAATTTGGGCGTAGTTCGAACTGCTGCAGTTGGGTCTCCTCCTATAGTTCCTACTGCAGTAGATAGAGTTAAATACATCAAATTAAATAAGCGTGCAGTTACAACTGCAGCGTAGTTATAAGTATATGCAATCAAACGGTTCCTAAAAAACTGCAGCCTTTTTTTTTAGAGAGAGAGAAAGGTAGCACGCTACCCGCTTCGTTTATTTTTTTAGAAATAAACTTAGCTCGAAATACGAATCAACTAGGATTCGAACTCGGGACCTCAGGTACCGACTACCAAGCCATTTGATTCTTTAGTTGGCATTTTGGGTACCAACACTATAGTTTGGTGGTTGTTAATGAATTCGCATTGAAGAGGTGGAATCGGATTGTACACATAATTGATTGGGGTAAGCAAATGGGGAGTTGGGGGTGCAGTGAAGGGAAGTGAATGCGGAGACATGGGAACAGCCTAGCCATAGCAAGGACTATTCAATGAATGGATGGCGATGTATGACTACTCAATGAACGGATGGCGATGTATGACCAACAAAATCTCAAAAAGAACATGGGATGCTCGTTAAACTAAATTGATTGGAGTTAAGCTAAATTAATTGCTCGTTAGAGTTGACAATTAATGGCATTATGATAATTCCCCCAAAAAATAGGTTTAAATAAAAATTAAATCATTAAATGGGATGAATTATTTGTGGTAAATTTAAATTATAAGCATGGTGTTTCTTCTCTGCCTGTACCAATAGAAGTGCGGCAACTTGATTGCTCATCAGAGTTGTACGGCGATTGGCCATGTTACATTTATGACTGAGGATGCTACTTAAATTTTTAATTAATATGTTGTGCGGTAATTCAATTGTACTAGTGTAGGACCCGCGCTGCACGACGAATAGATAATATTTTTGATAATTAAAATATATAATTATTAAAAAATTTAAAATTAAAAAAATATAACTAAAAAAATACAAAAAAAAGCTATGAAGTAGCCTTTATACATTATAAAAAATAACTTTTTTTCAATATTTTCTCAACTTTCAGTATGTATAAAATTAATTATGCTAATAATTTTATTTAAAAATTTAATCAAATTTTTAGTGTTGATAGTTATTTCATAAATAAAATTTTTAACTGAAAAGTTAAAGTTGGAGCAGTTATTTTAAATTGAAGAATAAATAAAGATGTCTTTGACTTGTTAAAATTGATTGAAGAAAGAGAAACTATTACATGTACGTAGTATATGTGAATATTTTATACATCTCAAATTATATTAAATGATTACTATTCTAATACAAAAATTCAATTAAATATATATGAATTACAAAGTTTAATAATTTAAATTATATTTGATGAATTAATTATAAAATATTTATTAAAGAATTTTAGACATGTGGTGTATGTACAAATATACACTTAGTATAAATTGTTTTTAATATGATGCACTAATAATTTCAAGAGAGAAAAATTTTTTGTGGGCTCATGGTGCATACAAACACTCTATACACCACGCAAAATATTAAATAGTTGATAGAATCTTTAATAATTAATATAGTAAAATAAAATATGAAATAACATATATAATATAAAAATATCTAAATAATTTATTGTAGTACAAAAATTTAGTTTTTATGCATATTTTAGAGTCGGTTTACGTTGCACCGAGCACGTCCAAAATTATTACTGGATATGTGGCACACTCCCATTAGTTTCTGCTTTCATATGCAAGGTGGCTCTCTCCCAATGAGTTTTGTTGATGTGACCGAACCGTCAATTAATGTTTGTACATAGATAGATAGATAGACGGCGGTTCTATTCACATGACCAAACGTGCATCATCACTAGACATTCTACAAAAATCTTTTGAGATCATTGTCCTTTGCTCATCCTTCATATGATCTTTCTAGTAATGCAAGATCACTTATAGGGTGCATTTGGTTCGCGTTATCTTTTTAAAATTTTCAGTAAATTAATAAAAAAATAAAAAAAAATATGACGGTGTTTGGCTAAAGTACTGAGTAATCTAGTTGGTATTGTTGGATTACTTGGAAATAAGATTCGTTATAAAATACTAATATCATTTCTTTGAGTGAGGATGGATATCCTCATATTAATAAATTAGGACAATCATAATATATCTAATTCAGCCCTCCTTTTTTTCTTTCCACCAGCCGGCTAGTAGGTATTATTTTTTTTTTCTTTCCACCATCCGGCTAGTAGGTATTTTTTTATTTTATTTTTTAACCCCATATATCTCTTTAATCTTATCATTCTCTTTCTAAACTTACATTTTTTTCTCTCTCTCTAAGTTAAGCTCTTTTTTCCTCTCTCTTTTTAAAATCCCAACTCTCTCACTCCCTCTAATCTCAACTCTATCTCTCTTCCTATTTTTTTAATTATACTTTCTCTCTTTAACCTATGCTCTCTCTTCCTCTCTCTCTCTCAAATCTCAACTTTGTCGTTCCCTCCAACCTCAGATTTCTTTCTTTAAGCTAAACTCTTCCTTTCTATTTATCTTTTCACATATCTAACCTAAAAAACTCTCTTTCTAATCTCAACTCTCTCCCTTTAATCTCGAATTTCTCTCTCTCTCTAAGTTAAGCTTTTTTAATTTTTCTAAAAATAATTTTTTTATTATTGTTGAAAAGAAAAAAGTATATTAGCTATCTATTTTGCTTATTACTATTTTATCATTTATACCTTATTCGATTTTTTCTGAAAAATGATGAAATTTCTAATAGTATTATCTAAAATTAATTAATGAAAAAAATACATTGCTCGTAATCTTAAATAATTTGATTGTGCTAACCAAACACTGGAATGCCGCATACTTAATAATAAGAATGAATGGGAATAAGATTTTTGTATATTTTTTTATTTTTAGTAATTATTCATAGTGCGAACTAAATGCGCCCGTAGTGCAAAATTATTTCTAAAATATTACCGAGGAGAGGATGGATATCTTGAATTAATAATTACGGGTTATCCTGTAATTTATAAAAAAAATTATAAAGTTACTCCTTTTCTCTCTCCAAACCTTTTCTTATCTCTCCATTTTACTCATGGACAACTCAATCCTCTTCTCTACCTCTCTATTCCGAGGTGTTAATATATTTCTTCAATCTTTCTCTCTCCCTTACCCTCCGTATCTATCTCTTTTCATTTCAAATTCTTAAAATTTATAAGACAACTTAAAGATAATAATTTCATATGTACAATAATTCAATATCACATTCTTGTACTAAATTAAATGCAGTAAGCAGCATTGGTAGCAAATTGGTTCACATTAATTAAATTTTTTGTTACATTAACATAACTAACAAGAACCGACCGTCCCTAGCGCAAGTGGCAAAAGGTTTTTTTTTTTAGGAGAAAAGTGGCAAAAGGTTTGGTGATTGGTATCTGAGGTTCCGAGTTCGAATCCTAGTTAATTCACATTTACAGCTAAATTTATTTTTTTAAAAAATAAACGAAACGAGTAGCGTGCTACCTTTCTACCTTAGGTAGTCACTCTCTTTATTATACAAAATATTTTCTGAACCATATTATAAAATACATGAGGTGGCGAAGCACCTTTTCATCAGAAAAATAATGGAGCAATTTGCCCTGATTTGATTTGGACTTTATTAGCACAAAAAATTTGGTGGGGATTGGTGTCAATGTAAAACCGTTCTATTTATGGTTCATCACATGAATTACATGAATCCAAAGCTCTTTGGTTGGTACGTAGCACGTTCCTACATTGAAAATGTTTGGATTCGAAAATGGCATTAATTTACTTTATCGGCTAAATTAATTTGTAAAACGATGAAATCTCATTTGTTATAGTTACTCTACATAAGAATGACAAAACTAAATTTTTTTTATCTTATATAAATCTATAACAATTTAAAAGTTAAGCATAATTTTAATTTAAAATAATGATATTTTTTAAAAATTTGCTTATTATTTTATATGACTCAATAAATTTTTTAGAAGACATCCCACCTGCTAGCGCAAGTGGTGTGTACGTCGGGGCCGGGTATTTTGGAAGTCGAGGTTATGAAATTTGCTCCATAGCATCAAATATAAGTAGATATTTGTTACGTTGCATTATATGTGCGCTTCGACTAATAAGCATTAGAACATTGTTATCTATTAGCTTGAGTTTCTAGAAAAGAAAATTAAATTTTCTAGGTGGAATTAGAGTTAAGTTTGGACCACCTTTACTTTGAGTTAGTCCAGTGGCCTCAGTGATAATAACAAAGAATCCATGGATCAGGTTTATGTCGCATGCTAATAGCGCTTATCACTTAGGTTTGATTGATCTGAATTTGTGTGTCTATTGATAGTGCCCAACACATATAATGAAAGGAGTGTTTTTTTTTTCTCTTTTTTTTTTTTTTTTTTTTGTATCACATTAGGATTTTGGATTAATTCAAACCCTTTGCATTTTGTATGGAAGCAAAAGGTTTTTGAGTTGAAAGCTTTCCAGCATCTTAATTTCATTTTATGTTTATTCTTTCTCAAATGATCTCCACATCCCGATTGGATTTTATCTCTTTTTTTAGTTCCTTGTGGATTGTGGGCTTATTTATGGCCCAAACTCAAAACAACACCCCAAATCTTTCTCGATTACGATTTCTTTTTTTTTCTTTTTTTTTTCTTTTTTAATGTAGAGGAAAAAGCCCATAGAATGTGGATTCCCTTTTGTGTTTGCACACTTGCACATGATCCAAAAGTGGAACTCGATGAGGCTTATTAAATGAGTTCATTTGAGCTCCTACTCTCATAATTTGTGGACTACAATAATCAAGAAGAGATTCTCAGTGTAGTGGTGGGCTATTTCTTTGAAGCTGATTTTCATTTTTTTTCTGAAATGATTCAAAGTTGTTTTTTTTTTTGTGAAAAAAAAGTCTAAAAGTTCTATTTAATTACTATTAATAATATATAATGAGAATGAAGGTGTTTGGATTTTTAATATAGGGTTAATTGCATTCAGGTCCCCGCAAACTTAGCAAATTACAGATATATCCCTGCAAAGTTCAACTTTCATTAGTTATCCCTACAAAAGTCCTAATGTATGCAGAAATGTCCCTGCCGTTAGGATTCGTTAGAGAAATTTAGTTAACCACAGTTTAAATGCCTAACCATGATTACTTAATAAGGTGAATTGATAATTTTGCCCTTCTTCCTCTTCCTCTTCCTCTTTTGCTGTCGACTTGGCCCCATCTCGCCGGAGAGGTGGAACTCGACCACCGGGGAGAGCGGAGCGGAAGTCGGAGTGGTCGTCGTCGCCGCCGCTGGCGAGGGAGGAGATCGCAGCGGACGATCGCTTCCGTCGCCTCCTTCTTCTTCTTTTTCTTCTTCGTATCCAGCTTTTGCAGGGACATATTTGTGAGGATGAAAATGTCATTTCACGAGCTTGATGTTAAAAAATAAACAGTTCTCTAACGGTAACAAACCAGAAAGACATTTCTGTATATATTAGGACTTTTGTAGAAATAATTTATAAAAATTAAACTTTGTAGGGATATATCTGTAATTCACTATATTCGCAGGGACCTGTATGCAATTAAACCCTTTAATATATTAGGAGTTTGGGCACGAAAGAAATAGTGTGGTTGACACATGTGGACAGTATAAGTTGTTCACAAGAAATATAAGATTAGTTCATGAACCTCAGGATATACCCAGAGCCAACTAATCAGGCTTATAATATTTGCAACAGGAAAACAATTTAGTTTGTTTTGGATTTTATATTTCATTAGATGTCTTATTTAAAAGTTAAAGCGTTAAATAAATTGCCAACTCTCAAATGTAAAAAAAAGTTGTTCATTAATATTTAATCTATTAAGTTGGAGAGTGCTTCATTGCCTCCTAGAGAATCTCCTATTGGAGAGTTTATGAGACCTTGTATAAGTTAATCAAGTTTTTCTTTTTTTATTACTACAGAGCAGTTGTCGTTTAATGATTCAGCGAGCTTAATATTATCCATGTAGTAGTGCTATAATTTTTTTTGCCGATTCCGAGCCATCGAGTGCTCGTACCCTCTTTTTTGTATGAATGTATTATTAATAGGCTAAATTACATAAAATCTTTCTGTCAATATTTATTTTTTTTATTTTTTTTCTTTCTGTCATTTAAAAATCTATATTTTATTTTCTTAAAAAATAAAAATATTCACAAGAAGGTACGGTGTGACAAAATGATTAAAAAACTCTCATCTTCTTCATATCCTCCTCTCCAATCTTGCTCATTTCGCATTCCGCACCCTCGCCCACGCCTCTCTTGACCCCAACTCCGACTTCATGCGACGGCGAGGCGGCGGAGGGCGAGGCGACGGTCGAGGGTATTTGTGTGGGCATGGATAAGAGTTTCAGAAATATTTTGAGTATAAAAAGTAAGATATAAACGGAATCCTAATGAAACACTGACGATAGAGGCGAAATGAACATTTTTTATTTTTTAAAAAGGCAAAGTGTAGGTTTTTGAATGACAGGAGAAAAAAGTGAAAAAGCGGGTATTGATAGAAAATTGTCCTGTAATTTAGCCTTATTAATATATAGTCCTTAAAAGCAATATTTTTGGACATGTAGTAAATATTTTATATAAAACTTAATTAGTTGTTTGTACTTTTTTAAAAGAGAAAGGTATAAAGTTATCTATTTTTTTATTTATAAAAAAATAAATTTAGTTAAAAATATAAAATAATTAGACCTTAAATTTAAAATTTTGTATGTTAATAATTAATTTTTTAATGAATTGCGCTATATACGGACAGTGCTTACTAATTATTGTAGTGGTGGTTGCGTTGGATGGAATGAAACGCTCCCGTAATCCTACATCCAGTTATACGCACCCAATCCAATCATTATTCATTATATTATCCCTATCGTTTTTTCTTAGAAAATGATACTCATACACGGACAAAAATTTGCTGGGGATCGTTCCCAAACTATTTGTTTGGGGACGATGCGGATGGGCGCCGCGTGCCCCATCCGACGGGCGCCATGGAAGGGAAAAAAAAAAAAAAAAAAGTGCCCTGTGTTTTTGGAGAATGAGAGAAAACAGCATAGGGAAAGAGAATGGGGACTGTTGGATGGGCCACACGGCGCTCATCCGCATCATTCTCAAACAAATAGTTTGGAAACAATGCCCAGCAAATTTGTCCCCTATACATCCTGCAAAGAAGTGTAAATCCTTCTTATATTTCAAAATTAATAACTTCTTTCGACTGTAGTAAAAAAAAAAAAAAATGTGTATATTAATATGGAGTATTTGAGAATCAAAATGGCAACCTAAGAGGGGGATGAATTAGGTTTCTAAAATAAAATGTTAAATAATCAAGTAATTTAAAAACTCGAAACAAATAAAGTGAGAGAAAGTGAGGAGTTAGAGAAATGTAAACTCAAGAAGCACACAATCGATTTGTTTCGAGGTTCGGCACTTTGCCTACGTCCCCGCCAACTTTTCAACACAAGAGAACGTTGGATTTCCACTAAACGATGCTTTTGTGGGTAAGCATCAAGCCTTCACACCAACACCTTCTCTCAAGAAGGTTACACTTTCAAGCTTCAACTCTTTTCTTTTCTCTCTTTTACAAGATGATATCTCACTATCAATTACACTCAAGTTTAGAGAGAGGATTGAGGGCTAAGAGTATTAAAAATGCTGAAGTATATAAGCTCAATTGGACTTCAAAATCCCTGCTGAGAAAGGCCTCAAGACCATCAATTTATAGCCTCAGCTGCTCCAGACCGTTGCACTTTCGGGCGCCAAAAACATGACTTTCGGGTGCCCAGATGTTGAGCACGCGCACTGCACAACCAACGGCCTGTCAAGCCCGTGCGCCGCTTTTCTGGATCCGTACATTCGGGCCTCCAGAAGTTTGTGGGCGCCCAGATCTCGCGCGACAGCTTTCTGACCAGCCAGACCACGCGCGCTGCTTTTCTGGATCCGTACATCCGGGGCTCCAGAAACTTGTGGGCGCCCAGAACATGTGCGTCGATTTTTTTGACACTGTCAGACCACGCGCGTCGAATTTGCTGATCAGGAACATTTGGGCCCCCAGAAGTCAACTTGTGGGCGCCCACTTTCTCAGGCACGCGCGCCGCCTGCGCAGCGCTGCTGTCAGAACTTTCGTACCGTTGCGTCGTACTGTCCGAAACATCAAACCTGTCAAGTCAAACATTCGGGCGCCCAGAACATACAATTCGGGCGCCCAGATCATAAACCATTATGGACCACCCAAACATCAAACCGTCAGGATCCAAAATCAACCAAGATTCGGACCACGTTTAGGGCGCCCAGATCAGAGTCCAAAATACAAATTTGACAGAAAATAATTTTTGAAAAGTTTTGAATATTGTTTGAAGTCCCATGTGCTTTAGATGATTAAAAAGAGTAAGTTAAAATATAACTCGTCATTTCATAATTTAATTTTTAAAGCACAATGTTAAAAGGTGGAGTAGAGAGAAATTTTATCTACTAGACAAGATAGCTTCAAGTGGTGAAGCTTAGTGCTAGAGGATTGCCCATCTTGAGTCCTTTTGAAGATAGAGAAGTTTAAACACAAAACTCAAGATAAAAGATTAGTTCAATTATTTATTATCATCAAAATCTAAATAGTGATTAGGGCCACTAGGCCAACACTACTATGAAAATTTATGAATACAAGGTTTACATTCTAGCATAAAGTGCATGAATAGCATTTTTTTTTATTTTTTAATCGATTCTTTATCCAAAAAAAAAATACTACATATATACTTGTACGTAAATGTAAATTTTACTTTTTACTTCATTTCAGGATTCATAAAATTATTTAATTTTTAGTATTAAAAAATGAATAAGACTAGCGAAAAAAATAGTGGACTATAAATAAATAGGATATAAAATTTTTATATATCTATAACCCTATATGAAGGCACAATAAGTTTTGCCACGTGACAAACAATCCTTTACTCTTTTTGAACCAACAATCTATATGAAGGCTCAATAATTTTTTATATGTTCTAATTATTTTAATTCTTATCTATAATCTATAACGTAAATTTAATGATTAGTAATTGCTAATAATAACTATAATTTAATCTATATAATTAATATATATAACAACTTTCATGATTAGTAACTGAAAGTAATTACGCTTCATACTCATCTTTAAACAAATAAAAATTTCTAAATTAATGCACATTTAATTTGACCGTTTTTTTTCTACGAGTGGAATCTTTAAATAAAGTTTTCGACAATGCTTTTCTAATTTGGCTTAAATATGAGAATTAAATCTCCCATTTATTTCTTTTTATATTGTCTTTTCATCAATTATAAGTCCACTATAAATATTGACTAGAGTAGAATAAAAATTTTGTCAGATTTTGGTCAGTAATACTTTTTTTTTTGCTTTCCGAACATAGTAAATTATCTTATTCTTCTTTTCTTTATCATGCATTCATAGCCTCCCTGTTTTTTGTTTTTCTTAGCCAATTCGCACCGTTATCCTTCATCGAGAAAGTAGATTAATCCGATCAATTCATTTGATTAGAGAAGAAAATAACTAATTAAAGACTTAACCAATTAGTTTTTTTTTTTCCTTTATTTCTTCCTTTTTGTTTCTTCAGGAAGCAAAGACTATATAATTTTTAATATACTATGTCACAAAGATTTGATATGTTCATTCATAGATAATTTATTATCACCTATATATAATATAGTGCATATTTTTATATAGGCAGAAAATAATCCCCTGTATCATATTTTATACACTTAGATTTCACATACCTTCTATAATTTTTAATTTGATTTTGTCACCATTCTTCAATTAATTTGCATATTTCTTTCTACACCCTTCTTTCTTCATCTCTTTATCTCTTCGCCGTATTGTTTTTATACATGTATAATTCCGAACTATCATCGATGATCAACGATAATAAAAAAAATTATTTCGATAATATCTGCCCGCTGCATCGCGCGGGTAACTACACTAGTAATATATGAATATTGAAGAAGCATTGTTCTTATCACGAAGCCCACACTTCCAAGGACGATTAGTATCATGTAAAACATAATTTGGCACTCCCATCAATCACAAAACGGCACCTCAACAAGCCACGTTGCCATTATAGGCAACAACCAATAGAAGCTTGCCACTTGCCTCATAGCAATATTGGACGCACCTGGTGCACTATACACCGACTATAAAATATGTATAAAAAATAAATTTTTACAGTATAATAAATTATTTAAATACTTTTTATATATTATATATACTATATTATATTTTATTTTACCATATTAATTATCATTTATTTTATTAATTATTTAATATACTTTACGGTGTATGAAATGTTATTGTACACCGGGTGCAAGCAAAACATTCCACATTAAAGGAGGGTTTGGGGGGACCTTGGTATGACACGTGTCCCCCCAACCCTCCTTTACTCTCTCTCCCTCTATACATATACATATATATATATATACACACACACATATATATATATATTCCAAATTTTATATTCTAAATTTTAAATAATAAATTTTACAATTTTAAATTTTAAATTTTATAATATTTATTCCTAAATATTAAACTTCAAAATCTAAAATTTTGAAACCTTCAAATTTCAAAGTTTCAAATTCCAAATTTTATGTTACAAATCTATAGTCTATAGTAAACTTAATTTGGCAGTTCTGTCAAATCATGGAAACGAAACCGGAAGGAGCCACGTCCTCTTTTAAAGCTCAACCAAGGAAAATGCCAAGTGTTTGAAAAAAAATTCGGTGCACCAAGTGCACGGTAAACCAATTTTAAAATATACGTCAATAATAAACTTTTATAATATAATTAATAATTTAAATATTTTATATTATATATATAATAGAGATCTTAAAATTAAATTATAAAATAGAATTTAAAATTTTAATATATCTTATGGTGTACGAAGTATTATTGTACACCGAGTGCAAGAAATTTTTTTTCCACATTAAAGAGGGTTTTGGGGGACCTTGGTATGACACGTGTCCCCCCAACCCTCATTTACTCTCTCTCCCTCTATACAATATATATATATATACACACACATATATGTACATATATATAGTTTTAAAATTTTTTATAATATTAAAATTTTAAATTCTAAATTTTATAATTTTATAATTTACTTCAAAATTTAAAATTTTAAATCTCTCAAATTTTGATACCTTCAAATTTTAAAATTTTGAATTTAAAAAATATATATATATATACACACACCCATATATGTACATATATATATTTTTAAAATTTTATAATATTAAAATTTTAAATTTTAAATTTTATAATTTACTTCAAATTTTACTACTTCAAATTTTTAAATTTTAAATTTTAAATTTTATGCTGTAAATCTTATGTGTCAAACTTCAAACTTTAAATTTTAAATTTTATGTTTCTCTCGAAGCCCACCCCCCAACCCTCATTTACTCTCTCTCCTCTCTCTAACCTCCTCCAATATCTCTCTCTCCTCTTTCTAACCTTCTCCAATACCTCTCTTTCTCCACTCTTTTTTTTTTTTTTTGGCAGAGCCTAAGCATCCCAACCCAACATCTCTCTTTCTCTCTCTTCCTCTCTTTCTCTCTCTTTTGTTTTCTCTCTCTTTCTCTCTCTGCAGAGATCCAGTTTGTTGGGTCTCTTAAAATAACATTAAAAGGAGACCCAACTTAAGTTAATTTTGACTTAAATCCAAACTACCCAAACAAAAAAAAATTAAAAGAGAGAAAATCTTTCTCTCTCTTTCTCTCTCTTCTTCTCTCTTTCTCTCTCTATCTCTCTTTCTCTCTCTTCTTCTCTCTTTGTCTCCCCTACTCTCTCTTTCTCTCTACAGGATCTACCCATCCCACCCCAACAGGATCCCGAAAAAATCGGGATTGGGATTTCTTAGGATCTCTTTAAGATTTGAGGAGATATTGATTTAGGGAGGAGGATATGAGCTTGGAGCTCTATAAATAGCTCAAGGAGGAAGCTGTGAGGGGAGGGGTCGTCGTCCACATTCGTTGCATACCCAAGTCCTCTGGTTACACACACAAAAAAAAAGTAAAAAATAAATAAATAAATAAATAAAGGGTGTAGAGGAGGTAGAAGAAGGTAGAAGAAGAAGAGGAGAGCATAAGAGAAAGGGAGTAAATAAAATATAATATATATATATATATATATATATATTAAAAAAAAAGTAAAAAAAAGAGCTGTGATCTTCCTCTCTTTTCTGACTGCCGTCGCGTGCACCATCGACGCCGCCTGACGCCGCTCAACGCCGTCGCCGCAGCTGCGTCCACGCTGCCCAAAGCCGCCGCCGTCGTCTCTAAAGCCATTGTTGCCGCTAGCCGAACTGCTAAGCCCGAGCCAAACGCCACCCGAGCCGCCGCCGCGTGCACCATCGACGCCGCCCGTCCCGTCCATCGCTGCCGCCGCGGCCCCCCCCATCCACCGTCGCTGTCGCGTCCGCCGTGGTTGCCGCCCAAACCTCTGTCGTCGCTGAAGTCAAGGTTGAAGAGAGTGCAGAAGAAGAGAGTGCAGAAGTGCAGAGAAAGAAGAAGAAGAGAGTGCAGAGGAAGAAGAAGAAGTTATATATATATATATATATATATATATATATATATAGTTGACAGGGAGAGGCCGGGGAAGCTGCAATACTGCCACAGCCGCGTTCGCGTCCGCGTCCGTCCGTCGCGATCGCCGCTGCTGACGCCGCCCGTCCGTCTCCACGAGAGAGAGAAGTAAAAAAAAAAAGGAAAAAGAAAAAAAAGAGAACAAAAAAAAATGAAGTAGAACAAATAGCACCGTAAGCAGAGAGCTTCAAAAAATTAAAAATTAAATTAAATTTTTTTTTTAATAAAATTATTAATATAATTTAATATTGCAAATGAAGTTAAGAAAATATTGATAAAAAATTTAATTTTATAATATACTATAAGAGAACTTTATTATTTTTTATAATTTTTAATTAAAGTTTTTATCTTAAAGTTTTATTAATATATATTTTAATTGTCTAAAAATATTTTTTTATATTTTTTTAAAATTATTATTTAAAATTTTTATATAAATTAGTCACAAACTATTTTGCCGCAGCGAAGCGCGGGTAGTTACCTAGTAACAACATAACCAGCCCTATCACCACCATCCGCTTTATGGGGCCCCTCTATAATGTTTTTTTGAGAGAAATTCAGCAAAGTCCTTTTTGCATAAAAAATTCACTAATTTTGGGCTTTTACAAAATTAAGTCGCTATTTTTTATTTTACAGATTCGGTCCGAAATTTCAGTAAACTGACCAAAATACCCTTTTTACTTTTTCTCTCTCCTCTTCTTTTTTCTCTCTCTTCTTTTTTTTCTCTCGCTTTTTTTTTTTCTCACCCAAGAAGGCGGCGGAGGCGGAGGCGGAGGCGGAGGCGGAGGCGGAGGCGAAACGCCTCGCTTCTGCCCCTCACGCCCTCGCCCTCGCCCGCACATCCCCGCCCTCCTCGCCTCCGACCCCGCCGAGGCCGCGCCTCGCCGCGACTCTTTTTTTTTTTTTCCGTCTCCGACCCTCCTCTACCCGCCGTCCCCGCCGCCACCGCCGGCGACGAAGAAGAAGTGCTTCTTGGGGCCGAGAAACACGCCGGTGAGGGAGGGAAAAAATATAGTTACACTCCGGCGAGGGCGGTGGGTCGTGAAAAAAAAAATTGTAAAGAAAAAAAATAAAAATAAAAAAATATTGTTTCCCTACTGAAAAGAATAAAAAATAGAGAAAAATAAAGAAGATGATGAAATTGCACTGTTAAAAAAAATTACACTGTTTTAAAAAATATTTACACTGTTTTAATAAATTTTGCACTATTTAAGAGAGAAATTACACTCTTTTGAGATGAACTTTACACTCCTTAGGCCAAATTGCACTATTTAGTATAATGTTGCACCATTTCTTTCTCTTCCTCTTCTTCTTCCTTCTTCCTTCTTCCTTCTTCCTTCTTCCTCCACTCTCCATCCTCATCACCTCTCTCTCTCTCTCTCTCTCTCTTTTCTCACACTCTAAAATAATTTTGGACCGGTGCGGTCGAAGCTGGAGGAGGAGGAGCAGCCGTAGTCGCGGGGGTCGAAGAGGTAAACGGGGAGAAGGGAGAGGGAGGCGTCGGCGGTGGCGCGCGGGGCGGTGGTGGTGGGCGGGCGTAGGGGGGCGCGGGCGCAGGGCGCAGGGGGCGCGCCCCCTGCGGCCACTGGGAGCGCGGACGTTGGACGCAGGGGGCGCAGGGGACGCGCCCCCTGCGCCCCTGTGCCCGCTCGGGCCCGGGCCCCCGCCGCCCGCCCCACGCGCCCCGGTAGTAGGGCGCGCGACGCGCCCTGCCCCCGTCCGCCCCGATTGGCCCCCCCCGGCGGGGGGCGCGCGGGCGCAGGGGGTCGGCTCCGCCCCCTGCGCCCTGCCCTCGCCGCGCAGGGGGCGCCCCCGCCCCCGCCCGCGCCCCCTGCGCTCGCCGCGCCTCCTGAGCTCGCCCACCACCGCCGCCGCTCCAAGCGCCCGTGCAGCTGCGCGCCGCCGCAGCCGTTGAAGATGACGGCCGCCTTTGAAGATGACGGCGGCCGATCTCTGCGAGCTCTGCGTTGCACCATTTTATACCTTAGTTGCACCATTTTGACCTTCGTTGCACTATTTTTTATCATTTTGCACCTTCATTGTACCATTTTACACATTCGTTGTACTTTCATTTTTCGTCCATCTTCCCGCGGGCAAGGGAGTAGCGTGTCGGCGGCGAGGGCGCGGCGGGGCGAAGAGGTAAACGGGGAGAAGGGGAGCAGCGCGTCGGCGGCGAGGGCGCGGCGGGTCGCGGGGCGCGGGGGACGCGCCCCCTGCGGCCCCTGGAGGCGCGGGCGCGGGGCGCATGGGGCCCCCCTGCGCGCGGGCGCGGGGCGCATGGGGCCCCCTGCGCCCACCCTGGGGGGGCGCGCGCGCGGGGCGCAGGGGGGGACGCGCTCCCTGCGCCCGCCCAGGCCCCCACCCTCGCCCCGGCACGGGCCCGGGCCCCCCCGCCCGCCCACCCGGGTGGGCGCGGGAGGCGCCCCCTGCGCGCCCGCGCCCGGCGCCCCCGCCGGCTGCTCCCGCGCCCGCTTCCGCGCCCCTGCGCCCGCGCCCGTCATCGTCGTCTTCCTCCTCCTCCTCCTCCTCCTCCTCCTCCTCCTCCTTTGTGGCTTCCTCTTCGTCGTGGTCGTGCTCCTCCTACCCGCCTCCCCCCGATTCCGAGTGCTTCCTCGATATCCGTCGCGCGGCCCGGAGAGGGAGGTGACCGAATCTGAGTTTGGTTGGGGAGAAGTGTGCAAAGAAATAGTGCAACGAGAAGAAATTGTGCAACGAGGAAGAAGAAGAGAAAAAGAAATGGTGTAATTTTTATCCAAAGAGTGTAATTTTAGTCTAAAAAGTATAATTTTTATCTCAAAGAGTGTAATTTTTGTCTCAAAATTATTAAAATAGTGTAAATTTTTTTTAAAACAGTGCAACATTATTTAAACAGTGCAATTTCATCTTTTTCTTTCTTCTTCTATGATTTTTAATCTTTTCTGTAGGAAAAAATATTATTTTTTTATTTTTTTTATTTTTTTTTCTTTACAATTTTTTTTTTGTCACGACCCACCGCATTCGCCGGAGTGTAACTATTTTTTTTCCCTCCCTCGCCGGCGTGCTTCTCGGCCCCAAGAAACACTTCTTCGTCGCCGGCGGCGGCGCTGGGGACGGCGGGTGGATGGAGGGTCGGAGAGGTTTAAAAAAAAAAAAGAGTCGCAGCGCGGCGCTGCTTCGGCAGGGTCGGAGGCGAGAAGGGCGAGGGTGCGCGTGCGAGGGCGAGGGGGTGAGGGTAAGAGGCTAGGCGGGCCGTTTCAGCGAGAGATAAAAAAGAGAAGAGAGAAAAAGTAAGAAGGGTATTTTGGTCAGTTTGCTGAAAATTCGGACCGAATCTGCAAAATCGAAAATAGCGACCTAATTTTGCAAAAGCCCAAAACTAGTGAATTTTTTATGCAAAAAGGCCTTCAGCAAACTATCTATTTTATTTTTAAAAAAATAAATTTAATTAAAAATATGAAGTAATTGAATTTCGAACTTGAATTTTGAATACCAACAATCAAATTTTTCTGCTCTGTTTTTATGTTGGAATAAGTTGTCAAAGAACAATATATTCGGTATGAAAATTTTTTAGTTTAATAGTAAGTAGAATGATTTTTCACATTTTAAAAAAAATTATTATTTATGATGTAGTAAGATAGTATATTTTATCTAAAAGATAATTTATTTTATTATAAAAATAATTTAAAAATGTAATATGATATTTTATTTTCAAATTTTTTTTAAAATAATTTAAAAAATATATCGAATAAAATATTTATGTCTGTAAATAGTGGCATAACCAATTGTGCTAGGTACAGATGATAACCTCAATATGCACCGTCCACATCAAATCGAACGGCCACTTCTTACAGAATGATACGGAGCGGAGCGGTAGTTGGTCGGTCGCGGTATTGCCCCGCTTCGTTTTTATTCGGTTAGTTGAACGGTCCAAATCCGCTTGGGTAACTTGTAAATATACGCAGTGGGGAAGGGCAAAATCGGGTTATAAAGATATTTTTTTCTTTTTTATGGTTTGTCGAATTATGGTCCGTGGACATTAAACAATAGTCTAAAACCGGTCAAATAGTTTAAATAGTTAATTAGACTAATAATATTCCAACGCATTAGCTCACGTGGCATTTTGTGTGGTGGAGGTCATGCCACGTGGTATAGAGTTCAGTGTCGGGTTAACATTCCGGTGTGCTTTGCTCGCCCGACAGATTATATTCGCTTCGGTTAGGAGGTGGGCCCCACTCTCTGCATGTTTTTAGGAAGCTCAAATGCTCAATGCTTCTTTATTTATTTTTGTAAAAATGAATGGATAGTCCCTATACTATCCTAATATTCCATTCTAACTTTCTCCTAGTATAGAATTTAGCTTCCCAATCAAAAATATATCTACTATTTTATTCTTTTATCTATAAAATAAATTAAGTAATTCAGTTTATCGGTCTATTTGCAAGGAAAATTTGAATTATCTTCACAGGTAGAGATTAAAGCGTAATATTTAGCTAATTTTTTGAATTACTATTCTAAAATTAAAGTTTGAATAATTTTAAAATTTTAAAATAATTTTAAAATTATTCACCTTTTAATAAATATATATAACTGTTTAGTAAATAAATTAAATAGTGGACTCAAAATGAAGTTCTGTGTGTTTTTAGCTAATTTTTTAAGCTGGAGAACCGTTCCCTCCGTTCCCTTCTTTTCTTTTTATACTCCACTGTTCCATTTTTCTACTTTTGAGCTACGAATGAAGTAGAGAGCTAGGGTTTCGAAATCGTTTCCTTATCATCAGGTTTATTCCGAATCCACTCGATTTAGATGCTGGTTCTTGTTAAATTTTATCTATAATCGCCGCATTGGATTTGGCACAAATAACTTGTTCTTTCTTTTTTCTTTTTCGAAAATTATCGCTTTAAATTATCGCTTTTCCTTTTGTACGATCTTCTTTGATTTTTTAGCTGGATTGAGCTGTAGATTTTGGGAATTTTTCGGTATTCGAGCTTTTTTCTTTCGATTTACGAGGTTTTAAAGCCAAGATGCTATGCTAGCTAGGGTTCTAATAATGTGTTATTTTGAGGTATCTTACCTCTGTGAGGAGTTTAATGAATGTGGTGGGAGATTTCGATGCAATCTTAGCTTATTGGATAAAACAAAATTGTGTTTTTTTACCTACTGAGTGTTTTTGTTGAATATTTCAGTATAATTGGTGGTGGAATAGCTCTTTAGAGCTCACTCTCATATGAAAAGTTCTTAATTAAATTTTGATGTTTGAGCAGGATAACTTGGACTGCTGTTCATTTGATTGTGTATTTTTCCACAATATCGTCACAATTTTGGCATAAATTGCTGTTTAACTGCTGTAGTTCTCTTCACCAATCTGGTTCAAATTGCAGGTTTCTGGTATGCAAAATTAGGGGCATCAGTTAGAGGGATTTGGCAATGGGGAAGCATCCGGCGAAATGGATTAAGACTTTGCTTTTTGGCCAGAAATCAACAAGATCTCATTCAAACAAAGTAAGAGTTTTTTCCTAACTTGGTTTTGTTTCAATTTAAGTTTCAATTTGCTACTTTTAAGGTATGGAATATATTTCTACATGCTTTTCTCGAATCCTGCTGCTATATGGTTTAAGATGAGAATTACGATTGAGTTGCATAAGAGGACTTGCATGATGAATACAGTTAATTTGTTTTGAGGATTCATATAGTTGACTCCATTTTGTAGGATTGAAGCTTCAGTAAGTTTTTTTTTCATTATGCTGTTCGCTAATACGCTGTTATAACTCAGCAAGGCCTCTAGGGGCAATTTGAGCAGCAAACTATTGAGGATACTACCTAAAAGCATGTCTTTTTGTTGAATTTGTGCAACTCAACTAATGTTTAGGTGCTCTTCCGGTCGTATTTGCTTAAGTCAACATGGCAAATTTCATTTCAAGCCTTATTTAAGTCCTCAACAGAAAACTGAATGCTAAACCCATTTGGTTTTTCGCTTTTTCCTTTTTATTTAACATATATTGCATGGAAATTCTGAGTTATCTTTATTTTCTTTGCAACTTACAGAGAGATGGAAATGATAAAGGTTATGTTTGGCAAAGAGGGACTTCTGTTTCTGAGAATTCTCAAGAAATCTCTGAACCTGTGCTTATGAGCCCTCATGGAAGTTTCTCAACCGTAGGAGGGAGTACGCCATCCGGTCTACATGGTGACCGAGCAGTTGCGCCTAACATCAGTCATGGTGCAGACAAACAAGAGATTGTTGTATCTGATGCTGAAAGAATAAGAGAACATGAGGCTGCCACAAAGGCACAGGCTGCCGTTCGAGGTTATCTGGTACTTCATCTGTTTTATATGCTATTTAATTGTATGTCAAACACTCAAGCGGCGAAGGGTTCTTCTTACTATTCCTACATATGTGTTTTTTGTGTACACTTTTGAAAGTTTCTTTTTTGCCATAGACCTTTGGGGATCATGTGTCGGTCAGTAGTCTGTTTCTGATTTATGTGTGCTCTGGGTGTAGGCGCGGAGGGCATTTCGAGCGTTGAAAGGTATCATAAGGCTACAAGCTTTAATCCGTGGGCATCTTGTAAGGCGGCAAGCTGTTGCAACTCTTCGAACTTTGCAGGCAATCGTAAAGTTCCAAGCTGTAGTTCGTGGCAGAGGTGTTAGGAGCTCTACAATTGGTCGTAATGTCAGTACAAAGAATTGGCAAAAAAGCACTGTGGTAATAATCCTAAAATACCAGCTTTGGGAGCTGAATTTTTACACTTAAGAGTAATTTAAGTCTCTATTTGTTTTTGCCATCCTTCTCTGGATGTATTGTTCCATAAATCCCATTTCAACTAAATATTTTTCTCTCTTAAAATCTGGGAGGTGCTTCTGCTATAATTTTCCTTTGCGCTTAGTATTGAAACGGACAGAACTATGTTTTCTATTCTTGCTCAAGAGTCTTGCCTGTTATGTTTTAACTTCTAATCATTGATATATACTCATACGTTTCCTCCATTTATTCCTTCTGATATAGGTTACCAATCTAAATCACTTAAATTGCACTTACTAGGAAATGTTTTTCCTTTTTCTCTTCTTTCTAATTTCTTGAAATCCATTCTTTAAAATTTGGTTTTTTTTTTTTTTTTTTTTTTTTTTTTTTTTCAGGATTCTGAGTCCCCGGATGCCTGGAAAGAGAAATTATCTAAAAATGCATTTGTTTCTAAGGTAGGTCCAAATTGCTTATTGTATTAAATAAATAACTGATACTAGTAATTGATCTTAGCAATAAATGCAAATTCATGTTTATTAATCTAGTATTGGATTGGCTGGGGTTTTCGAGTCTAAATGCCCATTTTCCTTGGCATATCCTGGTGATTTTTTTTTTTTCTTTTAGACTTTTTCTGGGGCATAATGTTATGTTTCTTGTGTTGATTCCTTATGTCCTTTCTAGCTTCTCTCTTCGCCGACTTTGACAAGGGCACTACACGTCGAATATCACCCAGATAATCCCAATTCAGTCTTCACCTGGTTAGAGAGATGGACGAAAGCTCGAGTGTGGGCACGACCTCCCCAATTTAAAAAGGCTGTTGACTTAAAACCACGAGCAAGAAGAGCCAATTATGCTACAGCAACTAAAACTGAGAAATCGAAGCGCAATCATCAAAGGAATCCTGCTCTCAGTGTTGACTCTGGGCGAATGACCATAGATTCTGAATTAGACAAAAGGAAACGCAACCCAAGAAAGTTGGCTAGCTCTCCTACTGATACTGTGCAAGAAAACCCTCAAAACGAGATAAAGGTTAAACGTGATCTGAGAAAGTTATCGAATTCAAAGATTAAAATGCCTGACCGTCCAGAACAGAGCAATGACAATTTGCTGAAGGTAAAGAAAAAGTCAGCTGTTACACCTGAAAACAAGCCTGGAATTGGAACTACTGTAATTTCTGAAACTGGAAAGGTGCAGATTGATTCCTCAACCAATGTTCAGGGAAGAGTCGAACCACAGCCATTGCATAGCATTGAGAATGATGATAAAGCTATGGCGACGAATGGGGCATTAAGCTCCAACGAAGAGCAACCTTCTTCTGAAAGCCAGGGAACCGGTAGGAGGAAGTCTTCTTACTTGGCAAAATCAGATTATTCCGAAAATGGTTTACAAAATGTTCCAGTTTTGCCAAGCTATATGGCTACAACAGAATCTGCAAAGGCGAAATTCCAAGGTCAGGTTTCACCTCAGTTGGATGATTCAGCAGACAAAAATGGGAACATTCCGCGCCGCCATTCACTGCCATCCTCTGTACATGGAAGCTTGAATTCAAATTCACCACGCACACAGAGGCTGGTCCAGGCTAGTGGCAACAGCGGAGTCAAAAGTGACAGATCTCTGTCTTTATCTAGAGATGGGAGTGGTATGCACTAAGAAACCTTCTTCTATCTCTCCTTTAATTTTTAGGTTGAATACTGAAGAAAGAAAAGACTCATATTTTGTGAATTCCAAAAATTTGTGCACAGTCAAGACTAAAACATTTGTTCCGAAATCAGAAGTTAAAAAATTAGGACATATTTTCTCAAAAAAAGAAAAAGGACAGATGGTATAGGTTTTTAACTTCACATAACATGAGATAAAGATAGAATGAGGATCTAGTAATGAATAATGATGGCAAAGCTATCTTATTTTATTTTTTCCTGACGGTAGAGTGGTCATTATCACAGGAAAAGAGAGCTTAAATCTTTTCAAAATAGGGGGATATACAATTACTAACGTCCATTTGGCGATTATTCTATTCTTTTCTTAGATGCCAGAATCAAGCCCTCTTATCTTTATTATGGAGTGTCGTAAACCCTGATTATGAACATTATGTTTTTATAACATAAGAAAGTGATTCAGTTTCTAGTTTCAACTTTTTGGTTTCCATATGTTTACATTTCTATTTGCAGTTAGGACAATCCAAGTTGAATGGAGACGTTGATGTTGAAGAAGCCGAACTTTGAAACGTGCTTTCACGGAGCGGAAGCGTTTTACCTGCAGTTTCTGTCCTTATCGTTGCTTGATTTGTGATGTAAAGCTCGTGTGTTTACCCTTAACTAGGTTGAGGAACTGGCCTGTTCTATGTGTTATGTATAGCTACAGTCCTTTTGGAATTTGTTTTGATTACTGGTGAGAGAAGCTTCTAATATCTAAATGCATATATGCTTGAACTATCTCATCAAATATCATATCTTTCTTTTTTAATCTCGTAGTTGCTCTCTCTTTTATGTTTGTTTTAATGTAACTAATAATATATTTGATGTTATTTTAATTGCTTCGATCATTCGACTGTAAAAAGTCAACACCAACTTAGCAACTTGATCCGAACCCAGGTTTCTTAATAATTTTATAGATACAAGAATTATATAAACAATCACTTCAAAGTAGAATAGCATGTAAAGAAAAATGCTATTTGTATTTCAAAAATAGAATAATCTGTCGTTCCCTTTCAGTCGCTTGAACGTGTCAGACTACTGATGATTGTATGGAAAGAATTCTGTTGATTTTTAGATTACATGTTCCTTATTTGTCACAATTTTTTATTTTCTTTTTTCTTTTGGAGGCCTTGGTAGCTTCCACCTTGATTGCTAAATTCATTTCGCCTAATAAATGAAGCAGATAGTTTGCTACTTTTTTCTCAAAAAAAAATTACACATATTTATCAAAGGTTTAAAGATTTCTTTTGAGTTTTTAATATTAATTTTTTTTTTTTTTTGGTAGCAATATCAAAGAAAAAATGTAGTTCCATAACCTTTTAGTCATAGTAATATAAGTGGGATACTCATCATTTTATTCGAGCTCTCCCGCCATACACAGTCACAGAACAACGAACGAGAGAAGATGCATAAATGGAGCATCGCCTCCACTCTCTTCTCCAATCCCCTCTACGACCCAACCATCTCAAACAAATCCATGCCCTTATCCTCAAATCATACCTCGACCCTACCCCTCTCTTCACCGCGCTTCTCTCAAACCCCGCCTCTGTGCACTGCACCCGTCAACTGTTCGACGCAATTCCCCAACCAGATCCCACTCTTTGTAGCTCCATCATATTAGCCTATTCAAAGCTCTCCTTGCACAAAGAAGTGCTCGGAACCTTCTTTTCGGCGCGTAATAAGAATACCCACATCCCGTTTGTTTCTATTCCGCCCGTTCTTAAGTCGTGCGCGGTGTTAGCCGCGATCTATGAAGGGAGACAAGTCCATTCTCAAGTTGTGGTTCGTGGGTTTTGCTCAAATGTGTTCATTCAAACTGCTTTAATCGATTTCTACGCGAAGAACGGTGATATGGACTCGGCAAGGAGGGTCTTTTATGAATTACCGGTCAAGGATCCTGTTCCTATCAACTGTCTGATCACTGGATACTCAAAATCCGGCGATTTCTCAGCGGCGCGCAAGTTGTTCGATGAAATGCCGCGGAGGACGTCCTCGTCGTGGAATTCGATAATCGCTTGCTATGCTCACAGAGGTGATTTTCACGAGGCTTTGAGATTGTTTGAGCGAATGCAAACCGAAAACGCTAAGCCGAACGTGATCACTATCGTGACGGTTTTATCCATATGTGCCAAAATGGGTGATTTAGAAACTGGACTCAGGATAAAGAAACTAATTGGCGACAATGATTTCCGGATGGATATGATTGTACGCACCGCACTGTTGGAAATGTACGTGAAGTGCGGAGCTGTTGATGAGGCACGCAGTGAATTTGATCAAATGGAGTATAGAGACGTTGTGGCGTGGAGTGCCATGATTGCAGGTTATGCGCAAAACGGGAGATCGAAGGAGGCTTTGGAGCTTTTCGAGAGAATGCAGGCGGAAAATTGTAAGCCGAATGAAGTTACCCTCGTCAGCGTTTTATCTGCTTGTGCCCAATTGGGATCCGTAGAAGTCGGAGAGAGTATCGGAAGCTACATTGAGAGCCATGGATTGGCATTTGGTGTGTATGTCGGTTCGGCGTTGGTCGATATGTACGCCAAGTGTGGGAACATTGGACGAGCGCGTAAAGTGTTCGATGAAATGCATCAGAGGGATGTTGTCACTTGGAACTCAATGATCGGAGGGCTAGCATTCAGTGGCTTCGCAAAAGATGCATTTGATCTTTACAAACAGATGGAGCGAGAAAGTTTCAAACCAAATGATATAACTTTTGTCGTGATATTAACTGCTTGCACGCACGCTGGTTTAGTCGAACAAGGGATTAGCCTCTTTAAAAGTATGAAGAAGGAGCATCACATCGACCCAAAAGTCGAACACTGTGCCTGTATGGTCGATCTTCTTTGCCGAGCCGGACGATTGAAAGACGCTTACGAGTTTATACGTGAGATGGAAATCGAACCTAACGTAGTAATTTGGGGTACTTTATTGGGTGCTTCTAGGGTACACTCGAATGTCGAGCTTGCCGAGCTTGCACTAAAGAAGCTTCTAGTGCTCGAGCCGGAGAACTCTTCGAACTATGTACTTCTCGCCAACATCTACGCAAATAACGGTAGATGGAACGAGGCGAGAGAAGCGAGGGATTTGATGAAGAGCAGAAGTGTGCAGAAATTAGCTGCGTATAGCTGGATCGAATTGGACGGCGTGGTACATAAATTTCTAGTGGAAGACGCATCTCATCCGAAAGCCGAGGAGATCTACAATGTTCTCGATCGGTTGGGATTACAACTGAAGTGGGCCAATTATGCTCCTCATTTGGATTTAGAGCTTTTGTGACATTGTTTGTTTTATATTACAGAAAGAAGCTGATCTTAAGCTATGCATGTATACTCAATCGAGATTGTTTGTTGATGAAATTTCAATCAAGCTCAATATTTACATTGACTGAATCTTCAAACTTTCGCGTAAGTTGCAACTTTGGGATCTTTTGATGTTGTAGTTTGATTCTATCGACTATGGATTTTGAAGGAAAATCAATGAACTGTCTTCTTCCAAACAATTCTATAACATTTGGTCTTCAAACTATGAGGCTGGTGACACATTGGTCCTCAAACTTTAAATTTTTGTAATTTTTCATTTAGACTTTTAGAATTATTGCAATTGAATTATATAACCTAATTTAGTTGATTAAATACTAATATATATTCTTAATGTAGAGAAGATATAGTATTGTTGTGATTGAAGATACGTCAATAACTAAAATATTACGTTATTTTTATATCAATAATGCGTTAAAATTTAATCAACTAAGCTGGATTGTGTAATAAATCTAAAAGTTCGAACCATAAATTATAATAAATTAAAGTTTGCAGACTAAAGCGTCACCTGCATTACAGTTTGAGGACCACACGTGCAATTCACCTTTTATTTTTTTCCCTATGTGCTCGTGCGCGCGTGTGAATGGGGCTTTTCTCAGACCAGCCCAAGAGGCCCGGCCCACACAACCACGACCTTTTACCATTCTATATCGAATAGAGAACATACTAATAAATCAAAATGGTTTTCCCTTAAAGAATCTAGCTTGTCCTGTTCACTTGTCTTATTAAAATTTAAAGTGCTAAGCACGTGTTACCGACCGTTAAAATTAACTAAACAGACTAATAAGTATGATTTGATAGTAAAGCTCGAAAGCTACGTTGCAAACTCCAAAAGAAATCATTTTGTAGCGATCATTATATTATTTTTTTTGAGAGAGAAAGGTAGGCACGCTACCCGCTTTGTTTATTTCTTTTTTTAGAAATAAACTTAGCTGAAAATGTGAATCAACTAAGATTCGAACTCGAAATCTCGAGTATCAACCACCAAACCTTTTGCCACTTGCGCTAGAGACGGTCGGTCGATCATTATACTTAAAAGAATTGAACTGGTGATAATGTGCATGTTGGCTGATTTTAAACAAGCGATCGTGATTCAATCCACTTTTGTTTCAAAGACAATTACAAATTGTCTTACGACTTATTCCAAATGTTCTACAGTGAATAATATGGGATATCCAACTAGCGTACATGTGAGTGACAACCCACCTAACATAATTTTACTAGCAACATTTTAATTCCGAATTTAAATGTTGTTTTTTTTTTTTTTTTTTTTTTCTTCTTTCTTTTTTTTTTCCGGTCCAATTTGGAGGTCCCTTATCTTACTCATGTAGTTTAATTCATCTCTTTAATGAATGAAGCAGGTAAGCGTGCTACATTTCTCTCAAAAAAATATATATTTTAATTCCGAATCGCTGGGGACAAGCTACTGACTTAAGATACTTAAGCCTATATCAAGTTAAACATTTGTCCTCTCACCGAAATCGGGTGTTATTTGATAGAGTAAGATAATTTAATAACTTTATTTAGATTTGTTCTAACGACTTTGATTTTTAAAGTGAGATTGGACTCTCTTTTTTTCTTTCTTTTTTTTTTTCTTTTTTTGGAATGCTTGGAAATTGATGGGCTTGCTTTGAATAGTAACACTTAACAAAGATGTTGATACCATGCATAGGGACAAAATTATAAAATAGGATTCTTATCCAGTGAGAGGTCGTTTTCATGAATTAGATGTGAGAAGAGAAGAAGGATGAATTGAGTCCACCTCCCTTGGAGTTCGGTCGATTCCTCATGCGTGAGTAAAAGCTGGCAAAATTGCATAGAGCCCCACTCAACCATACGTTATTATAAAATAGCCCCCTGAATTATAATTCTTTCTATTAAATCCTGTTGACTATTAATTTTTAAAAATAGAATGATTTTAGCAAAATAAATTAAAAAAATTTAACAAGTTAATTGATAATTTCATCGAGTTGAATAGCCTGAACTATTTTATAGCAAAAGGAACTAGATTAATCAGCTACTTTTAGCTAATTGGGACAAAAAAATTGATAAAATTTTTTAACTTAATTTATTATAAAAAAAATCAATTCGGAAAAATAATAGAAAATAACGGACTTAAAAAAAAATAAATATACAAAGGTTAGCGTCCAATAGTTGAGGGGGTCTCTACATATTTTTACGGTAAAAGCTCCAGCGCACGTGGATTGGTGGCCCAGTGGGCCCATGTGGTCCACCGAGGCACCTTTTGCTCATCGTGGGCTCATCATCGTGGGCCCATGCTGTCCCAATACATAAATGCCCCAGTGGGCCATTAATGGGCCTTTCGACCCATCCTTCCTTTTTCCTTATTCTTTTTTTTAAAAAAAAAAAATTATAGGAGTCAGTTCTCTCATAGCTTGTTTTTTTTTAAGAGAGAGAATGGAAACATATTACTCACTTCGTATATGCTTTTTGTAAATGAGTTTAGCCGAAAATGTGAAGCAATATTGTTTCAAACTTGGGACCTCGAATATCAGTTATTAAGCCTTTTGTTATTTGCAGGTTAGGGTTGGTCGGTTATAGTTTGCTAATGTTGACGATGCTTTGGTTGGATCAAACATCAATTTGTTCACATTATCTTTGTGGCTTCTATGAGTTAACATTTGATAGAAACCATATTACAATAAATAAGACACGGAGTGTGATTTGTAAGTTGTAACTGACACCAATGTTAAGCTAGGAAAGCACAAGATACATACGTATGTACATTTGAGTCCTAAATCATGATTTTTAGGCGGGGGGGGAGTGAAAAATGAAAATTTACAAGACATTGTACAGGTATCTTCCTCTTGTATTCAATTCACTACATTTTGGTCCATATTATCTTTGCGGCGTCGATGAGTTATTATTTTGTGGAAACCATGTTGCAGTAACCACTGCAATTTAGTGCGTAGTAACTGATACGAATTTGAAGTCGGGAAAATGCAAGATTCCTAAATCCTTATTTTTGGAAAACAAAAAAGAGAAAAAAATGAATTTTTACAAGAGATCATATAAGTAACTTCCTCATGTATCCAATTCAATACTCTCTCCCATATTAAACGAGCTAAATTTATTTTGATCACATTTTTTTAAGTTCCATGCCTTCTCTTGCCACCTGTAGTCTTCTCCGCAGTATTACCAACTTACACCTACCTGTCATTGACATTACTAACAATACATAAACAATCACAACAACCAACTAAAAAAAAAAAAAAAAACCCTCAACAAGCTATAAATTAGAGAGAAAAATTTAGAATCGAACCAAACCAGGGCTCAAACCCACCAAACCAGATTTAAATTTTGATCTCACCAACCAATTCCGGATCCTCGCCCCAGAATAAGCTTAATATAAAAACCCGGCCCATTAGTAGCCCACCAACCCAAAACCCATCCCCGTCCACATCCCCATCCCTTTTCACATTTCACAAACATTCAATTATTGAAGTGTGTGTTTGTGTGTGTGGGTGATGTGACCGTATAATAGTAGCCATATACATTTTCGGATAAAAAGGTACGCATTGGTGCACACACCTAGGCACACCACACCATACGCGTACAAACATAAGAGACAGTGTACTTCCCCTCCTATATTATTTTAAAGATTAAATAAATTGCACCATTAATCCCTAAACTTTTAGCCAAATCTTATTTTTAATTCTCAAATTTTTAAAAGTGATGATCTTTAAATAGGATAAATTATTTAATTTTTATATAAAAATTAAATTTCTGAATTGAAAGTATAAAATAGATAAAGAGTCTGACGAATTTATAAAATACGAATAAGAGATGAACTAGGTGTATGCAATAATTTTTACTTTAAGATAAAAAGTAAAGTATAGATTAAAATTTTTTATTATAAATTTAGAAATTTTAATGTCTGGTTCAAAGTTCAGGGACTAGCAGTGCAATTTGCCCTTATTTTAAACATATTTATACGCGTGGCAGTTCACTACCGTTGGTTGTGAAGATGAACGGTGGAGATGGTGTCCCGCATGACGTCCGTGTGCGGCTTGCCGCATAGGATTATTATGGGCAGCAGTTTGCTCCCTCGGTCTTTGCTAAATTCCCACTCCCTGCCCGGCCTGCCCGAATTTTTCCTCACTCTCACCCCACTGGGGCTGCCCGAGCTGCCCGTGCTTTTTCCTCTTCTCCATTCTCACACTCTTCCTCTGCACCCCTCCCCCTCCCCCGCTTCTCTCTCTCTCTCTCTCTCTCTCTCTCTCCGCCCCTTTGCTATTCTCACCCCCAAATTTCGCCCAATGCGCCCAGAGCCGGCGCCCTCGGCATCTCCCCGCCGACTTTCTCCTTCGCCGGAGGCCCCTTCGCGAAGCTTCTGCTCCGGGTAGTGTCGGTGGACCTAGTCGTCCTCCGGTGACCTCGTCTTCCTCCCGTTCGAAACCCTAATTAGGGTTTCGGATTCTTCTACGAGGGATCACGAGTTCGGGATTCGTCGCGTTACTCGGATTCCGCCCGATTTCGGTGGATTTCTCCCCTGTCGTGTAGGGTTTCGGGGCTCGATTTGGGCGATCGAAACTTTTTGCGTTGTTTTCCGTTCGGAAGATCTCTACTATGGCGATTTTAAGGGTCCGGTAGTTAACTTGGAGCGATTTCTCTTCGGTTTCCCTGAGATTTTGTTGGGATTTGTGGGGATCTTTGAGATAGTTGGGGTTTTTGATGGTTCTCTGAAGTAGTGGGAGAAGTCCTGTAGAGGATGGGATTGGGACCCGATGAGGTGCAGCTCGAGGCGTGGGATAGTGTCGGGAAATCGAAGGAGAAAGGGAGGAGGAAGAAGAAGAAGGATGAGGCGAGGGAGGAGACTGGGTGTTGGATTAAGTTCCGGCTGATGGGGAGTTGCATCTCTTCGAGATCCAAAGTGGATTCATCCATCAGCAGCGCCAGCACTCATTGCGGTAATTCACGAACTAATGCGATGCTCTTAGACTTAAATAAACACGATTTCATTCACATTATCAGGTTTTGGTTCGATCTCTCCTAGTTAGATCTGTCTACTTGTTCCCGAACTTTTCTTCAATCCTTCAGTTGAGCTGCTTGTTGTTTATGGGTATTGTATTGTTGGTAAACATGTGCAAAGGTACTTAGCTTCATTTTTGCAGTGGTGAGAAAGCCACTATGTAGCATTTAGCAAATGAGTTTGCTATAAAAAAAATTCTTTATTGTGCAATGGTACTTGCTTCAAAAATCTTTATTAATTGCTGCGCTGTTGGGAGATTTGGTACCTAAACATCATGTTGAGAACCCAGTCTGAATGGATGTTATAAATTTACATACTTGCTCCAAATGCAGCTAGTAATTGAGGGTATTCTGATTTAGGTTTTGATATAATATTTCTTATTCAGGTTTCATGCATTGATCTGTTCTGAAACACAAAGGGAATTAATCTGTTAAGTTTTTCATTGACCTATTTGTTAGAAGAAGGGGATTAGCTTGTCTGTCACTTGTTTGAGAATATCACCAGAACGAGTACTCACTTAAAGTACAGCCACAGATTTTTAGTTCGTCCACCCAAACTAGACTCAAGTGTTCTTGTTCCGCTGCTGGAATTGGTTTTCATTCATTCCTCTCTGTAGGACAAATAAGTTTCTGTTTTGCTTGTTTTCTGTTCCAAAACTTTTTTGAGTTCTTTGGTTTTTAAATTCTTATAAACGCATTTATAACTGCCATTCCGTGTTTGAATTGGCAGGAAGTAAATCAACAAATGATGGTAGCAGGGACCAACCGGTTGCACCAGTACTCTCCGGTTCTACAACTACTAGCAATGCTGAGAGTATTTCATCAACATCTAAAGCGGGAGAGGAATTTAAAGTTGCATCACAGTTGCGGAAATTCACTTTCAACGAGCTTAAGTCTGCCACCAGAAACTTTAGACCAGAGAGTCTTCTTGGTGAGGGAGGTTTCGGCTGTGTCTTTAAGGGATGGATTGAGGAGAATGGAACTGCTCCTGTGAAGCCCGGTACAGGGCTTACTGTTGCTGTTAAGACACTCAACCACGATGGACTTCAAGGGCATAAAGAGTGGGTGGTATGTGTTCTCTGAATGTTACCTTGAGTAGTCAATTATTGAAACCCATCCAAATTGCTATATGTGGACCGTTATATCTTTTAACTTTTTTTTTTTTTGGCAGGCGGAAGTTAATTTTCTTGGTAACCTTCTACACCCGAATTTAGTGAAGTTGATTGGATATTGTATTGAAGATGACCAAAGGTTGCTGGTGTACGAGTTTATGCCTCGTGGAAGTTTGGAAAACCATCTTTTTAGGAGTATGTGAACTAACTCTTTCTTGGACCTATTTTGCCTATTTTCCTGATTTCTTGCTTAATTGTTTGCTTTCTTGTGTTGAGGAGCCTTAAATGTCTACCTTCTAGTGATGTTTCTGAGTACCTGTTTGATTGAATATCATGTTCGACTGTAGTTATTGTATTTCTTGTTCAATTGTAGAACCTGCTTTAGATTTCATACATGTGTTAGTATCTTACAGAATTTTATTCATAAAGTGGCTGCCTTTGCCCATTTTTACATAGATATACATATGAAGGTATATGTGTCATGTGTGTGCTTGTTTAAGATTTGTGTGCTAGGCTTCTTGTTGTTGATTGTTAATTTGTTACACATTTGGTGTATAAGTGGTATATAGATGCCTTCTTCTCTCATGTCCTTTGAATTTCAGTGAAATAGGAGATACAGGGGAAAGTAGTTAGTAGACCTGAGTAGTCTATGGCCTGTATGACGTCCTCAACTTGAGTAATGTGTTAATTCTCAACTTTTCTCTAGCCACGAAGTTGTTTATCCACTTCAATATAACAAGGCCAGTGTTTGAAAAATCTTGGAAATTATCTTAACTCATATACGCGGTAAGATCTCATCTCTTTGTGAAGTCGAGAAACACATGTTTTTTCTAAAGTTGCCTCTAATTTTTCTTGGCAAGAATACCATAGTGGACTGTTATATAGATATCACACTCTTCATTAATAGAGCCGCCTTATTTACATTTGCTTTAATTAATATAAAATTTCCATGACCAATATTCCTTGTCAGGCCTATATTCCTTGTTTATCCAGAGTAACTTTTTAGTGGCCGCCTAACGAAATTTTATATTTTATAGTTCTAAGACTGATTGCCATGACCATTTTCAGTGTGTGTATAGACCACATTACTTACTACAATATACAAAGTAGCCTTAAATATTTACTACAAAATACAAAGTGGCATTAAGGCCAAAGAAACCACCCTATCCGCCAAAACAGCCCCCCCTCGCCCTTTCCCCCTCTCCTCTTTCTCTCTCTCTTATTATTTCATTATTATGGTAGACTTTTCAAGGTTACAGTGACTGAAGAGGAAGACATTCTCACTGGAGAAGATAATGGGAAAGCCTTCTGATTTTGCTGCTGCTTGTTAAATAATTTCCATTTAAGTTCGAAAGCAAGATATTCCAACGGCCTTATCTTTTCATCAGTGCTGCTAAATTTTATGTGGTGATATTAGGTGTTTCCCATACATAATTATGCTTACATCTATGATTATGCTTAGACAAAGAATTTCATTACATTATTGTTTGACATCGTTTATCCAGCTAAGTATGTGTTTGTTCGAGTCTATGTGTTGTTTTCTTTTATATCATATATGTTGATGAAGGAACCGAAGTTCTTGGTCAAAGACAGTTCACAATTACCTCCCTTTCATGTTCCTTGATATCTGTTTATTAAGCTTAAGTTTTTAAATAATTTAAATCAAAAAGCTTGAGGATCTTTTATTGTTAATTGTTCATTTTATATGTTTAGGAATCTGTCCCATATAATAGTTCTTGGACTACTATAAATTTGTTCCCAACACTTGTACTTCTAGATCATTATCACAATTACCAGTCTGAATGCTCAGAAAGTATTATCAGAATCTTTATTTTCCTCTTCATCTGCAATTACCTATGTTGCGTACCTTCGCTCTGCCCACCTGAAGTTGCTGGCAACATAAGTTGTAATGATTGCGCAAAAACTTTGCTGTTGAGATTGAGTCAATTAAGCGGATCCATATCGCTCTTATCATCGGTTCTTATACTTTTATGCCACCAACAATCAGAGTGAGACCAACCAATACTTGGAGCATCTATCATCTATTGAAATAGTTAAAAATGCCTATACATTCTCATTTGTATGTTACATTATTTAATGTGTCAGTTCTTTCGAGAAGCGAACTATGTTAAACTCCTCATTAATGGCAGACACTCAGCCATGTTGTCTCTTCGTGTTTGTTAAGTCTTTTTGATTTGGAATGTCTATTGCTCTATTGCCTTGTATATGATTTTAATCTATTTTGTTTGTCATGTTGTGCATGAACAGGGTCACTGCCTCTCCCCTGGTCCATCAGAATGAAAATTGCACTTGGTGCAGCAAAGGGCCTTGCTTTTCTCCACGAAGAAGCGGAAAGACCAGTAATATATCGTGATTTCAAAACATCCAATATTTTGTTAGATGCGGTATGCCCTGATTCAAGTAACATTTCAATCTTTGTCCTTTTTTTTTATTTTAAACTTGGTATTATATTACTGCTCGCAACATGCTTCTCCAGGAATACAACGCTAAACTCTCAGATTTTGGTCTTGCTAAAGATGGTCCCGAGGGTGATAAAACTCATGTATCGACTCGAGTTATGGGTACATATGGATATGCAGCTCCTGAATATGTGATGACTGGTGAGTGTTCCCTTGGATTGTTAGCACTCTATACTTAGAAGTAGTCTTGTTTGTTCCATGCCTCCTGCTGTCATCTACTTAAAATACTGGACTAGCCAACCACTATGTATCACCAATGGGCAACTTGTTAGGCCTTCATTGATCTTGCAATTATAGTATTCTGACTTTATGTTCGAACTTCCCATTGGATATCTTACGATGGATCGTGCTTGGATTTTTCCTATTACTTTTAGTTATGTGTTACTTTTATTTCATCCAAACGAAGTGGTCCTACCACATCTTAAAATCATATCAATATATCATCATTTGAATATACTGACTCTTACCCACGTCCTCCTTTCTCTTGCCTTTGCCAGGACATCTAACATCAAAGAGCGACGTCTACAGCTTTGGGGTTGTGCTATTGGAGATGATGACGGGCCGAAGGTCCATGGACAAAAACCGGCCCAACGGGGAGCACAACCTGGTCGAGTGGGCCCGTCCCCACCTAGGAGAAAGGCGGCGCTTCTACCGCCTCATAGACCCTCGCTTGGAGGGCAACTTCTCCATCAAAGGGGCCCAAAAGGCAGCGCAGCTGGCACACGCCTGCCTCAGCCGCGACCCCAAGGCCCGCCCTCTCATGAGCCAAGTAGTCGAAGTTCTCAAACCGCTTCTCAACCTCAAGGACATGGCAAGCTCCTCTTACTTCTTCCAGACCATGCAGGCCGAGCGCGCCGCCCATGCTGGCAGCACAAATGGGCTAAAATCACAGAGCTCCTTCACAAGGAACGGTCCACAGCCCATGAGGAGCTTATCGAACGGTCCGCATGCTTCTCCGTACCGCCATTCGCCGAAACCCGGAGGGAGACAGTCGTAAGCCATAGGCTCATCGTTCTCTGTTAATTGCTTTTACGAAACTCGTTGCCTGGTAGAAACTGCGGGGTTTGTGGGCATGTGATGATTTGGATTGCCATATATAACTGGTGAAGGGCGGATAAAAAACTCTGATGGTTTTCATGTGGATAAAGCTTGAAGGCTAGAGGGTACTGTGCTACTTCTATGGCGGATTAGTTATGTGAAATGTTACATTGAAGGATATTTATGTCGATGCATCTGTTTCCTTTAAACTTGTTCAAGGTAATTTTAAGTCAGCTTTATATATATATATATATATATATATATATATATATATATATATATATATATTTATAACCAATTTGGCTAGAGATTGGATAGGTTTAATGGTCGAAACTTCCATTGTTTGTGAATTCTAAGCTGTCCTGGAGAATCATGAGCAAGGTACCGCTCCTCTTTGCTTTTTATCAGTACAGTTTTTTGTACTATATATATATATATATATATTATATATATATGAAGCTTCGTCAGTAGACCAACAATGGTTCCATAACTTTATTTAGTGCACGCTACTCCCATTTTCTTCGAAGCTTTTATTTCCACTGGCGTCAAATGGTGTATTTCATGTGAAGTTTAATATGCCCGAACAGAAGTAAGGTACTCGCAAATAATCGTGCTATCTACACCCAGAATAAGCTTGGGCGAGTTGAATAGACTTGCGGAGTTGGGAAAATTTATTTTCATACTGTCAATTATTGGAGCAAACTATGTGCTTATGAACATAATTTAAGATGTCATACTTAGTAACATATCAACATTTCATACCAATCGTCACTAGTTAGCATAAGTGGCAAAATATTTAATGGTAGAAATTTAAAATTCAAGTTCGAACTTCGAAGTCTAATAAGCTTATTTTGTAAAATTATAAAAAATAAACATAGTATGCTCTCTCTCTTAAAAAAAAATATTTCATAGGATTTTTTTTTTTTTGTGTAGTAGTAGAAAATTCTGTAGTTATAGTGGACGGAAATAGAAGAGGCCATGCACTTTTGGGATATTTACCGAGCTGTAGTCTGTAGACAATAGCATCTAAACCGCCACCTACTCAAATTTACTTAAATGAGACAACCACTACCGTGGTGGACCCCAAATTTTGCTTAACCGAGCCGGGTCGGACCCCAAATTTTCCTCAATGGAGCCGGGTCGGATCTGGGCCAGCCCATGTATATAAAAATAATAATAATAATTCTCACTAAACACGGCCACCAAATTCACCAAATACCGTCCACACCACATGTGAATTGGCCAATTGGTACGTTTTGGGGCCGCACGGCACCATAACCGGCCACTTCCACGGTTTTACCGGGGAAGAAATATTCCCTTTTACTCCCGCTTCTCGCCGATTCCGCCTCGTTCATCTCCCTCCCCTCCTGTTTCCGGGGAAAAAACAAAACCCTAGCTCTCTACGCCACCCTTCTTCGCTTAGCCATTATCGCCCCTAGGTATGAGAGAAACCCTTTTCCCCTCCCTCACTTTGATCAATTTCATTTTTAAATTAATTTCTCACGAGGAAATTTTAGGTCAATTTTGTTGTTTATTTTTCGCCAATTATTGTCTATTTTTACCTTCTTTTTTTTTTTTTTTTTTTTCCCATCCCGATTTGTTGTTTCCTATGATCGATTTGTATGTGGTAAGGTTTCGCTGCTAAAACCTTATAAATTTCTAGTGTTCCGCGTTGAGAACCCGTGATTGTTTTCGCTTCTATGGAAGCTTCGCCGCCCTAGATATTTTCTTTGAATTTTTCTGCGTTTCATTGGTCACCTTATGTTTATCTTTGTTGCTATTTAATTCAAAGCTTAATTGGAAAAGCGAGAATCCTATTGTTTGGTACTGCTTTAGGCGATCCAAATTAACTCAGTTTGTCCTATACATATCCGGGTTCAAGGAATTGGAAAATTGTTTCGTACCCTACATGCATTTATTTATCGCTATTTCTTGAACGAAAAGGATGGTATTGGCACCGCGTGCGTGACTTTTAGTTTCCTTCAAATTTTGCATTCCCTATAATTGCCTACGAGTTTTAGTTGACCAGGTTTGGGGAATTGACTTGTGAAATGTTGAGTGCTTCAGGTTTGGTTACATATATCTTGTCCGAGATACATTAGTGCGTGTGAGCCTCACCTTATGAGTTGTATGTTGACTTTTCTTTCGGAATGTTTATCCGCCTATATATTGTATGCTATCAGGAGGTGGTGATTATTCTGAAATTTTTCTAAACATCGCAACCTCGCCAGCTATCATTGGCTGGACATCTCTTTCTTCTTTTGAGATTTTCTTGAAGTATGCGTTTGTCCTACGACACGTTGATATTATCCACTTAGCTGTTCTGAGTACCTCTTTCGAAGGCATTGTTCTTGTTCTTCTTGTATCTGTTCCTGAGGTGATATCTTAGATACCTGACTCTTGAGTATCTCATCTGAAGACGTCATTCTTCTCGCATCTCTTTTCGAGGTAATATTTGGGTACCGGAGTTTCCCTAAACTTTGCTTGCTATACCGTGCGATTCTTAAGTTTCTTAGCTGGAAATGTTCTTTTCATTAGCAAACTGCCGCGTGTGTAGCTGAAGTGGTGACCTTTCTTTCCATTTTTCTCCATGTGAATCTTGCTTCCGGCTGCTCTGTTACATGCTTTTCTTAATGTTTTGCTTTTGAATTTTGGTTGCACGTTATGCTTGATCATCAGTTTTGGAACTTAAATTATGCACTGTTATTGTTTGTTCTCATAGCTGTTTTGGGATATTGACTTGGCCATCTTTTTTTCCGGAGCAAACCTCTATTCTAGGAGGGCAATTTATAGTGCTTTTCCAAAGTATGCAGTTTCTAGTAAATTACGTCATGTATTAATTTAAAATACTGTACTACTGCAGATAGTTTTATGTGTGCACCATAACACATTAGCTGATGTAATAGTTGAGATACAGGTTCTATTACTTTGCAGTGTTAAATAGGATAATCAAGCAGGCTAAATGGGTTAGTGCCTCTGATTATATTTTATGTTCACCATGTGTTATAATTCTATTGTAGCTTAAATCACTAATAAGGAAAGAAATTAAAAGAAATATATGTGAAAATCGTCTTTTACTGAGTTTGTAATCAAATGAGAAAGATAGTTATGTAACGGCCAAGGATAGCAATTATGAGCCTTAGTGTAAGAAATTATAATGGCGATGCGTTTTTCTCACAGGTAAAGACATGGGGCAGGCATTCTGTTGTATTCAAGTGGACCAATCAACTGTGGCCATCAAGGAAGCTTTTGGGAGGTTCGATGAGGTGCTTGAGCCCGGGTGCCACTGCCTCCCTTGGTGCTTAGGGAAGCAGATCGCTGGTTATCTTTCATTGCGTGTGCAACAGCTTGATGTCCGCTGTGAAACGAAGACAAAGGTTTGTATCCGCCACATTTTTGTATACATTTTTCTAAATTTTGTGGTAGAATTGAATGAAATATAATCAGAATCGTAGAGTTGAATGAAATATAGTTCCTATTACATATGTCAAAATGATGATTTCTTATATTCTTTTTCGTGCTTCAGGATAATGTGTTTGTCACGGTTGTTGCATCGGTGCAATACCGTGCTCTTGCTGATAAGGCATCTGATGCTTTTTATAGGCTCAGCAACACGAGAGAGCAAATTCAATCTTATGTTTTTGATGGTAAGGTTCCATTTTGGCCAAATTGTGGCAAATCTTTTTTCACTCATGGTATCTGATTATAAAATTTAGAAAGCCCAATTATAGAGCACATTAGGGGTATTGCTCTTTTTTCCTTTCTATAATGAATTGCCAATATAAGGAGCACAATAATTGAACCATCAGATGCGACCGTGTTGTTCTTGATCATGATTGAAAATTACTGTATGTATATTATGTATGTGTGCGCCCGCGCACATGTAATATGTATGTGTCTGGAGCTTCTAATAAACGTATTTCTGCTGTTCAGTCATCAGGTCTAGTGTGCCAAAGCTGAATATAGATGATACATTTGAGCAGAAAAATGAGATAGCCAGAGCTGTGGAAGAGGAACTTGAGAAGGTCATCCATCTGTTCATATTTCTTATGTTTACCCTCCCTAAATTATTTGGTTGATCTGATTTCTTTTTGATACAGGCAATGTCTATGTATGGATATGAGATTGTTCAAACCCTAATCGTTGATATTGAGCCTGATCAGCAGGTTAAGAGAGCGATGAATGAGATTAATGCAGGCATGTATACACTCAGTTTTTTTGACTAAATAAATCAATGTTTCAGTATATGCAATTTTCCCATCCTAAGGACTTACTTGTCAAGTATTATCTTTATGCATTCAGTATGTATAATCGGATTTTGCAACTTTGATCCTTTTTTCTTTCTCTCTTTCCCTCCATTCAAAGACTAGAAATCGTCTTTCATGGACCATAACAGTAGCACTCCTAATCCACCTTATGATAAATTTTGTACTGAGTTCCAGCCATGGGTATTCTAGTATATCTGAGGATATTTTAACCTGAAATGCAAAAATGAAAAAGCACCAGAATTGCGTAACCAGTGTACCTTTCATTCAAAACTGCCTTATAATTTGTTCTTTTTATTTTTTCCCGGCAACAGCTGCTAGGATGAGGCTGGCCGCCAATGAGAAGGCGGAGGCTGAGAAGATACTGCAAATCAAGCGTGCTGAGGGAGACGCAGAATCCAAGTATCTGGCAGGGCTGGGTATCGCGCGGCAGCGCCAGGCCATTGTGGACGGGCTGAGGGACAGCGTGCTGGCCTTCTCAGACAATGTGCCAGGCACCTCCGCGAAGGACGTGATGGACATGATCCTCGTGACCCAGTACTTCGACACCATGCGTGAGATCGGCGCCTCCTCCAAGTCCTCCTCCGTGTTCATCCCCCATGGCCCGGGAGCGATCGCCGACATTGCATCACAGGTTAGGGACGGTGTGCTCCAGGCCAAAACTCAGAAGTGAGTTGCAGTGAGAAGGAGAGACTAAAGTTACTTTATTTCTGTTGTTGATGGTGTTCATATAACATGGTATTGGTGTGTTTCTTTCACTGTGCATGTTTGGTATCCACATAATGAGTCGTCAGAATTTAGCACTTTTAAGGTTGCTCTTGGTTTTTTAAGCCGAGTCATGTCGTCATTTGCTGTTTAGTTTATACAGTATGAGTTGTCAATATATTTGTGGATATTATCTGTATTTAAGCAAGGTGTTAATTTGTAATGATAGTAACAAACTTTGAGTCCTGAATAAGCTTCGTTTGGCATTTGCTTTTCCTTGAAGATGTCTTTATTAGAAAATTACGTGAGATCACCTAACATATTGAGACTGTTTAATCCACTGTTCCCACTGCTTTAAGATTTTAAGAGCTGCACGTGATCGACAGCAGATTAGACTATCTCCTGCTAAAGGCGTTGCGGGGTGGCAGCAGCGGAGGCGGTGTTCTAAACTTTTAGCTAGCATTTGGTTCGGGGTTAAAGGAGGGGTTAAGAGGGTTAACCCCCTCCCCCGCCCTAATCTCAAACAAGAACCCCCCACCCCCCTAGAATTGGGGTGGGATTAAAGCTAATCCCACCCCAATTTAATTTTTAATATAAATTTAAAATTTTAATTTTAATTTTTAAATTTTTAAAATTTATAAGTTGTAATCTTAAAATTAATGTTTTAAAATTTAAATTATTATTTTTAATTTTTTAAAATTTTAAATTTAATATTTAATATTTTTTATATTTGAAATTTCAAAAATTTATAATTTGTAATCTTAAAATATATATTTATATTTTTAAATATTAAATTTTAAATTTTAAATTGTTATTTTTAATTATTTAAATTTTAAATTTGACATTTTATATTTAAAATTTTTTATACTTGAATTTTTTAATTTTATAAAAATTATCTATTTAAATTTGAAATTTTAAATATAAAATAAAAAAAATTAAATTCAAATATAATAATTAGTGAAAAATTATTATTTTCTATTTATAACTACTAATTATTCTTCTTATTTTACCTTAACGAACCAAACGTTATTTTTCTTATTCCCGAAAATAATCTAATTTTTATCCAAACATAAAATTCGTCTAACCCCGACTTATCCCTGCACTTAACCCTATCCCTGGAATAGATAATTTTTACTTAATTCCGAACCAAACGAAGCCCTAGAATTTCTGTACTACAGTTCAGCTCCCCTTCACTTTATTTATCATGTATCAGATCACGACGAAGAAGAGAATTGAGGCGAAAAACCATGTTTACCATCTGCATTATTTTTACTCTCATCCACCGTCGTCACCTTCTTGGTAGAGAACAACAACGGCAACCCAGCAGCTTCGAATGTTAATGGAATAGTTGTAGAGAAATGTGGGTGTAATAACAAGCTCGAACACTTCAATACTTAGTGCAAAAATTGAACAAGCTTAACGTACTAATAAACAGCATGTGCTATAGTTAATAGAGACTTTTCTTACATACATGCCACACTTGGTAATCCACACCGAACAAAATATTACGCACCTGTAAAGAAACTAAATTCAAAACTAGATGTCCATCGCCTCGGAAACTTGAAGGAACCCTGCAGATTGTAAAATATTGTTGGGCACTCAGAGAGAAGGAAAAGCCACAGCTATGGATCCACCATGAAGGCAAAGACAAAAGGCTGTTACGGTCACAAGGATGCTTTGATCTGTGAGTCAAAAGAGTTAAGGTCTTCTTTGATGCATTATCTCCTTTATATAAATGAAAAGCTTAAGTTGTCATTAGAAACCATGCAGTTTTCAACAGTTCTATAGTAAGACAAGGAAGAAACAAGGTGAGAAAAGCTAGAAGAGACAGCAAGACGAAATGCAATTATTCGATAACTCGATAGCCAGCTTTTCACAGGTGATCAAGAAGCATAAAGAGAAGAGAAACAGTAAATGAAAGGCTTTACTAAAGAAGATGCAATTGGTCACTTAGGCAAATATTTCCAATTTAAAGCAAGTTACACCCAACACTTATTCCATGCTTTTCCCTTAATTGAGAGAGACAAAAATTATGTGCACTGTAGGTAAGCAACCTACCTTCCTTCCTCCACAATTCACTTCTTTATTCTTTGCCTTCTCCTTACATACTGGTCCATTAAAAACTGATAGCAAATATAACAAAACTGTCTTGAAGGGAAAGAAAAAAAGGGAAAAAAAAAAATCATGCCACAATAAGGATAAAAAACCAAATTCACGCTTCAAAAAGAAAAGGAGAAAAAAAAAGTGGAGAATGCCTGCAAGAAGAATTTACGAGATCAATCAATATGTTCATATTAAAGAAGAAATATCAAGTAAACATAAAAGAGCATACAACATACATGGTAGCAGCTGATTATTATCAAATATTATGATGCAGTCCTGATAAATATTCGGTGCTATAACTTTTTGGACTAAGACAATTTATCAAAGTTAAACAAATGTCAGGGGTAATATGCTTCTAATGATTGTCACTTAGGCCCTGTTTGGTTCCTCGGAAAAGTGTGAGGGGGAAAAAAAAAAAATTCAAGAAAAAGTTTTCCATGAAAAACCGTTTTTTCAGTTTTCCATCCGTTTGGTTTTAAAGAAAAACAAGCTTTCATGGAAAAAAAATTTCCATATTTTATAAAAAAATAGTATTTTCATTTTTCTTAAAAGAATCTGGAAAACGTAAATGCTACTTTTCCATAATATATGAAAGGAAGATTTTCAAACAAACCAAACGGGCGAAAAAGTGGAAAAAGAGCTTTTCATTAAAAAAAAATTCTTCTTGGAAAAAAAATTTCCACACTTTTCCGAAGAACCAAATAGCCCCTTAATGTAAATATAGCAAATCATGTTATAAAAAACCTGGATAGGAACAAAACAAAACCAACTAAGCAATGGCAAAAACACACCACTGTTATGTAGGAAAAAAACTCAAGTAACTTTCCTGAATCGAAAGGAGATTCTTCTGGCGTTAAACTGTTGAAGCACATGCATTAGATGATGATCCTAATGCTGAACAAGTAACCAGCCTTATTTTCCATCTCACACAGGGGAAGCATGATAGAAACATCGATTTCTGACCGACAATGCTTTCGACATCCTTTCAGCTAAAGATGTTTCTTTGCCCAAAAATGTTCCATTAAAAAAATCAAGATACGAAATATGTAAATTGCTTTTTTTTCCCCATGTAAATTACTTTTCTACCCAAAATCTACAATATTTTCCTTCCAATATATAAAGTAATCGATTCTATACATTTACCTGCAATACAAAAAAGTAGGTATATCTACAGTAGAAGAATCATATGATAGCACACTAAAATGGGAGTGAATAAATGTGACAAAATGCATATTTTATGCTGTCAGTATTAGTGCTCAAGTTGTTAGCAGTAATAGATAATTCTATAAGATAAAATGGGAGAAAGAAGCAAAGAATTAAGGTGAAATTAAACATATGCTTCTTTTAGAAGCTTAGTATGAATATAAAACACTATTATTATTAGAAAAGAACTGATATTAAGCAGACCTTTTCAGTCATGAAAACCAAACAATGTACTCATATTCGCATAGTAAGATTAATTCTGGATATAGAAAAATCTATGACAAGCACCGAATCTAACAGTTCATATGCAATCGAAGAATCATACGGTGCAGCTGCACAAGTCCACCATGGGCATTCTGGACAATCAAAGTGTACCAATTACTGGCTTCCCTATATAAGAGCCCAACTACACATCATTACAGGACACATACAATAGAACATAGGGTCTCATGTTATTTTAGAACTTCCGGTATGTTCTCTTTGATAAATGTCTATCATGTCTTTGAGGCAACAGTGCCACTGTATACAACTATGATTCTAGCTTACCTATCTATAAAATGGTGTAATCTCTTCACCCCCGAACAGTGCTCAGGAATCAACAAATTCGTGGCAAAAATTTCGGTCCCTCTACTGTCTTTTCAAGTCATCTCCGCCAACAATCCTTACCAGATGGACATTAAGCTTCTATTGTCTGATATGTTACAAAAATTGTTCGCGCTTTTGGCATTCGCAGTTCTCAGCAAAGCACTCTGCAGAAATGCTTTGGACTGGTTGATTACTGGGTTTTCTTTGTCCACACTGCCAAATACGTTGATCGTGGGTATACCATTAATTAAAGGAATGTATGGGGATGAAGCCGCAAAATTTCTGAGTCAGATAGTTGTGTTACAAAGTGTAGTGTGGTACACCCTTTTATTATGTTTGTTTGAGTTCCGGGCTGCCAAGGTGATTGCAGCAGCGACTCCAACTCGAAATACAGGTAAGAACCTATACTAAGTGCAGGAGTTATACCCTTTTCTTATGTTTTTACCTTTTGATAGGCCATTACGGTGCTGCATCAAAACTACGGTGTGCACTATACTACGGCATTGGCAAAAGATCAAATTGCAAATGTCTCACAGAGAGAAAAATGTTCATACCAACTGTCATGTAGCTAGAAAATACCTAATAAACTATCAAAACAATTGAATATCCCTTGCTCTCAAAGGAGCTTTACCTAGTTTTTCTATATTTTGGATTATTTATTTATAAGGAGCGTTAATAAGATAATTGGCTTCTCTTTTTCTGTGGAAGGGGAATCGTATACTCCTGGACAAATACAACCAAGACATCAAAGAGAAGAAGAAGAAGAAGAAGAAGAAGAAGAAGAAGAAGAAGAAGAAGAAAAAGATCTGCCCGTAAGGTATTCTAGAGCTCTATTCTTTTTATTACTGGCAGGGAGGAAGCTGATGATTAATCCCAACACTTATGCAAGTCTTGCCGGTCTGCTGTGGGCATTGATCAGTTTCAGGTACGAATAGAAATCATAGGAAATCAGATTTTTCCTTTAGCTACATGAAGCATTCAACACAATGAATGGATGATTCATTCCGCAGATGGGGGATAAAGCTACCATCAATAATTAGTAGCAGCATAACAATACTCTCTGATGGGGGGCTTGGTATGGCAATGTTCAGCCTAGGTACATTCTAAACAATACTGCTACATTATATAGCTAATATAGTAGACGCAACAAACATTTTCTTCCTTCTACTGGTGGCTGGTGCACTAATAAAATATTTACAGGCCTTTTTACGGCATCGCAGTCCAACATAATAGCCTGTGGGACCCGAATGATGATCTTGTCCATGGGTATCAGGTTCATTTTAGGACCGGCCCTAATGGCAATATCTTCCTATGCTATTGGAATGAGGGGTATATTGTTAAAAGTTGCCATTGTTCAGGTACATTTTTTTCATACTAGTATACTACATAAAAATCACCCCACAGAACAACATGAAGTTGATTTACCCACATGCAAGTGAACATGTAAACACACGTGCATGGACCGGCCAGACTTATGAAAGTCCTACATATTACTATGAGATATTTACATACTTTGCTATAAGGTTATAGTTATATATATCCCTAGAAGATTATCACTTTATCTTTCTATGTGTATATAATGCACTCTTATACATAAAAAGAAAATGCCTCTTTTAAGCAAATTTTCCTAAAAAACAACCAACTCACCAACCTGAGTTGCATGGCTCCCCAACTTAAGATTAGTGTATTTTCTTAAGAAACTGCATTTTCAACAGGAATGTATGCAGGGTTTATATATGTACATAAATAATTTTGCAGGAGTACGTAGATGAAAGCACCCTATTATATATGTGAGCTGTGGTTGAGAAAGTTGATACTGTAATTTTTTATGCAGGCAGCTCTTCCTCAAGGAATTGTGCCATTTGTTTTTGCAAAAGAGTATGGTGTACAACCAGATATCATGAGCACCGGGTAGCTAATATTTCGAGATAGTTTACTTTTATCATTGTTGCTAAAGTTTCGAGTAGCTTTACAATGTACTAAAGTGCTGCAATTTTGTGATAGGGTAATCATTGGCATGATTGTAGCAGTCCCTGTAGCACTGGCATACTACTTCCCCCTTGATCCCAAATAAACTACTTTACATGAATATTTTGTTTTTAAAGTTACTAGTAAATTGTTATACTAAAAGAAAAGGAACTATTGCGAAGGAGAGCAATACCAGAGCACAAAAAAGTAGAAGAGCAAAACAGCTACATATTCTCAACATTTTCACCACCAGAATAGGAATATTCCAATTGAAGAATGATATTGGGGAATATCATTGCTGAGAAGCCACAAAGCCAGTTTATTCAGTATGTTAGGCCAGCAGAAATATGCAAATTTTCCAAGATTCACTAATAATTATATGATTCCCATGAAAGAGGATCCTCTTCTTTCCACTAACTATACCATGAGACCACTCTTTTATCCTGCAACAGGATATTCATATATGAGCTTGACTAGTTTGCAATGGGAGTTGCAGAATCATCTCAAACAGTATGCTTCTTGCATTATGAGAGTTCTACACATGTCGGTAATCCTTCACGTTCTAGAGAAGTTCATTATAAGTTATCAACAAGAACATAGTCAAGTCAAATTCGTTTTGTATATATTGGAGCAACAAAAGCTATAAATCGGTATCTGAAATATACATCTTGACTTATACATGAAATCAATGAGTCATTCGTGGTTTATGCCTTATAAATATAAAATAAAATACATTTAATGATCACAATCACTCATCAAATTCACCGAACGTTCCATTATCCACAGCATGCAATCTTTCATAAATGAATAACAGTTGAAAATTTACGGGCACCAGCTATGCACACCTCTTATCGAGCAAGTAGACGATGGCGGATGCGTTTCTCTTTTGACGAACAGTCCGTATAGATTCCAGGCCTCCAAATATTCATTCTTCCACCCCTCTCTTATCTCAGCCGAATCCCTATACCACTGCCTGAAAATTTACAAGTGTTGGTTCTTTCGTATCCAAAGCAAAGAAACTTTAATCAAAGCAGAAATGGTCACTCGAATCATAGGTAAAATATTGTTCTTCTGCCGATTGCAATTTCCTCGGAAGGAAACTCACTTACGGAACTTTAGTCCAACTTATGGGAATAAAAATCTCATTAAGCAACTCTATAAGCTGAGAAAAAAGGGTCAACATATAGTGATACATCATTTCGTCACTTCCATGACTTAATACATCATTTCCAATTCATTCATTATCGGCATTGTTCCTCTACAATATTATGCTATTATGCACACTGCAGTTCCTTACTTGACAGAGAGACAATCATAAGAAGTTCCTTACATTCCTCAAAATCAAAACAAACAAATCAACATTACATCTATTGGTTTCTCGCATGCTAATCTCAGTTTCCAGAAATTAAGCGGCAAATAGTGGAAAAAAAGAAATCACAAACTGTGTGCTAATTGATCTCAAATATATTGCTACGACCTATTTTTAATGCCATACACTAAATCATTTCAAGCACATCTATCACAACTTCCATTTATTGGGGGCATAGCTTCGACATTACTAATTCCTCAACAGAGGATTAATAGATTGAAATGGATCGTAAAAAATCGACGAGACGAGAGATTAATATTAAAAAGCATCAAATGTGGTCACATCAAATAGAATCCCATCCGAGAGAGGTCGAGATTGAATTCGAAAAATTCCACAGTATCCGCCTCGATGAACCCTCTTTTTCTCTCTATCTCTTCCCCCTTCAATTCCCCACCATCGCTCTCCTCTATCATCATACACTATCCAAACTAATTAGATTTTTTTGATCCAATTAGGGTTTAGGGTGATCGCAAACGAGGTTTGTATGAATAAAGTTTACTTGCAAACGAGAGAGCAGTGGAGGAGGTCGACGCAGTCGAGCTGGGAGAAGACCCGGGCGATGAGGTGAGCCGGGGCTCGGAGGATCGGCGGAAGGGTAGAATCGTCTTTTCCGCTCTCCTCCCCGCCGCCGACCAAGTGCGCTCGGCCTTCGTCGTTGGGCTCCGAGGGGCTCATCGCAGAGCGAAGTCGCCGGCCATTTTCCGGATTTGCCCCCCCTTCTCTTTCTAGCGTTGCGTCGACTCGTGTTATGTGTTTCGACGAGGGAGACACTGTGTGTGTGTGTTACGGGACTCGCGAGATACATGGACACAAAGTGGGAAGTGGGAACCACTTATGTAGTGAATGGTGTCGATTACTCAAGAGGGTCGAAGTTTGGGTCTTAATACTCGGGTTCAGTTAGTGCTTTTTTTTTTTTTTTTTATAGGGCTAATTGTTTTTTTGCCCTTGAAAATTTATGATTTTTTTTTTTACTCTTTAATTTTTAATATACTCCTAAAAAGTTTTCGTTTCTTTCTTATATACCCTTATTTTGAGGGTGAATTAAAAAAAATTTAAATTTTTTTATAAAAATTTTATGAGGGATATATATGAATAGAAAAATTTTATAGGGGTATATAAAAAACTGTCTTTTTTTAATATTTAAGCGAGTAATAAGATCACGTGGATTCCATAGATGTGGATTTTGTTGGGAATCTTTCAAAATTTTATTTTTAATTTTTTAATTTTTAAAATTTATTTAGTTTGAGTTGGTTAACTGTATTTTAATCTCAAAATTTGAATACATTATTTATTTTTACAGATTTAATATATATATTTTATATAATTCATGCAAATATATTTTTATTAAAGTAAATTGAATTTTAAATACCGTTAACTGATTCAGATCAAATAAATTGAAAGATTGGATGATAAAATTAAAATTTTGAAAGATTATATAGTAAATTATAACTGGTTGATAGTTTAGATAAGTTTTATACGTTTTTATTTTTTAATAGACCAAAATTGGTGTGGATAATTTTTTTGTTTTTAGTTAGCAGTGCAAATTTTAAATACAGAAGCTAAGCCAAAGATGGCCTTACTCGCATTTGCTAGTCAATCCCAACATAAATTGATATCGCCCATCCACCGTTCAAATTGGTCAGGGTTCAATGTATACAAGCGATTAGATTCTACACTTCGATTAGTATTCAACAACTGAGTTGGCTAAGAGTTTGATAATTGATATTTGAGATTTCAAGTTGTTTAGTTATTTCATATATTTAACTTAATATTTTTTTAAATATAAATAAATTGAAAAATGAAAATCATAGCAAATTGGAATATTCGTTTTTAGATTCCTATACACGTTTTTCCCTGCGACAATCGGACGGTCGTCACGATATCATAGGAATCATCGAATCAGCAAATACCTGCGCCATCAACGCATGGAGAAAACAGAGAAGCCACCAAATCTCAGCCGTCCAAAAACAGAGAAGGGTTATGATTGTCCACCGTAATATTGTGGTCACGATGAGCATATTCCCTCAGTGAAAATGCATTAGACCCCGCAACTTTAGTCAATTTTTAAAAATAGCCCTCTGAACTATTTTGATTTCAACAACTAAATATCGAATTGAATTAACTAGTTTTAGTAATATCTGATTGTGCTTGAAACTTGAAAATTTTGAGCACTAATTTCTGAACGAAGTATAACGGAGGGATCTTTTTGCATTTTTACCTACTTTTTCCCCATTTCTCTCTTTCGCCCTTTCTCCGCCGCCCATTTCTCTCGTCGATTCATCGCTCTTCAATCTCAAAACAACCGAAGAAAAAATGGGTCCGGGTCTCTACTCTGAAATCGGAAAAAAAGCTAGAGGTATATATGTTTTTTAATTTTTTTTCTAATTTATCTTCGTTTATTAATTTAATGTTTCACTACTTTGTGCTCCTTTTTTTAGCAATTTTTTGAGGGTTTTGTGTGTGTAGATCTTCTTTACAAGGACTACCATACGGACCAGAAGTTCACAATCACTACCTACACTTCGACTGGAGTTGTAAGTATTTTTTTAAAAAATTTTCTATAATTTTCTAGTGTACTTTCGGAGTGGTAGGGTTTCGAGTTAGTTTTAATACTTATGTCATAGTATAATCAATTTATTTGTCAATTTCTTTGTTTGGTAAGTATAATCACCTTGTAATTTTGTTTGCTTAGTTGGTAGCTTTGTATCTGAGAACAAATGGCTAAAAAAATCCATGAAGATGTTATTGTGGGAATGAAGGTGGTTTAGTTTGTAGCTTGATGTAGTCTAATGTGATTGTTTAGTATGAATTTATTTATAAGTTGTAAGTGGTAATTTTAGGGGTATTCCTTCAAGAACATCCATCTTAGTTAGTGGTTATTGCCATTTATTAGTCAAAACACCTTTTTTTTTTTGGCTTCTCACTTGTTAATTATGCTATGAAGCTAGGCGAAATACGGCTAAGTAGCTCCTTAACATGTTCTAGCGCATGGCTTGAATCGGCTTAACCTGCTTCTTGTTAAGATATTTGTGATGTTCTATTGTTGTCTTTACTTGCTCTTTTTTCCGTGCGGGTGTTATTGTTTCAATGTTTCCCGTACCTTATGTTTTAACATCATCATTCTTACGCTTACTTCATTTCCCGCATGGGAACGAGATGTCTAAACTTTTGTGTTGCATGAGTAATTTTATTGAAAGTCATGCTTCTTCAAACAAATCTACGATGAGTGCATCAGTATGCGTAAGTCATTGTAATGTTTTGTGAGCTACATTCTTTTTCTACTTGCGCGAGTCTGTCCAATGTTCTAATGTGGTTCATTCACCACATGCATTTGTTTGTTCTTTTGCACCTTACATAGTGCCTGGGAGCATTTGCATATTGGGAGGGCAACTGACTTATCTATGTCGATGCACATTTTAGGCAGATGTGTTTAGGTTGTAGGCAGGATTTATATAATAAGCTTACATTATACTCCAAGAAAGGAAGAAGAAGAAGAAGATAATAAGCTTACATTACTTGTAACATGTTACTCATACATCTAGTTTTATTTATTTATTTATTTATATCTACTGCTCATTAATTTTAGATTGGTTTGCATGTTCATTTTGAAGTTTCAAATAGCTTTGTTGAAACTTTTGCATGATGTAAGTTAGGTGCACATACAGATACTCTATGAATAACTTTGTTGTGCCTATTGCGGAATTTGGTTTTCCATTTATTATAGATGCCATAGAAATGATTTGGCTGAACATTCATGTATCGCATGTGTGCCACTCCAACCGCTTCATAGCGTACTCGCTTCATAGCATACTGTGTCGCCTTCTGCAATATTAGATAAGATGTGATTCTTGTGCAGTTGTAGGTTTTGAACAATTTTATATTGCTCTGCTTCTCTCTGCAGGCAATTACAGCTTCTGGCACAAAGAAAAATGAGTTGATTTTTGGCGAGATTCACTCTCAGCTGAAGAACAAGAATATCACAGTTGATGTGAAAGCAAACTCAGACTCAAATGTGACTCTCCTGTGCTTTCCCTCTCTCTATTTTTTTCATTACCTAGTTTAATAACATTTGGTTAGTGAGAAAATTGCCCATTAACTAAACATATTATATGATTCTCTTCCTGACCTTCTATTGCATCTTTGGTAGCTTTTAACAACAGTTACAATTGATGAGCTTGCTACACCAGGACTCAAGACGATCTTCAGCTTTGTTGTCCCAGATCAAAGGTCTGGGAAGGTACTTCACGTTCGCTTAAACCATTTTACATTAGATGACACTTGTTCCATTCATCGATATAATGGGTTTTACTTTGACCTCTCTATTTTGCACCAGGTTGAACTTCAATATTTACATGATTATGCTGGTGTTAATGCAAGTATTGGATTGACCGCCAACCCTGTTGTTAATCTTGCTGGTGTGGTTGGAACTAAAGCTCTCTCTGCTGGTGCTGATGTCTCATTCGATACTACAACTGGGAACTTCACCAAGTACAACGCTGGGTTGAGCGTCACCAATGCGGATCTTGTTGCAGCCTTGACTCTGTGAGTGAGTTTATAACATCTAAGGAGGCATTTTCTGTTAGGTTGCCAGTAAGCTATATCAGAGACAATGGCTGTGTTTACTTCATGGATAATATTGGGATGTGTGGATAACTCAGGTTAACCTCTTATTTTGCCAATCATAGCAAAATGTGGCTGGGAATGGTTGTTCCTTTCAAACCGGGTCATTCTAGGAATAACTTGGGACAAGCGTCTTTTCTTTCCTATAGAGTAGTGGTCCTCGCTTTATACCCACTTGTCTGTTTAGGTATTAAAATTATCAAGCATAATTATAGTTCTCCCTGCAATTAATATAGTTTATCATTCTCAAGTCAAACCAAAGATCGTTTTGGGATAGACAGACAACCCAGGGGTCGACAAATGGTTACCCCTGTTAAATTAATCCCTGATCCAAATTTATGCATAAGGGGAATGCCATGTCTGGTAATTAAGAAATGTTTACGTAAATGATGGAGTAAGATTTTTTTTAAAAATTATTATTATTATTATTATTTTTAACCGTCAGGAACAACAAAGGAGATAGCCTGGGTGCCTCCTACTACCACCTGGTGAGCCCTTTGTCAGCGGTGGGTGCAGAGCTGACCCACAGCTTCTCGAGCAGCGAGAACACCCTCACTTTTGGGACACAGCATCAATTGGACCCTCTCACAACGATAAAGGCTCGCTTCAACAATTATGGCAAGGCAAGTGCACTCATCCAGCACGAGTGGAGGCCCAAATCGTTCCTCACCATCTCGACGGAGGTCGACACCAAAGCGATCGAGAAGAGCTCCAAGGTCGGCTTGTCTTTGGTTCTCAAGCCTTGATTTGGCTTCTTTGTTAAACTTGGAATGATCTTCCATTTCAGTTGTGGTGGAATGGAATAAATTGGAAAGAACTAAGAGTTTAGGACCTAAGGTGTTTTGGTGACATCATTTTGATACTGTGAACTCGTTATTTTTACCATAGTATCTGTTGTCTAAACCAAAGCGGACGTTGCCTTTTCGTAGTCTTGCTATCCAGCTTCGAGAGATTCGGTTACTGGTTTTCAATTCTAACCTCTTTTTGGCTTAGAGCAGAATCTTTATATATGATCTCATGCTTCTGACTCTTTACTAGTGTGCTATGATCAATGGAAATAAGATGGGTCTCTATGTGCGAAAGTCACTGTTCTAATAAAAAAAAATGTGGTTTCCTTGTATCCGATTCAGCAAATTTTATGAATAGCAAGCAGTTGCACGGGTCAGATGAATTTGGTGTAATTATTTCATTGATCTGTGGTCTTTGCTGAAAATGGTAATTAAATTTGCCTGGATCTATCAGGGCTACGAAGATGCAATAAGTGTGTTACTAAAAGGTGCAAGAAATACATTATTGATTTTAGCAATCAACTCAGTCAATGGAGGTATAACTATCACAGGTATTATTGCAGTGCGAATCAAGGGTAGATGTACATAACTGTTAGGGCCATTTGTGTGATTTTGGTGAGCACGGGTGTCTACATACGCTGCCGGATTTGGGCCCAATTCAGGCTAACAAAAGAATATCTCAAAGTCCAGGTGAGGACTCAGGTGAGCCCGAATTAGCCCAACATGCATGTTGGGCCGGCCCAAAAGCCTAAAACATAGTAGTAGGAGCCATGTTAACCTTGCAGAGTAGTAGTTAATTTAGTTTAGGGCTTAGGAATATGTTATCATACACAAGAGGGCTTTTCCATTTCCAACAGATGTTCCATCAAAATTATAATAAAAATAAAAGGAACATTTTAAAAAATAAATAAATGACTCAGACGTTATATTTAAAACAACGCCTAGCCCTATGACCAGTGATCAGTGATCACTCTTCCTAGCCAACAAGAAACAAAAGATATTAGTTACAAATATGAGGCCAAATATTTGCAGATACTGTGAATCGTACAATAATATTATAATAAATAATAGACATAAAGTTGCACTTCTACATACAATAAACATTATATAGACTTAAGCGTTCATCATACATTCTATTATTACAAACTGTAGAGGGTATTTCATCTCTCAATGACGACTCTGGAAATTTTGATGGCCTTGTTATTTCCTCCTTTCATATCTAGCTTCTGGTGTTCTTTCTACGGCATAGGTACTTGATTCTACTGTTTCGAAAATTTTGATATAAAAATGTTGCTCGCAATGATCAACAGATTATGATGTCTCCCAGACCTTGTAGTCTTTTCCTTCTGCAGCCAAAACCCAATTTTTCGGTCCATTTGGCGGCTCGTAGTGTCCCGGCCCAATCTTTACAGCTACCTTCTCATCAATCTCAGCCGCATAAACATCCCTTTCAGCCTGGGTTATCTTGATCTGAAACCAAAGAACCAGAATTTGAACCAGGAGGTAAACTGGTATAATCAAGGACATCAAATTTGAAATTGAACTTTGATACAATGCCATAAATTCTATTTTATTTACATTCCAACACTCCGTCAGAAAATTTTAAATACCAGAGTCTACATTTCAGTGAAAGTACTTGAGAAAACCAAAGCAGCTGCGAATCCATATTCTAGATGTAGTAAACATGAACTATCGCATATTTCTCATAAAATGTTTGGGATAGCGTATACAAACCTTACTCCTGCAGTGAATCTCCTGCCGACGTCTGATCGAGATTAATCTAGAAATTTCCGGGTGATAGTGCGAGAAGATGTGGTCATAGAAAACTGCAGGAGTGCCAGGATGTGTAAGGATGTACGCATATCCTTGCATCTCCTTACCAGATGGGAATCTCCAATGACCCTGTACATTCCAATCAACTTTTAAGATATTCCACCATAACAGGACAGTGAAAAATCTCTCGCATTATGTTTTGAGCATCTCTTCCACGTTCAGATATTTTGTTATGCAACAGAATATAATTTATCTCCAAATTCTTAATTTCCTAACAAAGGCAATGAAAAAGCTAACTTCCTGTGTCTTGCAACAGTTTAAAGGGAAAAAAGGAACATATAGGTTTTCAGCAAGCAATTGTGTAGAAAGAAAAGGCTAGGCAACGTAAGATGAACTGACTTAACACTACAAGTGACTTTTCTCTTAATATTACTACAGAAGTGGGAATATTCAATGCCTAATCTCTCTTACAATTTCTTTCAAGAATTATTGTCATTAAATCAGTATAATTTCCAAAAGGAACAATATCTTCAATATAATTGGTACTCTGAATAACAAACCAATTCCAAAAATTTTTAAAATGCAAATTTCAAAACAAAACACCATTTAAGCATAGTGTCAAGGACAACTTTTCAAGTTGTCAAAGACAGAACAGATCACAAATCAGATTGTTTAGAATCAAATCTAACAGCATAAGGTGGTTTATAGTCTGAGAGCCCATTTACTTGTATTTATTGTCAATGATCTCATAATCTATATAATATAGTTAGGACGGCAAATTCACAGCGATGACATGACAGTTAAGTTGTGACAAACATGCAGAGCATACAGCAAATATTAGTTTCTTTTAAATAGCTGATAACTAGAACTCTAGTACCTGAGTTGAACCAGTGTCATGATTTTCAATGAATGTAACAGCTCGTGAAGGCCACCAACCTATAACGCCAGGTGGTTTACCCTTCTGGTCAGATAACCGCCAATACTCACATCTTTCCAAAGCCTAGAATGAGTTCAACCAAAAAAAAAAAGGAACATGAACAGTTGGTTATAGTGAGATGTAGATGTGAAATATGTGAAATATAACTAGAAAAGTTTAAACATCAGCCGGTAAACAACTTCATAGCAGTCGTGTTAAAAAAAAAATGTAGCAGAAACCATGAAATTCTAGGAAGCAAGACCGCAAGCAGGCACACTAAATTTTAGTATCTAAATATATTTACTCCTTGAAAGTTGGAAACTTTCTAAGATGATCTGACCTAACAAATCAATACTATCCCACATTCTACCAAACATATTGACCATTAAATAAAAGCATACTTTCATCAATAGTCAATCACTGACATCATGACAAGTAAATAACAAACTTGAAGAAGGAAAGAGGAAAGCTTACAGAATGGAGTATTCCTTTTGTAGTGACATCAAATGCACCAGCTGTACCATTTGTGGCATTTATCCAATCAATGATTCTCTGCCTGTGAGGATCTTGATTACAATCCATTTCACTGTATGTATAACTAAGAGAATCCCAGTACTCGCCAACTGCAAAGTAGGGTTCGGTTGCTTCTAGGTAGTCCTTGACATAACCGCCCCAAAACCCACGAACAAAATCCAATCGCCACCCATCATATCCAATTTCCTTTCTGTAAGCCATCATTGATAGTATAGTAAGTAGAAAAAAGTATATACATGATTCTGGCCAAGCATAAGGCAGAATAATAAAAGATATTGTTAATTTGTTTTGTTGAAGAGAATAAAGAATTCAATGAAATGTTTTACTTTCCTTATGGGTTCACAATTATTGCTAACCACAAGAGAGAGTGAAGGGGGAAAAAAGAAAAAAAAAAGAGGAGCCAGGGTCGGGGTGGGGGTGCAGGAATGGGAGGTGGAGAGGATGCATATAAACAAGATTAAGGAACAAGAGAGTAGGCAGTCTTTTATGCTTTTTTGGTTATCTCAGAAACTGCCATACATTACTCCGAAACAACTTTCAGCACGCGATACTTCAAAATCAAGACCCATTTTCTACAAGCATGAACCATCAGATGGCCAGATGGGTTTATCTACTCAATCATAAATAGGAGTCAGCTGCCATTCATGTTTAAATTAATTTAATGACCAGAATTGAAGAAGGAATTACATCCCAGAGATGCCCAGCCATAATTTGATTGTATAAAAACACTTGTAATCTGACCGTTTGCAGCATTTTGAACCAACACTAAGACCATGAGCCATCCTTGGTCAGATTGCCATTTTCATAAGCATAAGTTCTACTTCCATATGTCTACTAAATTGAACATACAAATTTCCAGGCATTAGTTATTCAAAAGTTAACTACTGAAACATGGAAAATAAAAAAGGAATACCTCAACCAGCAAAGCCACTCTTTTAGGTCCCTTCGTACAAATTCTTGTGAGTGGTCAATATTTGGTGCAGCATGGAAATGGTCCCCACTGCTCTTGTTGCCCCTGCCCTACAGAAAAGAGAACATTTCACAAAATAAGGATAAGAATTGATATTGGTCTATGAAATAGGTGAAACACCAAAAGAGTAAAGAATTGGTTGCATATTACTGTGTAATCAATATATAAGATGCATATGAGTACCCCGAAAATAACTGCATCTTATATAAAGGAGGTAATTTTGAAAAGAAAGGCAAAAATACTCTAAAATAGGTAGAGAAGTACAAAAAAATAATTGCATTACAAGGATTGTGAGTACATATATGTGACAGGAATTAGCAAAAGCTATCACCAGAGAATTACTAATCCAATAAGTGGTGAAATATGGCCATAAATCATGCTGTAAATGTCACCTAGAGTTATCAGTATAAATTTTATCGGCACAAAATTACCGTTACGATCTTACTAACTTTCATTCATTCTGGATTCTAGATGAAAGGAAACTCTAGCTTACTAGTCCAAAGCTCGGAAGCTAAAACTGACAGGCTCTAATCTAGAGATATAAGCTACATGAGGTAGAAACTGCTAATAATAGGAACATAAAAATCTAACTTCAATATTGGATTGTTTGGATAATCTTTGAGCTGTGCATCGTTTATCAAATTAATTTTGCAACATTAATCTGGCATTAGCTATTATCTGCATGATGCCATTAATGTTCTCTGGCAAACCTAACAATGCTATTACAATATGTATCACATTAATCCAACATAAAAATCATCAAATGATGGTCGCATTTAACTCACAATGAAATACTGAAATTTTTACCAATGACAATAGTTCCACAAATGAGTCGCATCGATAGACTAGATATTTAGAACTGGCTAAGAAAACTGTTCGAGTCACTAGGAGAAAACCTACATGGAAATGTGGATCGTCAGCCACAATCGCTCGGTCATCCCAGTTTAGACGGCCACCAAAGATGTTCCAGATGCCATTCTGGTTCTGAGAATGGGCACAACGATGGTTCAAAACAACATCACCAAGAACCTTGATTCCAACTTCATGAAACTTATTCACAAGGTCCCTCAGTTCTTCCATGCTTCCATATCTGATATATGTCACCATATGATATCAATATTGGTTGATCACAGAATGTCCTTACTAAGAAAAGGGTAAAAAGATTAAAGTCCTTTGGTATTATAACGTGCATGTCGTTAAAGAATGAACCCATACATCTAAATGTTAACCTGAGAAAAAGAAAATGCCACTCTATACAAATTATACTTGCTAAACACACTACGTGAGAAAAATTTTCACGAAATAATTCCACCCAAGTACCCAATTATAGGTTATTTGGAGCAGTCCCTGAGCTTTCTTTTTCTGGTTTCGAAGGCAACTACTATTGTTGACTGAAACTCCGCAATTTAACATTTTGGGGGAATACTCCGCAATTTAACATTTCGTAAATTTGTTGACTGAAACTGTCAAATCTAACAGAATCTAACTAAACTCTAACAGTTAAAAGGTTCGGGGTTTGAAATCCAAAAAAAAAAGAGACCTATTTCCTGATCACCTAAAAATGTGAGGGATGTCAATCCATTTGAAAACTAAAAAATATGCACCTGGAATTCAAGTTATATAAATCCTTCGGCATGTAACCTTCAGGTGAGACAGATTCAGTCGGTGGTGGCAGCCATATAACCGTAAAACCCAGTGATGATAACTCCTCAGCCTTTGCATCAAGCTCAAGAAACCACCTTCCTGATTTGTGAGATTCCCAGTTAAATCCTTGACAAAGTATTTCATAACCAGAGCCAGTCCCTGAACATATTTGAAAAGCAGGCTTAGATGGCTCGGCATGAGAAACAGTTTCCTCCACAAAACTTGGAGCGGAGCTTCGGAAGATCCTATAAGCTTCAGCAGCCAACTTTTCGATTTCTTCCAGGATGCTCTCTTGTGCTTCCTTACTATTTGCTCCTTTACCATTTTTGGAGGATATATCAGTAACTAAATTTCTTATTTCACTTATAATTTCATGGGTATACTCAATATTCTTGACAACTGTTTTTGCCTCTTCAGTAGAAACAGACTCTTCAACTAAACTAGAAACAGCGCCCTGACTACTATCCATCTGTTTGTTTCCAATCTGTTCCTGGCTATTTGAAGTGGAAGAGCCACTCACATTTATGAGAGGGATATAGAAATCAGTTCCCTTATTCTTCAACCAAGTATATTCATCAAGCTTAAGCACAAAAAGCAGACCTAAACTCTCTTGATCCACTGGAAATATTCCCCAACTGCCACGTCCATCTTCTTTTGGCTGCATTACAAGTAAGCTGCACAGTGAGGAACTTGTATGTAGAGTTTCATAGATACCTCAACAGCGCAAAAGAGAAAAGATTTATCTTAGATTGAACAAACAAGTCATTTAACAATGTAGACATATCTAGCTGAATATCAAACAGAGAAAAGAACTAAAACAGTCACGACAGCATAATCAGTGGATGATTGTTAACAAATAGCTATATCAGCATAATCATGCAAGACTTCACAAAGAAAATATTACATCAGTTAAAGAAGGCATCTCAAAACTGAGAAATCTACAAAAGACTTGCGCAAGTTTACTGCTGACAGACCTAAGTTCCATTTCTTGAATTTAAAAAGTCTCCATGAGGCAAACAGAACTAGACAATAAATCTAAAGGACAAGCAAGGACCAGAAATTCTAATACAAATTAGTTTGTTCGATCCTAAGAAACATTTCTTATAAAGAGTCGTATAAAAAAAGAAGGCCATGCAACAATGACCACATTTTCATATGGGATTTGTGGTAAAAGTACATAGTAATTTTGGTGAGCTAAATCAATTTCATATGAAGATCTAGACTAGCTAAATCAATTTCATATGAAGATCTAGACTAAATCCATTACAGCTACTCTTTATCAGAAACAGATACCATGCAGCAGATGTCTTATAAGTTTCCTCCCTGCGTACCTGTAACAACGTTTGAAGAGCTTTGCTACGAAATATCTTTGTTGCTGGCGGATGTGGAGTGAGCGGAATTTCCCATTTCTTACTGTCATCCTTACAGACACCCCAGTGAACAATAACTTCGCCAGGTATATCAGTGTCAAATTGCACAAGCTTTTTCTCTGTGTCATTGCTTTTCCGTACAGTGACTGTCATTAAATTCTGAACAGGCTCTTCTTTCGAGATAGAGAATTCTTCATACAAGCCTGCAATGCGGCTATTCCACTGCTTAGCCTCCCTGCCTCCACGGACAGTCTCCTGAGTCATACGACTAGATCCTTCTGGCTTCACCAATAAGGTAGATATCTGCTCAAAAGCTCCTGAAGAAGTATCAAATTAAACATCTTATCACTTAGTAAATTTGCTATGTTGTATCAGCTTGTTAAGAATGATATGTTCCGATTCAAAAATGGAAGAAATAAAAGAAAATTGTATCTTCAGCATAACTTCTCTAGAAAAAGAAATTAGTAAGTAATAACACTACTTAGGAGAACAGAAGAATCGCGACATTTCAATTTGCAGCTGGCAAGTAAAGAAACTAATCACCGTTTGCTGGCACGTGGAACTACCTAATTTGTTCATGGGCTAACCTAATTTGTTCATGGGCTACTCAGGGTCCATTTGGCCGTGTGCTGTACTGATGAAAGCGACAGTCTTCTGCACGGTGCACCCGTGACCAGCCATTAAACAACTTTTAATAATGACTGATTTTTGCATGCACTCGTTAGCGTGCCTTTTGCATGCACTCATTAACGTGTTTTTGAATGCATTCTCTGCTTCACATCTTATGACCAAAGAAAGTTCAGAGGTTTTTCATATTCATTCTATTTAATGATTTATGCACCATTACTTCATGGAACGGCAAAACTTCTGACCTTGGAACAACATTTTGCGGATTGGAGTCATGAAAATGGACATTTGGCACCAAATGTTGAAGGATAGAACTGTCTTCAAATATTTCTTTCAAGTTTCCACTTTGCTGGGACAAAAACATAGTAATGACCTTTATTCTATTTAAAGGTGTAAGAGGTAATTTGTTATCACCACTATCAGACACTTCTTATTTTCTCCTGAGCATAAATTTTTCTAGTCATATCAAATTGACCAAGAACGAGATGGGGTAGCCTAAACTAAAGCTTAAGCAATTAAGTTTGGTGTAGAGTATTGACAAAGATGCTTTTGGTTGAGAGTATTTCAACCTGGCCAGATGCCAAAGCCTTGTGTTCCACCCAAGGAACTTTCCTCTTTGAAAGTATCTCTCAAAGTTATCCTGAAATCCCTGCCTTTGTGTTGAAACCATGCTCCTGTTTCCTCTTCCTAACATATTAAAATCAAGTTTTAAAGAAAGAATTCCAAAATAGAATTATTCGATGGTATATTAAAATATTAAATATTAGAAAGGAACTAATGATAGCAATTAATAGATGGCCAAGTTGCATTGAAACTAACTACCTTTAGAACAAAATGAATGGCTGAAATTTGAACGCTGCTGTCAAAATCTATCTGCACTTCATGAAGTTGCTCTTCTGGACTGGACAAAGATGTCTTTAAGGGGGTTTCTATTGCATAATCCTGAGAGTAGCTACAGATTATGGTCACTATAAAACCGAACCAAACAGAAGAAGCTGAGGACACAGAGAAATGAAACAACAACATTGCAAAGCCAAAATATTTTATAAAAAAAAAAACACAATAACTATCAACTCTACCTTGATAGGAACAGATCCAGGAGGCCTCATTTCTGGGGGAGGTTGATCCCATTCACTGCAAATTTGCAAAATAAATTATTAATAAACAAAAACAAGCCACCTGCTCAAGGATTGGGTAGTGAATGCATAAACACCCATGTACACTTTAAAACTAAGAAAGAGTTAAATCATTTACATAAAAAATCTCACACTGACTTCAATAGTCAATTGGGACTTCACCATCCATACAATAAGTCTTGGACTTGATCCCAAAAAAATATATTAAATAAACGAGTGAATAACCCAAGTTTAGTGTATCCAACATATACCGGAAAAAACCGACCGTCTCTAGCGCAAGTGGCAAAGGGCTTGGTGGTTGGTACTCGAGGTCCCAAGCCTAGTTGATTCACATTTCTAGCTAAGTTTATTTCTAAAAAAATAAGCGAAGCGGGTAGCATGCTACCTTTCTCTCAAAAAAAAAAAAAACATATACCGGAAAAAAACAAAAAATCTACATTTTTCCCAAGTCAATACAAATTGAACCTCTTTTTTTTTTTTCCCCGTTGGTACAGAGACTTCTCTTTCCTTCTCATATACCAACTACCTAAATAAGCAAACACTGAAATTAACTAAAAGCGACAAATATTTACCTTCCACGATCATCATGGTAGGTGACCCCCCAGTGCAAAATCCACTTCCCCGCCAGATTACAACCAATCACCAGACGCCATCTGGATCCGTCCTCCTCGGCCGCGTCCAATCTCACCGATATCTTTCCCTCCACCTGCCATTTTGCCCCTTCCACTATCAAAATTCAAACTAAAAGTAAATCAATTCTCCACAAAGCAATTCGTAGCGATCCCGAAGATTAGTAAAAGTCCCGGAATTTGCGCACTTGAACTATAAATTGCAAGAAAAATCGGCGATCGACGGATATTCCCAATCCTAATAACCGATCAAGCAAATCCAAACTAGAAACATGGACTGAAGATAAACAAATTAAATACCGCTTGGGATCGCTTGAGAGGAAACGTCTCCGAGTAGACGACCTCGGTCGCCTCATCATCATCAGCAAGCGAAGGTGTCGGAGCCACACCAGCCCTAACGATCGGAAGAGATCTCAGAGGATCGGAGCGGCGAATGCCCCTCGAGATCGAGACGAGGGGTTTCGAGCAACACCGGATCGATCCGGGAAGCTCCGATCTCCGAAGCTCGCGAGGAGAGAGCCTAGGGTTTTCTACGGGAAGAAGATGGTGTAGGATCGGTTTCAATCGCACGATCGACATTACAGGCGAAGCAGAATAAGAAGAAGAGGGAGAGGGGGAGAGAGATAGAAAAAGTTCGGAAAAGAGACGAAGTGTGTGCGTAAATTGGAGAATATCAGGAGCCGTGCGTAAATAGGAGGATATTAAGAGCCAATACGTGGGGTGTATTTAAAGAGAGCAAAAATAAGTAATATTTAAAATTAAAATGTGGATTTAGTGCTTAGCAACTTGTACGAGACAGCATCTACTGTTGATCCTTCATTAACACGTCGTTATCCTTTATTAGGGAAAAGATTAGGTGGCGGGAACACTAGGTTCTGCTGCTGCTGCTTTTGCTTGCTTTGTTGTTACAGTAACTCACTAGTACATAAATTCTTATCCACAAATTGTATAATAATTATTTATTTTATTCAGTTTCTAAAATATTTTTTAAAACTTGATAAATTAATATTAAATATTTATCGAAAAAAATATATTATTTAGATATAAGGTAGCCTGAAATTTAACAATATAGAAAAAAAGAATTATTGTAAGTTGTATATAAAAGGGATAATTGCCTATATACCCTTCAAAACTTCGAAAATATCTTATTTACCTCTACTTTTTTTTCTTTTCAATATACCCCTCATATGTTACTTCGTTATTTAAAAATACTCCTGCAGTTATTACCTGTTAAGTTAACTTGGATTAAACGTGAGTTAAATATTTACCAGAGTTTAAAAAAATTAAAATGCCTCTTTTGCCCTTAACTTAAGGGCAAATAAAAAATATTGGTAATTGTAGAAGGGTATATTTGAAAAGATCAAAAATCAAAATACTTCTTGTATCCCTAACTTAAGGGTAAATAAGAAAAGTCGGTGATGGTAGAAGGATATATTTGAAAGGGCAAAATAGTAATTTTACAGAGGTAACAGATATTGCTAACCGTTCATTAGCAGAATTTAACTCTAGAAATATATTTGAAATAGGTTAGAACGTAAAAATAATATTTTTTATATTAGCCTTCAAAGAGGGGTAAGTCAGAAGTCGAAAACTTTTCAGGAGTATATAAGCAATTGCCCCTGTATAAAATGGATGACAAAAATATATGAATTTTAGTGTATATAATTTTTAAATGATCAATGGACCTGTTCCATCGTGGATCATTCTTCAAACTTTACTCATTCAAATATTACTTAAAATTTCATACTTTTGAATATAATTTGTAACACTTATGAAGCTCCATATCAAAATAATAATGTGCAACAATTTTTTTTTCTAAATTTATTAATAGTGGACAGGTGGTCTATGGTAGACTAAATTTAGACAATAACATTTCTATGTGGAGAGAGGAGTATTGAGGACAGTTGGAAAAGTGGATAAAAAATTACTAAAATGCTCAGCTATGTAACAGTAGGAAAGAGGTAATTTGGAGGGCATTTTGCTCATTTACCATTTTCGATGTGCATGTGTCACAGAGTTTAGTGTGTAAGTAATTAGATTTTCTTTGATTATTTTTAATTAAAAATTGAAAGGCAAGAGCCTTAATTTTTAATGCATATAAATACTCGAACGCCTTGACTTGAAATTTACTGTATGTGAGTGGTAGAACCTATTTAGTGATGCAACATAATAGGAACAAAGATGATGTTCCAAATATACATTTCAGCGCTTGCGTGAAGCAAAATAATGATTTCAAAGTCTCACCAAATTAAGACTTTGGATGACAGCACATAGCAAATACGCAATATTATACGCAACTGCATTACTAAACAAGTCTCAAGCGAATAACAATTTGGTACTATGTGACTCAACAAAAATGTACAGTGGTTGTGCAATCCACATTTCATGAAAGATTTGTCACATGCCAATAGCAATGAGCCACCTAAAATTATAGAGATCTTGTAAGAATAATACAAACTAGGAGTACATGAACATTGTTCTTTGGTTTGGCCATGGAAGGGTTTTTATGAGAAGAAACAGTTGACTCACTTTGCTGTTTGTTGTTTGTGCAGTAGAGGAGATCGAATGCTAACAAATTTAGCACAATTTGGTCCTAATTAGTTCTAGACATCTGCAGAAATGGTTTACAAATAATGTAATGTTACTTTCCTAGATTCTAGGATATCAATAGTAGTCTATATACAAGAGATGCCAAAATTACAATTCATTTAATTTATGAAACTTTATTATGTTATATACAATCAACATCATCCATTATCCATATCATATACAACCAGATCTATATTTTTTTAAAAATAGATAGTTTGTTATATGTTTCGTTTATTATTTTTAAAAATAAATTTAGCTAGAGTAATAAAATAATTAGACTTCAAATTTAAAACTTCGAATATTAATTATTAAGCATTTCGTCACCTGCGCCAGGAATAGTATAGCCAGCTCTATATTATGCAAAAAAAATTTGGAATATTGAAGTTTTTAGAGCCTAGAGGGTTTAATTTATAGGGAAAATTTCCTCAGTACCCTTCTAAAACCATCTAATTTCATAGATACTCCTCTAAAAATTGAAATATTATGTATACCCTTCCAAATTTAAAAAACTTTCAAAAATAACCCTACCATCAAGTGCCCGTCCAAACTGAAGTTAATAATATTCAAATTCCAACTTTGCCCCTCTTACACTTTCAATGATCATACTAATTTTATTTTATAAATACCCCTCTATTTGATTTCGGATTTATATTTAAATTCGAATTGAAATTCTAAATTTGTATTTAATTTCAAATTCAAATTCACATTTTGAATTCTGATTCTAATTTAATTTCAAACTTTGATTTCAAATTTTGAATTTCAAAATGTGAATTTGAATTTGAAGTTTAAATTAAAATATTAGAATTGAAATCAAATATCAAATTAAGGTTAAATTTTGAGTTCAAATTGAAAATTTAAAATCAAAACTTTCAATTTGATTTTACATTCAAATTTAGATTTTAAATTTAAATTTCAGTTTCAAAATTTTGATTTAAATGCAAATTCAAATATCAAAATCAAGATAAAAAATCTAAGTTTGAATTCAAAATTTAGATTCAATTTAAAATTTAAATTTAAATTCAAAATTTAAATTTAGCTTTAAATCAAAATTGTAGCTTTGAATTCAAATTCAAAATTCTAATTTCTGGTTAGTTTAAAATTTTAATTTTAATATTAATTTTGAATTTATATTTAAAATTTAAAATTTAAAATTTTTATTTTTGGTGACTAAAATAAAAATTGTGCAAAGTTTAAGGACCAAATTATGTTTCAAATTATGTAGGAGTGTTTATGATAATTTTAAACTTTTCAGGGGGTGTGAATGAAATTGTTCCTCTAAACAAGCAGGGAACAAATTATGGGTAAAATGGTAATTTTATATTTTGAAGTAAAATAAAAAAAATAAAGTTGACGGACGTTGACAAAAAGGTAACGGTGAGAGCATTTATGAAAGAAATATTATATTTAGAGAGATATTTTTAAAATTTTTGAAATTTGAAAAATATCTATGATATTTCATTAGTTTGTAAGGGCACGAATGAAATTGTCCCTTATTTATAACTCCACCAAATTTCACTGTGAAGTATTTATATATACAACAAAAAGCATCCAATCCGTTACTCTTATCACTCAACTGTAGTGCAGACCCATCATGTCCTTTTAGCATTGATTTCTATCAAACGATTTGCGTGTTGCTCCTGACTTTGTGACTCAAGTGAAAGTGATATGAAATGAAGCTTATCTCCAGATTCAACAATTATCTTAAAATTTTAATATAATCTTTAATGTAAAAGATATTTAGAATACCAGCTGAAGTGTAAGGTTTTTTTAAGAGATCTATAGCAAGCCATATGCTTTATTTATTTATTAAATAAATTTATAGAAATATAGAATAACTAAATTTTAAATTTGAAATTTTGAATGCTAACCATCAAGCTTTTAACCAACTGCCTAAGATATAATCAATTGAAGAATATTTCTTTTTATAGAGAATGATAATATATTACTGATTCATAATTTTTTATAAATAAATTTAACTGAAAATATAAAATAATTTGACTTCGAACTAGAAACTTTGAGTATTAATCATCATACTTTTTGCCACTGATGTTATAAAATAGTTTGTGAAGTAATTTTTTTTTAGAGAAAGACAATATATTATCAATTTTATTTAAAAAACAAATTTATTTAAAAATATAAAGCAATTAAATTTTAAACCCATTAAGCATTCTGTAAAACGTCCACGGTATCAAGTATTAGTAAGAAACTTTTTTTCTTGAGAAAAAAAGTAGCATGCTATCCGCTTCGTTTGCTAAAATTATGAATCAACTAGGATTCGAATTTGAGACATCGGGTATCAACCATCAAATATTTTCTAGGCGTCACGGATACTGACACGAGACACGACACGACTCGGACACCGCGACTCGACAACTTTCAAAAATTTAGAACACGGACATGACATGGACACCGCTAATAAAATATAATATTATTAATATAATAATATATATTTATTATATATAAAATATTAATTTTGATAAATATTATTATATTTTTCATACGAATAAAAGTTAGTAAAATTTTTAATGATAGTTTATATATTTTAAGAAAACAAATTTTTCTCCATATATAGTTTATTTATATTGTCCAAAAAAATTATATGCATTCATAAAAAAGTTTAAATATTTATCATCTTATATTATATATGCATAGAAAAAATAAAATAAAAATATGTATATAATTTTTTAGTTATATGCGCTATGAATCGATATTAAACGCTCGTTCAAAAATGTCCATAGTAAATACTTGTTCGACACGAATACGTGCGTGTCCAACACGAATACGTGAAACTTATAAAAGTATCCGTCGTACATAAAATATTTTACAAGTTACGCTGGTGACGGTCGGCGTGTTAATAATAAGAAACTTGAAGAAAGAATTATGTGGATTAAGCTTTTGCCACGTAAGCACGTGCTATGACTGCTCAATTCCGCGCTCATCTCCTTCCTCCCACTGCTCAGTCACTCTCTCCCTTTGCTCGTCTCTCTCTCTCTCTCTCTCTCTCTCTCTTTCTCTCTGCAAAGCAACCTCATCACCGCTATGCTCTCGCTCTACCCTTCCCCTCGTCTCCCGCTTCCCATGGGGAGGTGGAAGACCCGCCGACCTCGAAGCGATCTCCGCCCCTCTCTTCGTCCTCGCCTCCTCTCATGGCGAACTCCATTCTCCGTGAACGGCGACTCCGCTCCCGTAAAAGCCCTTAGCAGCGATCGTACTACTTTTTTTTTATGTTTCCTGTTTTTTTTTTCTTGCAATTTTTTTGAGTTCGATCCTCTTTTGTAGCAGCTCGATTACGATCCTTCGACAGAGTTATTAGGGCTCGATGTGGATCCTAACTCAAGGTTCGCTTCTTTGTTTTATCTCGATTGCTTGCTTGTAGTGAATTCGGTGGGTTGTGAATTTAGGAATCAAGGAAATTGCTGATTAATGAAAACATTTCAATTGCGTGATTTGTTGAATTCACTAACTGGCGAGATGCATTAGCACGATTATTTCTGTTTGTTTTCATTTTTTTTGAAATTTCTTTGCTTAACTTTAATTATCTTTTACTCGTGCTAAAATTAGTTTGTTTCATTAGGAATCCAAATCCTGTTGCGGCGAAACTAAGATCCTGGTTTGGTCCAAATGGGCAATACATTAGAGAATTGCCTTGCCCTAGTTGTAGAGGCAGAGGATATACACCTTGTACTGAATGCGGAATAGAGAGATTAAGATCCGACTGTGCCCAGTGCAATGGGAAGGTAGATGCAATGTTATGCAAACTATTTGGGTTGGACTTTTTATTGGATTACTGATATTTGCAACTGTATTACCCAACATACTCGAGGTGTGTGCAAACTGCAAAAAATTTTGTATCCTTGAATAACTTCATAAACATATTTTTCTATTGCAGTAAATATGACCATGAAAATGACCCATTATTGAGACCATTGATTTTATGGAGTGCAGAGAAACTAGTCCATTCACATCTTTTATTTGTTCTACTTGTACAAAATAAGACCTTCAAATGACTATTATGCTTCATCAGCATAAACAAATTATGCTTATGATTTGCTGCTCATAAAATGCCCATAATTTAAGTGAGCTGTTAATATTTGTTGTATTAAAGCTGCATTTATGTCTACAGGGCATTAGAACTTGTTGGCAATGTTTAGGAGATTGTGTCATATGGGAAGAATCTATTGATGAACAGCCATGGGAGAAAGCTCGATCTAGGTAACCCTCATACTTCCATTCCTATTGCTACTGATTATATTATCTTCAGAGTATATGAGACTCACTCCCACATTTTTGACATTTTTGCAGCTCACCGCTAAAAGTTAAGGAAGATGATGAAGTTGATAAACTAGACATAAAGGTTGATATTTCGAGAAGATCAAAGCGTGTCTACCAGTCACCATCTCCTGAAGTTAGCTTAAAGATTAGCAGATCGTTGAGAGTAAGTTTCTCTTCCATATATTTCTAAACTTCTTTGTTTTAGGGCAACTGGGAACATAAAAAATACTGTGCAATATGTTATGCTGTTAATTTGCTTCACATGAATCTCCGATCATCTTATGAACCAGAGTAACTTGCTCTTGATTATTGGCATGCCTGCATGTGTGACTGTGCCTATGCAAGGGCGCTTTTTGGTTTCCTACATGCACTCCGCACCCCTGGGCCACCCCAATACGCGTGCACCCCAACAAAACAAACACTTACACGGGCTTTAGAAGTACCATCTTATATATATATATATATATATATATATATATATATATATATATATATATATATATATATATATATATATATATTCGGTTCTGAAAGAACCTGTTGACTCCTTTAACCATGGTTTATTGCTGCCCAGTGCATTGAACTTGTTGCTTATTGCCTTTGAATAGTTCAATAATTGCAGAGTCTCAATGCTAAAACAGGATTGTTTAGTAACCGCATGAAGATTATCCACCGGGATCCTGTTCTGCATGCGCAAAGGGTAGCCGCAATTAAGGTAAACAAAATCTTTTTTGGTCTCTATTTTAACATAATTTGTTGGCCAGAGTATGATTACAAGGTTTCGATTTGTATGTGTGATTTCCTTTACTTGAAGAAAGCAAAAAGTACTGCTGCTGCAAGAAAGCGGGCTTCTGAAACATTGAAAGCATATTTCAGTAATCCAGAGAATCGTCTTAAGAGAAGCATAGCCATGAAAGGTTCTCTCTCTCTCTCTCTCTCTCTCTCTCTCTCTCTCTCTCTCTCTCTCTCTCTACACACGTGCACACACACACACACATGCCCACATGCACATGCACTTGCGTACACGCTATACGGGTATTTGAATTTTAGATAACTATTTAGAGAATTATTTATCACGCATATGGACCAAAGAAAACTAGGTATTTCAAAATAGGTGATTATCTCTCCGAATCAAAAGTGCGTACAACCCAGTATAGTAGTAAACTGATGGAGTAGGATGAGAGATTGAGTAAAAGAATATGGACCAGAGAAAGGTGGAGCGGAGGATTATTATCTTTCATGAATTGGCAATTTATGTTATAATATTAGATAACAGTGTTGCTTTTAAGTTTGCTTTATGTTGTTAATTTCTTTTTTAAATAGCTTCCGATTCTTTTCCAGGAGTGAAGTTCTACTGCAGCATATGTGGGCAAGAAGGACATAGAAGACACTATTGCCCAACCCTGAGACAGACTTCAGGTGAGATGCGCTTCAAATGCCGGTTATGTGGGGAACGAGGTCACAACCGTCGGACCTGTGGAAAGTTAAAATCAGAGGGAGAAAGAAAGAAGAATCCAAAGAGCTCTCGGCATTGCACACTTTGTGGACAAATTGGGCATAATTGCCGCACATGTTCGAAACTCATCCAGCCAGGAGGAGGCAGTGCTGATTCAGATACTCAAAAGGGACAATTTATTATCACTTCTAAGCGAACTTATTCGTGCAGTTATTGCTTTGTAAAGGGACACAATAGAAGGGCATGTCCTAAAAGGGAGGTTAATACACAGGCTGTTAAAGAGAGGTTACCAGTAACTTAATCAATTTAGAATGGCTATCAGATTTTATTGCTTACAAACTGTGAGAACATTGACATTGTACTTCCTAACAGAAACTTAGTATGTTATGCTTTTTTATTGCTCGTTTCTTTTGCTGCAATTGTCTAGTCTTTGTATTAAACTTGCTGTGTGCTCTTCTTAAAACGTGCTTGTAACCTTTAAATTCGACCCTAAGATTAGCTATATCCTTCGGCTGGAGAAACTAAAGAACGAAAATAAAATTTGATTCCTCTTAGAAACTATTCTTTGCATATAACTTTTCCTCTCATCAATATGCAGTAGAAATGATTGTGGGTATCCTAAGATATCTATGGAGAAATGAATTTAATGATGCACGGCATTCAATTTATTGTGCAGTAAAAAAAACATTTCAAAACAAAATGTTTCTGCGGTAGAGACCTCAGTCCATGTGCTATCCATTTGTTCATAACACTATCAATTAGATCTATTTCTTGTTTCGGGCATCATTTTTTTTTTTTTTTTTGAAGGGTTTTAGGAGGTCTCTAAAACAATTTTATTAAGGAAAAAGTAAGTACAAGTAGCATCCGATGGAGTGCGAAAGGTAGGCAGGCTACGGTGGCCAACTACAATAGAAGGCTGAACTTAGCATTCCGTCAACTACAAAAAGGAGAAGGTAAGAAAAGACAGAAAGGAGAAACATACAAAATCCAACGAATGCTGTTGCTTAGACGCTTCCCAACATTCAAACAACCAATTCTCAACAGTAGGAGCTAGACACCAAAAACGTCGAGAGGGATACCGGACTCCGTGATGAGCACCTCGGCTGAAATGCCACACTTTCTACTGATTCGTCAGTAACCTTCAGCAGAAGGAGGTGACGCCACAGCGCGCAGGTCAAGAGGAGCAGGCGCAAAAGGAGCAGCATTTGGACCCATCAGTAGAAGCAGAAGCAGAAGGCAATATCTAAGTGGTGCCGAAAGGCACTCTTTCCCACAGGAGGAAGCAGCAGAAGAGACCGCATTCTTCTTGGCTGAGACCAACTGCGCACAACCCAAAGTGCTATGATAACCTCCATTCCTCTTCCATACAAGACCAATTCGTTAGCTGCGTAACATTTCTGCAGCTATTTGATCATTCTATACACTAAAAGAGCTCGTAATGATTCTCAAATTGCTCTTCCTTTAGCACTGATTGGTGCAAAGGGATCTAAGGACATACAAATGTGAAAATTGGAAAAGAAAGTAAAAGAAACTGAGAGAAGATCAACTAGATTTTCTCGACGCCTTCTATTGCATTGAAGGGAGGCTCAAAGCACCATCCCAAATAACTGATCGCTGCTGTAATTATACGAAAGATTCTCCTGCAGTTTAATGCTTTGAGCACCATCAACAGTTGATGAGAAACAGCCGTAAGGTGCATTATCCTTGATCCCTTCGCAAAAGACTCCTACTTCGTCCACGGCTTTAGAGTTCTTCTCTACCAATCGCCTAAACATCGACGATTTCAATAGGAGGCTGAGTGCAGTAGGAGAAGCTCTTCTACTGAAGCCGCCGTTATTATGGAAGTGAGGAAGTGTGAATTCTTGTTTACATGGTGAGATCATACTATCTGAGATGAAAGGGTTGTTGCTTGAGATCATCTCGGATTCACTGATAAAGAATTGGTTCATTGATCCTTGCTCCTGGGTGATAATCGAGACTGTCGAAGAAGCTGGCTTTAGCCATTTGATGTATGTGCTCAAATCGAAGTTTGTCACGGCGTTTATCCCCCTATACTCGATTGCTGCAATGTCGTATGCATGAGCGGCTTCCTCTTGAGTACCTAAGAATAGATTTATATGTTCATTTAGTAAGCTAGGGAAATAAGAAATATCTTTTTGTTTTGAGAAAATTCTAAAAGGCAACACCGCCAAGGAGGAATCGTAAAAGGGATTGGAGAATCGAAATAATAAGTAAAAAGAAAAACAGTATATTTCTTGACCTATTTAAGTTTGTTGAAACATAACTAAGGTCATGCCGTGGCTCAAATCAACTTTAGTGCAAGAAAAGGTTTCAAGTACACAAATAAGGAGTAATTAAAATAGAGATCTATAAATATGCACTAAAATTGATTTTAGTGTTTAAGTACTTAAAAACTCTGTGTTTTACTTACTATAAGTGCCAAGGTAGAGGTACTTGTTTCCAAAAACTCTTCCAATTCGCGCTTCCCATCTTCCATTGTGATGATGCCTGTAATTTACTTAAGTCTGTTAAGTCTTTCATTCCCCTTCATAAAATCACTGTTGATCAAAAACATTTTTGGTCGACGAATACATACCGTGCAACTCCGCGGTATTTAGACACGCCTCTTGAGAAACCGCTGCTCTTCCTGCTATCATACCAAAGTAATCAGTATTGAGGAGTTTGCTTCTAAGATTAATTGTTTGAATAATTCTTCAGGTAGAGGCAAGATTTTACCACCTCCTAAGCGATGCAAGGTACTCTTCTTTTGTGGCGTTCTTCATGATTTCTAGCTCCTTTTCATAGTCAGATACCTGCAACAACATTCGATAATTCGTAATTAAAAACAATATGCCGAGTATTGCATCATACACTACCTAGGGATAAAGTAAAACTACAAAGAGTATTCTAAGAACATCCAATTTGGATTACAGTACTGTATTAGTAGTAATTCTGAAAAAGATACAATTTGCATTGTGAATCCAATTGAATAGAAAGGGTCTGTTTCACAGGTACATGTTCAAGTTAAGGTGATACTGATTACATACTAACATAATTATCTTCATAATATAGTAATATTATTAATGATAATTATATGTGTGGCTTTTAAGACGTACTGGGAAGTTTGTGTAGGTAGTTGGTCCCCAATACTTAAGTGCTGCGAGGTCATAAGCTCTTGCTGCTGCTTCTTCCACATCATATGCTCCGAGATAAACTGTTTTGAATCAATGAACAATAAAACATTTAATTATTTAGCCTATAGGAGCAAAGTAAAAGGACAATTGAGAAGACACAATACATAGGACAACTTTACCTTGTTTCCCCTTCTTTCTTTGTGTTGCATTCCAAGTGCTTTTGTCCCACAAATGTGCTTCGTAACGGCCCGTCCATCTATGCCTGTGTTTGGAAATTTTGCTCTTGTCAAGTGCTATATATATAGTAGAATGATTGGAAGTAAGAACATTCAAAGAACTTTTTAACAATATATATGACATATGCGTTCTGCTGAATTTGTGCTACAGGTATAACAGCGCAGATATGTAAATAGAACAGTTTCTGATTTGTTCAATTTCTATACCTGCTAACCCCGCGAAACCTCGAACTCCTTTTGATGGTTGTACTAGGTGAAGATTGTTCGACGACTTCACCATTGGCGTCATTGGCAACCGCGGGCTCCCTCCGTCTCCTTTTGATACATTTGACAACTTCCCTGCCCTCCGATGGACCGATCGCCACACCGTGAGGCCGCCTTCGGTTGCTATGAACTTCATTCTTTACCAGCACTGCATCCATTTCTCTGCTTTTATTTTTACTTTTTCCACTTAAAGCTCCTACTCTTGTGGATAATGTGTTATGGAGCAGCTAATTTAAAGTCTCAAGCACAGGTGTGCTTATATATGGCTTGCAATTTTGTTTTTTAGTGAAATAAAGACAAGTTAGACGGTGATTCCATTACCTTATCAAGTGTAGAAATTTGTCTTAGTTGTGGCTGCCAAATTATTACATAATTCTACACTGATTCAGGAGAAAATTCTCAACTTACCTGAAATATTCTTCTTCTTTTTTCCTGTGGAATTGTTTTTTTTTTTTTTAGAGAAAAATAGCACGCTACCCGCTTCGCTGGAAATATGAATCAACTAGGATTCGAACTCGGGACCTCGAGTACCAACCACCAAACCCTTTGTCGACGGTCAGTTCCTGTGGAATTGTTGGGCATCCATAATACTATATTTACCATGAGAAAATAAGAATATCGAGTCATTTGAGTTGACTAGTTTGCATAAAAATCCACCCAATTTTTCTAAATGAAATCCACACATTTTTGTATTTTGCAGTTTTGTTAATTAAATCTCCTTGTGGTGCAGAGTTTTACCCATATTGTTGGCTCGAAACAGTTCACTCCCAAAATAAATGAGGTAAAATTGCAAAACAGCTAAAAAAAAAGTTGATTAATAATAATCCCTTGTCTCCAACAGGAAAACTAGTCTGAGACATAACCAGATAAAGTTAAAGAAGGGGTGGAAATAAGACAATAACTTACCCAAATAATAAAAACCAAGTCCAAGAAAACTTTGGATTCTTGTGGCACTACAGAACAAGAAACGAAAGCGCGGAGAGACCTGCAGTTGATGGTCTCTTAAGCCAATTTTGTCTTGTGGGATAAAGATGAGGTGGGTTTTTATCTTTTGTATGTGTTTAGGAATATATCAAGTTAAAAAACAGGATGAAACAAGGTTACATTATTTCCTTGGATAATTCGCCCTTCTATCTTTATCCTTTATTTTTTGGCTCATATCTTAGGTTTCTAAGAAGCTTATTATGCTTTTGTCCTCAGTGTAGTAAAACAGTAAACATTCGCCTCATATTTGGTGGGTGGTTGCATTACTCCTTGTTAACTTGATTCTCTATGCAAATTGTAGTAATTAAATTTGTAGTACATTGTTTCTACTGGGTACAGCAGTTTTTCTTTTTTTCCGGGAAATGGGTATGGCAGAATTTTGAAACTGATTATAGTAAGGACTCTTTCCGGTTTCCATAATACTCAACTCAGATTAGACCGGCATTTTGTATAATTATCTTTTGTGTAGAGTTACTATACTATCGGAAGTATAAGGAAGTTGATGCTTCCGACTTTTTGACCATTAAATTAAAAATTATATAATTATGATTATAATGCTCCCTCTTAAGGTTGAGTAGTACTCCTAGGATTGAGCAGTTTTTATTGGGTAATAATATTAATTCAATAGTTAGAAATGATCAAAGGGTTAAATAATCAGAAACACCAACTCTTTTATGCTTCCGATAGTCTTTTTGTGCAAATCTTTTGCCATATCAGAGTTACGTAGACATTCGATTAAAAATTTTATGGAACAAAAAGAAGAAAAATTGGTGAATATTGCAAAACAATTATAAGAAAATGATAAATTATGTGACAAACACGATGAATAATTCACCGTTTTTATGAATACGGTAGACGATTCAGTGTCTTAATTATTTCCTCAATTTCCCAACCACATATTGCTGACATGGTGAGAAAAATGTTATATTCCAAAACAAATTTTTTGGAAGATTGTAATTTTAAATTTTAAATTTTTAAAGATTATTTTCAAAGAAAAAATCCAAATTAGATTAATATTACTAAATGTTACAAAATAAAGACTAATGTTTAAGCGCAGATAGAAGTACAATCTAAACTCAGGCGATTGGTTCTATTGAAACCATCACCCAGTAACTTACAAAACACTCGCGCTCGCAACAACTCCCAAAAGTAGTAGGCATAACATTGCACTAACACAACTACAAGACACTATGGTGCATTTTGATTGCCTCGGTCTATGGCTGACGTGGTGGACCAAGTCTATACTAGTTACAACTATATATGGCCACTTGGGCCAGTTAATTTGGGCCGGATCGGGTCTCAAAACATGGCCCAAATTGGGTTTACTTAGGCCCATTTTGGTCCAAAAATAACTATTCGGGCCCTATTAAGCCCATTAACTAGCACACGTCGTTCACCACCCACGTCGACCCAATCTAGAGCATCGTCGACCATCGACGTACTAATAATTCCCCTTCTCCATTTCTTCGTCGTCTTCTTCCTCGCCCCCCTCATCTTCGTTCCTAGGGTTTCTTCTCCCCGCTTCCTCGTCTCGGATCTCTCCCTTTCCTCTCGATCCCCCTTCGAGATCCGAACGATCGGCGCTCGGATCGCTCCGATCTGCGACGAGGATGTACGGATTCGAAGCCCTAACGTTCAACATCAACGATGGGTACCTCGAGGCGATTGTGCGGGGTCACCGCTCCGGTCTCCTCACCGCCGCCGACTACAACAACCTGTGCCAATGCGAAACCCTAGACGACATTAAGATGCACCTCTCCGCCACCGAATACGGGCCTTACCTTCAAAATGGTGACTCTTCCGATCTCTTTCCCGAATACTCCTCTGTTTATTCTTTTTGGTATGATTTCGTGATGTATTCCGCTGTAGATCGTTGAATATTTTCTGAAATAACGGAACCCATTTAATTTGTCTACTGATTTTGGTCTAAATTGTTCTGAAGCATTAGATTGAAGCTTGTATTGGTGAGAACATTATCGAGATCCGGATCTCTCACGTAGTAAGTCGACATTAGAAAATCAACAGTGCTAAAATCTAAAGTATTTAGTATCAACTGCAGTAGGATAGATGATTAGTTTGTTTCTTTTATTGTTGATCTAGTGGTAACTCTGAAATTCACTGTTTTTCTTATTGCTGCACATTTGCACGTCAGTTTCCTACATCATATCTCACTTTAATAGTTGTTTCCTTGAGCATATTTCCTAGTTTATGTAACCCTGTTTGGTTGTTCCTGGTTGCATGAGCTTAAACTGTTCCGTAAGGTGATCACGTCACTTAGCGAAACATTTCAGTTTTGTTAAAAGTTTAGCCCCAGATTTTTCTTTCCAAAATTGGCTGATATAGCTGTAGAGAATATGGGTTTGCCTGTTAACTTGTTACTATCATAGTATTCAATTTTCATTATGCATTATCTTTTTACTTCTTTCATCATTGTCTAACTGCTTGCAGAGCCTTCTCCTCTGCATACAACCACAATCGTGGAGAAATGCACTCTTAAACTGGTTGATGAATACAAGCATATGTTGTGCCAGGCCACTGAGCCATTATCGACTTTCCTGGAATATATAACGTAGGTATTATAATATTCAGTTTTCTTTTTGAACACTATTGATGCAGTTTCTATTCCCGTGATGTTCGGATCTCCTTTCTGTGGGTTCAAGTACTGTATGGTAGTATAGTTTATAAGATCCTTTACTTTATATAATGTGTACAGGTATGGTCACATGATTGATAATGTTGTCCTTATTGTCACTGGAACATTACATGAGAGAGATGTTCATGAGCTGTTGGAGAAATGCCATCCGTTGGGTATGTTTGACAGGTAAATTTTCAAAGAGATGTGTTGGTTCTTACTCTATCATTTCAGCACTCGTCACAGTGCTGTACTTAATTTTGTTTTCCACTCCTTCCTGCAGTATTGCATCCCTTGCAGTTGCACAGAACATGCGTGAGCTTTACAGATTAGTTCTTGTTGATACGCCATTAGCCCCATATTTCTCTGAATGCATCACATCGGAGGTACTATTTTTGTGTCATGCTCATGTTTTGTCTGCTAAATTTCATGTAATGTAATGTAAGCTTGAATTTTCGTTTATTGTAAGAGAGTGGTGGCTTCTCCTAAGTGTATTGGTGTCACGCATCCTGCATCTGTGTCTTTCTGATATGTAGTTTCTTCCAGGACCTAGACGATATGAATATTGAGATTATGAGGAACACACTCTACAAAGCATACCTGGAAGATTTTTATAAATTTTGCCAGGTGAAATTGGTTTTTGATATAATTAATTTTTCTTTATGAATCTAGGTGCAATTTTTCTTTATTTTCTGATTTAATGGCTTTAATCAGAAACTAGGTGGTGCTACTGCCGAGATCATGTGTGACCTCCTTGCATTTGAAGCTGATCGAAGAGCTGTGAATATTACCATAAATAGGTGAGTCCTGCATAGGAATTTTGCTAACTTTAGGGCACATCTTGCATTTTATTATGCTAGTTTTGTAATCTTAATTTTCTGTTTTGCATGACAATTGGTAAATTTTTTCTGCATTTTTATTAAATAATTTTGTTTGGGTTTTGGAAAATGCCAAGATCATGTCACCCCATTGTGATAATAACATATAGTTATGTTGTACAGTATTGGCACTGAGTTGACTAGAGATGATCGCCGCAAGCTTTATTCGAACTTTGGTTTGTTGTAAGTTATACACCTGAGCTTTTCATCAATTGGCAAGATATAAGCCTTACATTCCTCATTTGTTGAGTAAATAACAATTTTTGGCTTCACAGGTATCCTTATGGTCATGAGGAACTTGCTGTCTGTGAGGACATTGACCAGGTGAGTTTCCATATTGGACTTCCTGTGAGAATGTGGAATGTGGTTCATTTCTTACTTGATTTGTAGAATCTTGACAATCTGAAAGCTTTTGATATTCAACCAAGGGTTAAATGTATGGACGGTTCCTGTTTTCATGTTGTGCATGTTTGTTTTGTCAAGCTAGATAACATATTGTAACAATTTTGTAACAAAACATTATCATATCTTCTCCTTTTTGATTTTTACTTTCCCCCCTTTAAATTTTTGTTGTTTTCGCTAAATGTGTACAAGGAATTCAGTTCATTACTTCCTAAAGTTTTTTTTAAAGCACTGGACCATATCTTATTTCTTCCTCGGGTTTTTTTGTAGGTCCGGGGTGTAATGGAGAAATACCCTCCATATCAGGCAATATTTGCGAAGTTAGCTTATGGAGAAAGCCAGATGCTGGACAAGGCCTTCTATGAAGAAGAAGTGAAAAGGCTTTGCCTCTCTTTCGAACAGCAGGTATTTCTTATCAGGCACTCAACGTTAGCTGAATCACATATACTTGCAAATGCAAATACTCTCTCTATATAATATTATGTTTAAATGGATATGTGGGAATATCAGCTATATGCATAACATTCGAAGCTGCTTTTTTATTTAGACAACTAATCAAAACTATGTTTGTTCAGCACGCCGTGGTTGTTTGTCTAGATCACTGGCATAGTCTTTCACTACTGTCTTATTTATGTGATGAGTTATCTGCAGTGTGAAGCCTTACATCAGTTCCCGACTTCTGTAGCCTTCTAGTTAGTGCTGTCGGTTGAGCAGTCCTTATTTGAATGGCTAGATACATTGAACCTGGATTTGAATTTGCACTGTCCATAGTAAAACTGCTTTATCAATATCGGCATCCCTTAATTCAGTATGGTCAAAACATTTATATTTTTCTCTCTGTTTTTATTTAAACATTTTGCAGTTTCACTATGCGGTTTTCTTTGCATACATAAGGCTGAGGGAGCAGGAAATAAGGAATCTAATGTGGATATCCGAGTGTGTAGCACAGAATCAGAAGTCCCGAGTTCACGACAGTGTGGTTTTCATCTTTTGAGTGCTACAAAGTAATGTAAAAAAGTTTATTTTGAAGGACCTTTGTGAACGTCTATCTATTTTTTACCAGTGAATGTGGAGTCGCCTGGGTCATTACTATCCGTTATTTGCACCACCGACAATAACATGTATTCTTATTGCGCAAACAACTACTGGGAAAAAAATTTCTGTACTTTTAATAAATTTTGTACGGTAATACCATATTCGCTCCAGGTATTGAGGCATGTTATGTATTGTTCAAACTTCAAATAACTATTGGGTACGTTTTGTTTTGATCAGTTGTGAATAAGCAGCGAGCCATGGAATGGTGGTGTTCTGACTTTGAGCCTTGCTTTCTACCACTTTATGTTATCAGATGTGCTTGTACGTTATGTTAACAGTTATACCATTATGAGATCATCGAGTATTTCTTAGTTGTTTTGTCCGTCATAGCAACTTACCAACTATCTGCTATTTGCTCTATCTTCTCTCATAACTTAACGCTTAAATAAGAACAGAAATTAAACTATCTGCTATTTGCTCTATCTTCTCTCATAACTTAACGCTTAAATAAGAACAGAAATTACTTTGATAATAAAACGTAAGGTAGGGTTGTTAAGGCAACTTACGGATTTCTATCAGCAAAGCTTTTCACCTCTGACATAAATTGCTTTTCACCACTGACAAAAAGAAAGGTAATAAATAAAACGAATCGAAAACCTAAATGGCACTCAAATGGGTGTGGTCTGATGTTCAGCCACCATCGAAAGCCATTCTTATGATTTAGAAGGCCAATATGTGTAAACAGATATCAGTCATAACGAACTCTTCTGCCACCCGGTAGGGGCGCACATCTCAACCTTGGCCGAGGATTTTTTTTTTATTTTTATCAAAACACATTTGATACTACATGTGAAAACCTTTGTTTTCTTTTCCTCTTCCTGGGGCTTTTCGATTCAATTCCCTCAGATTATGTAGCAGCTGGGACTTCCCAGTCCTTGGGCAACGGCCCAATGTCATATATGACCTCTCTGTGGCAAGACCAAACAAGCTTAATGGCTTCCGGGGTTCCAATCCCTGCACCCCGCGGGTCGCCTGCTGGACCAAACCTGTGTAGGCCAGATAATTGCCGATATGAGCTCTTTAATCTTTATTGATATTTTTAACTACAAGAGTGTTTATTGATGTATCTTAACAAACCAGTGGTTCTGCGGAGCACCAGTGGTCCTTGCCCTGATTCCAGCATACGTAGTCCCATTGACTGATCTCCCAATTACATCCTACAAAAAAGAACATGTTGCAGCAAACTAATTACATGGTACAAATATAACAAAAGCTGCTTAGGCATCTTAAGCTTTTTGTCTCAACTATAGCTAATTCCACGGTAGAAGAAAAACTAGCAAGTCATGAACTGGATCACCTTTAAGCACAGTTTTCATTACATGAAAAATGCAGGCAAAAGTTGTTCTCTCGGAAAAAAAAACTAGTAAATTATCATGAATGACTAGAAAGAGTATTACTGGTAAGCAACCTTTGTCATTAGAACTTCACTGGCCTATCTGAAATCTTATTGACCCACCATATAAACTTTTTAAGTTTTAACTATGACTCTCCCTGTAATAATAGCATTTAAGGATCCAACACAACTGGTGCAATTTAACTCTCTATTGAATTACTGCACCTACTAATATGTCCCAAAAGAACCTGAAATGAAGAAGGTAATCTATATACTTTCGAGAATACGAGACACCATAACATTAACTACAGATCAAACAGGTATCATAAATTAAATTATAAAGGCAGTCAATTTGAACTTAATGTGAATCTTGCCTGCAGGAACAATGGATCATTTGAAACCACAGCAGCTGTCAAATGTGCATGCATCCTCTCACAAGCATCCAAAACTAATTCAAGCTGATCATGCTTGTATTCTGTAATAATCTGGAACAAGAATAAGTCTCAGCAGATAAACTCAGATGCTATTCAACTGTTGACTGCGAAGAATGTAGTAGATAATGGTTTATAGTAAATTTAGTTGCAATAAGTAAAATGATTAAGATTAAAACCGTACATTTCTTCCCATATATGTGAAAAGAAAATATATGAAACTCAAAACCTCCAAGGAAATCTTTTACTTCCAGTCAATAATGGCTAGTTATGAGCAGCTTGTACTAACCAACAGTATAACTTTATGAATACCTCTCAGAAAAAAGAATAATCTTTATGAAAAATAGATTCATACAACTTTCGATCATTACCTGGAAAGGACCGAAGATCTCTCTTGTCACAAGCTCAAAGTTGTCCGTTTTAAGCATTTCACCTAATGGAACAAAAAGAGCAGTTGGTTTCAAGGCTCCATAAACTTCCGGAATAGAATGGTTCTCCAGAGGTTCACCACCAAACAGAATCTTAGACCCTGGAATCTTAAGCAACTTGTGAATGTGCTCAAGCATGCTTGCTGTTGTAACCTGGGAATTCAGAAGCGAAGATAGGAAGCAAGTGTTCTACGCAAAATAGGAAGAAGTTATCGATCAGTAATAGCCTACTTACTGTAAGAACTGGACCAATAGTTAAATCTTCAAGTTTCCTTCTTTCAGCAAGACATTGCAGTTTATCAATTAGACCAGTTGAAGCCCAGTTCTGCCAAGTAATGAATCGTTATCCTTCACATGACAAAGAAGTTAAATCTACCCACCCAAAAAAAAAAAAAAAGTTAAAAGCCAACAGTTTACGTAGGAATTCCCAATTCAGCTGGTGGAAATAACTTAAATCAAAATGAACAAAATCTGAGGGAAGATTCAATTAAAAAAATGCAGTTTCGAAATGATTTAAAAGTTAACCGGGTCTCTTCACACTCAACCAAAAAAGTGACTGGAGATTATCGAGAAAATATTAGGCTGGAACTGAAAAATATAATAGACTAAAACAATTGAATCTATCCTATATTTAAAAAGCACTTAAATACCAGACAGTACCTCATGCACAAATAGAATTGACTGAGCAGAGCATTTTTGTCCACTGCAAGCATAGGCATCTTGATCACAAACCCAAGCAACATAATCAACCTGCGATAAAAAATGAAGAGAGAGATCAATTGGACTGTGGAACATGGAAAATTATAGTGCTTGCATAAGGATGGAGTCAGAACCTCTTGAACATCCGGACCAAGAATTTTCCAATCAAATCCGGCATCCTCCAATTTTATACGACCATTTAGGTCAGAAGCCAGTTTCTCAGCTACACGTGAGCTCCCTGTGAAAAGAGTCATTTGTGGTTTTGCCTGTTTATGGATGTTAAATAATGTATGTTAACTGCAATTTAGAATAGCATAAACAATCACATCCAAACAGATGAAAACGCCTGCAACCTAATTTATTACAAGCATCGAGAAAATATATTTTGTCATCATGATGATGGAAACACCAAGCTGAAACAGTTATAGTAAGTATATAAGGAAAAACTTACAACTATAGCTACATCGAAAATTGTTAAGAGAAAACAATACCTCTATCAACAATTTGTTCATCGTTATCCCATCAGAATTAATGAAGTCAACATCCTCCATAGGCAGCCCACAATCATGGAGCAGCCGAAGCATCTGCTCCATCACGATGCTTACCTAATGCAACAATAATCAATCTATAACTACATACAAGAAAAAAAAAATGAAAGAACAAGTAAAACCAAACAAAGGGTAAGTAGGAAAGGATGATAAGTAGTTATAATTAGCATGTTAGTAATTCCTATTTCATCCGCTGGTGTAGTTGATCATCAGATTCTTGAGAAAACAGATTCCTAGATGTCCTACAATGTTCACTAAGATACACACGTACCCAAGAGAAGAAGCAGAGTAAGTTATATACTTATTTACACTGAAAACTACTAAGATGCACATGTACTCGAGAGAGGAAGAAAAAGAAGATGTTATATAACATCTATGTTGAAAACAAGAAAAGAAAGTATATTACCAGTATGAACATCTCATATTCACCATACTGTAAATAAGCATGTTACATTCAAAGTGAAGCAAAAGAGCAAGCAATTTGGAAGTTCTCTTTTAAAATAATAATCCCAAAGTGGAATCTGACACTAAAGATCATCCATTTTGGAGGTACATCTGCTGTTTGACAATCAGCCAGCAAAGAAACAACATAAAGCTGCACAACTAAAAAAACTCTGCTGAAATATATCTGATTAGAAATATATAAATGATTTGGCAACAATACCATCTGAATTACCGGAATCAAGTAAATTAGGATCATCAGTAGGCTATCACAGTTCTAAGACTCACTTTTGCGCGGCAACAATGCTAAACAAGTGGCAAATTATGAGGTGAAATTGATTTAATAGAACTTTTTCAATTTTCACAAACCTTGCTATCAACTTTTAGCACTGGTTTATTTCCCATGTATAGTGCACCCATAACTTGCAGTAGTGGAATCTCCACAGGAAAATTGAAAGGCGTTATAATGGCAACCTGTTGATACAAACAAAATTCTGAATATGTTAACTTCTCGGCAGTTTGATGAAAATAAATGAACAAAAACTGTCCTTTTTTTCTGTACATAAACATGACTGCAAGGAGGTCAACTTTGCAGTTAAACTGCTGTTTTATGTATCAACAACGGTTTGGATGTATATATATTGTCCTCTATTACAAAATTAAAACCAATTTATGATGTGAAAATGAGACTTACAGGACCATATGGCCAGCGATAACCATGACTATGTTGTCCAAGATGGTTGCCAGGTACCGCAAATGATTGCGCTAGAAAGCGAACCTGTCAGATCCAAGGGGCAGCAATCAATGTGGTTAACAACAACTAGGGTCAACTGAATACAACTTCCTAAGGTATAATTCTACCTGGTAAGATGGTGTAAGTCGAAAATCATTTTAAAAAAAAAGAAGCAAAGCATAAATATGTATAATACTGCATCATACAAGAATCAATCATGTAATCTAAATTTGGCGATTAGTTAAATCCCAAGGCACAACTATGAGGAACAAGAAAACAAAATAGAACATTTACGTTTCCCATTAGTTCCTAACCTTTCTTCAGCATTTAATTACGACTCAGATGAAGAAATCTGACTGAACTTTTACAATATGCAGAAGAAAGATTTCCTGATAGCATAAAACAGAAAACAAAAGGCTTATGGAAGGAGGCAGTAATTTCTTCTGGTTGAAAAAAAAAAAAAAAAATCAGATGGAACTCAATACCCTTTTTTTAAAAAAAAATTCTTTTTTTTTAGAATAAAAACAACCCATCTTGATGAGGGGTTGAGGCTTGCAATTAAAACATCGCTCAAATACAAGTATAGAATCCAAAAGGCCAACTTTCTCTCCCCTGCACCTACTAAGAAGTATATCCTTTTCATACACAAAATTGCACGCAATCCTACACTGAATGCAACTTTGCATTCATCCTGTTTAAGTTCCTAATTTTCTACATTTATCCAACTTCAACTACCTAGTCGTTGAATTCTGCTCTAAACTGCCAAAAACATAGAACTCTAGAATCATGGGATAAACTATGTTATATGCTTTTATTGCAGAATAGTTTCTTCTGACAGAAGAGAAGAGATTATATAAGAAATGACTCGAATAAGACTATGTTAATCAAGCTATAGTCGAAGAATTGGATAACATTTATGAAAAAAAGCAGCGGAAAACTGAAACCCCATTGGACATATATACCTGATCCCCAGAGAAATTCTCCAGAAACTTTTGAGAAACATGAACTTCAGCAAAAGCTTGTTTATAACTCTTTGGAGAGACTCTCTGAATAAGCCTTGTAAAGAAATGTGAAACCTATTGTCGAGCATCAAAACGAGATAATTTACAAACTTTACCCCAGTTTGTGCGGAATCATTAACCACATGCCTATGTATTTTCTTTCTGAGAAGAAGTCTACCTCAGGTTGAGCAAGCATATTAGCAGCTTTTGCAGATATATCTCCATACATAACATACCTACAAAATCATTCTAAAACTCAGGTAAAATGTAGTTATCATTACATGATAAACGAAAATTAAGAGAAATGGAGAGGATGAAAGTAATATTTGGTTGGGCAATAGAATAGGATGGTGGTAGAGTATCCCATTTTCCCACCAAACATGTTAGCGTTATGTTGAATTCCCTCCTAAACTGCAGAGCCAAAATATCTCAATTGGAATAGCAATTCTATGGAATAAGGCAGATTTACAATATCCCCATACTGTTATTAGTCCAGGCAATTCCCACCCCCAGCAAATACAATGGAGACAAAAGAGATTGAAGTAAAGTTCTCATGAAGGAGATTTATAGCCCTCCATGGATAGAAAACATCCAACAAAACATTAAGGAAAAGGTAGAGTAGCCCAAGGCACAGATAAAGAGATATCTTGAACAAACTGAATATATTCTAAAAATCACAGCTTAACTCTAGTTCCCAGAAACAGTACACCTTTAGTTCACTTAGCATAAGGGTCATGTACTGGCAAAGTTGCAGATTGAAGAATAATATTAAGTTTTCTAAAAGGATCCGGATGCAGACCTGTCTTGAGCCCGAAGTGGGTTGTGAAGCCCATATTTTGGGCACTTAAATAAGCTCTCCACAAATGGCTGGAAAAAGATAACAATATAATTAATTAGATTTTCTAGTCACAACGTACTAGAAGACTGTTTAAACTACAAAAGGTGTGATTTCCACCAAATTTATCTTATGCAGAAGTCCAGTTAGAAATATATGCAATACAAATGTCCTTAATAAATTGCAGATAGGAAACATGATACATAAGTCTCTGAATAGCATGCCTTTATTTCTGTCTTCTGAACCTCAGCAACCTTAATGAACCGGTGACCATTTAGAGGGTCAAGTATCGAACTCCAGTTAGCAGATGTCTTCCAGTTGCCCTGCACTAAAAGTAATCATAATAGCATCACTCACAGTCATTGTTAATTGTCTAACGTAGCATAGAAAATAGAAATGAACCACATGGTTAGTGGTACAGATTTATGCATATGTTCAAAACTAGATTGATAGGGCATAACGACACATGACGAAGGACAAACACCAACCTTTGTTGTTTCAGTAATCAACAAGCTCTTCCCACAATTTTACTGAATGTTCTTAAAAAAGGAGGGGAAAAAAATTGCTCGCTCCAAAGGCATCATGTTATATGACAGATTAGGCTTGCCAGAAGTGCCCTCACAATCAAAACTGAGTCACATTTAAAAATTCCACCCTAGAAAAGGTAAGGCTGCATATATTTTGCGCTAGGTTCCCCTTCTCGACAAACTGAATTTTTAGTGCTTCGTTTTATCAGCATCCTATCTCAAGAGCTGAATGATATTTGCATCATATAATGAGTATGATTTCGTACATAGTACATTCTTGGCTGGGTAAAAATATGTTGTTCCTTCTTCACATGCAGTTTCCTGGTCTATGAATCCTTTTGTATTAATCGTGTTCATATAGAAGAATTTAAACATGTATAATGGCCAGTCCAATAAAAATTAGTAACTTACCCAAGTTCTTCACTTCCGCAGGATGTGAGCTAGAAAGGTCTTCAACATCTACCGTGGCAAAGGATGGTGAATGCACGGACCTCCTGAAGACAGAAACAATAGATTAGAAACCAGCAAAGATTACATGGGTGGAGGTCGAAGAGCATGGTCATCATCTTCCAAAGAAGTGTTCAGCAAATGAGACAATAAACAAATGTACACCTTCTAGCAAACATCACATCAAAATTAGGCCCACAAAATGGCAAGTGGTATACTACTTAAGGGAACTCGCAATGGCATTTTTCTTTTCTTTTCTTTTTTTCTTTGACTGAAACAATGGCAAATTATTAGAGAAAGGCAGGCGAGAAAAGTGTAGCAGGATACTCCTAAACTTTCACAATTTGCAATTTGACCCATAAGTTTTTCACTTAAGAATTGTGCTTGATCTTGCCTGTAAACAGCAAAGCGGATTCTTGGACAGAAAATATGCAACATTTGTTAGAGAAACGAAATCACTTATACTATGTTCATAAACAATTCTTAACATAAGATATCTGAGGCAGGAAATGTTAGATTCTGCTGCTCTAATTTTGTTCCTAACCTGAATCTTAATATCTGAAAGCTGGAGAAACTGAGAGGGAGGGGGAAAAAATTGGAAACAACTCAGTTTGTTGCATATCAAAATTGTTCTCTTCTGAATAGAAACTTCACAAAATTCCACCAAACATACTTTACAATCTCCATTTCTTAATTTTCAGGATATTACGACAATAAATGCATGCCGATCCTCAGCAACCATTATCTTCAATAGTTAATTAACCAAACATGATAGAAACTAACAAAGAGAGACAGTAAAACATCGCAAATTCTTAGAATAATAATAAAAACATCTTAAGATGTTACCGATAACACAATTAAATAAGAAAATAACACAAATTACAGATTCATCCAATTCCTATCGCCTCCTTTCGATATCGAGCATTCGAATGGAAGTAGATAACTAAATCGAAGCATAACGAGAATTAGGGATTAAATCGAACGATGAATCGAAGCCCCCAGAGCGATCGAACGGGGGGGCGAGCGATAGCAAAGCATACCTAGAAGCGAAGGAGATCGAAGGGGAGAACCAACTCGAAGCCGCGCGTCGAGCTCCAGCGCCGAGTTCTCGGTAGGAGATGAAGCGATTCATGGCGATAGCGAGGCTCAAGCGTATAAAAAAGATAAGGCGATGAAGAGAGAGAGAGAGAGCTCAGTAGCGAGGATACAGCGACGGATCGAAAAAGAGAGCGGGGACAGGGGAGTGAGGGCCCATTTATAAGGAGGGGCCCATTTAATGATATTGGGCCAAAGAAAACCCATGGATTTTTTTTTTTTTTAATCAAATTCGATACGCATGAGGGACACCCTTTGCAATTCCAAACAATGTCTCCCCGGACCCATTGTAGAGATGAAAAAGGATCGGATACAGATAGTATAGTACTCGGTGACTCGGTTGATATTCATATTTATATTTTCTCGTTGGATCTACATACAGATTCAGATATTAGTTGGATACAGAAATATAAATTGATATTAGATAAAAGGCTAAATTACAGAAAACCGCTCTGTCAATATCCGTTTTTTCACTTTCCCCCCTATTATTTAAAAACCTACACTTTGCCCCCTTATAAAATGAAAAATGTACACAGAGGGATACGGTGTTAACTTTGATGGCAAAATGATTAAAATGCCCCTCCGCCCTTCATGCCTCACCCTTGACGCCGACAGCGAGGCGGGGGACGGCGAGGCGGGGGATGGTGAGGTCGGCGGCGAGGTGGAGGAAAGGGAGATGGGGACTCAGAGTATTTTGGGTATAAAAATATATATAATAATATTTTATTAACGGAACCCTAACGGAACACTGACGGCAGGGGGCAAAGTGAACATTTTTTATTTTACAAGGGGGCAAAATGTAGGTTTTTAAATGATAGGAGAGAAAGTAAAAAAGCGGGTATTGACAGGTAGGTTTTCTGTAATTTAGCCTAGATAAAAATATATTTGTCACATCAGATTTAGATACAGATTTGAAAAGTTGTTGGATACGAAAGACAAATCCATATATTCAGTAAAAATATATTCGTATAAGGATTGGATATTAAATCCATATAGATACAAATCAGATGTTGAATGAATATATAAATTTATATCATAAAAAGAATTGTCTGTGTATTTTAAGTTTTGTAAAATTCATAAAAAATTAAAATATATTAAGATTATAAAAAATAATAATAATGTTGAATATGGACTCAACCGAAATGTTACATATTTAGAACATCTGAAGAAATATAGCGAATCGGAATTCAAATTCAAATTAGAAGAATTTGTAACTTGACATCTGACTCACAGAGAAATTCGAATCCATGACTGATAAATTTTAGATTCGGAATATGATCGAATCGAATAATAGTTGATCCGTTTTCACTCCTGCCATTTGGTATGAGTTCTAATACTGTTGGGTGAATATAAGTTGGAACGAAAGCATATAAAAAATATACTCTCTTTTTTTTATCAGGCTGAAAAAAATCTATATCTTAATTGACTAATTAGGATATATACAACATAATATTACTTTAAATAAAAATAAACAGAATATCTCACAACTCCAAATAGAATTAGCTACCTGGCTTAGCCGAGCAGTAGTTACTATAACTAAAAAATAATACCAAATAAAGTCTAAATTGCCTGCATGCTTCTCTTTTAAATTTGTTGCGACTTTTACGCTCCATTTGAACAAAAAAAAATAAAAAACGTGTTTGTATATATATTATATAAAGAAAAACTATAACAATCAAAAAAATTTCTATAAAAAAATAATATTCTACAACAATCAACATTTTGTTTTTCCTTTTTCTCCCCTTCATTGAAGATAAAACCACATAAAATTATCTTTTTATTTCAGTTTCCCTTTTTACCCCTCAATAATATTTTCTCTGTCAAATGAATCATTACTTAACTCCCAAGTCCGAAGCGGAGTCGACCACAGACTCCTTGTAATAGTCAGAGACCGGGAAATCCGAGTATATATATATAGGCCCATATCATCCCGAGCCCTCTTGTCGTAATTTCACTTCTTAAATTCCGGAGCCCGAACCGCACTATAAATCCACCCCACCCCCACATCTCCCCCCTTCTCCCCAACACTCCTCTCTCTCTCTTTCTCTCTCTCTCTCTCTTCTCCGGCTCCGGCGACGAAGGAGATCGCCATGGACACGGGGGGGAACTCGCTTTCCTCGTCGTGCTGCGGGGGAGAGGAGCAGCGCAGAGTGTGCTACTTCTACGACCCCGAGGTGGGGAGTTACTACTACGGCTCCAGGCACCTGATGAGGCCGCTCCGGATCACCATCACCCACGACCTCGTCGTCAAATACGGCCTCCTCAGACGCATGAAGATGTTCCGCCCCCTCCCCGCGGATAAGAGCGACTTTTGCCGCTTCCACGCCGACGACTACGTCGACTTCCTCCGCGAGACGAGCCCGCCGATGCCCCCCGACACGCGCCATGCCAATCGCTTCAACATCTCCGACGAGGATTGCCCCCTCTTCTTCAACCTCTACGACTTTTGCCGGAGCTACGCCGGCGCCTCTCTCAACGCCGCCGCGCGGCTCAACAATGGGGGCTGCGACATCGCCATCAACTGGTCCGGGGGGCTCCACCACGCCAAGCGCGCCGAGGCCTCCGGGTTCTGCTACGTCAACGACATCGTCCTCGCCATCCTCGAGCTCCTCAAGTCCTTCCAGGTCCGTTCGATCGCGATCGCTTTTACTCGATTTATGTGTTTATGTGTGTTGTTGTTGTTTCGATCTCTCGTTTGAGATCAGAAAAGGAAGTAACGATGGATCGACCTGTGTTAGGAGCCCTACCACGAAAAGTTTTGTGCACTATTTTGTTTCTGATTATCCAGGAGTTTTTTATTTTTTTTGGGGCTAATAATAGACGGTGAACTTTGAAGCTTCAATCATTTGCTTCGCTTTATGTAGATAACCCAGTGTTTGATGTTCTTAATGTCTTTTTTTTTTATTAAATTGTTTAAGTTTTCTTCGAATTGTTTGAGATGATTTATGTGGCAGTTCCATAGATAGGCCTAAATAATGTAAAATATTAAGAGCGAAATACATAGACCTCTCCTCTGTACCGCTGTTTTAATCCATTAAGCATCAATTACTTTAGCTGAAATAAGATGAGTAAGTTCTCTGTTGAAGGCTGTAAGCTTATGAAGTACTTACTCTGTTCTGGTGGATAATGTAATCTAGTAAGCATCTCTGTTACTTTACGAAGAGGAACTCATACCAACTTGTCTCGATTTATTGGCGGATAAGCATGACTTCCTTTGTATGTTAATCGCTATATTCATGCTCTTTGCTGATAAATTTTGCTTATCTCTCTGGCAGCGCGTTTTGTATGTGGACATTGACGTACACCACGGGGATGGCGTGGAGGAGGCTTTCTACACAACGGACAGAGTAATGACCGTTTCGTTCCATCAATATGGAGATTTCTTCCCCGGGACAGGAGACGTAGCCGATATTGGTTATGGAAAGGGGAAATACTATGCCATAAATGTCCCTTTAAAAGAGGGTATTGATGATGAAGATTATCATTCTATATTCAAACCTATTATGACCAAAGTTAAGGAAGTTTTTGACCCGAATGTCGTGGTGCTACAGTGCGGCGCTGACTCCTTATCAGGAGATAGATTAGGATGTTTCAATCTTTCCGTCAGAGGCCATGCAGAGTGTGTTAAATTTGTGAGATCATTTAATGTGCCCCTTTTGTTGCTTGGTGGTGGTGGTTATACCATACCTAATGTTGCTTGCTGCTGGACTTATGAGGTAAAACAAGATTCTGTATCTTATTCGCGATGCCTTTTTCTTGTTGTCATTCTCATAGGTTCTAGTGATTTGTTGTTCTTGCATCAAGATTCAACGTATTGGCTTTTCATTTTCCTTTGTGATCCTAAGTACTTAAGCTTCTTCTGGATTTGTGTACAAACACCCTTGAATTTAGCAAGCACAAGTAATTTACATTTGTTGTATATTTAGATCAGTAATTGTGGCCAGACGTGAAAGCTATATATATTTGATCCAATTATCGCTTTTTCACCAATTGCATTTCAAGTCAGTGACGCACATGATTTTCTTAACTACTTTTCGGGAAGAAAAAAAAGAAAGAAGCTACCGGAACTTTACTTATCACTATTCTGTGTTCTGCTGTTTTCCCTCTTGGGGAAGGAGGAGGAGGAGGAGGAGGAGGAGGATGAGGCTGGCGTGTTGTATGAGCCACTTTTTGCATCCTTTACAGAAACAGATTGCACAAATTTCGAAATTTAGAGCAACAAATTTAGCATGTACTTCTTTTCAACTAGTTTGGTTTTATTCTTTGTATCATTAGGTCGAACTAAATTGAATGTTAAATTTTGTTCTATTTTACTATTAGAAAAAATCATTTTTATATGTTTCTGAGCACTTCTGATGCAGTGTATTTTTTTTTTCCCCCTTGAGCAGACAGCAGTGGCAATTGGTGCAGAAGTTCCTGACAAGTTGCCAGATAGTGAATATTCTGGATATTTTGCTCCATTATATACCCTTCACAGGCCAGCAAGTAACATGAAGAATGCAAATTCACGCATAGAATTGGAAGTTACTAAACAAAAGGTTCTTGATATTCTCTCGAAGCTCCCGCATGCTCCCAGTGTCCAATTTCACGAACGGCGACCTGATATGGAGCTTGTTGAGGTACTTTCTTCTTTAAATTTTACCATGAACTTCACGAATTTCCATGTCAACAGATCTTGATAATAATTTATGAGTCAATCCTCATCCAAAATGCACATGCTAGTGAGCGTATACAAATGCATCACACATGCATAGATAGACATTTGGACACATATGCCCACAGAGTCCGATATGTTGATAAAATTATTTTGACATATACTTGTTGATTTTTTTGTAGCTGGTATGGGTTAAATGCTCAAAACATAGTTAATTTTGGGCATGTCTATCATCGTACTTGTTGCTATTCTTCTATAAGCGGTAGTTCTAAAAGGAAGGCTAACTTTAAGTTTGAAAACTTGCAGCCGCTGCTGCTAGGGAAAGAAAATAGGAAAAAAGAAAAAGAAAAAGGATAAGTGATGTATTTGTCTCATGAACAAAATTATATTCGAAAAGATGGCTTTTGGGGACTAGTCAAATGAAGTGAAGGTAGAACAAAGGATTAATGAGAGCAGATATTAGATAGTGTGTATGTTGAAGCTGAATAAACATAAGTTCCTAAGGCAATGTAATTAGCTTGGCTATATTAGTCAAGTACATCTATATGGTTGACATTTGGAAAGATGGGAAATAGTTCAGATTGTCCATGGAATGCATGTGTTCATAGTAACTACATAGGTTAGTAGACCGTTTTGACAATATATCTTGCTAGTTGCTATGGCAATTAATGGAACATAGTAGAGTGCGCAATTAGTATTAACTTCCATATAAATTCAACTGTTTTCTAATTGTTGTGCTGATTTCCAGCCTGATGAAGATCAAGAGGATGGGGATGAAAGATATGATTCTGATTCGGATGAAGAAATGGAAGACCCCTAATCTCCTGACAAAAAATCACGGTGTACTTTTCTTTCTTTATTCTGTTTATCTTCCTCTTTATCATACGTGTTTTTTTTTCCTGTTGTTTCCTCTATTTGGCACAATTATACAGTGAATTACTTGTCAATACATTGAATAGTTTAGTACATGTAATATTGATGAATGTGTTCGATCACGGCTATGGCTGGCACCTGAATATCTTTTGTATGAATTTAAGCATTAGTATTGTCACTTCTTTAATTCTTAAGACATTTACTGAAAATGCGAAACTTAGATATACTTGGAGATTCTCAATTATTTGCAGCTCTCAGTACATTCAAATAAGCAGGGGGGAGCTACCCTCTCAATTTTTTGTGTTAGAGTTAAAAGCTAGGCTACACTTTAGCATATTTGAGGGCAATTGCTCTTTACTTTTTTATCCTCTGGAAGCATATCTTATTTACAGGTGGCGTGGTTACAATTGGCTTGCATATTTCATAGAGAAAATAGTGTATGCTTTTAATAAGGAGAACATATACTTCTTATGTGACTATAACAGCTGCTTGCTCGAATGGTTATTCTGAAGTATACTTGTTTGAAATATGTATTCTCAAACTTTATTAAGCATCGTAACTTCCGGAATTATTTCCTTGATTGCAAAATTTTTAATTTGTCTACTTTTCCTTTTCCTAAACTTGCAGGGAGAGCCCAAGATAGCTGCAGAAAATGTGAATGGTGTAGAAAACATAAGTGAAGACTTGTCCGATTAATCTAACAGTAATTAAGGCATTTGAGCAAACATGAAAGGCTCGATAATCATTTTTCGACTTCCTAATTGTGATCTTCTTGGTTATAGTCTCAACATAATAGACCTCAGATACATTTGAGCAAACAAGTTGAGCACATTGTTTGATTCAGTGTCAGATGATAGACCAAAACTTGTAAATAAATTGCTAATCTTGGTACGCAAAGCTTATTAGTGTTTATTGGATTGCCATTTCTACAGTTTTGTGCATTACTAATGCACTCCCATAACATTCATTCGGGTGCTTCATTATTCTTATGTAATAGTACATCAGAGAGCTCTTGAGCTTCTATTTTTTTTTTTTTTTTGCAGCAGTTATCATATTAATTTGATGAAATTCTTGGAGGACTCTGCGTGAATAAAGGAAAGAAAGGGAATAAAGGAGGATTGATGCAATATGTGGCATCTGTAAACTGTGCCTGTATATTCATGTTTCAAAATCCGACTCTGATCTGTAACTGTTTGGGAAACTGACCAGTTTAATTAGCTGATGAAGAAAGAAAATGCTATAGTTTTTAAAAAAAATAGGATTTCAAGTTAAAAAATTGATAAAATAAATGCAAAAAATCTACCCCTATAAAATTTATACTTATAATATGAAAAATGCTAATTCTATACCCATTTTGCGTGTAGGATTAACACCCCCACCCATCTAAAGGTGGGAGTTTCCCTACTACTAATCAACCCCCAAAAACCCCCACCCTTAGATGGGTGGGGGTGTATATTCTACACCCAAAATGGGTGTAGGGTAGCATTGCTCTTATAATATAGGTGTACAGCGTCAAGTGACTATACTTTTATGAGTATAGATTTTTTTATACTTTTCGGCCGTTAAATCTATTTCTCTTATCATTTTCATTCGTTAGATCATACTATTCAATCAATCACCTACTCAACTCTAGAAAACCACTATCATCCAAACTGAAAATTACTATTATTCTAACCGTACATTTTTTTATCTTACGATCAAAAATTTATAAGTATAAAGGAGTCTATACTTATAAAAATATAGTAGCCCTAGTCTAGGTGTACATATACTCATATAGTATTTTTGGACATAGAAATAGAGAGGTGGTGGATTTATTTTTTATTTTTTAACCTGTAGTTTGGTCGGTAAGAGCTCTTTGTATAAATATGTAGGAGCTTGAACTCCTATTTTGGAAATATAGATATGACCCGATAGTGACCGTGGTGGCTAATAGAGTTACGTGTTGAATCATCTAGTTCTAAATTAGTTCTCCTACAATTGTTATTCTATACTATTATTTAACTAATTTTAAACCATATCCAGTCTCATTACTGACGTGGCCCAGGAAATATGGTCCACACATCGCAGAAACCTTTTCACCGTCCAATCCTTTCACCGACGGTTCTGATCCTTTTTAGTGCGCTCTCAACGCCCCCGACATGCACGGTGACGTAATTTTCTTTTTCAAAAGCCTCGCTGGCGCGTACGTCTCTTTTAGCAGATACCAACGTATGGACCTGGTTCACTGTACACTATATTTTTTTAAATTGCTTATAAAATTTTTGAAATTAAAATGTCATTGCTCGTGGACCATAGAATTTAAAGTATCTACATTTTAAAAATCATATATTTCGAACATCTATTTTTAATAAATTAAATAAAATATTTCTTTTGATAATATTGATTTTTAGGAATATTTATTCCTAAATTTTATATATTTAAAAATCATGACTTTTTACACATAATCTTTTTAGATATGGGAAATTATCAATTTTTTACTTTAGGTGCATGAGATGCATGGTACGCCCGGTGCATTCAACAACTGTTTCCACTTTGGTCGGTTTACATCACGTCGTGTGCTGTGCTCAACGGAGCCCTCGAGAAAGGACTCCCTCTCCTCCTCAACCCCTCTCTCTCTCTCTCTCTCTCTCTCGCTCGCTTCAATAAATAACGAAACCTCTTAATCGTATTCGTATCCTTTTTTAAATTTGTTTTCTTTTTCCTAGTGTGATCCTTCATTTCGCCATGGCGACGAGGAGGCGCACCTTGCTCAAAGTCATCGTCCTCGGCGATAGCGGGTAGGAGATTCTTCGACCCTTTCCCCTTTTCCTCTTCAGATTCGTGCTTTTTCGCAGGATTTCGCTTTAGATCCTGTTGATCCGTTGGAATCGTTGACCCTTTTCGTTGCTAATTCGATTCGATTTGATCTGCAGTGTGGGAAAGACGTCGTTGATGAATCAGTATCCTTTGTGTGCGAGATTTGTTGTTATTTCCCCTTTTTTTGGGTTTATTTTTGTGATTTGTAGCTTCGATTTGTTTTGGAGGCTGATGCGTTTGTGCTCCTGATCAATGCGGATCGTACGACGGTTTGATGCTCATTTTGATTTGTGCGACTGGAGTCACGGATTCATAAGCTAGGGTTTTAGATGCCTCATTGTTGATTTCGTTTGTGAATCTATGCTTGTGCGGAGAATCTAATTCATCTGGACTAATTCATTTTTCTATTTGATTTTCTGATCTAGCAAAATGCCTATCTTTTGTGGTAGCAGGATCATTTTAGGACTTTAATCTAAGCATTTTACTTATTCTTTGTTAAGCATGTCACTATGTAGATTTTGAGTAGGAGACATCCTGATTTGTGTGTTTTACTTTGTGATCACACTGAAACTATATAGAAGTTAGATAAGCTCTATCATCAGTGTTCTCTTGACCTTTCAACTAGATATGTACATAAGAAGTTCAGCCAACAATATAAAGCTACCATAGGTGCTGATTTTGTCACAAAGGAAATTTTGGTCGACGATCGACTTGTGACCTTGCAAGTGAGACATTCTTATTCTTCTTTTTGAAAATTTGTTCTGTTTCCAATAAAAAGGGATTTTACATTATATTCCTGGTGCATGACAGTTGCTTTTATCCTTTCCTTTCGGTTTAGATCTGGGATACAGCAGGACAGGAAAGGTTTCAGAGTCTTGGTGTTGCATTCTACAGAGGGGCGGATTGTTGTGTGCTTGTTTATGATGTCAACGTGCTCAGGTCATTTGACACCCTTAACAACTGGCATGAGGAGTTTCTTAACCAGGTTTGCTATATTCTATAACTGTTACTCTTTGTTATGTTCTTCGTATCTCGTGATCATACTTAGTCTGGGATTCTAAATTTATAATGTCAAATATTTATTTCATTTCTTATAATTTTATTCCCTCTAATTAGACATTGGCATAATACCCTTTGCCTTTTCTTTTGTTAGGCTGAATAGTTAAGAGCTGAAATATTTTTATAAGACTTTCTTTTCTTCCTGATACTGCATGAAGATATGTTTATTATCCTTTTCTTCTTTGAATTTTATTATATGGTAGCACATTCTGTTCTTGACTTGCAATTTCTCTCATGATATTTCCTTGTCAACTTGCTCATCTGCTGTTGACCAAATGGCGTGGCTCGATGCACTAGGATAAATTCCCTTTTCTTTTTTTTCTCATCATTATCTAATGATACTGTGCAGTTCAATTTTTAGGCGCTTGTTTGATATTTAATTAATCTATCTGCTTGTGCCTTAGTGGAGGCTTCCATCATGCTTTCCTTATGGGAAAGTAATAGCTGGATTGTGTCAGTAGAATTTTGACTTCCTATAGAAAATCCCAATTGTGTAGCTTTTTTTACTTCGTTTATCCTGGGCTCTTTGTGTCGTTTCATAGGAACATTGCTTTTCCTTGTCAAATAAGCTGTTAATCAAATTCTAAAATTTCGCATGCAGATGAACAATAACTTGCTTGAATTGCTTTCGACACCCAATTCCATAAATATAGTCTAAAAGAATATATTATATTACCATATTATTGTATTTCCGTATTGCTTGGATTACTTTTTGGTGTTTCCAACTACATATTCTTATTTCATATGTAGCATGGAGGATTTGTCTACCAGAATTATATTGGCAAGAAATTCTGTATGGTCATGGATTGCTTGACGGATTTAATTCAGATGAATGCTATGCTAGATTTTGGAAGATTGATTTTTTTTTTTTAAAAAAAAAATCCTCTTCAATAATGACGAATGTTCATCTGGTGTTAAAGATGATAATTTCAGTATGTTTGGAGGCATTTGTGTAATGTTTGATTTTAAACAGCCCCTCAATAACAATATTGTTTGTGGACAGTAGGAAACATTGGCTAGGTGATTGATGCAAAAGGCTGTACATAAAATTTGCTATATGCTGTGAAACACTGGTGTGTGAGACTCAGAGTTTCTGGTGGGCATTAGCTGCATGAATGTCAAGCAATATACCTCTGGACGTTTTAGTACAATAAGCCTGTGGGGCTTAATGAGCTTAATCAAAATTGGGGGAAAATTTATGTGCTTAGAGATTTAAGTTGCTCTTGTTGGTGTATTAGCAGTGTGATCGGGAATATTAAATGGAGGTTATGAGTTTTGCTGTGTCACTTCAAATACAACGTCCTGTATTGACTGCTATTTATGAGCTGAATGACATTACTGGGGCATTATGCGTGGTTCTTATCTTATTGCATTTTAATAATTTTAATACATGTATACAACTGTATATTTTGATCTTAAATCAGTTGTAGGGTACATCTTAATTCTTAAAAAGAGTTCTTTTCAAATATTTTTAGCTATAATATTCATAGCTGGATTTTCCCACTCTAATAGGCAATGATTTGGTTTATGTTTATAGCTATGCAATGCACATTTCCTTAACAAATGCATATGTCCTTAACTAACTGCAATCAGATTATATTATTTGCAGGCTAGCCCTTCAGATCCTAAAAATTTTCCATTTATCTTACTCGGAAACAAGATTGATGTAGATGGTGGGAACAGCAGAGTGGTGCGTATTTACTGATGCACATCTTCTTTTGTTATTTGTCAAATTCCTTCATTTTCATTGCACTTAGGGATGGGCTTGTTTAAATTTGTCATTGTTTGGTGTTTTGCTAATTCATCCTTATTAAGTCAAGAAACGAAGAAAAGTTACTTCCATATTTTTCCTTTATGTTGTCAAGGAATAATCATAAATAAAGAATGTGCCAAAAAAAAAAGAAAAAACCAACAATGATGAAATAAAAGTTTAGCTTGCAAATCATGCACTAAGTTTCTTATTTCTTATTTAACTTTTATTAAAATTTTTATTTTTATTTCTTATTTAATTTTTTTTTTTAATATAACTCATGTAGGTTTCTGAGAAGAAAGCGAAAGAATGGTGTGCTAACAAGGGCAACATTCCTTATTTTGAAACATCTGCTAAAGAAGATTACAACGTAGATGCTGCCTTTCTTTGTGTCGCTAAGCTTGCTCTGGAACATGAGCGTGATCAGGACATGTAAGTAGAGAATGAGGTCTTTTATGCTTTTCCTGTTGGCTTCTGATCAATCTACTTGTGCTTTTATATTTTTAATTTGCTCTCTGACGGCATCCTCTAAATAGCATCTTTCTGATTATTATTTTTCCCCCCTTTTTTTTCCATGCGGCCCACTTCCTTAAAAATAATGATGGCAGACTATTCATTTGCAGAAAATATTAGTAATGTTGTTTAGTTTTGTTGTTGAATCATTTCTTAAAATACAAAATATATTTAATATACGAGAGAGACATATATCTTACTAATACATTGATGGAATAGTGAAATCTTCAACACACCTAGCTGTTGATGGCTGCAGCAATTAAGTTCTGCACCCATTTAGTTAGATTTCATTATTGACCTTGCATCAGTTATTTCCCTACTCGCAGTTTTCCTTGGGAAAAGAGGCCGTTTTTTTCTTGGGATTCTGTTATTGCTAAAAAGTATTGATTTGGGAATTGACTAGTATATATGTCCTTTAACATCGTAAGTTGTTTGCCTTTTTAAGTGCCAAGGAAATGAGTGGCTCTTTACACATAACGACTTGATTTAGATAATCATACAAGTGAATTTGCCTCGGATTTTAGGGCAAAAGGTAGAGATGGAATTTCATTATATTTAATTGCTAATTTGATGTATTTACATTGAGCTATTGTATTTTTTCCACCCATATAAGAAACAAAACAGATGCTGGAAATTAATGGAATTATTATTAAAAGCAATTATTTTGTGCAAATATACTGGCTGTTGCTTCAAGACCTTTTTTTATTTTTAATTTTGTACTTCTTATCATTTCCATGTTACCTTATACTTCTTTTTTTTGGCTCTTTCAATTGGCACCCAGATACTTCCAGACTGTTCCGGACCCTGCCTCAGACACAGAGCAGAGGAGCGGTTGCGCCTGCTAGGAGTTGGCGCCTTCTAAACTCTTTCACCCCCCTTTTTATCTGTTGATTCATTGGGACATTCAATTTTTTTCGATGATGACCAAATGTTGTCGATAGATAGCGCATGTACACTATACATTCCCTTCATCTTACCGACTTTTATTTGGCGTTTGAAAAAAAAATAACTCGTGGGATGAAGTTTGGTATGTAGCTAACTTCCAGTCCGGCGAACTCCAATAGCTTGTCGCTGGGGTTGGAAGGAGCACATGTTGATCTTGTGGGGCGATTTCAGCGGCTACTTTTCCTATGGCCAAATTCTTGTGGAAGTATGATGTCTTTTTTCTTCTTCACTTATTTAGTAGGCCGGTTTCTACTAGTTCTGTATTCGGCAACAGTTGACGTTTCTTATGGAGGTCACAGCAGTGTAATTTTGGAGCTGGTTGTGGTTCTTTCTACCAGTCATATTCTTGTTCGTAAGTTACTAACCGTGATGTCTTGTGCTTTTCATTCGAGCAATTACACATACACCTCCAAGCGGGATATATGATATATACTCCATTCATTAATGGTGAAAATTATTTTATTAGTCACATCGATATGATTAGTAAAATTTTTTTATCATTGATGAAATATTTTTGGGGGTGTACAAGTAGTTTTTTTTTTTCTCGGTATCATTGGTTCTAATTTCATAGAAAATTTGATTACTAATATGTCGTATAACTTCATAGAAATTTTAAAAATGATTTGTATGGTACAAAATTAGGAGCCACACGGTAGTATCAAAAAGTAGCAGGTCTAAACCTTCTAATATCAGTGGAGACACTTGGATGGATTACAAAAAGTGGATGGTTTAATTGTCTATTCACATTGGTATTTGGAGACACTTGGATGGACGGGAAAAAAAACTATGGTGACCAATTAGACAGGTTCGGATATAAGTTAGCTTACGCCTCGCTTGGTATTGCGTGTTTATTTTTACTTTTTAAAATAAAATTTTATATATAAAGTGAATAGTGAATTATTTGTAATTTTTAATCTAAAACTTTTACTTGACAAAAAAAAAAAAAAAACCTTAAAGTAAGCTAATCAACTATAGCAAAAAAAAAAAAAATCAACAGATCAAATTATAAAAAATTAGTGTTTAAAAGAGTTTAACAAAAATACAAAGACAATATTACCATATAAGGTCGTAATTTAGCGATTTGACTATTCACCACCAATCATCTTAACCGTATGGTAGAATCCAAAACGTGATTGAAAGCTTTGAGAAATGAATTGTTTCGCATAAAAGACACTGTACATGAGCAGGTGGTTCGTTTAGCGTAAATGAGGCGTTGCTTCCCCTTTTCAAGCACTTTAGGATCCTTCCAAATTCTCACCCAAGTGATGGGAAGCTTCGACAATGGCAGTGACGTACGTGATAAAATATGCGCATACGATCTTCAATTTGACGTTACATGCGACTTCAATCGTCATGGTCGATTGCTGCACTTAAGGCTTTCCAACTAACATTTAATTTGTGTGATATTAACAGCGACGTGATCTCTAATCTAATTAGCACTTCAGAATCTCAGATTTTAAAACCTGCAAGTTTTATGTTTACGAGATAATTATTCCTTGTAGAATACTGAATTTGGATAGCAAAATCAAAAAATATTATAGATTGCTATAAACAGAGCAGATGCACTAGATGTAATCAAATTTATCTATAAACTAGATCTATCAACACTTATTATGGTAATATCATCAGTTCTTAAACTACAGAAGATGACGTTGGATAGCTAATTTAGTACGAGGCCTTTTTTAAGCACAATGATAGTGCCGGGGCACGTTTCCCTGAATATAATACTATAAGTGCTTACCTTAAAATTAATTAGCTAACTATGGTATCTTAAATAAGACAAGACCCTCGTGATTTTTACAGTAATATAATTTGTGTGCAAAGTCTCTCAAACTTTCTACTTCCCAGCAGCTTCCAAATGATAAGATAGATTGGGAGGGATCATCAGTGCAAAAAAGCGCTTCCCCCAAAACCAACAATCACGGCGAAGCGCTTTTCGGGGCCGCCAAAATGCCCAACGAACGAACTAGAAGACATGCGAAGTCAACGCCCCCACGCCCTTATTTTCCTCTCCGGAGCTTCCGAGAAGTGAGGATTCGGCATGCACAGGATCGTCCCCATCAGAGGAGAAGCAACATAGTTGCATAAGAGGGAAACTTCCTAAGCAAAGAGGATTAGACACGGACCCACGTGTGGCGACGTGGTAAGTCTCTATTGGTGCAAAACGTGGGACATTCTGTTCCGTTTATTTTTTTTAGAAAATAAACTTAGGTAGAAATATGAATCAACTAGAATTCAAACTTAGGACTTCAGATATCAACCATCAAATTCTTTGCCACTTGCGTTAGGAACGGTCGGTACGTGGGACATCGTTATTGAAAAAGTTTTGGTAGAAAATTTTCCAACAAAATTTTATTGAGAAACTCCCGATACGCTACTACATATCGTTTTTTTTTTCTTTACATCTATTTGAATAGAAAAAAATTAAATTTTTTTTAAAAAAACAATTATTGAAGTGCGAAGCAAAACTGGCATGTAATTATGTAATAAGGCGTCGTTGGCGAGCTTCCGACTGAATGGGACACCACTTTATGAGTTAATCGGGTCAGATTCAGATATGTATTATTAGGAATTTCCTTTAGAAGCAAAAGGTATTGGAAACTTTTGCCAATTAATGCTTAGCAGCAAACCTGAAAGCACAAAAGAAAAGATAATAGAAAAAATAATAATTGTGGTGGGTAGTTTTACACTTAACATTGACTAATTTAAAAATGAAAAGGAACTTTTGTCCAAGTTAATAACACAAGAATAAAATTGTAACAATTCATTGGATGGCGATCCCTCCTAAAATTGGTATTATTTGATTGTGGGACGGTGAATAAAACCTTGCTGTGAGCTTTCGTTTTTATAATTAATTTATGTTCACTAACTTAGATCTAGTTTGGTGTTGTAATGATTAAAAATATATCCACTTTCGAATTTAGAGAGTTTCAAAATATTCGAAAGTTTTTTTAAATTTTTTCTTCTCTACTATTGTCAAGTTATGATTATAATAGCTACTCAAGAAGCGTGTAACAGCTATAATTTTATAACATCAATTAAAAGTACTTCTAAAATTTTCAGCTTTTAAAAATATTAAAATAAATGTTTTGAGAAATGCAAAATCAAAGTAAGCCGTCTTAGGCCTAATTTAATAATATGGTGACTAAAAGTGTTATTTTTATATTATAAAAGATCTAAAAAATTTAAAAAATTTTACAATTTTTTTCTAATATTTTAAAATTATAGTTGCAATCTAGAAACATATGACTACACACTTCTTTGATAGTAATTGCATCTATAATTTTATAATATAAAAAATAATTAAAAGCATTTATAAAATATTAGATGGTTTATAGTATTATAATAATAATAATATTTTTAGGCACACTACATTACCCGATCTGAATCGATCAAGTTGTGGGTAGAATCGATTCACAGCGCTTCTTGGTGCAGTTTCAATCAACGGTCGCTGTAATTGTTCTGGACCTAATCCACACATGTCCAATTGGGACTTGGGAGTTGGGTTCATGCACCGTTAGATTACGTGGCATCATTCCTCAAATGCGCCTTTACATCAGACGAACCTGGGGGGCCAACCATTCTCAGCCGTTAGATCTCAGGCGGCTACTTTTTCCTTCTTTTTTTTTTCCCCTCTAGTCAGCAATAAAAAAAAAGAATAACTTCAAATACCACATTTCGTACTTTTTCACTTTAGTATAATGTAGTTTAAAACGTATCACTTTAGTACCTATAATTAGATTATTCTTTTTTTTTGTTATATTTTGTTAATTTTTTCGTTAAATTATACAGAAAAAATTTTAAATATCCCACATATGGTTTATCGAATATTCACTTTACTATCCTGTAGTTTTAACTTTCTCATTAATTTAACGAAAAAATTAACGAAAATATAACAAAAAGAGAATAACAAAACCACAGGTACTAAAGTGATACGTTTTAAACCACATGACACTAAAATGAGAAAACACGAAATCACATGGGTGGTATTTAAAGTTATCCCTAAAAAAAACTCTACATGGGAAAGTATGTGCTGATGTGGTGCACCGGGTCTATCTATCTACAGGTGTATGGTAATCATTAGCGGGCCCCACCACCAGTAGCAAGCCGCTCCACATAATCCAACGGCAACTGGGGCCCAACAACCACAGCCCAAAAATAAGTGACACGTGCAAATCCCTAGATGGGCTAATTAAAACGCGACGCGTGTTCGGGCCCAAGCATCTGATCCAAACCCCCGCGACCACGTCAAGATGCGAAGACGAATCCGGGCGCTCAATCGCGGCACGGCGACGCAAACGCATGGCGGCCGCTTCCGCAGAAGCAGAAGCAGCAGCGGAGAAGCTTCCCGCGCGAGGAAGCTCACTGGGAAGTAGCAGTTGCACCCAAAAAGAAAAAAAAAAGAGCACTTCATCCCCATCCCCCAAATTTCAAACTGATTTTATAGATCATCAAATAATTAATTTAATAGCAATTTAAGTTCGTTTAAAATATTTTACCACTATAAATACGATCACCCAATATTTTGTTGAGGAGCATGGCGGCTTTACACGCCGCAGTAGTGAGCTATATGGCTTATTTCCCGCCGCAGGGCCAGGGAAGCACTTCTTCTTCCATCAACACTCCTTCCGACGATCCCCCGCCGGCCAATCAGACGTCGTCGGGGTTCGATCTCTCCGATTTCATCTCGTTCGATGAGGGGTCGACGCCCCCGACTTCGTTCGCGCACTTTGAGACCGGCGCGATCGCTCCGCCGCCTGCGACGGAGAGCGCCTACGCAGGACAAAGTAGTGGGAGCAGCATACCTGCAAGTGGAAGTAGTAGTGGCATAATAAGGTATGTTCAAAAAAAAAAAATTAATTGCCCAATTAAATTGGATAATTAGTAACCTCATTAATTACACGCACTGGTAAAACATTCGAGTTTGTAGCATCTCCTATTATTATTATTTTTCTTTTTATTTGAAGTATAATTATTATTATTTTTCTTTTTATTTGAAGTATTTTGTGGGAATATATATAAATTATATGTGACCAGGGACGAGGTAGAGAGGCCGAGAACGGAGAGGATTGCGTTTCGAATGAAGTCGGAGGTGGAGATCGTCGATGATGGCTTCAAGTGGAGGAAGTACGGGAAGAAATCCGTCAAGAACAGCCCCAATCCAAGGTGTGTATATACATTTATACGTACGGCTGCATAGTTTTAGTGTAATTTTCTTTTTTTTAGAGAGAAATTTTACATATATAATTACTTTCCACTGGCTTTAATTAGCATGAATTATGAGGTCTCTTGTGCACATTGCACTACTTACTACTTAAGCACTTACTACAAGCATTTTTTTTTTTTTTTTTTTTGAGAGAAAGATAGCACGCTATCCGCTTCGTTTATTTTAGAAAATAAATTTAGCTAGAAATGTGAATCAACTAGGATTCGAACTCGAAACCTCGGGTACCAACCACCAAGCCCTTTGCCACTTGCGCTAGGGACGGTCGGTTACAAGCATCTTAATTACTTAGTACTACCATCACGTTTCTTTATTCGATTTTGAGTGTCCGAATTGGAAAAGTAATTAAATATATTTATACCGATCGTCCCTAGTGCAAGTGGCAAAGGACTTGGTGGTTGGTACCTAAGGTCCCGAGTTCGAATCCTAGTTGATTCACATTTTCAGCTAAGTTTATTTCTAAAAAGAAATAAACGAAGCGGGTAGCGTGCTACCTTAATTTCTCTCAAAAAAAAAACTAAATATATTTATACATCTTGAATATTGAGTAGCTTTGTTGTTTTCTATAATTTACATGCTCTCTAACTATAAGGGCATGTTTGGTTCACCTATTTTAGATTATGGAATCGGAATGGAATTCATTGATTCCAATGATTGTTGTTTGTTTTAAAGGAATTGGATTCTAACTCTCATTCCATTTTGGAATGGGAATGACTAAATCTATTGATGGTCCAATCCGGCCTTGAATACCGGATTGGCCCATTCCTAAGTAAACTACTAAAAATTCTCTTCCACCAACACCTCCCCTTCTCTCCCTTCATCACTTTCCTCTCTCTTAATCAAAACACCCTCTCAAAAATTCTAGATTTTCATTTCAATACCCATTCCATTAATGAACCAAACGTCTTGGGATGATTCGTCATTCCATTTTCCATTCCAAAGCAATCCAATTTCATTTCTCATTCCTATTCCAATCGCGAACCAAACATGCCCTAAAAGTGCTAATACTTTCTCATTCGTCACGTAAAATAACCAATCAATTCACACATTTTATTTACATTTACATTCATTGAAACCACTCAATTGCTTAAACTATTCTGGGTACAACAGGATTAAACGGTAATGTAAACTAGCTAGTCACTATATATGAACGTACGTGCATGTTTGTTTCCAGGAACTACTACCGGTGCTCGACGGAAGGTTGCTCGGTGAAGAAGAGGGTGGAGAGAGACAAAGATGATCCGAGTTACGTGATCACGACGTACGAAGGGGTTCACAACCACATGAGCCCCGGCGTGGTTTACTACACCACGCAAGACGCTGCGTCGGGGCGGTACTTTGTCGCCGGATGCCAAATCCCTCCAGGTTCATCATGAATCATGCTCATCATGTTTTTCTTTTTTCTTTTTTCTTTTTTTTTTTCTTTTTTTAGCTCATGCCCGAGTAAGCGATCCATCTTCTCCATGAAACTAGCCACCAAATGTAACATATTTTTTTGGGGCTTATGTAATAAACTTTAGTTCTTGGTTTTGGCTAGTCCTTAACTCACTTTTGCTTAACCTTCGTTGTCTTATTCTGATTTTTCTATTTTTTGATGCACCGCTGTGGCAAGAGAAGTCAAATATAATGAAAGTGCGCTGATAGATAACATTCTTAACAAATTTTGTTGTATAATTAACTGCTGAGATTTTTCATAATATTTTTTATAACTTCATGATAAAAGACTAAACTCTACTCGTATCATACCACACATTTGGACTTCTTTTTTTTTTCCGGAGAAAACACATTTGGATTCGTGAAGGTATAGATGTGGAAGCCAAATCTTTGACCCAAAATAATTAACTCACTTGTTTGATAATGGATTCTAGGAAGTAAAAAAACGGGGATATGGGATTAATGCAAAGGTTGTAGAATTAATTTGACGTGATTGTTAAATGAGCGAAATAGATAATTTGCTACTCCACTTTCAAAAAAAAAAAGTGATTGCCGTGAAATGAAACCAATAAGCAAAACCTGAAGAATCATAATTTTATGGGGGGCTGACGAAATAGATTTAAGGGCTTAATAATATTCTTAATTAAGTTTGCTTTAATTTAACTGGTCCTACTTCGTGTAGCTCACTGCGCGCGTGTTTTTTTTTTTTGTATTTTATTTTGAAAAGTTTGTTACTCGCCATGTTACCTCACTGTATTCTTTTTATTTTGTTATTTTTTCCCCCTCCTTTTGGGAGACGTCACAGCTGTGGCTTTTTCCTCAGACAAAGTATTTCTGGGACGTCTTTATTTGCCATATTTAAAGGGCAATGTGTCGCTTCCAATTACATAAAAATGTTCTTGATCTTATTCTTTTTACTGCTATTAGATTGATTTGCCTTATTGTACCATCATCATTATTTAGATTATTTGACAGATATTCATATATACATGTAAATCAGATAAGTGTCCTTTACAGTTCTAAGACTTTGATAGGTTACTACTACCTCCTGAAGGCCATCTCTGTTAAATAAAAAGTTACCGATTTTTTTTAATACATGTGGTAAAAAGCTTAATAGTTGATATCCGAAATTTTAAACTAGAAGCTTATTTACTAAATTCCACGCAAAGTTCATTTCATTAAAAAAAAGAACAAAACGGATAGCAGACTACTGTTTTATTATCCTCATAAGAATAAGATGGTTTATTCTTCCTTCTTTGAACAATTTGTGCATGATCATATGTATGCATATGCATGTACCAATGTAGCAGGGTAAGCATACAAAGATAATCTGAGTATTTCCAAAGATAAAGACAACAAATATAACTAACAAGTGCTGCTAGGTGGCAAAATTTGATTGGTATTTGTTGTGCTTTGCCTGAGATTGCACAATGGTTAACTAAGCATAATTGGACAACAAATGTAGTCATCTCTAATAATTCTTTTTAATCGGAAAAAAATTGTGAACGTAGTGAAAAAAAATAAAGTCTTAGTGACCATCTGCAAAATCAAAACGAATCGATCAATACTATCCATATATTTTATGTATAAATATAAAATGTACCCACATACTCACATAGACCTCCTGTGGTTTATACTAACCCACTTATCTTATTATTATTTTAATAAAATTTTAAAAAATTAAAAATTTCTAAGATTTTTAGATATAAAATATACATTTAAAAGAGATGTATAGATAGTATTTTTTAAGCCAATAGGCACTCCGAATTTCTGGCAACGGCCGAGTACCAGAAATATGGATATGCCTTCTAAAGGAAACAACTTAAAAAGTACCACAAGTACAAAAAAAAAAAAAAAAAAAACAGAGCAGGTAAAATTGTACAAAGATCCCTCAGCTTTAGCACAATCTGGATCGGTCTCCTCAACTTGAACTCTTTCGATCCGTATGAGATAGTTTATTAAATTTTATCGAGACAACTTATTTAACTTAATAATTTTAATAATTTTTTAGTAAATATAATGTTTAAGAAAAATAAGTTAAACAAAAAGAAAAAAAAAAATAGATGGTATAAAACAAACGTTAGGAGCCTAGTTTAAAATTAATATAGTGGAGGTGTCTCCATATATTTTTGGCCTTTTAAAAAAAAAGAAGTTTCAAATCTACACGTTAGGGCGGCCCCTTTGCTGCTCACTAAGTAGTAGGCGCCACCGCCCCTCTTCTTCTTCCTTCCCGCCCCTGCTCTCTCTTCTCCCTCCTCCCCTTCTCAAAGGGGGAATCCTACGACTACGAGATCATCGCCATGGCCATCGGAGCCAAGGTAACCGCCCCTTTTCTCTCTCCGATCTCTACGAAATTGAGCTGTGACGAACCTACACGACGATTTCTGAAGGGATTGCGATGAGGTGAGTTTCCAGGTTCGTCGAGATGGATGGTGGAATCCTCCTCGTCGCGGAGTGGCCATGGCGTCGCCCTCTCCTCCGTCGAGAGCTTCGGCTTCTTCTCCGTCGCCCATCGCCACCATCGTCGTTGTTCCCGACTACAGCGTCGCTCTAGGCGCCGCCTAGGGCGAGGTGGCGGCCGAGTTCGGGAATGTAGCCGGCGAGGTGTTCGTTGGATCCATCGTGCTCAGGGGTTCGCACGCCGATTGGGGGGAAGCGAAGTGTAGCTGGTCCTCTCGGGCGATCCGTGGGGGATATAAACTGAAGGTATCTTCGATTTTGCATCTTCTCCTCTTTTTTCAACTTTTTGTCGCTTAAGATGAAGATAATTCTTCGCGTAGTCCTTTGGATTTGGTTCATTCGCTTCAATTTCAGATCCATTTTTATTGGTGAAAGTTTGGTAATGAATGATTCTGTCGTTGCATTTAATCTTTTCCATGATGCATCGGTTTTTATAGATAATCTACTCAGTGAATTTCCCCTCTGGAATCAGTTGTTTTGCATATGAGTGGCGAGAGTCATTCTACTACACCGTTAGCTGTAGCTTGAGGATTTTGCCTATTTCATGCAGCTTTTGCCATTGCTTGTGAAGCACATTAAGCTAATGCAGAACATGATCTGATTTTTGGATTTCGTACGTTTTTAAGTAATGAATTCATATTCAAATTCGTGGTATTGCATTCTATCCACAAGGTGATTAATCATATTTTGATAAATTGACTTTGATGATGCATATATTATGCATTAGTAGGCATCTTTTGAAACTCCCTTTGGACAAAATAGCATATGCCCCTTGAGTAAACAAGAGAGATATGCTGAACAAGATATTCATGTATCCAAACAGGGGCTTGTTTGAATGCTGAAATAATTTATATGGTGACAACTTGTGTTCGGAGGTATTTGCTGTCAGAAGTGTTTGACTTTAGTTCATCACAAGGTCTTAATAGTCATAAATTTTGAGGATAGTGTGTTCCACCTGTGAAGTAATTTATCATGTCCTTAAAACTTGGGATTGCTTATTCTTCTGCACCCACTTTAGTATTACACATCTTTCCTTGCTTTTGAAAATCCTACTACAAGTAGTCCTTAGTTGACAATAGGAGATTCGCATGAAAACCGGCCCTTAGTTTTGGAAATTAGACTTTGTTAATATCCTATTTGTACTCAGTAGTGACAAATGTATGATCCAAAATCAAGGTAATATGCCATGTAAGCATTGTTCCATTTGAGTAAGTTAAGCAAAATGAATATTAAGTACCATCGATAGTAGCAGGTTTTCGAGCATGTATATATTCAGCCTCCTGCTTTCCTGTCATCTGGATATTCAGGTTTCTTCTAATGCACATTACTTTCATAAGGCATGTACTTGTCAGCAAGTATGATTTTCCATAAGGCACGTCCTTGTCAGAATTATGATTTTTTCCCTCTCAAAATCCTTGATGTCTTTAACAATTTAGTTAAATTATGTTTGATATGCATATAGATAAATGCAATTTTTCATACTTCACATACTTGCATCACTAGATTTCTGGAACGTTTGATGCACCTCAGGCACATGCTGGCAGAGAAGAATTGGCAAAGGGATGCATGTAGGCTAGCTGCTTAGAAGCGAAAATGTGCTGGATTTGTTCTGTGTTCTTTATTTTATTTTATTTTTGTTAGTACTCTTTTCCCCCATACTGTTTAGATCAATGGTTTCCAACCTACTGGACTCGGTTTTTAAAGAAGCTCGTGGATTGCAAGCCTTGAGCTTACTTTTTTTCTTTGGCTTGGTTCAAGATTGCTCATGTATTAAAAGAGCTGAGTTTGATCTCAGATTTTGAGCTTGAGTTGCTAGTTGACTCGATCTTCAATTGGGCCAGCTGAGTCAAGCTTGGTTTGAAAAAGCTCAAATACATCCTTTTGTATAAATATCAAAGATAATATATAAAGAAACTGTCACAAAACTCAATGTTACTGTGGTAGTTAGGGTATTCCTAACATCCCTGAGGTGACAGGTTCAAAGCCCCCTGTGCTCGTCACTTTTTAACCTAATATCTTAGGCATTAAGCTTTACCTTCCAATTTTTGAATATATGAAGCAAATTTTCCCACATTGGAAACCAAATCCACTGGAAAAGTGGATGCCACTACACATATTCATGGATTCCCTCCATTCAAAGATGCCTGCTGTCATGTGCTTAGTAATCTTTTCTATTATGTGGGTCAGTGGCTCAGCCGTGATAGGTTCATAAATAGCATCTCGAGCCAACAAGCCGAGCTCTAGCTTGAGCTTAGCCATTCTTAGCTGGAATTAAGCTTGACCCCAGCTCAAGCACCGTCCTGGCATTTCAAGCAGCTAAGCTTGGCTTAGCTATCTCAAGCTCAGCTCATTTACAATCCTATGCTAGATTTTAGTTCTTATCTTAAAGCTGGTTGTGGTACAAATTTCAGACATGCATGCAAATAAGGTTTGTTGATTGGCCATCTGTCTCTTTGTTGAATCTCCAAATATGTCCTATTGGTCCAGCTCTACTTTGGACAAAAAATGAAATTGAATAAAGCTCAAGTTCGATATCTTAAGTTGCTGAGCAGGTATAAATATTTAGACATGGTTCGATATTTATAATATTGTTACTTCTGTGAATCATGATAGGACTTATGAATTAGCCCTGTTTTCCTGTTCTTTCCAAAGTTTGGCATCAAACTTGGCACGTTATATTGTAGTAATCTTTCAGACAAAACCACATGATTAGACCATCATTAAATGTTAGGGAAGCACTATCATTCACAAAGAGGAGTGTAACTTCAGCTATTATGGGCCTTATCTTATTACAAAGCTCTCTGGTTGGGTGGGTTCTGGGTTGAATTTGGAAGTACCTCACTAAGTGAGATTATAGCCCCTGCTCTGACATCAAGTGAAGTTGCGATGGCTATCAATTTTTTTTTTTTTTCAATAAGGGATCAAGGACTTGAGTTTCTTTACTTTCCAACTTTGGAAGAGTGAATCACTGCTCATCAATAGGTCTATTGAAACCCTACAGCAGGTCAATTTTTATGTATATACATATTGCTTATGTATTTTAACATATGTACCCTTTTATGTTTCTTCAAATGTAACTGTAGGTCCCATTTGGCAAGAGTCGCAAGACCTTGCTTAATTAAATATTGGGAAGATCAAAAATTGTCTGCAATCGTTTGGAGGAACTCTTTGGATCATCGATGGCCATTTAATATTTTGCAATGGTTGGAAACGGGACAGGTAAAACTCTATCAGGCAAGATTCTACTTTATTTAACTACCTGGATGTGGCTTTTGATAATCACTTAGTGTTATCACATGCTTTGCGCATTGTTGTCTATTGTTTGCCAATTAGAAGATTTGACTACACTTGTGAAGCCTTTAGTGGTGTTATAGTGCAGTTTTGTGTGCAGAGGTAATCTATATCAGTGATGATTGTCAAACAGCATTGCAATGACGAAAAAGGAGGTGGCTTGTTCAGAAGATGAGGGATTTTTTGATAGAGCTATCTGCTGGAAAAGAGCTTCATAAGGGATATGATGTGTCTATGCTAAGGTAATCATTTGGTCCATGCTAAGTAAAGTGGAAGTACTTGGTCTTAAGCATGAAGCATTACGGCAGTTCATTACCTGATTAATTATACCAAAGAAGGCAGAGATTCTGTTCAACAGGTTTACTGGTTGTAGTACAACATCACATCCTGATTCCGGACTGAACTACTGCTTTCTGTGTAGAGGAAAAACGTCAGTACTATCAGCGCTTAGAGAATCCCTCAGTTACTTTTATACCATCAAACATAATTCAACCAGGGATTCTTCATGCTCATATGACTAACATTTTCTCTGGAATGCGCTATACAGCAAACATTCGACATATGAGCTGAAAATATTACATTTTTGGTCGTCTATATATGTTTTTCCTTCTCTCTGGGACTGGATAAAAGCATTGAGGCAAGTAACATATTTAAGCATGCATGTGCAACAAGGTCTGTTTAAGAATATGGATACGGAGCAAGAGAAGAAATACATAAAACAATAGCACAAAAGCAGAAACTGAAAAGAAAGAAAAGGAATCTGATAAAAGAAATATGTTAAGTAGTATATTTTACGTTTACTATTGCTGTGAGAAATCTGCTCTTCGGCACGTTCTATTTTGTGCACGGACTAAGGTATGTTTTCTTTCATTCTGAATTGATTTCTATGCCTATCATGCATTCTATGTTTGGCTTTTATGTGAAGTATCAACGACTAGAGAGTATTTGCTGTCCAAATTGTTTGAGAATGAGGAAAGATCTCATGAAGGGCTGTTAAAATGCTGTCACTTGACATTCTTGGGCAATATCATGTCTGCTGTTATTGATATTTAAGCTTACTAATTAGACTGGTGCTGTTCTCGGGGAATCATATGCTCGTATACTTAAGTCTTATAGCCTGTTTGGATTTTAATCAACTGCATTATGCTACTGGACTTTTTTGGGGAAGACTATCCATCATTTGGAGACTTGAAATCTATTGCAATGGTTATGTATGTACTATGGATTCAAATAGCAAGCCTTCTAGCCAATTTTTGGTGCTGTGCACTTCAAAGTATCTATGAAATGATTGAAAAGATATTAAACAGAATTGGTGCAACTGCTTAAAATAATTCAAAGCTCTTATACTGAGCTTCTCAAAGAGTTTTATGGCACCACAAATGTGTTCTGGCTATCGTAGGTTCTAAATGCTCATGCCTCCAAATCTGGTATTTCTCAAATTAAAAGCTTGAAGTAGTGATGATGGAGGTGGTCAGCTGAATTTGTAGTTGGACATGTCAAGCACCGAGGGATGTGTCAAAATGCAGCTTTTTTCCAATTCTGGTGTTGCGACTCAAGCCTTCATATATTATTTCTTTAACAGAGTTGATCACCAGTGCCTTCTCAGGATGGGTATGGTTAAAAGACTTGGATTGTATTCCTCCCATTCTTTTGAGCTCTGTCATTTTGTCGAGTTTAGGTTGAATTCGCATTCGGCCTCAAGGACATGTCTGAACCTACATGGTTTAGGAGGGCCTGAAGGAATCAAGAATAGCATGGTGTTGTTCCTTTTTATATAGCTAAATTTTGGATGAAAGCTGGTTCGATGTTTTCGAGGATTCGCTGGAATTGTTGCTTGCCATTTTCAGTTGGAGGTGATCTGGAAGACGGTTGTCGTGCTCCCTGAATCGGTAAGTTATCTTTCTCGCATTCTCTTGTTTTACTTAGAAATGTTTGTTAGTTTCTATTTCTAGATCTGGAGCGTTTGCAAGCAACTTTACTAGGTAATCATGAATAATTGGATTTCTTTCTTATTTAGTTATTTACTCTAGTCATGAAATAGGAAAAACTTGTGATGACATAGCTAAAATAGTATTATTCCTGCTTTGTTAAAAGCGAAATAGACCAATTGCGAGTTGTTGGATTAGCTTAGAATTTTTGTGAGTGAAATCACAGTTATAGTCACCTTAATTTTCGCAGTATATGTAGAATTGTTTTGGTTCAAGAGTAGTATCGCCAAATATAATTGGCACATCTAAAGAGAGACCCAAAATTCCGTGTAGTGGCTTGGATAGCTCACCTTTGGATTGTTCATGCATGGACTTTCATTCTGCAAATCCATAAAAAATATTTGCATTTTCTCTAATAATTTTCTCATTGAACTCAATATGATTATGATTATGATTCTGATTCTGAGATTCTCCCATCGATAGTAAGAAGCTTGAGTCACCAATTTTGTTCCCTGAAGACTGACCAACTTCTTAAGTTTAGGCAGCTCTCTTGCGACTTTTGCTCTATTTCTGGGCTATGAGAATTCTTAATGCTCAGGATAATTTCGAGGCCTAATTAGGATACTTGATTCCTCCTTTGTTGGAAATCATATCACTTAACCAGTCCCATCTTACCTCACCTATTTGAATTGATGTTAATTACCACAGTACTGACGGTGTAATAGTCGTGTCATATTTTCCGGGCAGTTCTGGATCGGGGGTGGCCCGACATAGCACAAATTTGGATATGTGCCGGGCCGTGTTGGGTCATCCTTTTTCAAATCATAGCCCGGTACGGCCTAGGCCCGGATAAGTCTGGGCCAAACTGGGCCGCAGGGCCACCCATATTTTAATTTTTAAATTTTATTTTTCTAAAAAAATTAATTTTTATTTTTAAATATTGTAATATTAATTTTATAAAATATATATAGTTATTTATTCAATAAGTAAATTTTAGATGATTTTTTAAAAGCTTTGTGAAAATTTGAATGGTTTAAATAATATTTGAGGGAAAAAAATAAAAAAAAGTTCTAAAAAAATATTTGGAAAATAAGGGCCGTTCAGACAAGCATGGGTCGCCAATTTTTCGCTTGAGCTATGCTATCCATACGCTCTATTTATAGGTGTAAAGTTTATACTCATAGACCTTTTGTGGTCCTTATTAATTCACTAGTTTTTTTTTTTCCAACTAAAATTCATAAGTTTTATCAACTGTTGGATTCTCGAGTGTAAAATGTACACTCCTATAAGAAATGTAGGGATAGCATTTTCTTTTTACGCTTTCTTGTAATACCTTCTGGTAGTTGGATTTTGGAAATTATCACTTAAACCTGTCCCATCTTACCAACCGTTTGAATTGATGCTCATTACCATAGTGCTTTCATTATTGTGTGGCGCCTGTGAACTGCTGCAATGACAATTGAGCCAGCGGGGATTTGGCGGGGTTTAGTTATCTTCTTATTGTTTGATAAGGTGGTTGTTTTTTTGTTTTTTTTTTTTTCGCTCTGCTTTCTTATTTTTCATGGAATGTCAAATAAGGCAACCTAGGAGGGCACATAGTGTAATTTCAGCCTTGTGATGTTGGTTGTTCAACTCAAAGATAGCAGACCAATGTTAATATTGTTTACTTCACTTGCAATATGATAACTTTAGGTCACATAAGTTTCACATAATCGTGATTTTTATCAGCTCCATGCATGGTCTGTTTTCTGGTACGATAAGCACAAATTATCGCTCGTGAATGGGACGGTAAAAAAAGTAAATAACACAATGTCAACTTTGATCTGACACTATCCTCATTATCCTTCCGCTAGGATATCTTCTACAATCTTATCCAACCCAGAAAAACCCAGCGAGAAGACAATGGGCGGAGCTCGTCCCTCCGACGACACCGACAAGAAGAGCGGAAAGGAAGTGGTGCCGGCCCGACGCTTGATTTCGACGACGCCGACGGCGGCCCTGAAAGGAAAGGAGAAGGAAATCGAGCACTTGGCGAAGACACAGAGTGGAAAGGAAGTGGAATCCCCTCGCCGCCGAACTGCGATGGGGGCGGTGGCAGCTTATGGTGCAGGTGATACCCCAAGCTCCTCCTCCAAGAAAGTTCTTTGGGCGGATCAAGCTGGATTTGAATTAACTCGGACCACCTACTTCCGACAAGACAACTCCACCTCAGGCTCATTTATTCCACCACGCCCCAAGGTCAACCCACAGTCAACCAAACTCATTGGGACGAAGCACTCATCCTCCACCCCCACCCCTCCTTTTAAAAAGACTTACAGGGACGTGCTTCTTACTCCTGCTTCACCTGCTATACCCCATTCTCGTTTCCTCCCGACCCCCAGCACTATCCGCTTCTCCTTCAAAGGGAGGTGCTTCCGGTGCCTGGGACGAGCGCATAGAGCTTCAACGTGTCGAGACCCCATTCGGTGCACCAAGTGTTTCAAGTCGGGCCACAAAGCTCGATTCTGTATGAATCGCCTGCCAATGAATATCTATCGAGCCATGCGGGCTCGGCCAAGCTATCTCAGTGCTTTCGTCCCTCTCTCCGACGACTTCCTCGTCCGTCAAAATCGTCGTCGCAACGCTATACTGGTCGACGCTGTTCCTTCGGCGAACCTCGGGCATTTTCCCCAAGATTCTATCGCCAATGGGTTTGCGAATCGTTTTGGCGGATACCCATCTGACTTCCACGTTGCTCGCTATAGCGAGCACGACTACATCGTCTTCCTGCCTGAGTGGGTGCCATGCGATCAACTTCTATGCAGGGAAACTCTTAGCCTGGGGAATTTCAGGCTTCACTGCTTCCCGTGGAACCCGTACTTTGGTGCTCGTCGGCCCCCACTAACCTACAAAGCATGGATACGGTTGGGAAGTCTCCCCTACGAGTGTTGGTCTTCCCGAACGGTTGCGGCCCTTGTTGGTGGTTTCGGCCGCTTCATCAGAGCAGACGACTTCTCCACGCGCATGGCGGACCTTTCCGGCTACCGGTGCCTCATTGCCGTCAACCACCTCTCAGACATACCCGAAAACTTAGAGATCACTTTCGGGGATCTGTCGCTCTCGGTCATCATCCAGTTGGAGAGATGGTCTCACGATGTAGCTGACGGGCACGGTAACACACCCAACGAACGGACGGATCAGCATGATCCGCTGGCGAGGCCTGCTGATGTTGATCGTCGTTCCGGCGGATCGAATCGGGGGAGAAACTCATCGGATGGAGGCTCCTCCAACACTGATGCCTCCTGGAACTCATCCGAGATACGCGACAAAAGGCGAGCCGCGAGCACCAACGGCTGCCTGCTCCGTCATTACCCACCCGTATTCCACACACCAACCCCCTCCTCAGCGGATCAGCGCCTGGCATCACCTCCCCCCTCCTCTCAGTTGGACGACGACACTCCGGTGGACGACGGCACCACGGCGTCGAACGGTACGGTTGACCGATCGGAAAGTCTTCCAACCTTTAATGCCCCTCCAGCTAGCCTTTCCTTTTCCATGCAACATGACGTCGCGATCAGGCGTAGTACTAGCGGGCCAACTAGCTCCTCCCTGTTTGCACTCTCTTCGATTAGCCCCCGTACGCCCCATCCCTTTTACTTTTCCCGACTCGAGAATGGAAAACTGCAGATCATGCTTCGGGAGTCTGCCCCTCCTGGGGAAGACAAAAAGGGCATTTGCAGTTTCTTCAACTTATTAGAGGATCGTTGGAGCATTTATTTCGAATCTGGTGCATCAACCTTGGTACCCGTGCTTGCTCTCTCTGGATCGGGTGCAGCACTCTTTGGGTATGTTCCCAACCTTGTTACCATGCGGTGGACCCTACTCATCCTCACCTCTTGCTTGGTTTCAATCCGAGGTGGGCCCAATCTCTGCTTTGGGCACGAATCTTCAGCAGGCCCGGAAACGGTTGGTTTTTCGCTTGCCATAGCCGGCCCTCCACTCGGGGCTACTGACGCACTTGGACCCTCCTCAAGCGACCCATCATATGATACCGAATTTCGCCCTCCCTTCATTATCGTCTCACCGGCCTTGCCGCTTGGACCTCTCCCAAGCGACCCACCCAACGTACCCGGGACCGGAGCTTCATCCATCAGCGCGCCATTGGAGCTGCCCCGGTCGAGCAGTAGGTTGTTGAATCGACCGATTGACTCCGCTCTTAACAGGGCGATGCGCAGGAAGTCTATTCTGTTCGAGGGAGACATACCCTCCTCTGGGCCGCCGAAACGCAAGTGGACCTTCAGAAAAGTCAAAGCAAAGGGCCTTCTCTGTGGTGTGAAGCTATCCGACGCTGACGCCCTCGAGCTCAGCAAGCTCCTGCGTGCGGAAGCTTAGGGGCTGTGTGTTAGTTGACGGTGCTGTTCTCTTTTGTCAGTGTAGTTTTTGTCTTTCATGTTTAGCATCTTAAGTTGGAACGTTCGAGGTCTTAACGACCACACTAAGCGTCAAAGTGTTAGGTCGGTGGTGTCTTCTCTCTTCTGCACTGTAGTCTGTATCCAAGAATCCAAAGTTGATTCTGTTTCCCGTTCCTTCCTACGCTCTTGCTGCGGCTCTCACTTTGACAAGTGCCACTTCATTCCGGCAATCGGGGCCTCTGGTGGTTTAATCACGTGCTGGAATTCCAAACTTTTTTTTCTGTAAAGAGGTAATATTTCGTTCTCATTCGATTACTCTTAATCTGTCCCATCTCGCTAGCGGGAAGAATTTTTACCTCTCGAACGTTTACGGGCCCCCTACTTGGAATGGAAAAGAAAAGTTTTGCGCCGAACTCCTTTCGCTTAAAGGGACATGCTCTAACAACTGGGTTATTTGCGGAGACTTCAACTTCACAAAAAATCAATCCGAAAGGAACGGAAACCCCTGGAGCTCTAAAGCCATGGTTATGTTTTCTGATCTCATTCGAAACTTGGAAACCATTGATTTACCTATGTCCAACCAACTCTTCACCTGGTCTAACATGCAACTCCGACCCACCTTGGCCAAGCTTGACAGATTCTTCGTTTCGACAGAGTGGGATCAATCCTTTCCTCTCTGCAAGGTCAGAGCTTTACCTAGAACTACCTCGGACCATACACCGATCCTACTTTCTTCTGGACGTCAAGCCCAGCCGCGAAGATTTCGATTTGAGAGGGTTTGGCTAACTAGGGAGGACTTCATCACTAAAGTCCCTATTTGGTGGGCAGAAGTCACTCCCAACAATTCGGCCATCCTCTCCATATCCGCTAAGCTAAGGCACTGCAGAGTCAGGATAAAGGAATGGTGCAAGACGAATTTTCACAGCGTTTCCAATGCTAAGACACTTCTGCAAAAGGAACTCCAATCTCTAGACCAGCTTGAAGAGCAGTCTAATCTGCCACAAGAAGCCCTTGATAAACGGACAAAGCTTAAATCACAGCTGCAGACCATCTTAGAGGAGGAAGAGATCCTGTGAAAAATCAGGGCCAAACAGCGCTGGCTTCAGGAAGGTGATGGTAACACTAAATTTTTTCATGCGGTGGCCAACGGATGGAAACGAGCCAATTGGATTGATCTCGTCGAAAACGACTTGGGGAGGCAAATCACCAACGAAAATGAAAAGAGATCCTACTTCTTTCACTCTTTCAAAAGGCTGTTTGGCCAAACGGAGGAGAGCCCTACGTCTTTTGGTGATTGGAGCGATCTCTACGAGTCCAACAGACTGCCCAATTCGGATACACTAACGACCCCGTTTACTTTGGAGGAGGTTAAGGCAGCCACCTTCCAACTGGCCAGTGATAAGGCCCCTGGGCCCGATGGTTTTCCACTTATTTTCTTTCATACCTTCTGGGAGACGATCAAGATAGACATTTTTAAAGTTTTCAGCGACCTTCAGAATAACAGACTCTTTACTGGCCCTTCTGACTATTCTTATGTTTGCCTCATTCCAAAGAAAGAAGGTGCGCGAAAGGTTAATGACTTTCGACCAATCAGCCTGATCAATAGTATCCAAAAGATCATCTCCAAGGTCCTGGCCAATAGACTAGCGCTCGTCTTGCCATCTATTATCACCTCAACGCAGTCGGCCTTCCTCAAGGACCGACTCCTGACGGATTCATTTGTCACCGCTAGCGAACTCGTCAACTGGTGCTCTAAAATCGGTACGGAATGCGTCTGTATCAAGGCTGACTTTGAGAAAGCCTTCGACAACGTTAGATGGAACTTTTTGCAAAGCATTCTACGGTGGCTTGGCTTCTCAGATATATGGTGGAATTGGGTGGAACAATGTATTTGTAATGCCAAAATCGCCATCTTAGTGAATGACACTCCGACGTCATGGATAAAATCTAGGAAGGGCCTCAGACAAGGAGACCCTCTCTCCCCTTACCTTTTCTTACTGTTGGCTGACTGCTTGGCTAGAATGACCAATAAAGCTAGGAGCAACAATTTGTTACACGGTGTTGGTCCTTCTGTCGACTGCCAGACAGTGCTTATCCAATACGCTGATGATACATTATTCTTCTGCCAGCCAAGAAAATTTATTATGCGGAACCTGCGCTTCCTTTGGAAAATTTTCGAATGGGCATCAGGCCTCAGGATCAATAAGACCAAATCGGAGCTCAACTACTTTGGATCGAACCCCGGGAAAGGTGACAGATTGGCCATCATAATTGGATGTAAAGTTGGAAATCTCTCATTCCGTTACTTGGGCCTTCCACTTTATAATAAACAGCTACGTAAGGAGGACTGGGCTTTGGTTATCAATCGTTTAGAAGCACGAATTGACGGATTGAAAGCTAAACTTCTCTCCCAAGGGGGAAGACTCATTCTAGTCAATTCGGTCCTTGCTAATCTCCCGCTTTTCTACCTGTCCATCTTCAAAGCGCCACAATGGGTTATACACCGAATAGAAGCTCTAAGACGAGCCTTCTTTTGGCAAGGGAGCTCAAATATTGCCGGGGGCGCATGCCTCGTCAGCTGGAAAACTATTTGCAAAAGCAAGGAAGAAGGTGGTCTGGGGGTCAAAAGACTCGAGCTCCATGAACCTCGCGCTCTTAACCAAATGGTGGTGGCGATTCTTTAGCGAGCCACATCTTCCGTGGTGCAAACTAATTAGATCTTTGTATTACACCAGACGAAGGCCGCTTTACGAGGGCAGAAATTTTACTCCTTATTCGCAGTGGTGGAAAAGTGTGCTACGTTGTCGCGACTCATTTAAATGCAGTACTTCCTACGAACTAGGTAACGGAACTAGTATCAGGATGTGGTCCGATATCTGGATAGGAGAAGTGCCTCTTCGAACCTTGTTCCCAGATATTTTCAGCTTTATAACATACAAGGATGTTCGAGTGTCTCAATGTTGGAACTCAAATGGATGGAGATGGAGCTTCATCTGTAGAGGCTTCAGGGCATCTCAATCCGCTGACAGCCTCAGACAATTATCACTCTTTAAAGATCTGCTTCTCCAGTATTCTCCCCTATGTAGGCCGGATCTACACAAATGGCGGTGGACTTCCAATCAGCTGTTCACAGTCAAATCTCACTACAAGTTCCTCACAGACGCAGGGCAGAGAGACCCAATGAAACATCAAATTTGGAGATTGAGGGTCCCAATCAAAATTAAAATCTTCATCTGGCTGCTTCTCCGTAAGAGACTCCTAACAGCTGATAGATTGCTTATTCGAGGGATACTAGTCCAACAAGACTGTGTCTTCTGCGCGTCAGTCATGGAAAGCTGCGATCACCTCTTTTGCCACTGCGTATTCATTCGTTTCTTATTTCTAACTACTATGGGCTTACACGGTTCCGTTGATAATCCGGGGGATGTAGATGACCTCTGGATCATTTCTTCAAACTTTCCTGATGCCGGCATTAAAGCTAGAAGGCTAACACTATTGGCGGCAACCTGGTGGGTCGTCTGGACGGAAAGAAACAACATAATCTTCCGTTCGAAGCCTCCCAATGCGACTTGGGCTCTTGAACGCATCAAACTTTTAATGACGTCTTGGCTTGAACGGACTTGATCGCCACTAGCCTTTGGGTTGCACCCATCTTCCTTTCATCCCCCTCTTTCCTTCCTTCTTCTTCTTCTACTTTTTGATTTTTACGTTTTTGGTTCGTTTTGTATATGTTTCGCCTCTCTTCCTGTTTCGGAAGCCTTAGCTGCTTCCACCTTGTATGCCTAGTTCATTTTGCTTAATGAATGAAGCAGGTAGACCGCTACCTCTTTCTCAAAAAAAAAAAAAAAAACTTTGATCTGACCAATATAGACTTGTCCCATTGGTGCCTCGTGTCAATGGATCATCCAAATCAACAATTAACGTTCTAGGAACATCGACACAAACACAGAAACTAAGAATGAATGAATATTTTGTTAATCAGCCATTTCAATTTATTTGGCAGGTGAATATCTTGATTAATGTTCCTAAAGTGTGTGTATGGACATGCTACAAACATGTGCGTACACATGCATCTGTGCATCTGTATGAGAGCAAGTTGTTAGGGACTTAAATTTTTTTCCTGATTTCTCTTTTGTAATCATCCAAACTCTAAAATAGATTATTGCCGATTTCTCTTTTGTAATCATCCAAACTCTAAAAGAGATTATTGCCGGAGGTTTTGCTAGGGTCTTTTAGAAGCATCTGTACGGGTATCAAAATTGTGAATGTGGAAGCCGAGAAGTCAAGTGCCCCTTAGGGTTTCTAGGAGAGGTAATAAATAGTCTCTTGGGAGTTTATAGCCTTTCGTTTTGGCTTGCAGCTTTGCATCACTTGGCGCTTTTCTGTTTGCTCTTTTGGGTGGCGAGTGGTCTGTATATACTTTTGGGCTCCACCCCCTCCTTAGACAACTCAATTGTATTCTTTCCACTCTCATGCAATAGAATACTACATTTCTCACACACGCACTCTCTTTTGTACTTAGTCGTAGAATGAGTAGGTTCAGGCTAGCAAGCAGATAGACAAGCCTGCTCATTTCGCAAAGGAAGCCGAGCGCCACACGGGATTGACAAGTAATTTTGCTTAAGTCCGTAACAGTTGGTATCAGAGTGAGTTCAGGAACTAGAAACTATGTCATCGTCGGATGCTGTCGTCGTTGACTTTGTGCCAGAACCCAAGCAGACCAAGCGGGAAAGGAGTAAGGAGCTGCAGGCATTTGCGAAGGAGGCTGCATCCATTGAGAATTGTGCGGGGCTGTAGGAGGATGTTACGACGAGAGTAGAGGAGAGGTACTCCGTATTGGCGCAGATTGTGAGTTTGTTGGACGAGGAGCTTCACTTGATGGAGGAGGATATGGTTGCAGTCATGGCAATATTCCGTCATCATCTGGAGCAGTTCAAGGCAGATCTTGCTCGTCGCAATGACGAGCGAGATGCACGAGATGTGCTGCTTCAGGACATCAGTGCCTAGTTCAAGGAGGTCACAGGCCACAAGACGAAGGAGACACTACTCGAGCTGATCGAGAGTGATCATGGCAATCTACTTAAGGCCAACGAGGACAAAAGTGGGAGAGAGTGTCGTGATTTAGGGGACGCGAAGGGGGCGCGACCAGAGTCCAGTCTCGCCGACGAAGGATCAGACCTTTACAGCACTACAGTTTCGTGAGGAGGTGGACATAGGAGGGTCGAGATAGTGGTGGGCCTCGAGGATGAGGACCCATTAGACGAGAGCAAGGTAGTCAAGCCTCAGGAGTTACTGGAGCAACTTTCACCCGCTCTATCGAGCTCAAAGTCGAGAAGGTGCCCGAAGGGACTTGGGGAGTCCTGCAACGCGGTGGCATGCACGTGCATGTTAAGGATGACAAGCACATACGACAGTTCGGGCTCAACTACAGAATTTTTTGCATAGCAAACTGACTTGGTGATTGTGCTTAGCGGGGCAAGGCACTGGGAGCTGGTGCGAAAGCAAAAGCGGGCTGTGATAGCGGTGCTTGATACCGCACGAGCGCGAAGGCACAAAACTGGAAGCAAGGCTATGCGGACCTGGATTGGCACATGCGTGACGAGGGTTTTTTCGCATTAGGCGGGGGAGGTTGTTAGGAACTTATAGTTTTTTTCAATTTTCTTCTTTGCAATCATCCAAATTTCAAAGATGATTGTTGTCAGAGTTTTGCTAAGGTCTTCTAGAAACATCTCTACGAGTATCGAGATTATAGACGCCAAAGGCGAGGGGTCAAGTGTCTCTTAGGGCTTTTAGGAGAGATAATAAATAGTCTCTTGGGAGCTTATAGCCTTCTATTTTGGCTTGTAGTTTTGCGCCTCTTGGCGTCTTTCTATTTGCTTTCTTGCGCGGCAAGTGGTCTCTATATACTGTTGGCCTTCACCCCTTCCTTAGACAACTTAGTTATACGCTTTCTACTCTCAAGCAATAAAATACTATATTCTTCAAACTTTCTCTCTCCTGTAATTAGTCGTAGGACGAGTAGGTCCAAACTAACTAACAAGCAAACACGCAGGCTTGCTCATTTCGAGAAGAAAGATGAGTGCCGCACGGGTTTGACAAATAATTTTGTTGAAGTCCGTGACAAAGAGCTAGCCGCAAGCGTGCAAGATGTGCATGCTACGTGTGCTTGCATGTACACGCGTGCAAACATATGAGCGAGAGAGCATAATTTCTCTTAATTATTTCGAGCTTGCGTGCATATGAATGCGAAAGAGAGAGGGAGAGAGAGAGAACACTTTTCTTCATTACTTTGATATTTCTCCTCTTTATTTCAACAGATAAAGTTACATATATCACAAATAAGTTCACAAAATAAAATCAAACAGCCAGGGAAACATTAATTTACATTTGAGATCTACAGATATGAGTTGTCTTAACATAATAAAAAGAACAAGAAACGACTTACTAATTACCATGGTCTTCTCGGACACTGCAATTGGGGCCGCCCAACTGAATGAGAGAGAGATACAAGATGTAGCTTGAAGAAATTTATCAATGAGGACTTCGAATTTACTAGCATTTAAGGATGTTTATGTAGTTCAGTTTAACCTTTTTTTTCACAAAAAAAAAAAGGAACCCTTAGTTTACTATAATAGTTATATCTCACGTACCAGACTGCCAGACTATTCCGGTACAACGGGTTGGTTCGGAAGATAATTTTATTTATAGGGATAGTACTATAGTTTCATCTGGATGTCATACACGTCTTCTGAACGTGCAAGCACTAGGGGTCCATTACCGTTCCAATTTTCTTGATATTCATCTTGCAATATCGTTCATTTCATTTAAGAAGAGTCAACCTGGACGGCCCATAGAGAAAGCCCCGTTTGGTTATGCCGAACCAGTGCTCCGCTTGAATCCCTGTGAACTGGAAGTAGGATTTTCTGATTGTCTAGTTCAGAGACTTTGATTGATCCCGTGACTTTGGCTGCAATCGAGCGTCTAAGCCAGTTCGTCCACCTCTGTGCTTGCGATTGCAGCGGCAAATCAAAAACACGCGGAATTGAGTTTCGTGGATGTGCGAGTTCCTGCTGGGTAAATAACCAACAGCTCCAAAATCTTTGTTGTAATACTCATTCCATTTAAAGATCAAATAACACACCAATCAAAAGCTGACACAGAAAGCAAGTTAGTATTTGCTTTTGGTCTTAGCTTACCACGCTGACGTACCACCATGCGGTTTGGTTTGTTACATCTTAAGATGTTTGGGTTGTTGAAAGACTTGTTCTAGCCCCTTGAATGATGCGTGTCTGACATCCAGATGCACGGATCGCCGTACCCATCTATGCTGCAGTGCCCTAAAGCCGATCTCTCTCGGGTGTGTTTTGATTTGAAAAATTATTTTCAGTATATTTGTTTAATCATAAAAAAATTGAAAAATTATTTTCACAGATTTAAAAAAAATAAAGCGGTAAACAAAAACTCAAGCCGCATAATTTTTTTTTCAATTATTTTTTTCACCGAACTAAATAAACATAAATTTTTTTTTCAACCAAATAAGTATGGATGATTTTTTTTTTACAAACTAAATATTACAAGAAGAAATCTTTTTTTTCTACCTAAAACATTTTTTTTACCGAAAATTATTTTTCAAATTTGGCTTACAACTAAACACCCTCTCATGTTGGGACAAAAATTGTATAAACATCGTCCCCAAACTACTAGTTTGTGGATGGGCGTCTTGTGGCGAGTGAGCGCCCATCAGAAAAGAAAAAAAGAAAGAAAAAAATTGTGCGCCATATTTTAGAGAGAGAGAGAGAGAAATATGCAGATGAAAAGAAAGAGAGGGTGGGATGGGCGCGTGCTTGCCATTGCGGCGCCCATCCGAATCGTTCTCAAACTAGTAGTTTGGGAACCATCTCCAAACTAGTAGTTTGGAGACTATGTCCATACAATTTTTATCTCTCATGTTGGCTTTCTGGGACTTTCTGAACCTAGACAGGCACAGCGATCCGTGCAATTCTACGGCCTTCCGAGCTTTTTCAATTGCTGCTTTTCGTTGTCGGAATTGGTGGTGCCGTCGGGAGTGTAAATGAAAAACCAGTAGAAGCCGAGGCCGACCGTGAGGGCCGCGGCGCCCCAGACTAGTACAGCAACAGGGAGAGGCATCATAGCTGCCACTCTGTAGGAGAACATCACAGTTAAGAAAGAGGCGAGAAACCATACTGCAGTTCTGAGATGGCGCCGCCTCGGGGAATTGCGCGGTGCGGTTTCGTGCAGGTGAAGGCAGTAGAACAGGAGCAGCAGGTCGAGGAAGGAGAGGACGATGAAGGCCTCCAGCCATGGGTTGTCCCTCGCCCGATAGACCGCCACCGCGGTGTTGAAGGCGAGGAAGATCAAACCTGCGGACGGGAGCCTGGAGAAGGCGTCTAACGCCGGACGGGGCTGGGCGGGAGGAGGATTTGGATTTGGATTTGGATTTGGATTTGGATTTGGATTTTGATTTTGGTTTTGGTTGGTGTCCTGGCGGTTCTGTTCAGCATGAGCTTTCTCGTCTGCCATGGCTGCAAGAATGAATGGAGTAGGGGAAAAATTCCTTGCTAACTTAAACTAGAAATTAAAACATCGGATTTCAAAAAGCTTTTTTGTGCAGCAAATTAAGCGCTCAGTTTAGCCAAGGCCGAAAAAGGGCAGGATGGGAAATGAAGAAAAAGCTGGAATTTCTTTGGAACCTGATTGCCATGGTTTTAGTAGGGAAATCCTCTATTTATACCTGGGCGGTGAGTAGTTTTAAATATTAAAAAAAAAATAAAGTATAATTACCTATATACCCCTTAAAATTTTTCAAATATTTTTTTATATATTTCTATTTCTTTCTATTTTAAATATATTTTTTATATATTTTTTATAATTTAAAAATAATTTTGCTGTTAGTATCCGTAAAGTTATATTGGGTTAAATAATGATTAAATTTCTACGAGAGTTAAAAAGAAGTTAAAATAACTCTTTTGTTCCTAACTTGAGGGCAAATGAAAAAACTTTGTAACAGTAAAACAGTATATTTTAAAGGGCTAAAAATTAAATAATTTTTTTGTCCTTTAAATCAATAAAAAATTATTAACAGTAGAAATGTATATTTGAATGGACAAAATAATAATTTTACAGAAATAATGTTTGTTTCTAATAATTTACTAATAAAAGTTAATTTTAGAGATATATTTGAAATAAATTTGAAACGTTAAAAAAAAATATTTTTTATATTAATTTTTTAAGGAGAATAAAAAAAAAAAAGTAAAATTTTTAGAGAGTACGTAAGCAATTGCTGTTAATATTTGGCCAATTTGCATAAAAAATTCACTAATTTTGAGCTTTTGCAAAATCGGATTGTTTTTTTCAATTTTACAGATTTGGTTGCACTCTTTGAGACAGAACTTAGGGCCTGTTTGGCCTAGCTTCTGGAAAAGTGATTTCTGCAGAAGTGATTTTGGTTTGGAGAAGTGATTTTGATGAAAAGCTGTAGAGCGTTTGGGTGATTTTAGATAAAAGTGATTTTTCTGAAGTGATTTTTTAAAGCTGTTTGGCAAAAAATTTCTGATGTTTGCATATATAATATTTTTACTAAATTTTATTTTAAAATAATTTAAATTTTGAATTTTAATTAAAATTTTAAATTTTAATTAAAATTATAATTTTTAAATTTTAAATTTGGACAAAATAAATTTAAAATTTAAAATTTTGAAATTTGAATTTTTAAATCCTAAAATTTAAAATTAAAATTAAAATCTAAATTTTAAAATTTAAATTTTGAATTTTGTAATTTGAAAATTAAAACTTGTAATTTTATATTTTATATTTTTTATTTTCAAAATTTTAAATTTAAGTTTTAAAATCTAAAATGTCAAAATTTAAATTTTATCTTAAATTTAAAATTTGATATTTTGAATTTTAAAATTTAAAGTTTGAGATTTGAAACTTAAATTTTAAATTTAAAATCTAAATTTTAAATTTTAAATTTAAAAAGTTGAAATTTAAAAATTTGAATATGAATTTAAATTTTCAAATTTTAAATTTAAAGTTACATTTTTACTTTGAATCTAAAATGAAAATAAAAATTTGAAGTTTGAGTCCAAAAGCAGAATCAGTTTTGGAAAAGCAGCTTTTTTCTGCTTCTGATTCTGAAGCCTTCAAAATCAGTTTTCTGATTCTAAAAAGCAGAATCAGATTTTCCAGCAGTCATTGCCAAACGCTCTACTGAGCTCAGAAGTGATTTTGGGCCCAGAATCACTTCTGAAAAGCTAGGCCAAACACCCCCTTATACTTATTAGGATGTGAATTACACTCTTTAGAATAAAATTGCACTCTTTAGCTAAAATTTATACTATTTTTTTTTCTCTTCTTCTTCCTCCTCCTCCTTCCCCTCATCCTCATCCTCATCCTCCTCCACCCCTAGAGTCGCTGAGATCGGACCCTGAGGGACTGTCGGGGCTGAGGCAGAGCCCTGCCGACGCCACGGGCCCGGCGTTGCTCGCCCGCTTCATCGGCTGGGGCCGCCGCCTCATCGTCTCCAAAATCCGACGCGGCGGAGGCGTTGCCGGTGGTTGCGATCCTGGCGGCGATGTACTTGCGCTTGAGGGTGGAGTTCCAGTGGTTCTTGATGGTGTTGTCAGTGCAGCCAGAGAGGAGGCGGGCGATGGTGGTCCACTTGTTGCCGAAGCGGCGGTGGGCACGGATTATGGCTACCACCTCCGACGACGTCATGGCGTTCCAGCGCCCGGTGGAGGAGGAGGGCCTGCCCCTCGACGTCGCAGCGCCCTGATACAGGCGCTCCTTTACCGGTTGGGGGCAGATGAGGATGGGGGTGGAGGAGGGATGAGGATGAGAGGAAGGAGGAGGAGGAAGAAGAGAAAAAGAAATACTGTAAATTTCATCTAAATAGTACGATTTTAGCCTAAAGAGTGTAAATCTCATCCCAAAAAGTGCAAGTTCTATCTCAAAGAGTGTAATTTTTATTAAAACAGTGTAAATTTTTTTTAAACAGTGTAATTTTATTTTAACAGTACAATTCATCTTCATCTTCTTTCTTCTATAATTTTGTCTTTATTTTTTTTCTTCTATAATTTTGTTGTTGTCACGATCTCTCCCTGGCCCTCTATCGCAGCCACCGCTCTCGTCGGAGTGTTAACTATTTTTCTCCTCCTCCCTCGCCGGAGTGTTAACTATTTTTCTTCCCCTCTCTCGGCTCCGAGAAACACTTCCTCTTCGTCGCCGACGGCGGGTTCAAGGAGTGGGTTTGGCGGGTAGAAAATCTGCTGCATTGGAGGTGAAGAGCGAAGGCCTGAAGAGGACACGATACCGTCCTCACTATCGGCGAGGGCGAGAGAGTGAGGGGCAGAGGCGAGTCAGGCCGTTTCCGCCTCCGCCTCCGTCGCCTTCTTCGGAGAGGAAAAAAAAAAGAACGAGAAAAAAAAAAAGAGTGAAAAATGAATAAGAATATTTTGATCAATTTGTTGAAAATTTGAACCGAATTTGTAAAATAAAAAACTAGTGAATTTTTTATGCAAATTGGGCTTAATATTTATATTTTCACTAGGGTGTGTTTGGTTCCACGTAAAACTGTGAAAAAAAATTTCGGTGGAAAATTTTTTTTCCGAGGAAAATAAGTTTTACGCTCTCTGGTATTTGGTTTGTAGGAAAAAAAAATAGTTTTTCGTTAATGGGAGGAAAAAAAAGAGAGAAAAAATTATTATATATATATTTATTTTTTGTATATTATATATATTATAAATATATAATAATTATCATATTACATATATTAGTATTATAATTTATATTTATAAATAAAATATATTTAAAAAAATATATTATACAAATAATTAAGTATGATAAATTGATAAGTAGTTAATATAATAAATAATTACAAATTTATAAATAAAATATTATATAATAATATCTCTATATAAAATTAAAAAAACTATATATATAATATAATAAATAAATAAATATTTATAAATAAAATTATATATATATATATATATATAAACTGAGAGGGAGGTCTACCGTGGACCTCCCTCTCATGCGGTCCACGAGGCTGAAGTGGCCTCGTGGACCGCGTGAAAACACGCGATGAGCCGCGATTTTGCGGCTCCGGCTTTTCGTTTTCCGCCGTTGTCGGGCGGAAAACGAAAGGTGAGATTTTTGCCAAACAAGTAAAACTATTTGTTACAGAAAATTTTTTTATGTCGAACTAAATGAACTGCACATTAATTTTCCTCCGAATTTTTTTTTTCCACCCTCTTTTACATCAAACCAAACACAGCCTAAGATGCCTTTGGTTTTTTCGTACATTACAAAACTCCGTATGAATAATACGAGCCCACCGTCTCGAGGTTTCTATATTCGACTCGGTTTCACGCCAGTTGGCATCAACTATTCTTTTCTCGGGAATAATCCCCCTTTTTTTTTTTGTATTTTGAATCAAGAATGATCCGCTTTGGAAGATATGAGCTCCCGGTTTCACGCCAGTTGGCATCAACTATTCTTTTCTCGGGAATAATTCTCTTTTTTTTTTTTTTGGTATTTTGAATCAAGAATGATCCGCTTTGGAAGATACGAGCTCCGATATACGCCTACGGGCTGTCACCGTCAAAATGGGAAAAAAAACAGGGGGCTCAGATAAGTATTTATAGACCACTAGTTAAGGCCTGCTCAATATGGCAGGAAGATAATATTATAGTTATTTTTTAAAATATATATATATTTTTATATATATGTATAATTATATAAGTATATAAAATTAAATATAATTAAGCAGAATAAAAAATAATTAAAAAATAAAATTTAAAAGAGAAGTAAGAAAGTTGAAAGAAATTATAACTAAAATAACCAACCAAATAGAAAATTAATAAATTCAGAGGCAAAGCAATGCATAAAAAAAAAAAAAACGCATTAAACTTACAATCTGAGATACTGACGATAGTACTCTCATAGTAATTTGAAAATAAACACAAATTACAGTCGAAGTACCAATCTTTTGAGATGATGATACAAATATTCAATTTGATAGCTCAAAACTAGCTGTTCTTAGATTTAATTTAAGTTTGAAATCAAAATTTAGATTTAATTTAAAATTCAAATTTAAATTTTAAGTTCAAATTATAATTCAAAATTCTGAATTCTAATTATTTTAAAATTTTAATTTTCATATTAATTTCAAATTTAAATTTCAAATTTTGAATCTTTATTTTGGGGACTTTGACATGTAAAGAATACTAAAGATAAAAAGTAGTTGAAAGATTGGGTACTAATATGCAATTAAAGATCAAGTCTTATTCTAATATAAATTTCGAATTTAGATTTAAATTTTAAAAAATTTATTTTAGAAGACTAAATTGAAAAATATGCAATGTTTAGGGGCTAAGATTATCTTATAGAACAAAGTCAAGTAAACGCTAATATGATAATTTTATTAATCATAAAATTGCTTGTAACGGCTGGCACGTAATCACAATAAAATTAAAAGTTCGAAAAATTGATTGTAAAAAAATAATTAGAAATCAAAATAAAATTAATACAAAGTTCGAGACCATAATATAATTAACCTTTAATTAAAATAGATGTGGGTCCCACAATTTCGAAATCTTTTTTAGGATTCTGATTTCATGTATTTAATTAATTAATAATTAATTAATTATATATATATATATAGAGTCCGACTGGTATACTTAAGTAGCACGGAAGCCTCCGTGCTACCAAGTTGTTTTTGATGATGCGGCTTTCAAATCGATGATCGGCTCCGCTAGGCTTGATCTACACTATTGAAAATGTTAGGAAACTAAATTTCATAATTTTTTGATATTATTTACCTATCAAACGAGTAGTCGAAAAATGAATGGCTGAAAATAAAAATTTCATAAAAAATAATGATAAAAGGCTTAAATTTAAGATCAGAGATACTGATCTTACTCTAAATAGCTCGAAGAATTTTCTATAAAAATTTTATCAGATTTGGATTGTTTTACACCGTTAAACTTACAAACGCATCTCATCTACCATTGAAATTGTAAATTTTGAGACCCTTTGATTACTAGCCAAATAATGTCGAAAAATTATAAAATTTAGTTTCCAAACACTTTTAATAGTGTAGATCAAGTCTAGCGGAGCCGATCGTCGATTTGGAAGCCGCATCATCGAAAACAACTTGGTAGTACGGAGGCCTCCGTGCTACCGATAGTATACCAGCCTAGCTCTCTCTCTCTCTATATATATATATATATATATTGTTGGCGGGACCTACCACCCACCCACACCTCCCCTGCTTACGTGGGGGCAGGGGAGGCTTTGCTTTCCCAATTCATAATATTATATTATTATATGAATGAATATGAATATCGTTTTTTATTTTTTTAAAATTTGTTTTTTCAGTATAGCCTTAAGGCCGGTTGTGTCGTCTTTTTCTTTTTTGTTCTTTTGAGAGTAGTGCAAAGCAGGCACAATCCATCCAATCAAACAAATAATTAGAAACAAAGAGAAACATAAAAGTATATGAATCATCGCCCAAGTCACTGCCTCTCTTGAAAGTTGAAAGCAAATACGCTTCAACGCTAAATGTTCCAGCAATAATTATGTTAAACGAAGTTTCATCGGCGATAGTGTGTAGGAATTGCCGAGTTATTTCATGTAAAATTAATATTATCTAATTAAATCTCAGACAATAAAAAGATGATTCAATGCAATGGATAGGTGCGAATTCTACGTAGGAAAAGCTGAGCTCATCTTTGTATCTACTATATATATATATATATATATATATATATATATATATTTTAAAAGCAGTACAACGGCTATATTTTGCAAGTTCCCGCCTACTTAGTATTCAAATGTATAATAATAGTACAAAAATATACAATCGGAGCTGTTGCACCTAATCTGTTTGGACAATTAGATGACCCAACTCCATTTGTCGGAGTACATCACGGATCTCAACATGTCGCTCGAATCAGAATTGACTCTATTCTTATTTTTTCTTATTTAAATTGTAGGCTGTATGAATATATTGCTCTTCTCACTGTATCCACTTTAAAATTACAAATATATTAAGAAGTAAAAAAAAAAAACTATTATTTTTTTTGAAAAATATTATTCATTAAATATTAACTTACCCACGGTAAATCTAGTAAATATGAGGTTTTCCTCCCGTTTCGTTAATGTTCTTGAGGTGGCATTGCGCTTGGAACGAAGCAGAATAATGTTGGATAATAATTTCGCGTTTTTCTAACAAGTAAAATTTGATGCTCGAACAATTTGCAGAGATGTGATATTCATTTTTTATTGTTTTTAATCTCTTGAAAGAAAGATATTAAATATAAATATTAAAAATATCGTTGTTTCATGATTTTAATTTTTGGAAAATAATAATTATTTTTCATTTATAACTACTATGCTTTGGACAAATCCTTTTATACTCGAATGTAATTTCAGCTGCGGATGCATACCTCGTTGCTGTTTTAGTAATGGCTTAATTATATTCTACTTTATTATACTCTAGTGTTATTTTCATTTATAATATTATAATATCTTTTGAAAGACATCATTGAATTGTTGTATTTTATCAATCTCTACGCTATATTTTACCTAGATATTTTAATTTTCTACCTTATATTATTTTTTATTCTCATAAATAGCATTAAATTATTTTTTCGCCAATTTTTATATTACTGTTAACAAATTTATTATTTTAGACAAAATCTAACAATCTTATTAAAAGATATTAGTTAAATAGTAAGAAAAATATTACTGTCTCTAAGATAGATTTAGTAAAAATTTCTATCAAGTTATTTTTAATTATTTTTATATATCTTGTTATTTTTTCGTCAAAATGAGTTGAATATGTGCTCTCTCATTTTTAATCAGTATTTTTTTAAAAAAAATTTATAAATATATAAGTTTATTGCTTATAATGTAGAAATTAAAAAAATAATAATTAAATAGTGTCTTTGGGGAAAAAAAAGAATATAGTAGAAAAAGTAAAAAGAATATAGCAGAATATAGTATAATTAAGTGTTAGGGCGACTATCCTTTCCAAAGTTTTTAAATTTTTGGCTCTTAGATTAAGAATTATAAGATTAGTATGTTAAAAAATTGACTAAAAATAATTAAAAAAATTGATCTAAGAGTTAAAAAATTGAAGCACCAATTTTTCATCCTTCTGCAAACACTGGACTCTAATTAAGTAATACTACAAAGTTATTTTATGAGGAGTCAATGCCATGTCTAGTCTTATTGAATTTTTTTTTTTTTCAATCTAGTTTTCTTTTCAAAAAAATTTATAATCTAGCCTTATTTATATGTATTAAAAAAAAGAGGTAACTTAATAATAATTATGTGTTAATTAAGAGAGAGAAAATAATTTTTCTCTCTCTTCTCTTCTACTCCCCAACACCACCCCCACTCTCTCTCTCCCCTCCCCACCCACGCCTCTCTCTCCCCACCCCGGCACCCCCTACTCTCTCTACACCTCATCCCCCTCACTCTCTCTTTAGTCTCTCCCCTCTCTAGGGGTGGAAACGAGCCAAGCTTGAGCGAGCCTAAATTTAGGTTCAAGCTTGGTTTGAAATTAATTCGAGCCGAGCTCGAGCGAGTCTAACTTCGAGTCGAGTGAGCTCGAGCCCTAGACGAGCCGCTTGAAATTCTTAACATCATACAATCTATTATTTAATTTTTATAAAATATTATCTAAAATTTGATACAAAAATATATCTAATAGTTAAACATACAAAATAAATGCATGAAATATAATATTATAATGTTAAAAATATAATTTAGGAGAAGCGACTCAACAAGCAAGTGAAAAAGAGAGAGAGCAATTATAGTAGAATTTTGCTGGTTTGATTTTATGGGTCCAATAACATAAACTCTATATACACATAATTAAAATATATAATATTTATTATTATATATAATTAAAATATATATTATATATAATTATATATATATAGAGTCCGGCTATTATACTCTTATGAGTATAGATACTTTGTACTCATATATTTTCGACTGTTAAATCTATCCATTTGATCATTTCCACCCGTTAAATCATACTATTAAATATATATATAGATTTAGGCTACTATACTATTAATAGTAACAAGCGCTTGATGCTATTAGGTTTCGGCCCTTGGGTGAAAGGATGTGCGGTTAGGATGATAGTGGTCCCCTAGGGTTGAGTGGATGGTTGGTTGAATAGTATGATCTAACTGGTGGAAATGGTCAAAGTGATAGATCGTGGAAAACTCAATAGCACTAAAAAATACTTAGTGCTATTGAGTTTTCCACCGTTAGATCCATCTCGTTAATTATTTTCACCCGTTAAATCATACTTTCAACCAACCACCCACTCAACCCTAAGGGACGCTATCATCCTAACCGTACATCCTTTCATCTAAAGGCCAAAAATATAATAGCACCAATAATTTGGTGCTATTAATATTATAGTAGGCTAGTTATTTTTATATATAAGTATACCAGCCCTACTCTCCACTCCCACACACTCTCTACTTAATTATTATTAAATATTAGCATGTGGGGCATAGAGAGAGAGTTTGTGCGTGTGTGGGTGGGGAGAGAGAGAGTGGAGCGGGAGAGAGTGGGGGTGCTGGGGTGGGGAGAGAGAGGCCTCTGGGTGGGGAGGAGAGAGAGAAATATTTTTTTTCTAATTAACACACAATTATTATTAAGTTTTTTTTTTTCTTAATGCATACAAATAAGGTTTGGTTGAAATTTTTTTTTAAAAAAAAATTAGATTGAAAATATATTTTTTCAATGAGGCTAGAAACGGCATTGACTCTTTTATGAGATTCTTTTTGTTTCGTAGGGGGGAGATTCTGGAAAGCGGAAACTGTATGTTTAGGAGAAAGCAGGAAATAAGATAAAAAAAATAAATCGTGATGGAGACATGGGAAGCTTCGCGGAACTTTCCTCCAACGACTCTTTCCAGTCAAAAAACAGATCAGAACATCCAAGAGTGGAGACCCGGCATGTACTTTTTGGGCAGCGGAAAGGTACGCTCCTCGAACGGATGTAATTTTTGCATCTTTCTTATTCGAGTGTTCTACTTTTAAACTTTTGTTTTACTGAAAGTTAAACAATTTTTTGTAAATCTTTAGGCTTCGTTTGGTTCGGGGTTAAGTAAGAATTGGTTATTCCAGGGATAGGGTTAAGTTCAGGGTTAAGCCTGGAATAGACCAATTTTACGTTTGGATGAAAATTGAGTTGTTCCCGGGATTAAAAAAAATAGCGTTTGGATAGATTAGATGGAATAAGAAGAATAGTGGGTAATTATAAATAGAAAATAATGATTTGGCCCTAATTATTATATTTGAAATTAAATTTTTTATTTTATATTTAAAATTTTAAATTTAAATAGTTAACTTTTATAAAATTAAAAAATTCAAGTATAAAATTTTAAATATAAAAATTTCAAATTTAAATTATTAAAAATAATAATTTAAATTTAAAATTTAATATTTAAAATTTAAAATTTAAAAATATAAATATATATTCTAAGATTACAAATTATAAATTTTGAAATTTCAAATATAAAATATTAAATTTAAAATTAAATAATAAAAAATAATAATTTAAATTTTAAATTTTAAAATCTAAATTTAAAATTTAAAATTTAAAATATTAATTTTAAAATATTAATTTTAAGATTACAAATTTTAAATTTTAAAAATTTAAAATTTTAAATTAAAATTTTAAATTTATATTAAAAACTAAATTGGGGTGGGATTAACTTTAATCCCACCCCAATTCTAGGGGGTGGGGGGTTTGCTAACCCCACCTATCATGGGGTTATCCTGGAATAACCCCTTGCACCTATCATGGGATTATCCTGGGATAACCCCAAGGGGTGGGGTTAACAAACCCCACCCCCTCTTTTTCTTGTTTGGGGTTAAAGGGATGGTTAACCCCCTTAATCCCCTTTTAACCCCGAACCAAACGGTAGCTTAAGCATTTGGGGTGTAAAATATATACTCAGCTACAGATATGCAAATAGCATTTTTATTTTCATTTTATTTAACATTAATTAATCGGGGATGCCCAATGAGTAATAGTAGGTGGCACTAATTCATCAAGTGGTAGCCGCTAATATGATGGGCGGCGCCCCACCCTCGTGCTTTCAGCATAATCTAGGCATATAAATTAAAAACCATGTCACAAAGTTGGAATAAAATATTTAATAATATTTTATTCTGTGTATATATATCTATATTTTTTTGCGTTGTTGAAAATTAGAAAAATAATTTTTACTTTTTAAAAAGTTTTAATTAGTGTCCATAATGATAAGAGAAGTCAGTTCCATTTACAAGACTAATTATTTTCGTCATCTTTTAGATACTATATTATATATTAGAATAGAGTCTCAAAATATTGAGATAGATTAACTATAAAATAATTTTATATATTATTAATATACGGATCATAGTGATCTATTAAAATACGTACATAAATTAATAAAAAGTTTATATTATAAATATCAACATCTCAAGTGGCCCAATTTGCAAGAATAAAAGAACCGTTTTTCACGCCAACTGATTAGATTGCCACGAAAGCCATCTCTTACCAAAAGTCTAAAGTCTCCGTTCTGACAAAAGATAGGTTAAAAAAGAAAAACAACTCTCAAATAAGAAAAAATTTAGAATGCACCGGATATATCGGTGACGGGATGTTCCAAACTAATTAAATTTTTTTTCTTTTCAAAATATATATCCCATCATGATAATAAAAAATATTTTATTATTTTTTTAAAAAAATATATAGATATAATTTGTTTGTTATTGATGACGTGGTACAAGCAGACCCAGTAAACTTCCTCCTCAAATAGAAGAAAACTTTCGGAATCCTACTTTCAGGTTAACGCAAAAGCGTGGCATAATTATCCAACACGAGAGATAGAATCTGTAAAAGGGGAAGATATGATGATGTCAAGGATTTTTTTTAAAAAAATTCTTTTGTAAAGCCAAGGGTCCGTTTTGACGATAAATAGTTGAGTGGGAATCAATTTTTTGATAATAAAAGCCTCTTGTGGGAATGAAGTTTCCCGCTCAAGTTTTGTCCGTGGTTAAGGGGTAGCTATAACCACGGCAGCGACCTTTATTTGTTTCTGGTGAACCGAACAATAGCTGACTAAGAAACGTTCTTAAAACAAGCGGGCCATGTGAAACCTACCCTGCACAACTAAGTCAGTCACCAAGAGCTATCTATCTATCTATTTAAGAGTTAAAAGGACGTGCTCAGCTTCGACTATGACAATATTTTATTCATCTCTCTTTTCCACTTCTTTTCCCCTATCTAGTCTTTGTTGAACATTATTTCAGTTCAAAGCAATGATATCTATATATTTTGTTATTTATTGAAAATTTTCATTTTTAACTCATTTTATCAATTTTAATTTTTAAAAAGTATATACGTATTTGAGTTTCGGAGAAACTTTAGGACGATAGATGTATAAAATTTACACATATATATATATAGTTATATATAGGTAGGATGTGTTTTCAGTCCATTAGGCGCCATTCAATGGTACATCGGTAAAATCATGCGCGCATACCTTCTAAACAGGATACTTACACTAAAATGCCTTCCCAATTACAGAGGTTGATTGATTTAGATAAGAAAAATCAATTTGAAAGTACCAGATTAAATCAGTTAATTAGAGATGTGGTGTAAAATCATATTATAGGGCTCGGATTAACGCAAAAATTTAAATCGTTAGGTGAGGAAACCTCACATTTGTACATATGTATGAGACTGCTAATTCACGTCTAATACGAAAATAATATTTATTATTTTAATTTTTTGCTTGGAAAAATTCAGATAGAAATTAAGCAGTTCCTGGAAAGAAGCCGGAGATGCCCAATGTACGAACAGAAACGTGCCGTGCACGCAATTGGTTTATGTCACTTTACTTAATTCGTGCAACATCACATGACTGACTATATGACACGACTTTGTAAATTATTGTTGGCTTCCGCGTGCAAGTAACATGCGCACGACTGATTCAATAATTTTCCGTTCTTGCAATTTTTATATTTTAGCGCGTAAAAAAAAAAAAAAATCTGATGATTAATAATTAAAATTTAAAAATTTAAAGTTTTATTATTTTATATTTGAAATAATTTTTTTTTAAAAAGTGAATGAATTGAATAACAAGCTGTCTTTACTGAAAAAAAATATTTATTTTTTTGGTGGTGCTCCAAGCCCACTTTTTTTCTCATATAATATTAATTAAAATTATTGAATTAGCTCTCAACATCAATTGATCTTTGTAAAAAATGTACCTATCAGTGGAATATTATCAGCCTAAGAAAAATTCAAGACCTTCACAAATTTAAATACGAACTTAGGGCAGTTTTGGAGCGATTGTAAGGCTTCCGTTTGGAAGCATGATGGCGTGGGCGGCTGCCTGCATGGCGTGTCGGAAAACAAGCGCTACGTTGGTGAGAACATTTTATATAATTCTTATCCTATCATGCAAGCCAATGTAATATTTGTCACGTAATACGCTGAGTAATTACTTATTTATCGCTTACCCCTTGCATTCTGGTAGTAATATTAGAAACGGAATCTATTTTGCATTCTTTTCCCATCCGTACGTAGACTTGCTGCTGGTGCTAGTTTTTCTTTCTTCAACCATAAAAAAATGTGTATATGTTCACGATCAGTTTTTTATAGGCACAAACTTTGTCAGACGATTCCCATTGGTCGAGGCCATCGTTTTCCACGATGTGATAACTTAAACCTAATCTAACGCAAGAACCAAGAAAAGTCACAAGCTAGGGCAGGAAATAGGTCATTTTCGTGACGCGTTGTTCACCCAATCTTCTTAAATAAATGTCACGTCACTCGACGTTTTTAATCTTACGAGACTACTATTAATCGTTGTTTAGTTGCCAGTTGTTCAACCAGAATTAAATGGACGGCTCCCTTCCGTCGACTCCTCTAAACATTGCGAAGTCTTTTTTTTTTTTTTGTCTTTTTCGTAAAGAGTGTTTCAGAAAATGACACAACAATTGCGCTGTAAACTACAAGCATAAACTGTCGGCATGCTAAGATTATTCTATTACACCCCGTTTGATCGGGAGACAAGGATCGAAATAAGAGATTATCTTTTTTTATTTTTCAAACACTAACACCCAGTTTGAATTGGGTATAAGAGGGGGATAAAGTCTTATTCTTCCCTCTTGTATCCAAACATCAATTGGGATGGGTGGCAACTATTATTCCCACCCAACCAGGATAATCCGGTACAGGGTGGGAACAATAGTTCCCACCCTCTTGTTCCCAGATAGAGAGAGAGAGAGAGAGAGAGATTTGTTTTAAATTACAATTTAAAATTTAAAATTTTAAAATTGTAATCTTAAAATATAAATTTATAATTTATAATTCTAAATTTTAAATTTTAAATTTGATATTTTAAACATTTTAATTTTAAATTTTAAATTTTAAATTTTAAATTTAAAAGTAAAAAATTAAATTTAAAATAATAAATGCAAAAATTAAAAATTTAATATTCAAATATAAAGAAAGGGGTAATCTTCATCCATTATTCTTTTTATTCTATCTTATCTATCCAAACGCTATTTTTTTATTCTCGGGAACAACCTAATCTTCATCCAAACGCAAAATTGATCTAGTTCTCGCTTATACCTGAATTTGTATCTATTTATGGAATAAATAGTTTTTACTTATACCCGAACCAAACGAAGTCTAAATGTTAATGATTGTCCCCACCCTTAGCGGGCCTACTAATTTCCACCCTTAGATGGATATGAGTGAAAACAGCTGATCCACTCTTATTTTTATTTTTAAAATTTAAAATTTAAAAAATTAAATTTTAAATTTTAAAATTTTATAATCTCAAAATAAAAGTTTATAATTTTAAATTTTGAATTTTAAATTTGATATTTTACATTTTTCAAATTTAAATTTGATCTTAAATTTGAAATTTAAAATTTAAAAATATAAAATTAGAGATTTTAAATTTTAAATTTTAATTTTTTTGAAATTTAAATATTAAAATTTAAAAATTAAAAATTTAAAATTTAAAAATTTAAATTCAAATATAATGAAAGGAGTAATATCATTATTTTTTATTTTTAACTATCCACTATTCTTCTTATTCCATCTTTATCTATCCCGACGCTATTTTTTCTTATTCTCGAGAACAATTCAATTTTCATCCAAATACAAAATTTGTCTAATTCTTGTTTATACATAAACTTGTACCTACTCCTGAAATAAGCAGTTTTACTTATGTCCGAACCAAACGAAGTTTAAAGAAATGGTTTGGTTCAAATTTTATAATACTTTGAACATATTATAAATTTTATATTTAAAATGATAAGTTTTTAATCAATTTATTATGCCAAGAAACATATTATATTCTAATTAGTGGAGCTCTAATGATTTTCTCAAATATCACAAGAAATTCAAAGAGGAGAAAAATTGAGACACCAAATTCTCATCAATTTCTCTTTTCTCTCTCACCCTAATTATTCATCAAAATTGATAGATGAATAGAAAGTTAGGAGCACAAGAGCTGCTGTACTCTTAATAGCACAGTAGCCTTACTCCTAGTATTCCCTTTAGTTAGGAATCTACGATGATTTTACTATTTCACCAACATCTTTTATAATTATCCAACTTAAATTGAATGAAAATAATTTAAATATTTTTATTTGAATATATAGGAGATTAATACTAAAATATTACAAATTCTGGACTAAACAGATAAATTAGTGTCATCACCTTGATCTAGTATAGTTTGTAGGTACCTTTCCTCCAAATAATATAAATTAGAATTAAATACTTTTTCGAGCAAAAAGTGTGTATTCGTGTCTTATGAACGTCTTAAAGGAAAAAAGTTCCAAAGTACATTAATTTTTCTTAAAGATGTGAACGGTAAATAAAATCGGAGCTGATAAATGATGACACTCATCCAAAATATATACAAGTTATGCATGATTCTTATGTTTATTTAATCTGTAATATCTACTTTCAACACCTTACGTAGATACGTGTTAGGCCCTAAATTAGGCAATACTAGCAACAGGGATATCTAATCTAATGTAGTTACGTGATATTTACATATTAAACCATTTTCGATATGCAGTATAGAACCAACTTACGTGGATGGTAGGTGCTACTGGCACATGGCACAATCAACTTTGTGTGCTAGGTGCAACTATAGCACAAGAATAAGGAGATCGAAGAAGAAGAAAGTAGAAGAAGATGACGAAGAAGCACAAAGAAAGAAATACAAAAGTGGAAAGAAGAAGGAAGAAGAGGATTAAGAAGATAATGAAAGATGATGAAGAAGAAGAAACAGATAAAGAAAGGTGAACAAAAGGAGAGATACATGAGGAGGAGTAGAAGAAGAAAAAGAAGAAGAAATTAAGAAGAAAAGCATAAAAAAAAAAAGAGAACAAGAATGAAGAGAGGAGAAGAAGAATAAGAAGGCGAAAGAAACAGAAGTAGAAGAAGAAGAGCAAAGAAGAAAGAAGGAGAAAGCTGAAGAATGAAAAGAAGAAGAAGAAGAAGATAGATGGAGAGGAGGAGAAGGAGAAGAAGGCATTAGTGGCCGGCTAGAAATAAGAGCTGTTAAACAAGTTTTCATACTGTGTGAAAAGCGCTTGAACCAACTCAAAATTACAAGCTAATACCCTTGTGCATTGCATATAGGCCAAGATTTTATTATTTTCTTTTATAGATAAATTACACTTTTGGTCCTCAAACTATTAGGCCCTAGTCACTTTAGTGCCCAAACTTTAAATTATTATAAGTTTTAACTTAAATTTTTTGAATTATTGCAATCAAGTATCACAACCTAATTTTTTGAATAAATATTGACGACTCATAATTAATATAGAAGTGATATAGTATTTTAGTTGTTATTGCATCATCAATTACGATATTGTTGTATTACTTCTATATTAGTAATTCATCAATATTTAGTTAAAAGAAATTAGATTGTAGGATTTGCTTGTAACAATTCTAAAAATTCGTATACGAAATTGTAACAAATTGAAGTTTGAGTTCTAAAGTGTCACGAATAGTTTATTCTTTTTGTTTTTATTCAACATGAGTTTATTATTCTAATTAACAAACTTTAGGTTGTTTAAATAAAATAGTTGTTCAATTTTTTAAAATTTTGATTTTACAGTCTAATATTTTAATTTATTTCGTAAAGTCATTTGATGACTCTAAAAAATATAGCTTACATTCGCTTTATTCGTACAACCATATTTTGCGTCTTTATTTATCCTGCATCTCATCTAATGGCTCAATCTCCACTGCCCAATGATTTATGGATTTTCTTACTTAATAAAGAAAAAAATTGGTGGATCAAAAATATGGGATGTATAATGGACAGATGATATGCAGTGCACAAATATACAGATGCGCCAGGTGCAGATAAAAATATTCTCAAAAGACAAATCAAATAAATTAAAAAATTAATTAGATAAGAAAATTAAAATTTTAATTATTAGTTTGTTGTATCCAAAGGACTCGAAAGTTTGATCAACTTTATACATTTTTTACGTAGATATAGAAAATTCAATTTAAATTATTAGAATCCTATTTGAATGTCGGTATAAAAATTTTCTCTTGTAAATGACAGCTAAGAGTTTAATTTTTGCCTCCCAAAAGATTTTAGTACCTATAATACAATAGAATAGTATGTTTCACATATAAAATGACTTATTTTATTCTGAAAATATAATTTTCTAGATTTTCTTTTTTTATTGTCGAAACAGTTGGGTAAAATACCTCTACCAAAAATGTGACACTTTCTCTTGTTCGTAAGAAACAAGCATCATTGATCGGAAGTAACAACATATGCGAGACAGCAGCCGTGAATACACCAACAACCCACCACACCATCAGCATCTAACAAATTTTCTACTTTTACCGACCGTCCCTAGCGCAAGTGGCAAAGGGCTTGGTGGTTGGTACCCGAGATTTCGATTTCGAATCCTAGTTGATATTCACATTTCCAGCTAAGTTTATTTTCAAAAAAAATAAACGAAGCGGGTAGCATGCTACCTTTCTCTCAAAAAAAAAAAAAAAAAACAAATTTTCTACTCTTGCAGGCGAACTTGCAAAGTAGCTAGGTCGGGAAGACTAGGAATAAGTTAGGTTATTTGAGAGACTAGCTGGGAATAAGCTAATGATCTTTGAAGTATCTCCCTCCCTCAACAAATTAATTAAAGAGGAGGTGGCCAAATTACTCAACTGTACGTGAAGCTAGATTTAATGTGGACAAGAAGATACTATTAGCTAGGGTTTTGTATTGAAGTTTTTGGGCTACTAAGCCTGTAAAATTTTTTAAATATAAAAATAGGCATTCAAAATTTTTATTTGTAAAAATAGGCTGATAAAAGCGATGAATCATTTATCGCTTTCGAAAAGCGGTGAATCATTTACCGCTTTTACCCTAATTTATATATTTTATACATCCAAACTTCAAAAGATGTATATTATTAAACACTAAAAATAATTTTAATTATTTGAAAAAAGCGGTGAATGATTTACCGTATTTAGAAAGTGATAATTCATTCACCATATAGACCTAATTTTGTAAATAAATTTTTTAGAGGATTATTTTTTATAATTATAGTATTTTTCAAGTCTATTAATTAAAAAAAAAATTGCATCTTTATTTCATTAGTGACCACACCACCCACACAATATTGTTGCGGGCATTATAATATAAAAATATAAACATAAAAGTAAGATCGGCCGAGTTGGGTATGCTTGTCAAAGATGTTTCATATAAGAATATATATAATAATGTTAGGGGTTATCAGGCGAGCCCAAAATCATCTGGTCTAGGAATGTAACACATCTTTTGAAATTCATCCAGTCTAAAATCGAATGTCTATCATTTATGTAAATTCTTAACAATCTCTTTCACTTGCGTACATGTAAATCAATCAACTCTATACGTTAAACTCAATCCTCTACTTTTTCAAGCCTTGCATCGAGTCACCCTCACGTTTTCTCCACCATGCGCATGTGGTATTTTAAGTTCTTTGCAAGTCACCGTAAACTCTCTCACTGGAGCATATACATCTAACACGTTTTTTTTTTTTGTAAATTAAACTATCAGGCTCTTTATGGATCCTGCTCAACTTGAGACTACGTACCTAACCTCTAAAACTTGAGGAAGTCTACTGTGTCATGCTTACATCACGTCATCAATAACAAGTCAATCATATCTTTTTTTTTAAAAAAAATAAAAATAAAAATATTTTTTTATAATCATGATGGGACATATATTTAAAAAAAAAAATTTGATTGATTTGAAACGCCACGTCACTGATATATTCGGTACATTCTAGAACTTTTCCAAAATCTCGGTCTTTTTCTTGAGTGCAACAACTATCATGTCATACTTTTATGATTTTTTGTGAGCGTTCCATGATTATAATGTAGGCATCGTCGCCGTATATGTTGAGTAGACTACCGTATTTGCTACCATCGTATTCTTTTTCTGTTTTGATTATATGCATATTAGTTCATTATTTTTTTACATTTGCAATCAATTTTAAAAAAAATATTTAAATAATTTCCTTATATTATTAGAACTTTTTTTGTCGTATAATTATATATATATTGTATAAGAAGCTTAATATTTGTTGCAAACTCAAGCTCTCAAGCTTCAGTTGCATCATATACATCAAAGCCATACTTCTCCATTGTTTTGCATCGACCCTCTTTAATTTTCTATTGTATAGCTCGGCATCAGGCACTAAATCGGCTCATTATTATAATGCACAAATGTATTTGTAACAGTAAATTATATATGAATTTAAGTGAAATTTTTCTTAAAAAATAATAATTTAGGATCTCTTTTATCGAACTTGAATATATTTATTTGAGAAGAAGTTACTTACCTCTCCTGGCCTGCGCACAACTTTCCATTTTCGGCAACGTGGATAGCTCCAATTAATTATCATTCCCTTCGTTCCTTCTCCTCCTCGCTTGCTCCTCCTCTTCCGCAAACCATCGAACACTTGATGGGCGTGAACGGTGAAGTGAAACTCACTCACGACAAATCGCTCCTTCATTCGTACGCTCATGTTTTAACCATGCAAGTAAATATATAAATAAATAAATATAAAGAGTTATGGACACGGAGAGAGAGAGAGCGGGAGAGATATGGGGGGATCGGGAGAGAGCTTGGCGCGGCCACCTCCTCGATGCTCGGCACCGTTGATTCCTCCGATGTGGGCGGAGACGGCGGAATCCATCGCCTACGATTCCGCCACGTGGCCTCCCCCCATTGCCTTGGTTTGTGGGCCCGGAAACAGTGGCAAGTCCACTTTTTCGCGCCTCCTCCTCAACACCCTTTTAGAAAGGTCTCTGTAGCGACTCATTGTTGCTCTCAATTTTAAGAGCTCGTCATAACAGTGTCACTATTGTAAAGTACATTAATTAGTATTATTACATATTTTTCTTCTTACAAAATTTTAAATTAGTGTTTATATATCTTTGTTGAGGTTAACTGTCGCGCTAATTTATATATTTTTATAATTTCAGAATTCATACAGGATGACATTAAGTAGCGGTAGAATAGAGACAAAAACAATGATAAATGATAGTAAAAATATTTTGGTAGCTTTTTTTTTTTTTTTTTTTTTTTTTTTTTCCAGGACAGTGTGATCTTTTTAACTTTGAAAAACTTAAATTTAGCAGAAAAGGATAATGCTCAAATTTTAAATATCTATTGAAATAAATTTGATAATTATAATTTTCCAGTACCTTATTAAAATGGGCTTTACTATGAGTTTATTTTCACGTTGGATACAGGTATAAGAGAGTGGGGTATTTGGATACGGATGTGGGACAACCGGAGTTCGCTACACCCGGTTGTGTCTCCCTGCATATCATCGATAAGCACACTCCTCAAGGCATGCATTCGTTCTATTTTGTTTTTCTTTTAATTAGTTTTTTAAATACAATTGAGAATATTGTATTGTTCCTTAAAAAAAAGAAAAGAAAAAGGGTATGGTGGTAATGGAGATTGCTTCTTTCTGTGGTTGCAGATTTGACGATCCTGTGCTTGAAGACACCAGAGAAGTACACAATCACTAGCCACTATTTATGTTCTTATTGTTTCCAGTATCAGTTTTATGGGGTTGATTGATAAGGCATTTAACATTTGTTTGAGTTTGATTTCCTTCTGATATCCTTATTTCATTTTTCCTTCATCAGGTGCTTCTTTTTTGGTGATGTTTGCGCAAAGAAAGATCCGAAAGCTCACTTAGACTATATCTGCACACTCTATGATTATTTTCTTATTAACTACCATCAACTTGAGGAGATTGATGATCCTGGGAAAGCCCTTATGCCACCTCTTGTTGTTAACACCTCAGGATGGGTAAAAGGTATGCCTACATTGTGGCAGTTTCCCTTAACATAGTGTTTTGTATTGTTGATTTTCGCGTTGTTTCTACTATAAACTGCATTTTTTCATCAGTTGGCATGTTTAATCCTCTTCTTATTGAAGGCACTGGATACGTTACGTTGGTGGAGATGCTGAGGTATATGTCTCCCACTCATGTAGTGCAGATTCGAGTTTCGCAGGAGAGTAAGAATCTACCGAGCGGGAAATTCTGGTCGGACGAAAACCAAAATACGCCGGTTAATCTAATTGAAATACGAGGGACAGGCAATGATTCTTCTGTTCGCTCGTAAGTGAAATTGATGTTGTGTGTATGTTTTTGGGTGCACGAGTGTGTTTTCGACTGTATCTTTATTTTGCAGGGTTTCAACTAAAAGAGAGGCACGCATTGTGCGAGACATTCGGATAATTTCTTACTTTAGGCAGTGCTTGCCGAGAGATTTTAAGATCTCAACCTACACAGAGCTATGTCGATGCTTGGCTTCTATTGCTCCTATTAGACTTCCCCTCTCAAGCATAAAAGTAGTGCATCTGCATTATCAGGTGATCACTTGTTTGCAATGGCCTTTGGTTCATAATTTACTCTTTCCTTCAATAAAATGCAAAGTCACCTCTCTTTTACACATCTGTAAAGCAATATATCAAATAATTTGTTGATTATAATTTACAGAGTCACATACCAACTAATGCTGATATTGTGTTTATTCTACACTTGATAGGTTCCCAGTAACATGATTTATGAGAGTTTAATTGGTTCGATCGTCGGCCTTGCTGATAGTTCCTGGTTTCCTACCTCATCTAGATGTTGCACACCTTGGTGCCTTGGACTAGGTAAGTTTCAGTTATACTACCTGATGAGTTTAAAGTCTAGTACCATGGAAAGATGAATAGATTGTGGAAGGCCTGGCCCGATCGCCCGGCCCGTAACGGCCCATGAATAGTTCTATTTGGGAGGTAAATTGTGACTCTTTTTCCGATATCTTATCATCAGCATGCCTAATACAGGGATTGTCAGAGCTGTAGACAATTCAGAGGATCGGATTTATGTGATTACGCCTGTTTCTCGCCGCGTTCTGGAAAGAGTTGATCTAGTTTTTCAGGGATCTGTTGAGGTTCCTACTTGTCTGTTGCAGGTAACTGAGCTCACAGTGCTCTGTTTTTGCTGATTTACAAATTTCAGAATAACTTTTATGCTTCATTCCAAGAAAATAAACATAAGTCACTGTCAAACTCAAGCCAAGAGGATGAATTTGGTCTATCTATCAACTTAAACTCGCATCATCACAATCGCCATTAGATTAATCGAACCTTCAACCATTTAGATTTGATCCAAAATTTCTAGTATTGCTCTTAGTTTTACATACCACTCCTTTTACCTTTTGTTTGAACTTACCGTTACCTACTCAACATATGCATACTTAACATCCAAGGAGAATCAAACGCTTACCACTGATTTTCATGGTTTGGGCATAAAACAGATTTTTTTTTCCTTTTATTTAATTTTTCATTTCTTCCTAGCGCTCTCCTCACGTTTATGCAAAGGTTGTGGTCGATTATAAATACTTTGTTCATTTATCTCTTTGTTCATATATTTCCTCTTCTGATCCTAATTTTTGCAACTTCGCAGGTAGAAGCACCTACACTTTTGGAGCTCTCTAAGACGAAGCAGCTTTAGGAAATTAGATTAACAAATGTTGGTTTCAATTGTTACAGCTAATCACAATACACTATACTATTATTTCTCAAAAAAGGAAAGAAAAAAAAAACCAAAAATGCTTGACACGCACTAATTCACGTTGACAAAGTTGAAAAGTTACAGTTTTTTTTTCTTTCCTTGTTTTTGTCATTAGTGGTTTTCTGGTAACACTTTGTCATTAATACTTAACTAGACAAACTAGAGCGGCGAAAAAATGAAAATTTTGTCAATAGCCTGTTTGAATGGATAAAAAGGGACAGCTACAAAAAAAAAACAAAAAACAAAAAACAAAAAAACAAAAAAAGGTTGGGAGATTAAATTATGATCTCTCAAATGAAACTTGAGAGGAACAAGACAGAAAAACAGAGGGAGTATACAAATGGTTTTAAAGGGAGAAAAGAAAAAAAAAAGCACGCGGTATTTCTTATAAGCAAAAGAAAAACATACTTGTTCTCATCTTTATAGCATTTAGAAAACTATTAAAACTTATACAAAGCGTTAGATATCACAAAAAAGCAGCCGTCTTGATGCTCTCAGGTACAAAAATTACTGCGTATCGCAGCTATCTTGATGCTATATATGAGGTGCAAAAATTACAGCATATCACAATTATCATCTTTCAAATCGGCCGGTGAGTAGCTGTCGGGAGTGTGGATGGAAAGCCAGTAGAAGCCGAGGCCGACCGTCAGGGCCGCGGCGCACCAGACGACCGCCAGCATCATATCTGCCACTCCGGAGGAGAACATCACAGTTAAGAACGAGGCGAGAAACCATACCGCGGTCCTGAGATGGCGCTGCCTTGGGGAATTGGGCGGTGCGGTTACGTGCAGGTGAAGGAAGTGAAACAGGAGCAGCAGGTCGAGGAAGGAGAGGACGACGAAGGCCACCGGCCATGGGTAGTCCCTCGCCCGATAGACCGCCACCGCGGTGCCGAAGGCGAGGAAGATCAGACCTGCCGACGGCAGCCTGGAGAAGGCGTCTAACGCCGGACGGGGCTGGGCGGGAGGAGGATTTTGATTTTGATTTTGGTTGGTGTCCTGGCGGTTCTCTTCAGCATGAGCTTTCTCGTCTGCCATGGCTGCAAGAATGACTGGAGTAGGGGAAAAACTCCTTGTTAACTTCAACTAGAAATTCAAAATTCGGTTTTCAAAAAACCTTTTTTATGCCGCAAATAAAACGAGGCCGTAAAAGGACCTGATGGGAAATGAAGAAACGCTGGAATTTCGCCGGAACCTGATTGTTTTGGTTGTGGAGAAATCGTCCTATTTATAAGTGAGCCTCAGGAACTAATACCTTGTCCAGCTTTCTTAGGAAATTTTTTTTCTAGTCTTTTTGTAAAAAATATTTCAAACCTAGCCTTATTTTGATGAATTAAAAAATATATATATAAATTAATAATTTAATATAGGATGGTAGGTTAATTGGATGAAATTATACTTTTTTCTCTCTCCTCTCCCGATTCCCAAGATCCTTCTCTCTCTTTCTCTCTCTCCTCCCCAACCACACCCCTTTCTCTCTCTCTCTCATATCGTTTCCAGCACAGCAACCCAACAACCCACACTCAAAATTATAATTCATTATTATTACTAAAAATAATAATAATGACTAATCATTTATCATATTACTAATAAATAGTTTTTTCATATAAATTAAAATAAGTAAATTAGATATTAAAAATAATAAGCTACATACACAAAACTAAATGTTCAGTAGACAATGAAAATAAAAAAAATACGGCCATATAAAATAATAAGTATTTATACATAAAATCACATTACATTCACTTAATTTAAGCTTTAATTCTTTCTGATTGATGTTTATGATCTTCTATATCATCTCTCGCTCCCGATGAAAATCATTTCATACTATCGTGAAGCACATGTATAACAAAAAATTGTTATGAGCTATTAGTTTCGTGATACTACTATTTATTATTATTAATAAATAAATTATTATTATTATAATAATAAAAATTAATTATTATTAAATATTGAGAGAGAGTGTGTGTGGGAGTGGGCAAGAGAGAGAATGTGTGTGTACGTGCATGTGGGTGTTGGTGTGGGTGAGTGTGGGTTGTTGGGTTGCTGTGCTGGAAAACGATCTGAGAGAGAGAGAGAGAGAAAAAGATGTGGTTGGCGAGGAGAGAGAGAAAGAGAGAGAAGGATCTTGGGGATTGGTAGAGGAGAGAGAAAAATATAATCTCATCCAATTAACCTATAATTCTATATTAAATTATTAACTTATATTTTTTTTTAATCCATCAAAATGAGGCTAGATTTGAAATATTTTTTAATTTATTTTTTTTTGAAAAACGCTGTGGGGCCCGCTGTGGGGCCCGGTGGTAGGCATTTAGAGTGGTCCTAGAATGTTGCGGGCCATTTGAGGTGGACTCCGACAAATTTGTTTTTGTTTTGTTATTGGGTTCGCATGTCCAAAATTTAGGATTAAATCTTATACTAATATTAACTTTTAACACTAATTTCGTTATTATTTTTAAAATTTTTAATAATATCTACGAAAAGGTTGAGTTTTCGGATGTGAGTGTGTGTAGGGTGCGATGGCGTTTGGAGGCCTACGGACTCCAAACAAAAGAAAAAAAAAAGAAGAGCAAAATAAAAAATTATGTAAATCACAGAGGTGGCAACCTAACTCACTGTTCGCAAGTCAATTCGTGCTAGTTTGAAATGAGCTCGAGATCGAATCGCTTTTTTAAGTAAACGAGCAAGCTGAATTTTAGTTTGAAATGAGCTCGAGATCGAATCGCTTTTTTAAGTAAACGAGCAAGCTGAATTTTTCAGCTCGGTTAATAAACAAGCAAACACGAACTGAGGTCAGCTCGTTCGTGTTCGACTTGATAACAATTCGAATACATATATTTTATATTTATATATTCTAATATAATTTATATTATATATAAATAAATAACTATATATATAAAATATAAATTTTTATTATTTAAATTTTAATTCAACTTAAATATAAAGCCCAACTCAATTATAAAAAATTTCATTCATATGTAAAGTTTAAATCATTAGATCAAAATCTAATAGGTAAGATTTTGAAATTCACAATTAAAATTTTATCTTAAATTTGAATTTTAAAATTTAAATTTTAAAATTACAAATTTGTGATATAAAGTAGAATTTAAAATTTAAAATTTATAACTTGAAATTTGAAATTTAAACTTGAGAACTTAAATTTTGAAATTTGAAATTTAAAATCTTTAAATTTTAGAAACTAAATTTGAAAATTTGTACTTAAAATTAAAATTTATGTTTAAAATTTTAGTCCAAAATCAGAATTAGATTTCAAGAAGTTGGTTTTAGCTGTTTTAATTTTTTTAGCCTCTAAATAAAAATAAAATGATTCCAAGAATCAGATTTTAAGCAAGAAATTACTAAAGGCTCTATTGAAAAAATATATATTTTTGATCGTAAAATTGATTTTCAGAATCTAGACCAAGCATGCGCTAAATTTTGAGCTGCCATCAAATTTTCATGCTAATTTTATTACTTTTATTTTAAAATTTTAAAATTTTTAAATATGTTGTGTACGCTTTTTTTTTATAGAAAAATATAGCATGCTACCTGCTTCATTCATTAAAAGTATGAATTAAGCAACATGGGTGAGGTAAAAAAATCTCGGCAGAAGCAAAAAAAAAAAAAGAAAACACACACACACACACTAAGTAAGTTGGCCTTTAGATGACAAAATATTTTTTCACTGAATTGCCAAATTTTTAATCTTAGCTATCGTCCTCAGAGGGTCTGAATAAGTATTTTTAAAAATAGCAAGGAGTTGACGTTTATACTGGGTGGTAGGTGGGTGCGCGCGGAGCGAAGCGAACAATGGCCGACTGCGACATGTTGTTAAATAATCGGGCCATGTGCAACCTACCCAGCACAACCAAGTCACGAAGCACTACTATTTATTTGAGAGTTAAAAAGGTCATGCTCAGCTTTGACTATGACAATATTTACTTTATTTATTTTTTCTATCTATTCTTTCAGCATCATTTTGGTTCAAGGTAATGCCATCTGTATGTTGTTATATTATCTAACCCTTTATTTATCCCAGAGTTTTTATTTTTTCGCTTATTTAATCAATTTTTATTCTTTTACAGTAAAAATTTATTTGAGTTTCGGTGAACTTTAGGATGATGGATGTATAAGTCCAATTGCTTACACTAAAATGCCTTTCCATATACAGAGGTTGATACTGCTAGAGACCTCCGAGTCCAATCCAAAGTTTTAAGTTGATACTTAATAAAATTCTCACATCATACATAGGCCTGAGTAAAACCAGTATAATTGAATGAATGTCAAAAAAAATTGTCTTAGACAGAATCGATTTGAAATAACTAGATTAAATCAGTTGAGAGATTTAGAGGACAATAAAATAGTGAATCAAGATGTGAAATTATATTAAAGGACTCGGATTAATCTGAAAACTTACGTCGATAGATGAAGAAACCTCTCATTTATACATACATATAAGATTGCTAATTTACGTCTAATACGAAAATAATATTCGCAAACAATAATATTATTTTTAATTTTTTGCTCGGCTAAATTAAGTGCGAATTAAGTGCGAATTTTTAATTTTTACTTTATCTGGTACGAATCGGATCGAAGGTGCTGTGCCTGATTACTTCGACCACACGACACGACGATGATTGGACTGTCAATTATTGTCGCCTGCCGCATAAGAAGACAAAGATTTAGAGCAGACAGTCACGTATCCTACATCACATGATTCATCCGATAACAATATTTTTCTAAAATTCATCGATTCTTCTATAATTTATAAAAATTAATTTTATTATATATTATATTTTTTAAATGATATATTTGATTGGTTGAATATAACTGATGAGATGTGGCTGCTATCTAGAAGACTTTTTTGCTGTGTGGAACTAACACCCTCGCAGATAGACAGACTAATTTTTATAATTTGTCCCATCTTGTTTCACGGTAAGCATATGCTTGCATCCTTAAGGGTCAACTTTTTAATGAAAAAGATAAAAACAGATTATTATTATTATTATTTTTTATTTTCTTCATTTCATCCTCGTGCTCTCCTCAAATTTATGCAAAGGTTGTGGTAAGTTATAAATACTTTGTTCATTGATCTCTGTACCTCTTCTGGTCCAAATTTATGCAACTCGGCAGGTAGAAGCACCTACACTTTTGGAGCTCTCTAAGATGAAGCGGCTTTAGGATGGAGAGAAAAGTTACAAACGGTATTTTTGATATTCAAGAAAAGTAGTTCTTCCATTTCTGAAATAAGCTGGTATGATCTGGTTTACCCTTGGAGTAACTGTTACACCCTCCTCCTAGAACAAGTTTATTCCAAAATAGGAATAAGATTAATTAAAGTCTAATCTAATTTTAATTATGATATTAATTTATTAATTAATCTAATTAATGTATTTAAGTCATTACCTATTGCTTAAATAGTAAAGTAATTAATTAGTTTACTATCTATACCTATACATTATTTCTCCTAATCTTTTGGCACGTACTGGCGGATCCTCCTTCACCTTTGCCTTCCCTCTTCCCACTCTCATCTCTATCCAATACTTCATCTTACTAACCCCCAATGTTTCATCTTACTAACCCCCACCTTTTAATTAATGTGATAAAAATTATTTTCTTTGTATTAGTGGGGTTAGTGGAGGAGTAATTGTGGTTGGTTAGTGGCCAAGTTCAATGTATCAAAGAGTCTATAAATATGTGGAAGAGGGAGTAGAATGTGTGCATATAATTTATATTTTTAAATAGTGAAATACAATATGCCATCTTCCTTCGTCGTCGTTTTCTGTGAGAAATTCAAATTACCTAAATGAAGGAGAAGGTGGTTAAGTTATTGAAATATTTGAAAAAGATGGAGAGGCGAAAGATGAGTGAGAAGGAGAAGATGTAGAGGCAACAGTGAATGAGAAGGTGAGTGAGAAGGAGAGGCGAATAGGTAGTACAGGAAAAATATTTGGAAGGAGAAAAAAAAAGAAAGAACACTGTATTTTCATTTTGTATTTTCTACTCGCTGTTTTCTCTACAATATTAAAAATACTTCCATGATTGTCTATTCACTTCTATCTACATTCTTATATAATAACATTTGCATTCTCTTTTATTTCAACATCTTTTGCGATAATATTTTCTCGATAATGAATATACTTACTTGCTACTCTATTTTATTATGTTTTGTACCATATAAATCTTAAAATTTTAATTTTCACCATTACTTTTTACTTCAAAAAATTTTAAAATTTTTCTTCTATTATCTACACGTTGCATCGCACGGGTCCCTACACTAGTTTATCATTAATTGACTAATTAAAAATTAATAATTTAATCAATTTATTCGATAACCAATATTTATATTGATCAATCATTAATGTTTTGACTAATCTATTTAATTTTTAAATAATTATCTAATAACATAATTTACTAACAAATTCAAAAGTTAAGTTATTTATATAATTAACTAATTAACTAATGTATTAATTAACTAATTAATTAACTAATATTTATATTTATTAAATTATTAATTTATTATAATATTCATAGCTAATAAATTTATTAATTTATTGAAATATTTTTAATTAGTATTTTGATGTTTATTAATTAGATAAACTATTTTTCATTTAAATTTATAACTCTTATTCGCCCTCGTTCCAATCTATCCATCCAAATACTAATACGTTATTCTAAAAAACAACCAAATTTTTATCCAAACGGCTTTACTTCATGCTTATACCTTAACTTGTACTTATCTTTGGAATAAACAGTTTTTACTTATACCTGAATCAAACGCAACCTTAAAGATTAAAAAAAAGAAGTAGGAGGGCCATATAATATTTGGTATTATATTGATAAAGTCAATTATTTTTTAATAGTAATAGATAATATTATCAAATTATATATAATTAACAACATCACTGTGAAAATAAAAAATATCAACCATAATACGCAATAAAATTCAAAAAATTCAAATACATACATATTAAAGAAAAAAAAAACGTCGACTAGAATTACAACACCAACTTGAAAAATGAGAACACCAACTTTATTTATTGTTAGATTTTTTTTATAAATATATTACTTTTATTTATATTTTTTTTAAAATATAAATAAATCAGCGCGGATTTGGCATGGGTGAAAAAAAAATTCGTTTCCTGCCCCGATTTCGCTTCGAATAAAAAAAATCATTTCATTTCCTGTTCCGAATTCGTTTTTTTTTTTTTTTTTTTTTTTTTTTTTTTTTTTTTTTTTTTTTTTTTTCCGTTTACCGCCCTATTTGGAACGGTTGCATTACTAGGTGTGACTTGTGAGAACGGGCGGAGAGGGAGAGAAAGAGGGAGAGAGAGAGAGAGAGAGAGAGGATGGCATTGGAAAGCAGATTTCAAATTTTGTTTAAAAAATATTAGAACCACTTACTTAATAAAAACACTGGGTACGTGGCCACTAAATTGCATTTCTCTTTTCTTTCAGGCTTGCCTTGATTTTTGCATTGCTGGCACGATTTTTTATTTTGATATGGTAATAATCTTTCTCCGATTTGTAATTAAGTTCTTAATATATTTATATGACTTCTGCTAATCAAGTCACTCCGCCCAATGCCTGTTAACTGAATATATATATATATATATATATATATATATATATATATATATATATATATATATATATATATATATATATATATATATATATATATATATATATATATATATATATATATATATATATATATATATATATATATATATACTTAAGCTCTTATGCTTTTAAAAGTACCAAGTTATTGGTGTTTATAGATTTTAGGTCATTGAATTAAGGGATGTGCGGTTAGAATGATGTGGGCCCTCTTTGGGTTGAGTGGTTGGTTGGTTGAATAGTATAATCTAACGGATGAAGATGATCAAATGGTAGATCTAACGGTAAAAAATTTACAAGCACCAAGTGCTTGGTGCTTTTACAAGCACCATAGCCGGACTATATATATATATATATATATATATATATATATATATATATATATATATATATATATATATATATATATATATATATATATATATATAAATATAATTAGGTTATTATACTAACTATAGTACCGGAGCTTCGATACTATAGTCTCGTTTTCGATCTTAGGGTGTTCAAATCAAAGATATACACTGTTAAATATAATTTATGATATATGAAGTTCTTACAAATAAAATTTTAATTTTTTTCAACATCATTTACTTAGTAAGTAAATCATGTCAAAATGAATGATAAAAATTGAACAATTTTTAAAATTTGAGGATAGAACTTTTGAATTCAAGATCAAGGATGCTGATCTTGATCTAGATAGTTTAAAGTATTTTCTATCAAAATTTGAATAAATTTTGATTCTTCTACATCGTTAAACTATAAACTCGCCATAGTAGCCATTGAAAATTTATAAGTTTGAAATGGTTTGATCATAAAGTAAACTATGTCGAAAAAATATATTATTTTTAAAAACTTCAAATACCCTAGATCAGTTTTAACGATATAGATTGTTGATTTGAACACCCTAAGATCGAAAACGAGACTATAGTACCGAAAACAGAAAATATCTTGGTATAACTTAGACAACCTGTAAATTTGCATTTGTATATGTTTATGAATTTTTTAGAGGATATCCTTAATAGCGTTTGGATAAAAAATCTAGAACAGTATCTTAATATATTTTAAAAAATAAAATTATTAATTTATATTAGTATTTTTATATAAAATTATTTATATAATAATTTCATTTATATCAGTATATTTATTGTATTTTATATAACAATTTATTTTATATAATTAATTCATAATATATGTAATGAATAAAATATAATACAAATAATATCCTTATAATTTTTTAAAAATATATACATAATAATACGAAAAAATAATTACATATATAATAATATCTAATATAATATAAAATAATTAAATATTAATATATAAAGGATACAATTTAATAAATGAATAATATATAAAATTTGATTATACATTATATAATAAGTTTAAGTATAAATATATTATCATAAAAATAATATTTATATTAATATATTTATTTATTCAATAAAAAAAAGAATAAAATTATTCTTAGTTTTCTTAATATCAATTTTTAACGAATTATTCCAGAACAAATTAGAATAACTCCTGCTCAAATTGGAAAATATCTTCGTATCAAACAAAGTCTAAAAAAGTATATGAATCATTAATTGCCCAAGTCACTTCCTCTCTTGAAAACAAACGAGCTTCAAGGCTAATGTTCCAGTAATAGGCAGTAGCGTGTTGGAGTTGCTGGGTTATTTCATGTAAGAATTGTTACGAATTTTAGATTGACATATTTCGTGAAGTGAGTCGGAGTCTTGAAGGTTCAAAGAAGAAAAGATAAAGATTGAAGACTCGAAGACTCACCGTTTGAATTCACGATGCTTGGTAAGTTTAAATAATCTTGATGATGATTTAGAAACATTTACAAGTGTTTGGAAGACATTAGAATAGGTAAAAAGTGTTTTAAATTGTAAAAAATGAATTTTCCAACTACGTTCGTGGAGAATGAAATTTTGAGCGATTTTGATACTTTTTCTCTAACTTTGTTCGTGGAGAATGAAAATATTTTGCAGGTCTCTCAAGACTTCAAGACTCCATGTTTGTCTAAGTTAGAGAGTTTGTTTTAGGAGTTACTAAATTGTAATTTTATTTTTCATTTGGATCTTTCACGCGAGAAGTTCATTGTTTTGGTGATGGCAATGAATTTCATTTTTAGAGAGATGAGCATCGTGAGTGTTTTATGTAATTTTCATTTGGATCTTTCACGCGAGAAGTTCATTGTTTTGGTGATGGCAATGAATTTCATTTTTAGAGAGATGAGCATCGTGAGTGTTTTATGTATTTTTGTGTTTTTGTCACGAAATTGCCAAAGGGGGAGATTGTTACGGATTTTATATTGGCATATTTCGTGAAGTGAGTCGGAGTCTTGAAGGTTCGAAGAAGAAAAGACGAAGAACAAAGACTCGAAGACTCCACGTATGAATTCACGATGCTTGGTAAGTTTAAATAATCTTGATGATGATTTAGATTCATTTACAAGTGTTTGGAAGACATTAGAATGGATAAAAAATGTTTTAAAATAAAAAAAAATAAGTTTTCCAACTTCCGAGGTCCGGACCCTAAGGTTGAGGTCCGGAACCCGTAGGTCTGCAAAGCAGTCACGCAGTCCGGGTCCGGACCCCAGAAGTTGAGGTCCGGAACCCGTAGGTCTGCAAAGCAGACTGGCAGATCGGGTCCGGACCCTGATGGCTGGGGTCCGGACAATGAAACGCCTAAGCAGTGTCCGGGTCCGGACCCCATACCCGCGGTCCGGACCCCGACCCGACGAAATTTCCTGATTGTCCAGTTTTTCAACCCTAACCTAATTCTTTGTCTCCAAACCATATAAATAGGATGTAGGGGTGTCTCTAAAAGGTGTGAATCACATATTATCTTTGAGAAACCCTAGAAGCTTGTAGGTGACCGGTTTTCCTCATCTTTTACATCAAGCTTCTCTCAAATTGATTCATGGTGCCCCAATGCCCAATATTCTTTTAGAATCAATTTGAGGATTGCTTAGAGATTATCCCCACAGTTTTTTTTTCATGATATTCTAAGCAATAAATCATCATCAATTTTGTTGATCTTGCTCCGGACGGAGTGCGCTCGTGGATTCGAGTGGGCGTCGTGGATTCGACGTGTTGAGGGCTTCGTGGATTCGAAGTTGGGCGTCTCTTGGATTCGAGGCGTGGCGTTCGTGGATTCGAACGTGGGGCGTGGACAACCCGGTGGTGTGCGCGAGATCCAAAGAAGATAAAGGAGAGGTTAAGTCCGTGGAGTCGGTAATCACCTTGTAATCTTTTATTCTTAGTGGATTGTTATCGCGTGTTGGTCCCGTGGGTTTTTTCTCCAAGGTGGAGTTTCCCACGTAAATCTCGGTGTGCTGATTTTATTTTCCGCATTACTTTATCGCATTGAGATTTGTGATTTTTGTTATACACCTATTCACCCCCCTCTAGGTGATTGATAGTATCTAGATAGATCCGATTTCTTAATTCAAAATCAAGTCATCAAAAATAATCTAAAGGCTCAAAAACTATCAAGATGTAAACGAATTATGAAGATGACTTAAGGGATTCATCAAAGAGACAGAAAATTTGTTGCACAAACATTCAAATTTGAGATAAAACAAATAGCACAAGGGGTGGCTCTTTGAGCATCTTTCATGTATGTGGACCACCTTATAACTCCGAAAAATAAAATTTGTGACTTTTTCCTTTTGCATACTTTTGCACTTGTATATATATATATTTTTTCGGATATGCAATTCAATTCTCATGTGGTAGCTTCACACACTAACCGGACGACCGGGGTGGTAGCTCTTTCCTCCATATGGTGGTAGTTTTCACACTCCATTAAGGATGTAACTCTTTCCACATCTTTCAAAGCATATGAGCATTTTATTTTATATAACAATAACTCCCCCTCGCTTATGCAATCTCTTAGTTGAAAGAATATGTGACAAATTTTAGTCCATAAGAGAATGACTATTCATCAAATTCAACACACACAACCGAGATAGGTTAAGCTCCTAGAGATTACACATGATTGCCTAAATTTGATGAATATAAGTATGAAGAATTCTCATAATAAATTATCTTCAAATATAATGAAAATAAAGTAGAACCGATAATTAATATGAGATTAATTAAGAGTGAATGAAAGTGAACTTATTGATATTCAATGCACTATTTAATGTTCTAATCATTCAAAGAATCCAAAAAATTGTAACAATGAAAACACCAAAACGTGTAATGCAATAACCAAAAGATATGCAATAAAAACCGATCAAAGCACTACACTAAGTCAAAACAAATTAAGACTTTAGAGAAGGAAAGATATCACCTTTCCGAACCCAAACTTGTCGGATTGTTGATTGCCTTGGTTTGTTGACGTTGGGCACGGTTTGTTTTGACTTTTGATCAACCGTGGGTCTCACCATCGCATTCCGCTTTGGAGTATTTGAGTGTTGTGGCTTTGACTTTCGGTTGACCTCGGGTACTCGACCTTTTTGATGTTGCTTTTGAATCCGTGGGGGTTGTCGAGTGTTGGAAGATGCCAATAGATGCTTAGAAGATGCCACTTGAGTTTTCTTTTTATGGCATGTCTTCTTGATATGTCCTTTCTTTCCGCATCTATGGCATACTTTCTCTTTTACACTTGTTGAGACTTTGGGAATAGAATTTTTTTATCTTCTCAACAAATGTCCGCTCATATCCAAGTCCAAGTTTACTTGTTTGACCCAATCCGAGCATATCATCAAGTTTCTTTGTACCGGAGGAGAATTTTTGTATGTCGGACTTGAGTAGATGGACTTGTTTGGTCAAAACTTGGTTGGAGACATGAATTTCCTTATATTGTAGTTCGAGAAAGCCAACCTTTTCTTGATGCGATTTGATCGTTATCTCCGATTGGTTGAGCTTTTCTTGGAGGATTTTGTTGTTCTTCAATATGTTTTCCCTTTCCTCCTCAAGAGCTTTAGATGTCTTCTTCAAGTTGTTGTTCTCATCTTCAAGCTCGAGTAAATGCTTCCTCAACTTCTTATTGTGCTTAGCCATCTTCTTCGATTCGATGAGTAGCTGATTATACGCCTCGGCTAAGTCCTCATCATCCGACTCCCCCTCACTCGAGCCATCGTCGCTCGACGTTTCATGCATAGAGGAAGAATCAAAGGGGTTAGCGATAATAGATGATAAGCAAAAAGTAGAGGGAGAAGGAGAAACATGTGAAGAGAAAGCGATTGCATCATTAGTTTCTTCTTTACTAGAACTTGAATCATTGGAGGTAGAATCATCCCAAGTTCTAGCTTGTAGAGCCTTCTTATTATAGAACTTCTTAGAGGGACAATCCGTGGCGATATGGCCATAGCCTCGGCATTTGTAACACCGGATTTCCCCTTCAAGTTCATCCTTTTCTTTAGAAGACTTTTCAAACTTCTTCTCTTTAGAGAATTTAGAATTTGAAGATCCTTTAGAAGAAGATTTGGATGTAGATCGATTTGACTTGTTCTTCCGAAAATTCCGACGAAATTTCTTCGTGAGACGCTCCAAATGATGTTCAAAATCGGCGAGCGAAATTTCTTCATCGGAATTCGAGTCGTCGTCTTCCTCCTTTGTTGAATTAAGTGCAACACCTGTACTTTTAGAGAAAGACTTGGAAGAAGATTGATTAGTAGGAAAAGTCATTTCATAAGTTTGTAAAGCGCCTACTAATTCATCTACTTTCATATCATCCGGATGATTGATCGTTTCAATAGCCGCGACTTTCGCCCTAAAGCGCTCCGGAAGTGTTCGAAGGATTTTTCTAACGACTTTAGATTCCGGGATCTTCTCTCCCAAGTTAGCACATGTATTAATGACATCTTGGAGTCTAGTAAAATAATCAATAAACGATTCATGCTCCTCCATGCGAATAGAATCAAATTGACTCGTAAGCATTTGAAGCTTTTGTATTTTAACTAGACTAGTACCCTCATGTGTAACTTGTAGAGTATCCCAAATCTCTTTTAGCCGTTTCACACGCCGAGACACGTGTAAACTCGGTTTGTGATAAGGTATTAAATAAAGCATTTATTCCCTTACCATTAAAAGAAGATAAATCAATTTCATCCTTCGACCACTTATTCCGTGGCTTAAGTACAGTCGCCTCATCAACCACTTCGGTTGGATGTTTCCACCCGACTTCAATGGTTTGCCATACACGCTCATCAATTGCGATGAGGAAGGCTCTCATCCGGACTTTCCAATAGGCGTAATTGGTTCCATCAAATAGCGGTGGCCTAAATATGTTACCACCTTCACCCATTATGATATATAAAGTCTAGATCCTGCTCTGATACCAATTGTAAGATAGGGGGTGCCCTAGGATCTATCTAGAGTATATCAATCACCTAGAGGGGGGTGAATAGGTGTATAAATAAAAATCACAAATCTCAATGCGATAAAGTAATGCGGAAAATAAAATCAGCACATCGAGATTTACGTGGGAAACTCCACCTTGGAGAAAAACCCACGGGACCAACACGCGATAACAATCCACTAAGAATAAAAGATTACAAGGTGATTACCGACTCCACGGACTTAACCTCTCCCTTCTCTTCAGCGGATCACGCGCACCAACGGGTTGTCCACGCCCCACGTCCGAGTCCACGAACGCCACGTCCCGAATCCACGAGACGCCCAACTTCGAATCCACGAAGTCAACAACACGTCGAATCCACGACGCACACCCGAATCCACGAGCACCAACGATCCGAATCCACGAATCGTCCAACTTCGAATCCACGAAGTCTTGATCACGCCGAATCCACGACGCCACTCGAATCCACGAGCAAGAACAAATAACGTTGATGATGTAACGTTGGTGATGGTTTATTGCTTAGAATAACATTGAAAATCTGTGGGAATAATCTCTAAGCAATCCTCAAATTGATTCTAAAAGAATATTAGAAATTAGGGCACCATGAATCAATTTGAGAGAAGCTTGATGTAGAAGATGAGGAAAACGGTCACCTACAAGCTTCTAGGGTTTCTAAAAGATAATCTATGCTTAACCACGTTTTAGAGACACCCCCACATCTTATTTATAGGTTTTGAAGCAATCCGAAATAGATTAGGATTAAAAACAGTTTTTAGAAAGGTTTGGAAGCAAACCGATTTCGACTAGGATTGAAAAACTGATTTTAGAAAGTCACAAATTTTATTTTTCGGAGTTATAAGGTGGTCCACATACATGAAAGATGCTCAAAGAGCCACCCCTTGTGCTATTTGTTTTATCTCAAATTTGAATGTTTGTGCAACAAATTTTCTGTCTCTTTGATGAATCCCTTAAGTCATCTTCATAATCTGTTTACATCTTGATAGCTTTTGAGCCTTTAGATTATTTTTGATGACTTGATTTTGAAGTTTATATGAATTAAGAAATCGGATAATATTTTATCTACATTATGATGATTGTGTAGTAAAGTTCTTAATTCTTATGAAATTAATAGGGATTGAAAGAAGTCAATGTGAATTTATATTTCTCATGCACTAACATTGCTTGAAATTTTATAACAAGTGGTTTCAAAATTTAAAAGCTTTCAACTTGTATTTTGATTGATTTCTCTCGAACTTCTTTTTTTTTTTTTTTTTTTTTTTTTTTTTTTTTTTTGGTGTTTCTCTTTTGGCAATTTTTGACAAAAAGGGGGAGAGAGGTAATGATAACTTAGACACATAAACATAGGGGGAGAGATTGCATGAACAAAGGGGGAGCGATTTTGATACTTTTTCTACTAACTTTGTTCGTGGAGAATGAAAATATTTTGCAGGTCTTTCAAGACTTCAAGACTCCATGTTTGTCTAAGTCATAGAGTTTGTTTTAGGAGTTTCATATGTGTAATTTTGAATTCTATTTGGATCTTTCACGCGAGAAGTTCATTGTTTTGGTGATGGCAATGAATTTCATTTTTGGAGAGATGAGCATCGTGAGTGTTTTATGTAATTTTGGGTTTTGTCACGAAATTGCCAAAGGGGGAGATTGTTACGGATTTTAGATTGGCATATTTCGTGAAGTGAGTCGGAGTCTTGAAGGTTCAAAGAAGAAAAGACAAAGATTGAAGACTCGAAGACTCACCGTTTGAATTCACGATGCTTGGTAAGTTTAAATAATCTTGATGATGATTTAGAAACATTTACAAGTGTTTGGAAGACATTAGAATAGGTAAAAAGTGTTTTAAATTGTAAAAAATGAATTTTCCAACTACGAGGTCCGGACCCTGGAACATGAGGTCCGGAACCCGTAAGCAGGTTATGCTGGTTCGCAGACCCGGTCCGGACCCTGGAAGCTGAGGTCCGGAACCCGTACGCCTCCCTAGCTGTCACGCAGGGAGGGTCCGGACCCTGAGGGCGGAGGTCCGGACCCTGAGGGCTGAGGTCCGGACCCCAGGCTGTTTCGCAGACCGGGTCCGGACCCTGATGGCTGAGGTCCGGACAATGAAACGCCTGGAGAGTGTCAAGGTCCGGACCCCATACCCGCGGTCCGGACCCCGACCCGTTGCGAAGTTTTGGAAAGTTATTTTTCACTCCTACTTTGATTCTAATGTCTCTCAAACATGTAAATAAGATGGTATATTCCTTAAAATATCTTTGCAATCCTAATATGGTTCCAAACCTTTCTAAAATCAGTTTTGCAATCCTAGTCGAAATCGGTTTGCTTTCAAACCTTTCTAAAAACTGTTTTTTAATCCTAATCTTTTTCGGATTGCTTCTAACCTATAAATATGATGTGGGGGTGTCTCTAAAACGTGGTGAATCACATATTATCTTTTAGAAACCCTAGAAGCTTGTAGGTAACCGTTTTTCTCATCTTCTACATCAAGCTTCTCTCAAATTGATTCATGGTTTCCTAATTTCTAATATTCTTTTAGAATCAATTTGAGGATTGCTTAGAGATTATTCCCACAGTTTTTTAATGTTATTCTAAGCAATAAACCATCACCAACGTTACATCATCTACGTTATTTGTTCTTGCTCGTGGATTCGAGTGGCGTCGTGGATTCGACGTGGTGTTGACTTCGTGGATTCGAAGTTGGGCGTCTCGTGGATTCGGGACGTGGCGTTCGTGGACTCGAACGTGGGGCGTGGACAACCCGTGAGTGCGCGAGATCCGCTGAAGACGAAGGAGAGGTTAAGTCCGTGGAGTCGGTAATCACCTTGTAATACTTTAATCTTAGTGGATTGTTTTTCGCGTGTTGGTCCCGTGGGTTTTTCTCCAAAGTGGAGTTTCCCACGTAAATCTCAGTGTGCTGATTTTATTTTGCGCATTATTTTTATTGCATTGAGATTTGTGTTTTTAGTTGTTACACCTATTCACCCCCCTCTAGGTGATAGATATACTCTAGATAGATCCTTGGGCACCCCCTATCTTACAAGATTAATAATATTATCTAATTATATCTCATACAATAAAAAAATGATTCTATGAAAAGGATAAGTACGAATTGTACGTAGGAAAAAAGCAGTAGAATGGCTATATTAGTATTCAAGTATATATATATAATATATAATAGTACAAAAATATACAATCGGAACTGTTACACGTAATCAGTTTGGACGATTAGATGACCCAACTCCATTTGTCGGAGTACATTACAAAATGCCTGCCACCACGGACCGGAACATGTCGCTCAGAATCAGAATTGAATTTTTTTTTCTTTTTTTTAAATATTTAAATTATAGGCTGTTTGACTATATCGCTCTTCTCACTGTATCCACTTAAACATTACACAAGTATTAATTTTTTTAAAAAAATCAATATTCATTAAATATTAACTTACCCACTAGTATAAGGTTTTCCTTCCGTTTCGTTCATGTTCGTGAGGTGGCACTGCGCTTGGAACGAAGCAGAATAATATTGGATAATTTTGCGTCTTTGAAAGAAGTAAATTTTGATGCTCGAACAATTAGCAGAGACGTACTATTTATTTTTCAATTCTTTTAATCCCCGAAAAAGGAAGACGTTGAATATAAATGTAAAAAATATCTTCTTTTTTTTTGCGATTTTAAGTCTTTGGACAACAATAGTTGTTTCTTTGTTTATAACTATGGTATGCTTAATTTGCACGCATCCTTTTATACTTGAAATATAATTTCAACTACGAAAACATACCTCGTTGTTGGTTTAGTAATGAGTTAGTTATATTTTACTATACTATACTTTAGTATTATTTTCATTTATAATAGTATACTATTTTTTCCAAAGCTACCATTGTATTGTTCTATTTTAGCAATCTATATACTATATTTTTTTATTTATCTTTATTTTTTATCTCGTATTACTTTTTTATTCTCATAGATATTATTAAATTATTTTTTCTCGTCAATCTCTATATTACTATTAACACATCTATTATTTTTTAGATAAAATCTAATAATTTTATTAAAAAAAAACACTGTTAAAATAATAAAAAAAATATTAATAAATTTTTATGATAGACTCATTAAAAATTTATTAAATTATTTTTAACTATTTTATTATTTTATTTATCGAAATGAGTAGAATATATATTTTGTCATTTTTAACTGCTATTTTTTAATTTTTTATATAAAATTATATATTTATTGTTATAAGGTAGGGTTGAAAAAAAAAATTATTGAATATTGTCTTTGGAAAAAAAAAATATATAGTATAGAAAGTGAAAAGAATATAGTATAGTATGGTGTAATTAACTTATATCAAAAGGTTATTTTATGAGATTTTTCTTCTTTTTTTTTGTTTCCGTGATGGGTACAGTGGGAAGCTTCGCGGAAGTTTCCTCGAACGACTCTTCGCCGTCAAAACAGACATGAACTCTGAGTGTGAGACAGCATTCACTTTTGGAAGGTGGTACGGTATATTCCTAGAATAGATACAAATTTTGCATCTCTGTTTTATTTATTTTTTTAAAAAATAAATTTAGTTTGAAATATAAATTAAGTAGGATTCGAATTTGAAATCTCGGGTACCAACCATATAGTTCTTTGCCACTTACGCTAGAAACGGTCGGTGCATCTTTTTTATTAGTGTTCTAATTTTTTTTACTTATTGTATCTCTTGTCACTGAAAGTTTAAAACTATTTTATAAATCTTTAAATATTTGAGGTGTAAAATATAAACTTAGCTATAGATGCTCACGTAGCCTCTTTTTTTCTTTTTTTTTACTTAACATTAATTATTCGAGATGCCCGAGAGTAAATAGGTATCACTACGTCGTCAAGTTCTCACCACTAAGATGATGGATAGTGCATCGTCCTTGTGCTTCCGCCTCTTCTATGCATATAAATTGAGATCGTTCCAAGATATTGGAATAAAGTATTTAATAATAATTTATTCTTTTTTTTTTTTTGCGTGCTTGAAATTTAGAAATTTGATTTTTATTTTTTGTAAAGTTTTAGTGTCCATAATTTTGTAAAGAGTATATTTTACTTACAAGACTAATTGCTTTTCTCATCTATTAAATATTATATATTTTTTAAGTAAACTAAGAAATCTATTGAATAGTATATTTATACATCAGAATAAAGTTTCAAAATATTACGGTAGCTAGATCTTATATAATATAACTTTTATATATTATTAATATACAGTTATATACTACTAATATACGGATCATAATGAATTGTTAGAATATGTGCATAACTCAATAAAAAAAATTATATTATAAATATCAACCTACCAAGTCCACATTTTGCAAATAAAAGAATTGTTGTTCACGCCACCTGATTAGATTGCCACGAAAGCGATCCGTTAGGACCCTTACCAAAAGTCTAAAACGAAAGAGCAAATTTTAAATAGAAAACTTTTCTGAATCCCATTGAAGTTCTGATTCGGTCAACAGAAAAATATTATCCAAAGTCAAAGGGCAAGAAATGATATGGAAGAATTTCCTTTTCTTTTTTTATTTTTTACTTATTTTATTAATTTTTGTTTTCTTAAAGTATATATATATATATATATATATATATATATATATATATATATATATATATATATATATATATATATATATATATACTTATTTGAGTTTCGGTAAACTTTAGGATGATGGATGTATAAAATTTACTCGAATATATAGATATATGAATATGATGCGAATTCAATTCATTAGGCACCGTTGAATGATAATCCGGTAAAATCATGTGTTCATATCTTACGAGTGTCCTACTGCATACACTAAAATGCCTTCCCAAATACGGTGGTTGATTGATTTAAGATAAAATTGGTCTGAAAGCACGGAATTAAATCAGTTAAGAGATTTGGAGGACAAAAATATAGTGAATTAAAATGTGAAATCATGTTAAAGGGCCCAGATTAATTCGTGCAACCTCCCATTTATACGTACATATAAGATTGCTAATTTACGTCTAATACGAAAATAATATTCTTAAATAATATTTTATTATTTTAATTTTTTGCTTCGATAAATTAAGCTTGAAATTAAGTACTTCCTGGGAGGAAACCGGATATGCACAACTTTAGCTGGTAAGAATAGAATATGTCACTTTACCTGATTCGTGCAACATCACATGACTGACCATGACACGACTAATTACGTCAAATATTGTTGGGAAGTAACACGCAAGCAAATGCTGACTCAATAATTTTCCACCCTAGCATGTTTTTTTTTTTTTTTTAATTAGGCAAGTGAAAAAAAATTTGATGACCGATCTTTGCAATTTTAAATTTTAAATTTTACTTATTTTTTTTTAAATAATTTTTTCCAAAAAAAATGAAAGAAAGGGAATAGTAAATTACTCTTTATGAAGAAAAAAATATATATTTACTTTTCGCTGGTGCTCCAAACATTTTTTTTTTCTCATAAAATATTGATTAAGACAATCGAATTAGCTCTCGATATAAATTACTCTTTGTGAAAATGTATCTGACACTGAACCATCAGCCAAAGAAAAATTAAAAACCTTCACAAATTTAAGTACGAACAAAGGAAAGATTCGGAGTGGTTCTAAGACTCAATTTGGGAGCATGTTGGCGTGCGTGGCTGCATGACGTGTAGGAAAACCAGCGCTACACTCATGTGAACATTTTATATAATTCTTATTCTATATATGTATAATGCGCGCGAAACTAAAATGTGTTACGTAGTCGCTAAGCAATCGCTTAGTAGGATCTAAGCCTTCCCTCCTGAATTTGTCTCAAATCATAAAATTATCCGATTTACTATTCTAAATCTGTTTATAACTAATCACTTAATATATTCTATTAGAAGTGAGTTGGCGGATTCCGATATCTATTTGCATCTTTTCCCAACCTTAGACAATTGCTCCTAGTACGTACTTTTTTTCTAATGCTTTCTTTAACCAAAAAAAACGTTTGTGTCACCGTTAAATTTTTCAAGACACAACTTTGTAGGAAAAAATTTACTGCGTCACACTTGCACCACATCATCAGTAACAAGCCAATTCAATTAACCCTCATCCGACGCAAGAAGCAAGAAGAGTCAGGAGCTAGAGTAGGCAATAGATCATTTTCATGACGCGTTGTTTGCCCGATCTTAAATCTTAAATAAATGTCACTCGACGTTTTTAATCTGCAATAGGTCATTTTCATGACGCGTTGTTCACCCGATCTTAAATAAATGTCACTCGACTTTTTTAATCTTACGCAACTACTAATAATCGTTGTTTAGTGGCCGGTTCCCTTTTGTTAACTCCTCTAAACAATTGAAAGGTCATGCGAGACATGCTTTTTCTTCTTCTTTTTTTTTCTTTTTTTAATCTAAATAGTCATGTACAATAGCGCTATGAACCACAAACATAAACTGTCGACATGCCAAGATTATTTCATAAAGAGGCTGCTTAGTTCACGATTTATAGTATTTTAAAAATATTATAAATTTTATATTTAAAATAATAAGTCTGTAACCAATTTATTATGTCACTCGGGTTGAGAAATTATAAGGAACTTATAAATTCTCATTAATTGAGCACTAATGATTCCCATTAAATATCGCAATAAGAATGTTTTTTTCATTTCTTCCTAGTGCTCTCCTCAGGTTTATGCAAAGGTGGTGGTGGATTGTAAATACTTTGTTCATTTATCTCTGTGCCTTTTCTAATCCTAATTTATACAACTTCGCAGGTAGAAGCACCTACACTTTTGGAGCTCTCTAAGATGAAGCAGCTTTAGAACACTATGTTGGTTTCAATCTGTCCAGCGAATCACCTTATACTACACTATTATTTCTCAAAAAAAGGAAAAAAAAGACAAAAATGATTGACACGCACATATTCATGCTGACAAACGGTTGAAACAATAATACTAAACTTGTTATGAATTTTTTTTTTCTTCTTCTTCTTTCCTTAGTTTTGTCATTAGTAATTAACTAGACAAGCTAGAACGGCCAAAAAAATGAAAAATTTCTCAATAGCCTGTTTGAATGGATAAAAAAGGAGAGCAAAATAATAAAAAAAGAGTTGGGTAAGTAAATTATGATCTCTTAAATAAAACTTGAGAGGAACAAGGCAGAAAGACAGGGAGAAACAGAGTGAACAACTGGTTTTAAAAGGGAGAAGAAAAATAGCACATGGTGTTTCTTATAAGCAAAAGAAATAAAATACATGTTCTCATCTTATAGCATTTAGAAAAATATTAGCATTGTACAAAGCGTTAGATACAAAGACGAGCAAATATCTTGAGGCTGTGAGGCACAAAAATTACAGCATAACACAAATATTATCTTCTAAAACTGATAGTGAGCAGCTGTCACTCTGTAAAGTAACTTTAACACTCCAGTGGAATGGAGAACAGAGAAAAGAAAGCCAGGAGAAAATTAAACTTGGGGGAAAAGAAGAAAAGGAGAAAATGAGTTTCCATAAATATCAAAAAAAAATTCCCCTCCAAAAGTGGAGAGAGAGAGAGAGAGAGAGATGTTTTCTCTTTGTTTCTTCCCTTAGTCCAGAAAAAGAGATAATTACTTTCTCTTGTTTTCCTTTTTCTCCTCCTCTTTACTCGCTCTCCTTTTAATCTCCATCCAAGCAAAAGCATAAATCTTCAAAAGAATTACATCTCATATATCTCTATTATGTGAAAAAAGGTCAGCCAACTGATACATAAAACTATACATCGATTCCCGCTGATTTAGCATTTGTAATATGATCTCACAAAAATGTGCCCCTACCAAATAATTCAGAAGAATTGGGCTTAGCTCATCCATAACTTGAGGACTCTATCTTTGCCACCCGATGCGACCTTCTCACCGTCAGGGCTCCAATCTACGGCGAAAACCTAGCGAAAAACAATAAAAGAAAAGGAATAGGATTTTGCCGACTATATACGAAGTTCATTGGCTCAATAAGATCTCAGGAAAAGAAGAACTACCTCGTCTGCGTGTCCTGGAAGGTCCTGTTTCAACTTGTGTGTCCGAATATCCCAAACCTTAATGAACAATTCACAAATAAAAAACAACTTTATTATACAAAAATGAAGTACTATTCACAAGAAATGAAACTGCATACAAAAGAATTGCACAAATAGTGGGGGATGTGCAACCTACATTTTATATTTAGCCTCAACTAACATTTTGCGGAAAGCAATTACAGAACAATCATAGCTGTAATATAGTGTTATCAAAACAAAGGTAATGTCCAAGTATGATATTGAGTGCTCAAAAATCCACTTACAAGTGACACATCCAATGATAAGCAAAAGATCAAAAGCAACAAAAAAGTTGCAATAAGCAAAAACTGTCTGAAGAATATGCTAGAGAACTGGCACCTACCTTTAAAGTAGAATCCTTGCTTCCACTAAGCAGAAGCCTACTATCGGCAGACCAACTAATCAAAAGAGCAAAAGGGGAGTTAGCAAATAAACAGAACTGTTGAAAGAGTTAAATACATTTGAGAGAGAGAAGGGGGGACCTGATCTGGTATACCGGCCCAACATGTCCTCTAAAAGATGTAACAAATTTACCCGTAATGCCATTCCACAACTTGACAGATTTGTCGAAGGAGGCACTTGCTAACCATTGCCCATCCGGAGAAAAATATACATGGTTCACAAGCTGCAAAGTAAACATGTCAGAAAATCTTTCAGAAGGGTTTGTAGTAAAACAGCCAATACTATATCTGTTTATCTAATCTTTCTTATTTTCTCCAGATTCTGGCTACTACACTATTTATTGAATAGCCCAGGATATCACCATCTATTTTCATCCTCCCAACACTGTGAGAAGTGTGTGTAATACATTAAAGAGAAAACAATAATCTCATATTGTACCTGTTGGTGACCAGTCAAGCGGGCTTTTGGCTGCTTACTAATGGCAGGTTCCCATAAAAACATCGTGAAATCATCAGACCCTGAAACTAATCTCTCAGGAGCATTTCCTCTCATTTTGTCATATCTTGCACGTGCTGCCTAAGAAATCAAAAACACGAATGAAGCACATGAAATTTCTACTCTCTTTTGAAAAGTCGACAATTCTGCATTAATATAGAATAAGGTGATACCTCCTTCATTGCTTCAGGGGTTGAATATGTTTTCCCTGTATGGTCATAAGGTCCAGTTCTAAGAACATATTCAGTGCTCAAAGCTAGGGAATTAACCCAGTGACCATGCCCCTGTAGACATAATTTGTCATAAAATGCAAACATGGATAATTAAAGTCTAATCAAGACAAACTCGTCCAGCTTTATCTATTGATCATCATCAGAAAACAAAGCAAGAGAGAATCTATAAGTAAAAGTACAAGCATGACAAAGGTCTAGATTAGCACTAGCTAAGTAGGTATCAACCAATAGGATCTAGATTGGAAGTTAGATGTGAAGCTGTCTTTCACTTATTTTATAGTCAAAGCTCAAAACATTTCAAATTTTCTTTCTAAACTTCCATTTACTGCAGTCAAAAGTTAGTTTAAAAGGGAAGCACAGAAGGAGCAACGCTGTCCAATGATATATCCTAACTCGATAATGATACACAACGAATCTTATCAATACATTACCTTCAATTCACGGATGAGCTTTCCTTGAGTAGTTTCCCATACTTTGATCGTACAATCCTGAGAACTGCATGAGTTGTTGCAGAATGGATAAGAGTTCAGTATCATTTAGCAGAGCAATACGAACTCAAATGGAAATGGACAAAAATTTACAAAACAGTTTGTACTATTAAAAAGGCTAATGGAAAAAACCGGGAGAAAATATACTTTAGACAAAAGCCTATTAATAAAAGAAATTCAAGAGGTAATGAGAGAATTAACAAGTGTTTAATCTCATTCCAAGACAGATGATTTAGAGGATATCTACGTCTATAAAGTTGTAGACATCTTTTCACTTTCCCCATCAAACCAATAACCACGTGCCCCTCGAGTAAACAACAGAGATATGTGAAAAAGATGTGGTTCATGCATCCATATTGACCCTACAAAACCTAGTTACTTAAGCCTAGCCAAACTGATAAAAGACCACATCTATAAGCCTCCGAGCTAGAAGCTATATAGTAACCATAGATGGGCAAAACAGACAGTACTTAATAGGCAAAAGACCATTAGCTGATACAGGCAATAATTAACAAACTACTCTGAGAAAAATGAATTTCAAAACAGAGGGAAAGCACTCACATATAACTTCATAAGCTATTGTATGAACCGCACTGAATTATTCAGAAAGAAATAACTATTGAAAAAAGAAAAGCTAGTTGCGAAGAAATATGGAAGTTGCATCAACTAATAGAAATTAGTTCATAATAACCAAATCATACCCCGTGTAAATATGACCATCACCGCCCCACTTTACGCAGGTCACTGCCAGTGTATGACCTGTAAGACTAATAATGCACTTCTTCAAAGAAATATCCCAAATACGTGCATCACCATCCTTACTGGAACTAACAAAACGACGACAGGGAGCTTGCAAGTGTACAGGTTCCCATGAAATACCTGTGATCCACTTCTTATGGCCCTGAAGAATTAATTCCATTAAACAAACCACAGCCTCATAGAAATGGTTTCAACAAAGAGCTCATATAGTGACTATTATGCAGGTGGGAAAAAAATCACAAAAGCAAAACTTGTCAACAAAGAGTTTAATTTAAGACAAAAATAAGGGCAAGTCAAGTTCATGAAATTGGAAATCCCGTGAAATTTGGCATCCCAGCTTATAACTGAAAATTCTGCGACGGTCTCTTTCAACACAAAGAAGTCTTTTCCATAATAATGCACAACTAACATTATCTCCTGACAGATATCAAATTCAAACATAGCGAATGGAATAAGATAAAGAGGAAAATCAAAATGTCCTTTAGAGAGTTCTCATCAAAATATCTGAAACTTTTAAAAGAAGAAAGAAAATAAGAATGCCAATAAGGAGTTTCTGTTGATGGAAAAACAATTTGAAACATGGAGGTGGACTTACTGTAAGTGGACCTCCTGATTGTTTCCCAGTTTGTGGATCCCACAATATAAGTTCTCCCGCCTTGCTACCACTAACAAGATGCTTTCCATCAGGTGACCATGCAATGGAAAGGACCCAATTTTTATGCCCTACAAGGGGGGAAAGCAAGGCGATTGCCGAGCAACTTTCAAACAGGATACATATGATGTCTTAAAAATATATGAAGTGGCTTGAACTGACAATTTAGTAGATACTTTTCAAATACTCACCCGTGCATGTAAATAACGGGGTTTGTGTATTAAGATCCCACAATCTTACAGTGGTGTCACCACAACCACTGGCCAAGTTTCGTCCATCAGGACTGAAGGAAACAGAAAGCACAGCTTCTGTATGGCCTGAGAATTGAGATTGAAAGGGCAAAGTAAACAACAAATTAGAACCCAAACTAATCAACTTTGGTGTAATCAAATTTTCTAGGCACTGAATTATGCACTTGCGTGCACAACAACATTTTACTTTTACATTAAAAAAACTGGCTTCAACCATAAAGAGAGAAAGAAAGACCAGCAAGCGATGAAAACAAACTAAATATAGTAGATATAGGTAGAGTTTCTTTTCCGAATGTATATTATAACATGTAAAGAGATGAGAATATCCAGCAAATAGAGCCCAATGTTAAAATTTGATAAAAAATTGCTAAAATTGTATTGAAAATTCCCACAAAAAAAGGAGATTGGCTAATAGTTACGATTTATCAAATCTAAGTATCATTCATGCATTTGCAAAAGAAGGTTAATTAAATTGGGTATTGATTACATAGAAGTTCGCTTTGCCCAAATTACAACTCAAAAACATGTGGTAGAAATCGAGAAAATTTGGCAAATGAGATCTTTTAAATCTATGTATTCTAAGCTTTGCTCAAATATCTGATTACAGGAATTTAATGTCAATGAGGGTTAATTTGAAGTTAATTAAGCTCTCCAGTTCACAACCTTCGATTTCATTAAACTGCCAAGTCAATTAAAGATCAAAGCACATGATGATGGTAGCAATTTAGAATCAACCTATCATTTAACACTATCAAATGTCAATGTTTTCCATTTTCACAATCCTTCGCACCATGAAACTACAAATTGAACAAATGAAATCTAGAGATACATACCGGCAATAGTAGCAGAGCATCTATTAACTGGACGGATTCGAAAAATTGCTTGAGGTTGGTAAACTATGCGCAAAACCTTCTCCACAGAAACTGCAAAATATTATTATTATTATTTTAAAAAAAGGAACGAGAAAGTGAACATAATGCTCATTTTACGAAAAATTCATTACAATTATCAATAAAACAAGTGTACTCATAAAATAAAAAAAAACTTGCCTTTGTTTTTCTGTAAGTAAGATCCAAGCTCAACAACAAGCTCCTGATCTGATATGTAAAATGCATAAGGTAGCTTCTCATCCTATAATCACGACCAGGTAAACAGACCCATTAATATTATTCTGTAAGAAAAAAGATCGCAAATTTACTTTGGGAAAACAAAAAAGAAGGCTTAATAATACATTGTTAAGAAGCTTGTTAACAATCTCCTGGAGCTGCGGAGGCCCCGAGTTTTGTGGGAGATAAAGCGGAGCACCGAGAGGTTCTCCTTCGGGATTAGTGAGCAGGCAAATCACGCTGTTGTTGCTGTTGCTGCTGCTCCTCTCTCTCTCTTCTCCTTCCATCGCCTGCATCTCCATCTGCTTCTGCGTCGCACGAAGTGAACTATCGTAACGACGATGGAAGCGACGGAGGAGACGGGGATTAGGGTTTATGAAGGAGTTACATATATAGGGCGACGAGGTGGTGGTAGGGGCCACAATCCAGCTCGTTGTTCGCAAGTCAAACTCATGTTCGGTTCGAAATGAGTTCGAGATCGAATCGCCTATTTACTAAACAAGTCAAACACGAGCCGGGATCTGCTCGCTGTATTTGACTTGATAACCGCTCGAATATATATTTTATATTTATATATATAATAATTATATATATAGTTCGGTTGAGATATTATCGATAGCACCAAGCACTTGGTGCTATCGAATTTTTTACCGTTAGATTTTTTTTTATGATCATTTTTATCCGTTAAATTATACTATTCAACCAACCACCTATTTAATTTTAGAGGACTCATATCATTCTAACCGTACATTTCTCAATCCAAGGGCTAAAAAACTAATAGCACCAATAACTTGGTGCTATTGATAGTATTCCAGCCTAGTTCATTATATATATATAATACAGATTTTTATTATTTAATTTTTAATTTAATATAAATATAAAGTCTAATTTAATTATAAAAAAATTATTTGTATGTCAAGTTTCAACCATTAAATCAAAATTTAATGAGCAAAATTTTATATATTTATTTTCTATATATTTATTTTTTTTAATTTTTTTAATTTGTTGTTTGCGAGCCAGCTCGTTACGACTTGTTAATAAACGAACCGAACATGAGCTGAATTTTTCAACTCGATACTTTAACAAGCCAGTTCATATTCGGCTTGTTTACGAAATAAACCGAAACAGGCGGGTCCGAGCTCACTCGTATTCGACATGTTGACACCCTCGGTGGGAGGAGTTGATCCGAGGCGGCGTAGTTAGAAGTTTTATTAGCCGAAGTGAATAAGGGTCGGGTTGTCGGACGGATCGGAGGCCGAGAGAGGAGCTACACCCGGATCCGAAGGTTGCCGACATGGCGGTCCGCTCGGATCCAAGTGTAGATCATGGATTAGCTGCGGAGCCCAAATTGCACTTTTATCCCTGGATGTTGTCATTTCACAAATCAGTCCAGAATGGTGTTGGCCTGATAGGCTTAGCTTTTGGAGAAGCGATTTTTCCTAGAATAATTTTAATTTGGAGACTTTTTATGCAAAAAAAATCTTTAAAAATATAATGATTCATAATATGTAGAATGAATTGAGTGCTAACAATTTATTTATTTATTTTTCAAGATAAATACTCAAAATAAGACTGTTGAAAGTCTAGTTTGTACATAAAAATAATAAAAATATAGATTTAAAATATTAAATATTAAATCTAAAAGTTTAAAGATCAAAGTGAAACTTTAGTTATTTATGGTAAAATGCACGAGATCTCTTCATCGATGGGCTATGTTGAAATAGTTTCCTCAACTTCAATTTTTTTTAAATTTTCTTAACTTTAAAATCTTTAAAATTAATTTATTCTAATTACTTTAATAAAAAATTGTTATATTTAATAATTTTATTAGCTATAAGCCTATTAGCCCTAAATTATTTTAATTTTATTTACTAAAAAACAAGTAAAATATTTAAATTTAAATTTTAAATTAATTTATTTGACTAAAATTATTTATTTCTACAGTTTGAAAACGTAAAGTTGAGGGGCCAACTCAAATTTCTTGTAGTTGAGGGGCCTCCATACATTTTTACCTTAATCGAACATTTTCGGGAAGAGTCCTGTTGAAATGAATCGTCCTTCTCTGTGCACTTCTACCAAACGCCTCGGGTTCTTTCTCTTCAAAGCTCGCTCGACTCCATTGTTAACCCTCGGAGAAGGAGAATAAAAACGAAGAATAACCAAGCGGAATACGTGTTCTCCGCGGAGTAAATCGCTATGTCGGAGTGGGAATCGAGCCTCGACGATGCCGACCCCTTTCGAAAGGCGAAGCAAAGCATCTCCGATCGCTCCAAGGTACCAATTCTCAATCCACACCCTCTTATTCCCCTCTGTTCTTCGTCTTCGTCTCGTTATTCTCCGATCCCCTTAGGGTTTTGTGGTGCTCCCTCTTTTGCTCAGAGAGTCGTCCAAACGAAGGAGATTTTGGCCAAGCAAGCTGATAAGCTCGCCAAACAAGCCGAAGAGCACGAGCGGATCATATTTAAGGTTCAATTTTCATATATATATTGTAAATCGAGCATCGTTTTTGAAGTTTATGTTTTGTGATGAACCACATTAAGCTACTAGATTGGTTAATTTTATGCCAAAAAGTTGATGTTTTTACTTGATTATATTATATATGTTGACTCAGGTGACTCATTTGCTGGGTGTGCTTGGTTTTGGTGCATTTTGCTTCGTACTGGGGGCTCGTAAGTTAACTGATTTGTTATTTATTACAAATTATTTTAGTGGAGGGGTTGATGCTTTTGAATTTGGAAGTGTTATTTGATTTGTGTTTTGATCTTGAGTGATTAGGACCACAAGATGTTCCTTACGTGTATTGCTTGTTCTATGTTACGTTTGTTCCTCTGCGGTGGCTGTACTACAAGTACAAGAAGTGGCACTATTATCTCCTGGTGAGTAATTTTGTTTCTCTTTCCGCTTTGAAGTTTATAAGAATCAGCATCTGGTCTATCATTTGAGGAAGACAATTTCGAGCATTAGTGGCGGTTTAACTCTGTTCATTGTTTCTCGCTTAACGAACTTACTAACAATATTTTGCTAGCAAACGGATGGTTTATTCATGTAGGTTTTTAGATGTCATATTACAACAACTAGGATTCTCTATGGCCATAACAAGCAGGGCGAGGTGGCACATAACGTACCAAAATAATCTCTCCGCAGACGCTTCCTTCATAATTTCTCTAATGTCATGCCAGACACTTTGTTTGCATACACAACTTTTTCCTGATCATTTGTTAGATGTCAGAGTAATTACTTGTTTGGTACTTGTAATTATGTTCTTAACAACAGTGACGTCATCGTCCAGGATTTCTGCTACTACGCCAATACAATCTTTCTGATTATGCTCCTCTTCTTTCCGAAAAATGAAAAGCTTTTCATGGTTTGCTTTGCGTTTGCAGAAGTAAGAACTTACTCAACCCAAGTCCTACTCTCCCTTTCTGAATCATCACATTTCTGTGTTTGTATATTTATTTGGGAATTACTTGTTACAGGGGCCACTGGCTTGGGCGTTGATTATTTGGCGCAATAGCTTGGTATTCAGCTCTCTGGACAAGCTTATTAGTGTCCTAATTCATATTTTACCTGGTAAGTTATCTTTGTACTCTATTTGCGCCCATATGTTGTGTACTTTGAACATTTATTCCTGATTTCTTTATTGAATGCTGATTTAGATGCTCAATATGCCACTAATAACTGATGAAATGCTTTAGCTTAATATACTAACAATGTTGTAGTCATTCATAGAATTAGCTCTTTTCTTGCTATTTGTCACTGTGCTTGATGTTCCGAATGTTGGGAATAGTTTTTCAATAATCTCACCTCGATCAAGTTACTGAATTCTGTTTGTGACAACAATTTTAGAGACTTTGGCCAGTCCACCCGGTTTGTGTCTGTAATTTATTCTGTGCACTTGCCTTGTGTGTTGTATGACAAAATTTCTTCATGCAACTGTTGATACATTGCACTAGTCAATATCTTCGATGGCCTCTGTGAGTGTGCCTTTTCTGTGGAAGAAGATAAGTAATTCTAGTGTGTTTTTCTTGTTAAGTGGAAGAGATGATGGAAAGCTTTTTCTCCCCCTTTTTTCTTATGTCAGTTTTGTAAATTTTATGCTAGGTTTATTTTTCCTTTCTTTTGGTGCGTGTGAAGACTATTGTAGACTTCACTGGTGTCTTGCACACCTTGCACCATCCAATAGTCCATGTGGGCTTTCTTGGTAATTCACGTACTAATTGCATATGTTTGTGTACTGGAGTTTGTGAGTAGGACCTCACTTTTCATGCAAAGTTCATGTTCTGATTTAAGTTTACTTTTTTTAAACTTGGTATAATTTATTTTCTTTGAGAAGCCTGAAAACTTCATATATTAATAAATGGCTCTTTTTCCTATATTATTTGCTTAAGATTTCTACCTGTTTTTTCCCCCCCTTAAGTGATATGTTATGCACATATCCGATCTCGTTGTACAAAAAAAAATACTCTTTCTTGTAGAAAAATATGAGAATGTTATTAGTTAAAACTGACCAGTTGTTAGATGATATGATCTTCTGACTTCATCTTCTTTACAATAACTTTTTTCCTCTTACTTGAAATGAAGTATCTGAATTTTTGTTGATAATAGATAATAGATTGCATAATCCCGAAAAACATTTGTTCTAGTGATTTATACCATGTTTTAGTAGTTGATAATGATACAAGTTGCCTTTTGTTTGTTCACCCATATTGTTTCACTATTAGGTGCTTGAGTAAGTTTTCAGCATCATTCTTTATTTGTCTTCTCTGGTTCGTTAGATACGTGCAAGGCCGGATAAAGTTTTTTAGGTTTCATGAACTGAGACTATGAGGCGCCTATTAGGGCCCTTGTCTATTCAGTGCGTGAAGATTTAAGGCAGAATATTTTCTTTTCTGTGAGGTTTTTTTTTTTTTTTTTTGGGTACATGATTTCATGAAATGTTGGTGACTGAATAACTAACGTGCTCTCATTTTTAATGTTGTTTTTCCGAATTGTCACCAATATATTCTTCTTTTATCTAAAATCTAAGGTTAGATTTTCTGCTGCTCTCCTTTGTCTGGTGAACCATATTTTTTGTCCAACCGTTTTTATAATAGATTATGGAAAATAAGAAAAGAAGTTATCAAATGTGGTGATGAGCAAACAAGAGATGCAAACTTCTTAGCTTGTGGATTCTATTTCTTGCTGGCTGACTTTAGCTTCATTCGCTTTTATATAACCATTCCATTCCAGGAATTGTTTTCTTCACTATTAGGTGGTGGAATCCAGTAACTTTCGCTGCCATGCACCCAGTGGGAAGAGCAGCTAGAGTGTCGTGGCCTTATGTGGAGGACAAGTCATACCTGTGGACTTGGCTGTTTGTCGTTCCTTTACTTGCCTACACTTTGTGGCAACTTCTCTATTTCCTCATAGTTGACGTACTCCGACGGCAAAGGCTATTGCGAGATCCTGAAGTCATGACTTCTTACAGGTTCTTTTTCTGACCCTTCATGTCTTCATTTTCTTCAGTGCCGTTACATATTTTAGCGAAAATGTTTGTGATTCGTTTATTTTCCAAGAAAGATGCATTTACAAATTAAGCAACAGCAACAAAGATACAGAAGTTCATTTCTAGGTGCCTTGTATAACTATATAGAACTTGAGTGTAAACAAAAACAGACTAGTGTGTCAAATGTTGCCTAACTTTCAACTGATATTTTCTACAGAAATGTTATATACTCTACCGAGTTATTATTATTATTATTATTTTTGCACACAGGATAGAGCTCCCCCTGTTATGAGTCCCTTCCTGTTTAGTGTTTTTCCAGGTCTTCCACCATCTGCATTGTGTTTACTAAGAATGACTAGTTGTGTTAGTCCAATTTTGTTGTAAATTCGTGCATGCTGGATGGTGTGTTTCAGAATCATTTCCTTTCATCCATAATTTTCTCCCATCTGAGGTCCTGTCTGTCCGTCTGCATTCGTTAGGGAGCTTTCAAAGAAGGCACAAAAGGCAAATAACATTTGGTGGAGGCTCAGTGGGCTGCTGGGTGAGCGGAACCGTCCGACCATGTACATACTGCTCCAAGCTTTCTTCACCGTAGCAACCATGGCCCTCGCGGTCCCTATATTTCTCTCGTACAGGATGCATGTACTTTTCCAAATCTTCAAGGTATCTGCTACCGTTTGGAATGGCGGGAGCTTCCTTCTAGATGTCATGCCTAGGCAGGCAGTTCTCAAAGAGAAGAAGAAATTGGAGATGAAGCCCATAATAGAACAGCCACCGGTCCAGTCATCTGCCGATCCTTCCGTTAACCACCAAGAACAACACACATCTCACGAGCGAAACGCTTGATAGAACTTCTGTGCCTTACAGAAATCTGTATCATCTGTTTGATGGCTTGTTTTTCCCCCCTTGTTTGGCATACATACCCTTGCAAACATGCGAAACTGTCCAAATACCCTTGCAGAGCTGCACTTCTGTGCATGTCCCCGAAGATCTTGTTGATTTGCATTCCTGCACCTGCCAGTGTTGCAAATGCAAAAGCACTCGTAAACCTGCAAAGCAGTAAGATCTCAAGGGTGCATGCACAAATACTCAACTTTGCAAGGATATTACATAGTTTGCATATTTTCCGGGTAGTATTTATGTGAAAACAGCAAACTTTTGTTTTTGTGATAGTCTGATAGATGATAAAATTTACACTAGAGCGTGGCTTGTGATAGCATAGTTACAGTTACTTGTCGTTCTTGTCGCTAAATTCAAGATGACTTTCATTTTGATGCATTGATTTGTTTGTAAATTTCACGTCCGTTCTGGTACAAGATTCATTGTGGGAACTGAGGAGTACATAGTTTGGTACACCAAATCGGGCCAACAACTGTGAGCCCAGTGAAGCGCATCATCTGAAAGCCTCGTGCTTACCGGGCTTGAGCCCATTTATAACGAAGTGGGCCAAATAGGGGTTTTGGGCCGGCCCGTTAGGCCCACACTGGCGCCCCCATTTTGTCGCGCTCCCGAGGAACACGTGAACGGGGCCAACAAATCAGAATTCCAGGGAATGGAATGATTAAATGGGCGGGGCCCACAAGAGCGTAGAAGCGTGTCGGTGGGTCCCACGCAACTTTCAAATTCAAAATGCCGGTCGATTCATCCCTCCAACCCCTCCTCGAAACTCCCGAAATGGTACGTGCCCAGCTTCTTCACCAGATTACGGAAAAAATTAATCACATAATAAATTGGAAACTTCTGTTTCAGGGGGCCTCTTGAAGCTTTTTTATTTTTTATTTTTTGGTAAAAAGAAAACATTTTGGTTGAAATTTTTTTAATTTTTTGAGAGAGAATGGTATTATATGCTATAGTTTCATTTATTTTTATTAATATTAAATTTAAATTTAATTGTTGATTTTATAGAGTGGATGTCCTTTTTTAACTATGAAAATCATACCAACCGTAATTAAAAGTTGGACCGCAAAATGATTCATACTGAGCATAATTACGTACGACAAAATTGGGAGCATGCTTTCCTCATGTTTTGATCTTGTAAATCATTTGTATGCAATTATTAGCATATTAGATAGAAATTATTTGCATAGTTGATAGCACAATATCAATAATTCTTTTTTGTCTGTCTAAAGTCTAAACTTCATTATTCTTGAATAATTGGCGAACGTTTAGCAGTGAATAAACAAACAAGCAAGCACCACACAACCCAATTTATTGCCTCATTAAAGAATTAATTTAAGCTCGGTTCTTGTTTGATCATAAATCTCTTACTGTTTTTCAAAATAAGTTGGGATAATATTTTTTCCAACAAATTAAATCGGAGGCAATTTCATGTCGACATCATCATAATACAATGTGACTGTGATCTCAAATTATTAAGAAAAAAAAAATGAAATCAATTTCATGAAAATGTCTATGCTGAAATTATCGTACATTAGATACAACAACAAATAGCAACTCCTATATCATGCACCTTAGCTTGGGCCGGGCCAAAATTAATACATCCTTATCAAGCTAAACAACAAAGCCGTACACCAACCAACCATTACCAACACACGGAGATTAATTGTGCTCAACTAGGCGACCATCTTAACACACCCAAAAAAAAAAAAAAAAAAAAAACACTAAAAAAAGAAAGTAATAAAATAACACAAGCAAGGCATCCGCCTTGCGTTTCTCCCCCGCTCCTCCCCTCTCTCTCCTCTTCCTTCATCCTCGATCGTAATCCCACTTCCTCCGCCTCCTCCTCCTCGGAACTCCACTTCCGGGGAAAAGGGAAGCGGAAAACGGGGAAACGGAAACGGCCATGCTGGGGAAACCGCTCCCGGGCAAGGGAAACGCCCCCGGGGGCGCCGACCCCGGCGACGCTCGCTTCCTCCACGACATCGAAACCCTAAGCAAAGCCCTCTCCCTCGACCCCAAATCCCTCCGCCGCCGCCCCCTCCCTCCTCCTCCTCCTCCTCCTCCCTCCTCCGCCGCCGACCACCGCTCCCTCTCCGCCGGCCGATCCCGCCTCCTCCTCTCCTCCTCCGATCCCAAGCCGAAACCCTCGAAGAAACCCTCCTCGTCGTCGTCGTCGTCCTCGTTTTGGAAGTCCCTTCGATCCCTCTCCCACATCGGGCGCCGCCGCTACGAGTGCGTCTTCTCCCTCCACGTCCACTCCATCGAGGGCCTCCCCACCTCCCTCGCCCCCTCCTCCCTCGCCGTCCACTGGCGCCGCGCCGCCGACCCCGCCGCCGCCACCCGCCCCGCCCAGCCCTTCCACGGCGTCGCCGAGTTCGAGGAGACCCTCACATGCCGCTCATCGATCGTCGTCCGCGCCGGCGGCGGCGGCTCGCACCACCCCGCCAAGTACGAGCCGCGGCAGTTCACGATCTACGCCGCCGTGGTCGGCGCCCCCGGGGTCGACCTCGGGCGACACCACGTCGACCTCACGCGCCTGCTCCCGATCGCCGCCTCGGAGCTCGAGGAGGAGGAGAAGGGATCCGGGAAGTGGAGCACGAGCTTCGCCCTCTCCGGTAGGGCGAGGGGCGCCAAGCTCAACGTGAGCTTAGGGTTTTCCTTGCTGAGGAACGGGGATGAAGTGGTGTCGGGGAAGGAGAAGAAGATCTCCGAGATTTTGAGCGTGAAGGCGAGGAAGATCGATCGGCACGGATCCTTACCCTTACCGCAGATCCGAACCAGAGATAGGTCTCGATCGGTGGAGGAGGTGAAGATTCTTCACGAGGTATTGCCGACCTCAAAATCCGAAGTCTTCGGAGATGAATCGGGGCCGACGGAAGATGATTCGAAGCCAGATTGTGGAGTTCTGGATCGGCCGGTGGAACCGGCTGAATCCGAGCCTCACAAGTCGGAAGAACGAATTGAAGGAAACGAGGATTCGCCAGAATCAAAGCATTGCACGTCAATGGAGCCCATCAAAGGGCATTTAGAAACCGATTGTGTTGAATCGGAATTCAGTGTGATCGAGCAGGGAATTGAGATCACTTCAAAGGATCAAAAAGAGGTCGAGCCTGAGAGAGTTAGTGATGTGGTCGGAAAGGAGGAAGAAGAAGCAGAAGTAGCTATCGAGCTGGATGAAGCAGTGGAATTTGAAGAGAGAAGCTCATTGGCTGCTGCAGAGCCCGTGGTAGAGGATTTGGATTGTGCCTTTAGTAACCTCTCTGTTCTTGAATCAGAAGGATTTGGATCTCCAATAATTGAAGGTCATCTTTCTAAGCAAATGAATTATGACGATATCAAATCTAGTTATAAGTCGGCTAGCATGAAGAACAAATCCCGTAGCTTGGATGCCACAGCAGAGTCGGTTGCTAGCGAATTCTTGAACTTGCTCGGTATAGAGCACAGCCCATTCGGAATGAGTTCCGATAGTGATCCCGAATCACCAAGAGAGCGATTGTGGAAGCAATTCGAGAAGGAATCTCTAGCCTCTGGTAATCCTCTCTTTAATCTGGAGTATGAAGGAGAAATGGAAGAACCTGGTTTTGGGGAGTTCGGGGAAAACTTTGATCTCTCTTCGATTGTTCAGGAGGCTGAAACAGAGTTTCAGATGGCAAATCAGCCCATGAACAACAAGTCTAGAGCTAAATTGTTAGAAGATGCAGAGACTGAAGCTTTAATGCGCCAGTGGGGTTTAGACGAGAAAGCATTTCAGAATTCTCCACCAGGAAGTAGGAGTGGGTTTGGTAGTCCAATTGATCTTCCGCCGGAGGAGCCAATTGAGTTGCCACCTTTAGGGGATGGTTTGGGCCCATTTGTTCGTACTCAGGATGGAGGCTACTTGCGGTCGATGAACCCTTCTATTTTTAGAAATGCAAAGAGCAATGGTAGTTTGATCATGCAGGTTTCTAGCCCTATTGTAGTTCCGGCAGAAATGGGTTCTGGGATTATGGAAATATTGCAGCATTTGGCTTCAGTTGGAATTGAAAAGCTTTCCATGCAAGCAAGTAAGCTTATGCCCCTAGAAGATATCACTGGAAAAACTATGCAGCAGATTGCTTGGGAAGCTGCACCAGCTCTTGAGTCAAGTGAGAGGTCCAAAAGATTTCTTGCTTTCTTACCTAAATTATATCATCTTTATTTGTATTTGATTCCCTTTTAAGTACAAGTTTGGTCCCTGCAAGTTTACCTGGATTTCGATCTAGTTATCGTAGTTTCAATGTGACAATTTAGCCCTTTAAGGTTGTTCAGCATAAAAAGAAAATCCTTTCATAGTCTACTGCCTGAAAATTTGCGACATCGACACTATTGTTAGACTTTCTTTTGTGACAATTGAAACTTATGAGGATGAAATAGAAACGAAGGGTGACCTCTAGGACGAAATTCATATTGAGTTGATCAGAATTGAAACTTTGATGAGTAAATTGAAATTAGGGTCACACTTCAGCAATCGAACTGTTACAATTGAAACTTCGGGGATGAAATTAAATTTTAGTTCAAGCTTTGGGAACTAGATATGAAAATAATCCCTCTTTACTGTCTAAGCTTTTTCTTTTGTGGTTATGCAGGCAGGACTTGTTGGAAAATTATGCTCCAAATGTGCTGTCAGAGATTGGTCTTGGCAAGAGGAGAAAAAATAAAGATTTAAATTTAGCTCCATCAAGTCGTGAAGAGACGGCTTCAGAATATGTATCACTTGAAGATCTTGCTCCATTAGCTATGGACAAGATTGAAGCTCTTTCCGTCGAGGGGCTGAGAATACAGTCTGGGATGAGTGACGAGGAGGCACCTTTGAACATCAATGCTCAGTCTATTGGCGAAATTTCAGCTTTGGAAGGGAAAGGCGCAAAAAATAGGTGGTCTTTAGGTTTAGAAGGATCCGCTGGTCTACAGCTTTTGGATGTTAAAGATAGCGGAGATGATGTTGATGGGCTCATGGGCTTGTCTATAACACTTGATGAGTGGATGAGGCTTGATTCTGGAATAGTCGATGAAGAAGATCAGACCAGTGATCGAACTTCAAAAATTCTTGCAGCCCATCATGCCAATTCAATGGATTTGATTAGCGAATATTCGAAGGGAGATAGAAGGGGTGGTAAGAGATCGGGTAAAAGGTGGGGATTGTTAGGTAACAACTTTACAGTCGCTCTAATGGTCCAACTACGTGATCCTCTACGTAATTATGAGCCAGTGGGAACGCCAATGCTCTCTTTGATTCAAGTGGAACGGGTTTTCGTACCCCCAAAACCCAAAGTTTATGCTACAGTTTCCGAAAAAGGAAATAGCGAGCAAGACGAAGAACCCGAACCGGAAAGTAAACCATTGGTGAAAGAGGAGATTAAAGAAGAAGAAGCAATTCCGCAGTTTAAAATCACAGAAGTGCATGTAGCAGGTATAAAGAGTGAACCTGGAAAGAAGAAACCGTGGGGAAATCCTGTGCAGCAACAATCGGGGTCGAGGTGGCTGCTTGCAACTGGAATGGGTAAAAGTAATAAGCATCCCTTTATGAAATCGAAGGCTGTAACAAAACCTTCCCAAGTGAATACTACAACAACAGTTCAGCCGGGAGAAACCCTTTGGAGCATTTCATCACGTGTCCACGGCACCGGGTCTAAATGGAAGGAATTAGCTGCTCTTAATCCTCATATACGGAACCCGAATGTCATATTCCCGAATGAAACTATTAGGTTGCGTTGATGGCGGCGGATATAATACTCTAGGACTGTTGTACAGTAAACTCTAGTGAAATGTATTGGATTTAATTGCATGGATGATATCAATATCTTGGCCAGAATTTTGACATGAATGAGCTCCTCATGTAATTGGGAGGTGGTTGGAGCTGATTGTGGAGCTTTTTTCTTGTTAAAATTGTTTTTCTAAGGTTGTTAAATAAAAGTTATTGGCGGCCTGCCTCTACGCCATAAGTTTGTGTTTATACTTAAATTGTACGGAAACTTGTGAATTATGCTTGTGTAGATGAGCTTATGATGATTGCATGAATATATTCTTTCCCCTAACATATTTACCTTGTAAATGAACTGTTGCTTCTCTACATCTGATGTTGAAAGGTTAAGGCTATCCTCTGTGCTGTTGCGCTTTTGAAATCGTAACTCAGTTAGTCTTCGTACAGGTGTGATAGCTTTTGTTATATCTGTTGCATATAGTAGCTTTGTTTCTTGTTTACAAGTAAATCACAATCGCAACGTATTTTCATTCCTATTACACCATCCGTTCTTGGAGTATAAATTGTCTGTTACTTTGCGACGCGTCCTTGACGTCTCTCGCCACGAGCTCCTTGTTAGTCCATGGTTGGAGACCGTCGAGAAATAGGAATAACCTGTCCTCCTCAGCCATGCTAGAGATGGCAAGCATCAGCTTGGAGTACTCCTTGACGTACTCCTTGAGGTTCCAGTGTGCTTGAGTCGTCGAAGTTGCTTTCGCGCCAAGTACTCGACGTGCTCTGGGTAGAATTGTACCTTTAACTCGCGTACAAAGTCCTCCCAAGTCTTTAGCTCGCATTGGCCCTTCGCGGCCTCTGCAGAACGCCGACGCCACCAAAGCATCGCATCGTTGGCGAGGTACATAGAGGCGGTTTGGACCTTGTCATCCTCGTCCTCCAACCGCATCGCCTTGAAGTAGCGCTCCATGTGCCATAGGAAATTATCGATTTCCTTCTCGTCTCGCGATCCCTTGAAGCATTGGGGTTCAGGGACGCGAATCTTCGGGGTGTACCCCCTTTGCGTCTCGACGCCTTGGGCTACCGCCTTCTCGAGGATTGCCACCCGCGTCTTGAGGTCATTTACCTCGTTGCTGTGGGCGACAATCTCCTCGATCAGCGCCCGTCCGTCGTCGTCACGATGAGTTAGATCGTGGCGGAATTGCTCGAGCTGCTCACGGAAAGTTGCCATAGCAGCCGCAACGCTGTCCTCTATGACATGCAGTCCGTCCTCCATTATCCCCACATGGCGGGTCAAGACGGAGTAGTGCTCGTCCGCTTTGGCAACGGAATCCTCCACCAGACTCATGCGGTCTTCAAGTGAGGCGGACTCTCTCACCAGAGTCCGTGGCTCCTTGCTCTTGCCGCGCTTGGATGCCCTGGGTTCGGCCACAATGTCGACGATGGCAGCATCCGAAGTCGACATGTCTCCCAGCGATGAACTCGCTCTGATATCAACTGTCACGGACTAAACCGATTTGCTTGGTTAGTCCGTGCGGCGCTCGCCTTCCTTCGCGAAGTGAGCAAGCCTGCCTCTCTACTTGCTAAGTTAGGACCTACTCGCCCTAGACTAAGTACAAGAGGGAGATAGTGAAGAAAGCTCTTCTATTACTTGAGTAGAGAAAACTACAAATGAGGATTCTGAGTTGAGGGGGTGGAGGCCACAACTATTTAAAGGCCACTCGCCGCCCATAAGCTAAATGAAAGGATGCCAAGTGGCATAAAGCTACAAGCCAAAAGGGGAGGCTACAAGCTCCCAAGAGTCCTAATAAATGCACCTAGAACTCTAAGTGACCCTTCGGCGTCCGCACCATCAGCCTCGAGATCCGCAAAGAAGCTTCTAGAAGATTAGGGCAAAATCTCCGACAGATATCCGCTTTGGAGTTTGGATGATTGCAAAAGAAAATTTTAGAGAAAATCTTAAGTCGTGACAGACAGCTATCTTTTGTTGCTCTTCTTCTGCTCTTCTTATAACTGATGGAAATGGTGCTGTTCGAATAGGATGACAAACTCGTTGCGTTACTAATCACAAAAGTAAACCAAATTGAGGGCCAGATTGTTGTGAATTATGTTTTTTGCCCCCCAAACCCTGTTCATCCTATTATAACAACATTAGAGAAATGAATGCTGTGTTATTGCATTGAACTTTTTGAAAGTACAATTTTAAATGTTTGGTCGTCAGATAAGATTTAAAATGATTCAAACCACAGAGAGGAAAGAAGAGAACTAGAATAGCATGAGTACATATCGAGGAATACTAGCCAAGCTATTGATTCACGCTAAACTTATTGGATACAATATTTACAAGCGACTGTATGGAACAGCGAAGCTAAACATATTGGATAGAATATTTACAAGCGACTGTATGCAACAGCGAAACTAGTTATAAACACTCCATTGTAATTTTATATGCGAAGTTCACTATATAAAATTTGTGCTCGATATATCCTCGGTTCTGCATTATGTCACTCTGTATATTACACCGCCCAATGTCCAAATATAGCAGAATGAAACTTCTCAATCATCATCAATTATATTGAAGGAGAATTTTGACAGTAGATGTGGAATTCCGGAGATAATAGGGCCATATACCTGCGAAACATAACAGCTTACATGAGTTTTCTCTAGAAAAAAACAAAAAAACATTGGATACAGATGAATTAGAAACAAATTGCGTGATATATTAAGGTAAGAATCTAATTAATTGCAGCTTCTACAAAATTGTTGCACCTCGGAATTGTCATGAATCTGGTACAGTGGAACAGCAAGCAACTTCAAGTTTCTTGGTACAACAAATCGCCTACTCACTGGTAGCCTAACCAAGAACACTTTTGTGCATTCCTGTTGAGAAGATAAATAGCCAATTAGGTACACATCCTACAATTTTTATACAGTTTGCAAAAACAGCTTGAAATGACGTACCTTAGGTCTACGTGAATTAGGCGGAGGATAGGGAAATGGTAAAGTTTCAAACTCGGACCTCCACCACATGCCGATGCACTCGCCAATCTAAATATTAAGAACATATGAATTTTCACTAAGTTCTCGGCACTATCCAACTAAGAAATAGTTTAAAAGCAAGTATTCTATTTAATTCTACATAACAGCCCATAAGCTTACCTGCCAATTATCATTTACCGCACAATCTTCGAGGGAGAGCATTCTTGAAAGCTTGCGTTTCAGCCCATCAACATCTGAAAAGAAATTCCACATTGATCTTAGTGCAAAAATTATCATAAATTCAAATTTGGACTATTTCTCTAGTTGCATCGAATCCTGAGTAGATTTTCAAGCTAGATGCATTTCAACAATTCGTTCTGCAAGTCCCAAAGAACAGCCGTGCATTAAGATGAGAAAGTATTTATATTGGCTTCAGTCTAAACACGACCACATGGTTAAGATAGAATATCAGAATGTTAATTTGTTGTACCTTAATATAAACAATATCTGAGAACAGTTTTTTGAAAGCTTCAATATGTGCCTCATGGTAAATATCCATACATACATCATCCTAATAATATAAAAAAAGATATACATAGAAACACGGAAGAATAGGAACTTATAGTGATGTTTTAAGAAATTCCAATGACATCGTCAGTCGTCAGATGACTTGTTGATACACTTGATATGTGATCAACAACCTGTATTTCTCTGTCTCTTCAGTTTTTATTAGCTTCTAAACTGGAGTCCAACTCATAGAGGACATTATACACAGCAATTTGCATGTGATCTGCTTGATAAGTTTGACATACTAGAAGTTTATATTCCAAAAAAGATCACAAACCTTGTTCACCAGGTCTTAGTCGGCCTCCAGGAAGTTTAAAGAAAGAGTTCTTTACTTGCAACACTAGCAAATGAGGATGCTGAAGCAATTCGACCTACATCCAAAAAAACATCAAAATTATCCATTAGAGCATTTCTTTTTAAGTCGAACTTGGACTTCCGAAAAGCATGTTTTGGGATATTCAGAAACCTAAGTATGGTATAGAGAACACAGAGTAAGTAAAGTAACACGGCAAAATTAAGCATGGACACAAGTATTAGTAGAACAGCTGAACCAACAATAATGATAACATGCCAATATGAGTCCAATTCAACTTAGGATCCATATATAATATAATGTCTTCAATTCACCATTATTTAGCAATCTTTAATTGGTTTATATCAGAGTGCTTAAGCAATCCGACCCCGAACATCCTCATGCCACCTCCTGAAGAGTCGAGCCAAAACACTACAAACCTAGCAAAATTAGATTTAGAATCAGACCAACAACCGAAAGGCCGATCTCACCGACCCCCCACATCCAGCTCATAGAACAGCTTCTCTAAGAAAGCCAAGCGAAGTGCGCAGCAACAAAAATGCTCTAGAATTATAAAGTTTCCTTAGCTGAGAATGAAGCATGAAAGCTACAGCTTGTAGCTTTTGTTGCAAACTAATTGGATATTTTAAGAAAGAACCTGTTCGTGCTCTTTTTGACAAGCTCTATCCGACTATAATAGTATAGTAAACACATCTTCTTCTTCGACATGATAAATTTTTATGTAACAGTAAACAAAGCAAAAACACAATTCAAACCCAGATGAGCAAATAACACTTTTTCCTCACCAAACTCAAAATTTGAAACTTCTCAACATTAATACTTAACGAAACAAATCATTAAATGCTCTATAAGTATATTCCACTCATATGAACCCGAGAATCGCAATAACATAAATAAAGAGAAAAAAATAAGTGAGAGAGAGTGTAAGAGAGGGATCGGACCAGGAGAACACCTTGGACGCAGGTCCTCAATCCATCGGAAGCGAAACTGTTAAGAACATAGGACGCGCCGTGTAAGTGTTCGACAAAATGCCCCAAAGAAAAAGTGACATGAGAGAGAGTGAGAGTACTTGGTTTTGAGGCGTTGGATCCTGTCGAGGGGGGTCTCGTCCTTGTCGGGGAACGCGTCCTTGGCGCCGAAGTAGTAGCGACTCAGCGGGGATATCTCCACCACCGCCGCGTGCGCTCCCCCGTTCTCCATTTCTCCCTAAACGCGAAAACACTCGAACGTTCACCGACGAGAGGGAACAAAAAACAAAAAGGAAAAGAAACGGTGAGAAGGAGTTAATAAGGGGGAGAGAGAGAGAGATTTGGGGTCGGGGTCGGGTGGTGGGGTCGGGGTCGGGTCGGGTCGGGTCGGTGGAAAAGAGGCGATGACGTGGCGAGCGCTTGGTTGGGTTCGAGAACCTAAAAAAGTGAAGCGGTGCTGCGGATAAGAGAACTACGTGGACTCGAGAGCAAAGAGGACCCGTGCGCATCTAACACGTTACTGCTATTATTATTATTATTATTATTATAATAATATATTACTTATTATTATTACACATTAACAGCGTGATTCCTTTTCGTTTTAGTTTAGATGGTTACATACATTGTTTTCAGAAAATTGCTACGCGTGCAAACAACTTTTCTAACAGTTTACCAAATTCAAAATTTAATAATATTATCTTTTTACTAATTAAATGTGAGTACATAAACAAGTTCGTAAAATAATATAGTTTATTTATAAGCCTAGTATTACTCTCTAGTTTAAAGGTACTTTAATAAATGAGTCGTATAAGGTACAAAAGCCTACATCAATTTGTCAGTACTCAGCAGCCCAAAAGGGATCTTCTGCAAGAACCCAAAGCATTTCCCATCTAAAAAAGAGCCCAACTCAAGATAAACTCATCAAATTTCAGAGATTGAAACATATAGTTTCCACCTCTTACACAAATGCACGGGGCATTCAGGGTTCAATGGCATGAGGAAATCTCCATAAAACAGAAACTTTACGTACGATTTGTAATAAGCCAGTCCCATTAAAGTGGCCATGAACAAGCTCTTGGAATTGATCAAAAGATGCACAAAGTTCGGGGCGAATTACGATACATTCCCAGTATACTATAGTTTTTCTACATTCTGATTAATACAATTTATCAAAATTGCACTGCACAGCTGCCTTTCTGACAATCCCAGAACTGAAAGATCAGCTTCACCTCTCTTCATCTGGTTCGGATTGCGGAGACCTTCAGTTAATCATGCTTTCGAGGTTTTGTTCTTCTTCTTTGGGCGCGGCTCTTCAGAACTGGCAATGTATGATTCAGCTCTAACATTTTCGTGCTCTTGATACTTTTTGAAATCCTTTGTCTTTTTCTGCAATAAAAAGAACACGAGATGCAATGTGATGAAACACATCGAGACTCAAACGCTATAGGATCAGTTCAGATACCAACTACTACAAAGTACAAACAGTAAAACAATACCCAAATAGTCATAGAATCAACCCAAGAAGGTGCTATCAACATAATATTTCATGGTGCTTTGTGTGTAATTATCTATCAAAGACTAGCAATTGCTTATGTACCTGTAGTCCTTAATTTTTTTTCGCCTTCGCTATAACATTAGTCAAGCGATAAATAAAGTGAACTTATTAGACATTTTTATTTCATGTTTTGTAGGCAGCCATCAAACTCTAGACACATAAATGAAAGTTATAAGTTGTTGTGGCTTCATAATTGCAAATTTTGGCGCCTCAAAGGGCTTCATAATTGCAAATTTTGGTGCCTCAAAGGGCTACATTTACAATTTAAAGTTTCTCAAGAGTAAATATTGAGAAAGTAATAATAAAACATGAGGTAGGCATAATTGACCCATTATATCAAAAACAGCAAAATGGAATGATTAAAATTTTTATTCCTTCAATCTACAAGTTGTTTGATAAGATTTTAAGCATATGACAAAAAGAAAAAAAAAACAAATAAATAATATACCTTTAAAGATTTCGCAATGGCAGCTACATCCTTATTCTCCTCGTTAGTTATAGCAGAATCAGAAGCATGTGCAGGATTTTCCTGCATAAACTCGAAAAGGAGCATGTTAGAGGAAAAGAAACTACGAAAAGAATACATAACATGAACTACACAGCTTTAAGCATAATAGAAGACTACAAAATTTCAAAATTAACCTTTGGTGGAACAAATGCAGCCTCTCTCTTTCTCTTGTTTTCAGCTGCTTTTTCTGCCTGCTTCTCCAGCTTCTCTTGCCATTTCTTTGCTGATTTCTTTTTGTCACTTAGGAAATACTCACCATTTTCCAATTGAAGGTCAATCTGTAGTATTCAGGATTAAAAAGTTATGGAACTCGCAAAGTTCACGGCAAAAAAAAAAAAAAATCAAGAAAATGAGAACAAAAAAATAGCACAAATAAACCCAAAGATCATGTAATAGAAACATATCCCTAACTCACCTTGCTAGGTGGCTGAGGAGGAGGAAATGGTGTATATGGTTTCTTCCCCTTAGATTTGACTTTTCGTTGCTTAACATTCTTCCTGTACAACAATTAACATCAAATGCATTAAAAGACAGAAACACAGGGTAAATCATATTAATAAAATAATTCCTATGAATTAAACAATCCTAATCTCCTTACTTCTTAAACTTTGGGAGGAACCTGTCCCAGTTTTCATTTGCAAGAGCTGGATTTTTCGCAAGTTCTCGTTTCATTAGGAGAATCTGCATTGTGCAATAGACGACGCCTAGTAAGTAAATCACAATATCTCTTACACTCACTGCACCTTAAATCTGCAATAGTCACCTTGACGTGGTATACAGGATGCATCTTATTTTGAATGCAATCCTCCACGATCCTTCGGACTTGTTTAAGACCCTTAAATGGACCCATAGCTGCAACAGTGTTTCCCTTTCCCGAATTAAAATAAAATGAGAAAATTTGATTAGTTCTAGCTATACAGACAGTATAAGGTAAGAGAAGTGCCACAAATAAAATATAAAAAAAGGAGTATGACGATAAAAACAATACCTGAACCATCACATAACACCCAGTCAAAATCTCAATGGCCTATAACAGAAAGGCAATAAAGATTTAGTGAACCAAATTACAAACTATTGACCATTGACAAGAAGACAAATCATTCATGGTTATCATGGAAGAAACAAATATACCTTGAGGGTTGATAGATTGGGGCCTAAAAGACGTTCTCTCCTTTTCACAAATCGTTCCTGCAGGTAACACAATTTCCAAAATTAGTGGCTGGCAGATAGTTGTACCAAAATATATAAATGAGAATTAAAACTTATCTTTCACTTCATGCCAAATATTCTTATAATTAATCTCACAGATTGTCGAGCTATGGCAAGACAGCATTTTGGCTGCAGCCTGCAACTGCTGCAGCAGATACTGTGCCAACGTGTGGTACAACAGAACATGCCGCTGAGATGAAACACTCATGCCGGCATGCCTTAGCACAAGATTTTTAATGACTTATACAAGAAATAAGTTCTGGTCCAAAGTTAATTTTTTTAAATTTTATTTTATTTTTTGTATAAGGTTCCTCAAGGTTAGAAAAGAACCCTAAACATTATAAATCTACAAAAGCGCCATGCTGTCAGCATGAAGGGCACTACAATGTTGCCCTGGTATCTGTTACCTTTTGTTGACCAACAAAGGAAAAGCAAATCCTTATTCTAGCAGAAAGAGATGAAGTTGTGTTAACCAGTTTAGGAGTCCCTTTGTAATGTGTTTCAGAAAAATATGAAGTTTAATCCAGTGAAACTCAAAAACATGAGAAAACCTTGGTGGCTGATAAGTTACATAATTGGTGACAAAACTATTTAGTAAGAGAATTGGCATTAATTATATGTGTAGCTAAATATGGCCCTGACTAAAAGAATCAAGTCAACACTGTACAAAGATTAAAGCTTAGAGTTCATATTTTTGTACCACATAGCGGGCGTGGATGCACATGAATATAAGCAACAATCATCATCATTTTTTTTTTCACCCAATGTTCTATAAAAACATAAAGAAGCAAAAATCTGGTAACTATCTATGAAACGAACAATGCTTTGTAGGAAGCTTTTTTTTATCAGATGACTCTATATTACAGTTCAATCTTTAATATCACACACAGCAAACAATCCTTCTATGTATGATCATCATATAATTCATCTAGCAAACTACTAATCTCAACAAGGCACTAGCCCATTATAGTTTCCAGGCTATGTGTCCTTTCCAATTATCTCTCACACACTGGCTCCCTTCAGATCAGCAGTCTCACCTTACCTAAAGTGTACGTATTTATCAAGTTATTAAACATTTATTAATGTTTCTTCTACCCAAGGTGTCATACATATTCAGAGCCAAAGATTGTATATTGCCAAATTCGGAACAAAAGAGAAGAAACTGAAGGATATGGGAATGTGTTATCATAAAATAAATAGGAGGTGATATATTGTTAGTTAAATAATTGCACATCCAACAAAGATTATCGCTGTCAGTAAGACCCTAGTTTATAAATATTCTACATAGTTGTCTTTATCCTCTTATTTGAAAGAAGTTTTCTGCTCAATAAAGTCCATGTCCTTAGAAGCAATGAGAGTATACCAAATTAATAGTTAAAAAGAAACATCCTACATCACAAGAATTAAAGACATAAAAATTTACGTACATACCTTATTGCGTTCGAGGCTACCAATCTTGATGATATCGCATTGCATATCATCATTTAGTATCTTAATTGCCTGCAACATTAGAGCTATGGTAAGTTAAATAGGCTTCCAGATGACAACAGTCCTAGCAAAAGACTTAGATCACACTTAAATGTCAATTTTAAGCATTTTTTCCTCAATGATAAAACTTTTGCAAAGATTTAAAAACAAAAAGAAGAAAGATGAAGTATTAGCATTAAACAACATCCTAGAAATTACCAGACACAAAGTTGTGAATTATAACAAGCAGTTATTGTCAAGAAATGAACACACCTGCGGTGCAGGGACACTCCTTGACAAAAGCTTTATTAGATCCCTAGCCTTAATAATGATGTAGGGGTCCCTAGTCTTCACAGTGGTTGAAACAGTCATGGAACCCTCAACCTACAGATATAACGTTGCTTAGAACCTTAGACAATAAACAAAAAAGTTCAAACTAAATAAGTAATGTGCTGCCATGAGACACATAAAGCATAATGGCGTATATCAAGAATACCAAAACATTCATGTAAATTTATTTCCTACCAAATTGAGCTCACATGAAATGCCACACTCCTTCAGTGCACTTTTCACCATTGGCCACGCTTCTTGCAAGTACTTTTCTGTTAAAGAAGAAGAAAGCAATTAGGAGAAGTCACACAGGTCATGGCAAATTGGACACAATCAAACTTTTAAAAGGAAAGGTCTACTCAAAACTCGGAGAAAAGTTTTCGCAGCAAAACTACAACCGTAATCTCCATCTAGCCTTGAATTATTCGATAAAACCTGCTGAAAACCTTACCATATAAGCAAGTTTTATATATTCTAGCTGGTTTGCTCTAATTCAAGTCATATTATCTATAAGGGAAAGTAGGAGAATTGTATTATCTAACAAGAGCAAAGATTCGTCGTCACAGGTTAAAGTAAACAAAAAACAATCAGGATTAAAGAAAGCCAACTCTCTACATAATTGGTCGTGAATTCTATATTAAAGGTGCAAATTGAGCAAGCATTATTTGAAGTATTTAACTCAACTGAGATCCTTAGCAGTCCAATTACATCGTTCTTTCAACTAAACACAAAAACTGAAAAACATTTGTACGATAAACAACTTGGAGAACAATGCATCATCTCAAAGAAAAGAACATAGCATATGCAGCATAAACAATGCATCATCCTCTCAATGACTTCTCTCTGCAGCAGAGTAGAAGATCCAGACTTAAAAGCTTCTGCTTTTCAAGTTCAAATTCCCGTTTCAGATTCCCATCGCAGCAGAAGCAGATGCAACTGCAGCTGGAAGCAGAAGCTGAAGAACACAGGCGAGGGAGGGGGGGGGAGATTAACGATTACCTCGGTATTTAGGGAAGAGGGTGGAGAAGGAGCTCACTTCGAGCATTCCCCCCTCGTTCCACGAGGGGTCGAACTTCTCGATCTTCCAACGGTCGATGTTAGGGTCCTCGTCCCAGGGCTTCGGCTTGTCGTGCTTCCCCTTGTGCTTCTTCCCCCCGCGCTTCGCGCCCTCGCCTCCGCCCTCGCCCCGATCCGGCTCCATGGATGGTTGCGGTATAGGATTAGAGGTGTCGACTAGGGTTTTGTGATCGCGAACACCACGATTGGTGTCGATTAGGGTTTTCGCCGGAGATGTATCATGTAGGAGAGGAGCCTCATTCTATGAGGGGCCTTCGATGAATGCCACGTGTCCCTTATTAGGATCCGCATGAGATTAACAACAAAAGGGCCGAGTTTGGGCCATATCAGGCCCATTGGGCTTATAAATCTGCGTTGGGGCCCATTACCACAATCGACCTTTTTATGTTTGGACTCTGGTTCATGTGACACACTTCTTTTATTTATAGTAATTCTTAGATCTTAGATAATAATAATATACACATGCAAATAATTATATTTTTTATATGCAATTTTTCTTAAAATACATCAAAATTTTAAAAAAATTAGGCCTTTTTGCATAAAAAATACACTAGTTTTGGGCTTTTGCAAAATTGGGCCGCATTTTTCGTTTTTGCAGATTCGATCCGGATTTTCAGCAAACTGACCAAAATACCCTTGTTACTTTTTCTCTTTCTCTCTCCTCTTTTTTTCTCTCTCCTCTTTTTTTCTCTCTCCTCTTTTTTTTATCGTTCTTTTTTTTTCTCTTCGAAGAAGGCGGCCGAGGCGGAGGCGGAAATGGCCCGCCTCGCCTCTGCCCCTCACGACCTCGCCCTCGCCCGCGCACCCCCGCCCTCCTCGCCTCAGACCCCGCCGAGGCCGCGCCTCACCGCGACTCTTTTTTTTTTCCCTCTCCGACCCTCCTCCACCTGCCGTCCCCGCCGCCACCGCCGGCGACGAAGAAGAAGTGCTTCTTGGGGCCGAGAAGCACGCCGGCGAGGGAGGGAAAAAATATAGTTACACTCCGGCGAGAGCGGTGGGTCGTGAAAAAAAAAATTGTAAAGAAAAAAAATAAAAATTAAAAAATATTATTTTCCTACTGAAAAGAACAAAAAAATAGAGAAAAATGAAGAAGATGATGAAATTACACTGTTAGAAAAAATTACACTGTTTAAAAAAATATTTGCACTGTTTTAATGAATGTTGCACTATTTAAGAGAGAAATTACACTCTTTTTAGATGAAATTTACACTTTTTAGGCCAAATTGCACTATTTAGAATAATGTTGCACCATTTCTTTCTCTTCATCTTCTTCTTTCTTCTTCCTCTACTCTCCATCTTCATCCCCTTTCTCTGTCTCTTTCCTCACACTCCAAAATAATTTTGAACCGTTGCGGTCGAAGCCGGAGGAGGAGGAGCGGTCGTAGTCGCGGGGGTCGAAGAGGTAAACGGAGAGGAGGAAGCGGGAGGTGTCGGCGGCGGCGCGCGGGGGGTGGTGGTCGGGCGGGGGGGTGGTGCGAGCGCAGGCGGCGCGGCGAGCGCAGGGGGCGCGGGCGCGATCCCCCTGCGCCCCCTCTCCCCCAGGGACGCGCCCCCTAGGGGCGCGTGCGCGTGCGCAGGGGGCGCCCCCTGCGCCCCCTGGGGGCGTGCGCACGGGGCAGGGGGGGGGGCGCAGAGGTGGGGCGGGCGGGGGCCCAGGCCCGGGCTCGGGCGGGCGGGCGCAGCCCGCGCCTGCGCCCGCCCCCCGCGCCGCAGGGGAGTCCCCTGCGGCCCCCGCCCCCGCGCCCCGCCGCCGACGCGCCCCCTGCTCCCCGCGCCCGCCCGGGCCCGGGCCCCCCCCCCCCGCCCCCGCCCCGCCCCACCCCACCCCCGCGCCCCCTGCCCCCTGCGCTCGCGGGTGAGCCCCCAGCGCTAGCCGCTCCCCCTGCGCCCACCCACCACCACCCCCCCGCGCCCCCTGCACCACCGCCGACGCCTCCCTCTACCTCTTCGACCCCCGCGACTACGGCGGCGCATGGACGCCGCCACGGCTCCGGGCGCGGCGGCGGGGACGTCGTCGTCGTCATCATCCGCATCGGAGAAAGAGTGCAATAAGTTGCACCATTTTGACCTTCGTTGCACTATTGCACTATTGCACTATTGCACTATTGCACTATTGCACCATTTTGACCTTCGTTGCACTATTGCACTATTGCAATAGTGCAATAGTGCAACGAAGGTCAAAATGGTGCAACTTATTGCACTCTTTCTCCGATGCGGATGATGACGACGACGACGTCCCCGCCGCCGCGCCTGGAGCCGTGGCGGCATCCATGCGCCGCCGTAGTCGCGGGGGTCGAAGAGGTAGAGGGAGGCGTCGGCGGTGGTGCAGGGGGCGCGCGGGGCGGTGGTGGGTGGGCGCAGGGGGAGCGGCGAGCGCTGGGGGCTCACCTGCGAGCGCAGGGGGCAGGGGGGGGCGGGGGGGGGGGGGGGGGGGGGGGGCGGGGGCGGGGGCGGGGGCCCGGGCCCGGGCCGGGGCGGGGGCCCGGGCCTGGGCGGGCGCGGGGAGCAGGGGGCGCGTCGGCGGCGGGGCGCGGGGGCCGCAGGGGACTCCCCTGCGGCGCGGGGCGGGCGCAGGCGCGGGCTGCGCCCGCCCGCCCGAGCCCGGGCCTGGGCCCCCCCGCCCGCCCCACCTCTGCGCCCCCTGCCCCGTGCGCACGCCCCCAGGGGGCGCAGGGGGCGCCCCCTGCGCACGCGCACGCGCCCCTAGGGGGCGCGTCCCTGGGGGGAGAGGGAGCGCAGGGGGATCGCGCCCGCGCCCCCTGCGCTCGCCGCGCCGCCTGCGCTCGCACCACCACCCCGCCCGCCCACCACCACCCCGCGCGCCGCCGCCGACGCCTCTCGCTTCCTCCTCTCCGTTTACCTCTTCGACCCCCGTGACTACGACCGCTCCTCCTCCTCCGGCTTCGACCGCAACGGTTCAAAATTATTTTGGAGTGTGGGAAAGAGACAGAGAAAGGGGATGAAGATGGAGAGTAGAGGAAGAAGAAAGAAGAAGAGGAAGAGAAAGAAATGGTGCAACATTATTCTAAATAGTACAATTTGGCCTAAAAAGTGTAAATTTCATCTAAAAAGAGTGTAATTTCTCTCTTAAATAGTGCAACATTCATTAAAACAGTGTAAATATTTTTTTAAACAGTGTAATTTTTTCTAACAGTGTAATTTCATCATCTTCTTCATTTTTCTCTATTTTTTTGTTCTTTTCAGTAGGAAAATAATATTTTTTAATTTTTATTTTTTTTCTTTACAATTTTTTTTTCACGACCCACCGCTCTCGCCGGAGTGTAACTATATTTTTTCCCTCCCTCGCCGGCGTGCTTCTCGGCCCCAAGAAGCACTTCTTCTTCGTCGCCGGCGGTGGCGGCGGGGACGGCAGGTGGAGGAGGGTCGGAGAGGGAAAAAAAAAAGAGTCGCGGTGAGGCGCGGCCTCGGCGGGGTCTGAGGCGAGGAGGGCGGGGGTGCGCGGGCGAGGGCGAGGGCGAGGGCGAGGTCGTGAGGGGCAGAGGCGAGGCGGGCCATTTCCGCCTCCGCCTCGGCCGCCTTCTTCGAAGAGAAAAAAAAAAGAACGATAAAAAAAAGAGGAGAGAGAAAAAAAGAGGAGAGAAAAAAAAAAGAGGAGAGAGAAAGAGAAAAAGTAACAAGGGTATTTTGGTCAGTTTGCTGAAAATCCGGATCGAATCTGCAAAAACGAAAAATGCGGCCCAATTTTGCAAAAGCTCAAAACTAGTGGATTTTTTATGCAAAAAGGCCAAAAAATTAAATTATGTCAATAAAAAAAATTTATTGCGAGAAAAAATATTGCCATAGTATAAAAGTTAGGAAAGTGTCGCTATTTATTTATAAGGAGACGACACCCAGAAAAGCTCCCGCAGTTATTCTTTTTTCCTACCCCTTCGCCGTCCCCGCACGTCACGCATTCGCCGCTACATAAACAATTAAACATATCCCCCAAATTCTCTCTCTCTCTCTCTCCAATCGCTCAAAGGTAAGAATTTTCCAACCAATTTGTGTGCTTTTATTCGATTTAGGATGCAAAATTTGTAGAACTGGGATCATAATCCGATTAATTTGCTAGAAATTACGCTAAATTTGTGCACGCATGTGCAATTTTTCTTTATTATGACAGTGATCTTTGGGGTTTTTGATAACTTAGATGGAAATATTCTAGTTGGAGTCTTCTTGGGTTGTTTTTTCTAACCAAATTATTTGCTTAGCTTGGTTTGTATTAGTATCACTGAAATTTTCAATTGATGAAGGTTTAATTCTATGTATGGATGTGTAATTCGAAAGCAAAGGGACAAATTTGAGTTTGAGAAACTTTGCTGAATATTTAACAGTAGTATTTAATGGTTGAATATGGAATATTGTAGAGAATTTTGGACAACTCTCAATAACATAGAGTGTTTTTACTTTGTGATTCTGGAACTACAAGCCATTTTGCGCATAATTTGTCATTTGAGAAATCCTTGATAGATTTTATTTTTGTGAGATGGCTCTTGGCCTAATGTAAGCGAGTATAGATTATAGAGTTGTTTAAATACCTTCCAACATCATTACTTATGTTAAAGGTGTGATCACGGTCTTACAAGCCGAGCTAAAAGTCGCCGGAAATAGTGTAGTAAACACTTAATTTAGTTGCTTGAGTTTGCAGATAATATTAACTTTGTTTGCATCTTGAATGTTTCTTACTGTCTCGCATACGATAAAATATAGCACAATTTGAATCATGCTGTATTCTAGAAATTTGCTCTTCCGAAATTGTCCGTGTTGAATATCCTTAAGCTAACAAGCTTGCAGAAAGATAACAAGATTTTGACGTAATGTTATAGATTTTTTCACCCTTACAAATGTCACTGGCAGTATATCCAATTGCCTTGCTATGTTTATATAGATTATACCTTTCTTCCTCCTCTTTGTTTTCTTCTTTATGCTATGGTTGGATTAACTTTGCTGTCATCTAAGTATTGTTGTAGCATCAGTTATTCGGTTTTTCCATACAATTATCCTTGGTATCGAAATCTGAAGTTCATCTTACTGTTAACCCTGTGCCAAAATCATTGATAGTGCTTAGACGTTTTCAGCAGGTTTTGAAGCTGTGAGGCGATCAAAGACTTTGACATAAAAGCTATAATCTTCATGGAACTTGGTAGCTTTTTCCTCTCTTTGGATTTTCCATTCTTTTTCTTTTGTTTTAGTAATACTTCGTTGTGAGTTTTATTTTATCTTATGCGTGATGCTGTTATCCATTTCTCTGAACTCAAAATGGTATGTAAGAAATTTAGAAACAGTGTGATGCTGGCTTTCACTTGTTTGCAATCATTTCTGCACGAAGTCTGGGATATGAAATGCTTGTCGTAGTAAATCCATGATATGTGCAATGATCTTAAAGCGAGTAAACTCAATGAATGAATCATGATTCATGATTATTCTCAACCTTTCCACGTATGGCTAACAAAATATAGTCCTTCGCAACCTTTCCACGTATATGTTCCTTTGCAGCAAATTAGTCAAATTGAACTTATCAGTCAAAGCGGCGATTTTGGATGAATGCTTATAAATCTTTATCTGAAATTATGCAAATGGTTTGTGGTACTTCTAAATGATTATTGGATTTACTCAAATTCAGGGCAACTTTCTAATGCCAAGGGCCGTGGCGTGAATTATACCTTGTTAAGAGATGAAGAAACATCGCATGTGGGGATATTCGACAAGCCCCTTCCTTGTTTTGGCTGTGGGTTAGGATGGTTTTCGTGAGTGTGCTGTGCCACCCTCCTCTCTCACTATCTCCTTTCTTTAATGTCATGCTAACATTACTCTTATCCAGTTTCCTTGTAGGATTTCTTTGCCCCTTGTTCTGGTATTACGCTACAGTTCTGTATTTGTGCAATCACTATCGCAAGGATCCTAGAGAGCGAGCTGGCCTTGCAGCTTCTGCAATAGCAGTAAACCTCTCTCTCTCTCTCTCTCTCTCTCTCTCTCTCTCTCTCTCTCTCTCTCTCTCTATGTAGGGAAAAAATTGGCGTTCCCTGGTTATCTGAGAATAGGGCAATTTGACCAGAGCGACCACTTCTAACTCTTCTTGGCTGCATTTGGCGGAATACTTGCGTAGGCTTATTTAGCTGCTGCAAGAGTGCAGTTCCTGTGTCTGCAATCATTATTTAGAAGTCATTTACTTCTGAAAGCGCAACTTTAGTTGTTCTACTTAGTGAGTGCTTACTTTATTGGATTATAAGCATTGGTTTTTTGACTAATCGATTTTAATCTGCAGGCATCGATATGTACAGTTGCTGCCTTCATCACTACAATTGCCATCCTGATATAAGCTTAAAGCAAAATCTCTCCGGCTGGACCCCTGTTTTTTCTAGTCAAAAGTTTTATATGGAAATATTGATAATTTTGGTATCATACAGCATTTTGTTCATAAGTCTCTTGTATGGTAATTTTCTTTGTGTATAATTATCAACTTAATTGGGAAGGATGATACGAAATTTATATCAAACCGGAAACTGGGTTATGGGTTGTTTTTACTGGCCAAGTCAACATTTGTGTTCAATTCTGAATATAACTTACTGTTTTACTTAATCTGTATGAAGTTTGTGCTAATAATATATTTAAGAGCCTCTTGATTACTAATAACTAAAATAAAATTTTACTTTATTGCTTTGCTCTAAAGGTTGATATTCACCGGGTCAGCTTTGTTAGAGGCGGAACGTGTTCATGGAATATTAATTATATTGTAATCAACATTAGTCCTAAGTTTTTAATTTTCACTGTATGAGAATTAGAATTGGGAAGTGATTATTCCTGGCAAAACTAACTTTAGCAATATCAGCCCTTTTCTTCTTCTGGGGCTCAGATTATTGCAATTTTAAACCACAACATAATCCGACTGAACTAAGCAAATTAAAGCCCATACCCTAAAATCTGAATCTGATTATTTTAATGTACCAAATATCAAATTAAACCACGTCTAATGATTAAGCTAAGGTGTTTTACTGCAGTAACTAAGGAAAAGAAGCAAAGTACACAAATCTAAGCACCACATCATGGTTAAACATACAATGCCAACACAATGCGCTGATTAAGAAAAGCAATAGTTACAGGATAATCCACATCTCAGTACACAGAGTGGAACCCCAAAGAGTCCAAATTGGGGGAAAAAAAAAATTTACTGATGGGCAAGGTAGTGCAGCGTCACTATACATCTGATCAAGTTTGATTCCAAACATCATATGGGCTCTAATGCAGATCATTAATCAAAACAAAAACTAATAATTTTTTTTAAGTTTAAATCAAACATGAACTACCCAGTTAGGTTTTGCTCATGGACTTCCTTTTCGATTTCAAATCGACCACAATAACTGTGACATTATCCTTGCTTCCTTTCTGTAAAGCAACCTTTGATAGGAAGTCCGCAGCCGCTTGAGCAGCGGGATCAGTAAATTCACCATTTTGATCAGAGGACGGTGTGGTGCCGTTCTTTTTGTGCCATAGTAGGATTCGCTTACGGGCTAATTCGGAAGCCTCTTCATTGGACATTACATCCCACAAGCCATCACTGGCGAGAATGAGACATTCATCTTCTTTTGCACGAGGAATAATCGCCACTTCCGGTACTGGGGTTACATATGGCTTGAAGTACCCATCACCTGCAAGCATATCACCGACGTTCGCTTTCATTAATGCGCAACTTCTAAGTACAGCGATTTTGCCTTCCCAAAGTAACTATTTAGAAACAGAGAGGAAGAGAAGGAAAGAAGGGAAAAGGCAGCAAAGCATCTCATTTTTTAGAGCCACTTTAATTTCCTTACATGTGATGTAAACAACTATTGCTGGAATTCAAAATAACACATATTAATGTTAAGTTGGAAGAGAAAACATACAGTAATTTGGTTTTGATTACATATGGATTCAATTATCTACTGCAGTTACTCTGATCCTAAAGATGTCATAACTACAAAGCTTTATCAAAGTAACATGACTATTCAGTAAGGTATGCAAGCATGATTAAATACTAAATACTTCACTGAAACAGTTAACTTCACAAAGAGAAGTACATACCGATTGAACGTGACATAGCAAGAATACCAGACACACGGAAGCCTTGCCAATTTATGACCGTGCCGCCTAAAGCTTCAATCCTCGCTTGTTCGTCCTCTCTATTGGGCTGAAGCATAAAATAAGAAAATAAATTCTCTATTCCTTTATAAAAAAAAATATCTTATACAAATATATAAGACATGTCTTACTTTATGATCTGACGATAGAGGCACCACCTGTTTGCCACGACAAAGCACTACCCTCGAATCTCCGCAGTTTGCAACTATGATGTGTGAAGAACACACAACGGCAACAACAGCCGTCGAACCCATAGTATCCGGGGCTAATGGTTCCGAAGGCCCCTCGTGAATCGATTTCCCTACCACCTCGTCATCAACTTTTTGAAAGCAATCAATGAATGCTCTCTCCCACTGTTTCTTTATATCAACCACACTTGTCCCTCCTAGACCTTTGTTCACATTATTCAGTTCTTTAACCAATGCAGCATGAATTCGGTCACGGCAGTAGTTAGCCACCTATAATTTGAATAAAAAGACAAACTTGAGAAATCGTAAACCAGCAGTAGACATACAAAAACAATAAATGATGGGCTGTAAGCAATTTGGAACACAGATATTTCTTCTCGCCAAATTGGACAGATATCTACAACATCTGGAGAGATACTGAAAGAAGTGACATGCAACATATAAGGCCTTCTAGCAGTCTTTTCATGGTTTCAACATTATAGTAGTAATTGTTAGATGCGGATTTGCTATTTCTACATAACTGAAGGTATTTCTGATAATTGCATACCATGAGCAAACTGGGGGATAAATCAGTAATTGCAGAATTTTTTTTCCCCCCTCCGCTCATTGTTACATCAGTAGAGTTCTTCTTAACTGCTATACTAAATTTTGCCTATTTGTAAACTTGGTTAGTGAACACCCCCCCCCCCCCTTTTTTTGCGGAGCTCAAAGTTTGGCCTAGAACCAGACCATGTATTTGAATAAAGAATGAGTGTCACAGACTTAAGCTAGGCATATTCGACATGTCCGAGCAGTTTACGAGAACATACGGATGAGAACAGTTAAAGTAGGTGAAAATTAGGTTAATGAGCACATCCCAAAAAAGAAAATAGCATCTGTGCAGGACAAACATAACTAAGCACAATCAGATACGCTAAAGACGGTACCTTTGCACCACCATGGCCATCATAGACTCCAAAGAAATGAGCGGGCAGCCGATAAGAACTCGCGTCCACTCCATCCACACAAGATTGATTTGTCAGCATCCAAAGCGGGACATCATAAAACTGCGGCATCGCCGCGTAAGAATCTTCCATCTCCTGCGCCTTCCCGCAGATTGACGAGCAACCCCAACGGGCAACACAATCCATGAAGAACACGCTGCGATGCCCGCCCCTTTCAAGAACTCGGCTTTCACGAATTACCGGCTCAACCGCAGAAGGTAACATCATATTAGACTCATACATGCTCACACTATGGCTTGCGCTCTTCAGGCAATTCGTCGAGCACATTGCGGGCATCTCGCAGGGCATATGTGTATACAGTGGAGTAGCAGCCACCACAGCCATCGCATCGGATTTGATCCAAGTGATCTTTCTTGGATCGTCGCAGATTAGGGATTTCCTTACCATAATTGATGGTAAAGCAATTACAGGGGACAACTCCTCCATCAAAATTTCCTCCTTTTTTTTTGTTAAATCTATTCCCAAACTGATTTATAAAAAATCGATTTCCTAGCTTGCCGGTTTCAATTCTCCAAATCCAACATCTAATAAGTGAAATCTCCTTCTTCTACCTCTCCAGTAATACTTTCTATCAGTGCACGTTGCATATAGTGTTAAGACTATTTCTGAGTCGTTTTCTATCAAATCAATCTCTTTTCGTTAGCACTCATGGGGGATTTGGACTTCAAAAATGGCACATCCTAACATGGCATGATCAAACCGCCGCCGCCTCTTCATCACCCTGATCTACCAAAATAAAAGGTTGACCAAACTATGAACAACATCCACTTATAGAGAGAAAAAAAAATCCTGCTTTGATAGATTACTCTACAAGTAGCAATTTCTCAGGAGAATAAAGAGCAGAGATCTGAGAGAACTACCGATTGATAGATAAAATTTTGAGCTTTAAAAACAAAAAGAGAAAGAGAGATTTGTTACCTGATCAAAAGAAAAAGGGGAGCTGAGGAAGAACCAAGGAAGAAGAAGAAGAAGAACAGGGGAAACTACTACTACTACTATTTCTTGTAAGCTAAAAATAGAATCAACAAAAAAAGTTAAATGGAGAGAAATAAGAAGGAAAAAAGAGTGAAAGAAAAGAGATCTTTTTTCTTTTAAATTATGGATGGAGAGACAGTTTGGTGGACAACAATGGGTAAGCGAAGAGGAGGAGGGACAGGTGTCGGCTACAGAGAGCGTCGTGGAGTGGTTGGATTAGATGTTGGGGTACAAACACGAATATCCATTACCTTTGCAACACGTATACGGGGGGGCGTTTTTGTGGGGCCCACTTTCGGTCCAGTAGAGGGCTAACACGTAGGGAGACGTGTTATGTAGGTTCGAAAGGGTTCCTCGAGTAAAGTATAGAAGGAAAGCGTGTGAATTTACTAATTTGCCATCGACTTTTTGGGGGGGGGGGGGTTGGACACGTGATGCATAAGCTATCGAGTATACGTGGCCATCGTGGGTCCCACCTCGTGACGTACGGCCATACGAGGATATCACCGCTGTTCAGTGTTGACGTCATCTCGGCCGTCCACGAATAATTTGACCATTTTCTAGCAGATTTTAGTTCCTGCGCCCGGTGTAGAAGCACATCTCCTACTGCACTTCTAAAATTTTATATAGTAGTTGTTTGGTCTCGCGAGGCTGCGGCTTTTGCCACTAGAAACCGCCCGCGTGTTTGGATTGTACGGTCATGCTTGCAGTGCCATGCGTAATCGCACGTCTGTGCATTTTTGAAAAGCTCTGAATCGGAGCTTTTCCATGTAGACGAGCGGTGCGGCCAAACAAAGCCATAATGGAGTTTTCAAAATCACAATCTAATAACTTATTAGACATATTTTATGTAGATTCAAAAAGTAGCAATATTAAAAATTATGAATTTTGTGTGCTATTCTTTTTTATAAATCAAATAATGATTTTTTCTTCGCTTTTAATGCCGTCTATGTTGTAGATTTTTGCAACCCGCTCGGTTACTAATATACATTATCGAATGATGAAGTATTGCCTGGGTTGAAGCAAATCAATCAAAATAATAAAACTACCTAATTAGGTACTCACATTGCCGTATAAATCAATAGACAAGTTATGAAGCTACAATATATGAATCACAAAAAGATCAACCAACCATTTATTCTCCGCAAACTTGTAGTGTTCGCTCCGCTGCAAATTTGCACATAAATATTTGGAGAGAGTGGAGCATATATAGAAGGGAGCCATGGCGATATAAAGAATTCACGAATTGGCTCCAACTCCTATCCTGACACTCGATTTCTAATTTTTCTTTTTCTTTTTCTTTTTCTTTTTTGGGTCTCTACGTGTACTTAATTGAATCGAGACTTAATTTGTACCATTTTATCTAAAAAGGAGAAAACATGAAACAAAAATTTATTGCTTTGTTAGATATGGGCGTTTTACTGTCATAATAATTAACTTTGATTTATATAGCTAATGTAATTTAAATGAAAACAACAAAGAGAGAAAGAAAAGAGGATTCTATTTTCAAAATGACATGAAGTTGAGGATCCTCACTTACTATTTCTCATGAAGTCGGTACAATGAAGTGTTCCGCTACCGACTTGTAGGAAAATCCGGGATATGGCTGCGCAAAATGCTGCCGTTACACAAAGTCGGTAGCGACAATTAAGCAGAATGCCGACTTCGTGGATATTTTTATTGTTATTTTGCGCCTAACAAAACAAATAATTACATTTAACTCCAGAAACACTCTATCCGCCTTCGTCCCGGCGAGTACAGCCACCTCCGAAACCCTCCCATGGCGGCGTCCTCCCTTCTCCTCCATCGCCATTGCTTCCACCACTTCTCGCGCCCTTCTCTTTGCCCTAATTGTGTGATCCTTCGGCCTAGATCTCTTCTCCGCTCCTCTTCGACCCATTCCTCTCCCAATCGCACCTCCGTAGAGCCAAAGCTCCACAAGTACGAGAGAAACCCTAGAAAGTATTGGGACGACTTCTACAAGCGTCACCACAACAAGGTTCACGTCTCCCTCTCCCTCTCCTTCTCCTTCTCCTCTCCCGATCTCTCTCTCTCCTGATGTGTGTGTAGTGGGTTCTACGTTGTTGCAGTTCTTTAAGGATCGGCATTACCTGGAGAAGGATTGGGGTAGCTACTTCTCCGTGAGTGTGATGTTTGGATTTAGTGAAAGTTTCTCATTTTCTGAGGTGGAGGATTACCTACTTTTTTACTTTTAATTTTACCTAATTTCAGTGTCATAGGGGAAATGAGGAACCTTGTGTTGATCCGAAGGTTGTATTGGAGGTTAGTGATTGGAATTTCCTTATTTGATTTGCCGAGGCATTGTAAATAACTATGTTTGTTTGTTGTTTTGATCTACTATTTTCGGGTAGATCTTCAAAATGATCTAAAGCTGTGACAATATATGCAGCTTTGAAATTTCCTTGTCCTTGGTGTTAATAACAATAAAACCTTTATTTTGACTTAAGCTTGTTGCATTAGAAATACTCCCTACGAACTTCGACACCATATATGTAAATGTGTAGATGCAGATAGGAGTAAAACCATCCCACTGTAGTTAACAGTGAAGTGGAACTGAGAGATTCTGCCAACTGAAAATTTTAATGTGCATTTCTCTCTGTATTTTTAGGAGTTTAAGATTTTTCAACTCTAACGCACTGTTTTCTTGTATTTCAAGGAGTTTCAGATGCTAATGCATTAGGCTTTTGCTGGTAAGACACACGCATCATTGTTTTGATCGTATTTTGTTCCAGGTTGGTTGTGGAGCCGGCAATACGCTTTTCCCACTTCTCAATGCATTCCCTGATATTTTTGTTCATGCTTGCGATTTCTCGCCTCACGCAGTTGAACTTCTCAAGGTATACAATTTTTATATTTTTAGCTCATTTGATTGGATTTTGGAGATCAATCCATTATTTCTTTAGTTCTAAATTTCCTCATATGGTACTTTCGCACTATGAAGCATAACTGAAAGATCAGATAACAAACTCATTGATTGGATAAATCCCTCTCTCTCTTTAACTATTGTTAATGCTAAACTTACTTGGCAACAACATATTTAGACCTCGTTTAGTATGATGTTTGTATTTTATTTTTTGAAACACTAATTTTATATAATTTAATGTGTTGGAGGTAAGGCTTTCTTTTGTTGACTAGCTTACAATACATCCGGCTAAGTAATAGATGATAAGTTGTTTTAAAAAAAAATTGAAAGTAAAAATAAAAGTTGCTTTCAAATTTTTATTTTTTGTTGCTAATTAAACACATCGGATGGACTGGTTGCGACCAATCCACTGTCCACTCCTACACTTTTTGATTTACAAAATTCTGTTTAAAAAAATAAAAAACAAACACGACGCCAAATGAGGCCCTAGTCAGCCAATTAAATCAACAATAAGATACCCTAGTCTGTGACTTATACTTTTATTAGCCTGATTCTTGATAGAATCTGCATCTTTTCCATTTCAATTAACAGGAACAGGGAACTTTTAAGTCTGATCGGATGAATGCTTTTGTTTGTGATGTCACGGTGGATGACCTTTGCAACAAAATAGAGCCAGCGTCAGTGGATATTGTCACAATGGTAATTTGAAAATACACCAGCAAAAGTTGTTATATGTTTTCATTGTTTTTCTGTTGTACATATAATTTGATGCATTAGTAGATTTTCATGTTGTCTGCAGTTCCCCCAGTAAAGATGCCTTTGGTATTACAAAACATTATAAATGTGCTTAAGGTAAGTTTATCGTTATTGGTGATAAAAGGTCTTTTAGAAATTTGTTTCTCTTATAAAGTAGATTATCATTAACTTTATCATTTTCAGCCTGGTGGTTTCTTGCTTTTCCGCGATTATGCTATGGGTGACTTTGCTCAGGTAGATCTTCTCATCTCTTTTTAGAGGATGCGCTGTTTTTTGGAACCCATTGTTGTGCCATAAATCAAGTTATTGCTATCTTCAACAAGAGTACTGCATGAAATTTCTCTTCGAGTTTTTTCGTTATTTCTTAATATTCTCTATGTGCTATGCACCAGAAAAGTTGTTATAACCATTTTGTTGACAGAGAATTGGACTATGTTGCTGCCGCTTCCTTCTGCCTTTTTATTTCTTTCAAATAGCAGTGTTAGCATGAAAGTAATTACCGATAAATTTGCAGGAAAAGTTCGCCGACAAAGATCAGATAATCAGTGAGAACTTCTGTGTCAGGGGTGATGGAACTGTGGGGGCCCTTACTTTTTCCTTTTCTCGCTGAGCATACTTTTGTGTTTTGTCACATCAACGGTATTCTCCTCTAATGCTTTAGCATCATGATCCCAGGGTGCTTACTACTTTTCTGAAGATTTTCTCTCCGCTTTGTTTGAAAGAAACGGCCTCAAGAAGATAGAAGTGAGCGTCTACCACAAACAGATTGTAAATCACTTGAGAAATGTAGTGATGAATAGGTAAGGGAAACTTCTACATTCTATTGTATAAGATTATTTCCTACCTACTCTTCTTTGATGTTAATGTTTTGCAATGTTCATATAACCTACTATTTCGGATGTTATAAAACTGTACTGTGTGATACCAAATGTAGCATATATGAGTCCATTACACTATCATGAATTTAGTGTATGCAGCATAATTACATATACTCAAGAAGATCAAAGATTTTTAGGGTGTTATGCAAGGATATAGAAGTATAAATAACTGGAAACATTCATGCTCTTCATCCTATTTATCTCAAGCTGGTTATTGGCTTTCAAAGTTTATTGTGTATGTTGGGTGTATGCTGTGACCATATATCGGGAACCAAATTTCAGGAAAGATGAAGACATGGTCCCAGAGTCCTTTATTGTTTTGGAATGCATAATTACCTCAGACATGATTTCTTTTACATTTGAGATTGAGTTATTATTATGATCTAAACTGTAATATATCCAAATGTTAAACAAGAGATGTGTTATATACTACCAAAAAGCTACTTAATGACTTTGTGCCGGCATTCATGACTGAAATAGGGAGAAGAAAAGAACAAACAAAGAGACAATTATATTATCTTGCTTGAATATCCAGCTTACATGTTCAAGTAAAGCGTGCCTTGTGTAGTTCTCAGTGACAGAACAAATGTGCTCATTTTTCTTAGATTTTCTGCAATCACATTATTCAGCTGTAGCCATCCAAAAGTGCATGACTATTACAAACATAAAAAAATTTCTCAGAAGTAATCCGTTTATAAACCGTGTAAAGAGTTGCGTTCTAATATCGGAAGAAAAATTTTCTATTGCTTCAGAATAAGGTCTGCACTTGTGTAGTTATGTCTGACTTCTTAAAGCAATTTTCTCCAACAAACCTCCTAGATGTTTTAAAATTATATCTGAGGCTTCTATTTCTTGGTTGTATCTTACTTCATGACTTTCTATGACAGGCGCTGGATTCGTGCTACATTTTGTAATACTAGTTGCCATAATGTGCACTCAACAATGTCTGAGCAAACGGTTGTTGACAAGGTTTACTCTGAATGATGGTTATAGATCCTTTTGCTGTAGAATAGTCTTAAACCTTGCTTCTGAAATCTGAAAGCTGAACATCGTGCAGATCAAGAATATGCTGTTAGGTAATGAGCTTTATCCATGTTTGTGTGGAATAGCTCTTGCTTCTCTACTCCGTAAGTAGCAGACAGCCATTTGGCAAACAAATACTACATTACTTTTACTAAAGCAATGAAATGAAATGAGCCTCTAGATGCTCAAAGCAAAAGCTTCAAATTGAAGCTTTTGCATTTGCTGCTGCTCATTTCCTTTTTTCTTTTCTTTTTTTCTTTTCAAACCCTTCTTGCAGAACAGATTAAGTAATGTAGATCATAATTAGTTTTATTTTATTTTGATTGCCTAGATATGGGCACTGTTATTTCGGCATTTATTAGCTTTTCTTTATTGTATTCAATTAAAATCCATTTATATTGGTTAAAGCTAACCTATGAAGTGTCAATACCGTGTTACCTGTTGGTTGCTGTAGATGCAGAGTAAGCACTCTGGAATTATGGAAAAGTCGCAGACAGGAAGAATATGGCATTAGGGCAAGATAAAGAAGCCAAAGATGAATCATTTATTTGTAAAGGTGCTCGTGCTTAATAAGTTTAGCTGTTCTCGAATTGAGGGGAAGAAGAGGAAAAACTCCGAGACTCTCTCTCCAGATTTTTGGTCAAGAATTACCACATTTCGCAAAATCTCACTTGTATTGTAATATTCTCTTACTAAATAAGCAAAATCTATTGTATGCGCGCATATTGACAATTATATTGGTAAATGATGATTAATTCTTTTCCATTTTTAGCAAGTTCTTCGATTTCGAAAGCTAAGTCCTTGTAAAAGTGCACTTGTATTGCATGCCATTCAAAAAGTTGCACAAAATTGGGAGAATATTACAACTTTTCAAATTATTCTGTTGTGTAAGATTTAAATTCTGAGGCATCAAACTTATTCTGGACTCTGGAGCTCTCTATTCTTAAGCTTTTTGCTATGAGTGATCTTATCCCTCTGTTGGAATAGCTTTTGACTCTTTTTGGCCTGCATTTCTAATTAAGGGAATCGGGTCTCTAGCCATCTCCTATTGACCACTACCAAAAAAGGTTAGATTCGTGACACCACATATAAAAACTGATATAATGCGCCAAAAAGAAAATCCATATCAATTTGTCCCTTGCATGTGTGCTTTTAAAGGACAAATTATTACATGCCATTTATCCAAAATTTATCTGTTCTTGAATTAGAGGTTGTGAGACCCTGTTTTGTTTGTTTGATCTGACTTTTGAAATAACTCTTTTAGTTTGAGAAGCATCATAGCTCGCGTAACAATTTTAGAATTTTATCAATTTTAAGATCTAAAAAATAGAAATCCTGATTAAAATATTCTCATTTATTGGAATATTTTAGCTAGAAGAATAAGTGCTATTGATTCTTCCACATACATAATAGTTAGCAGTTAATTTAATTTAACCGTAATTCCAAACATGAACTTTTATAAGGTAATAATTAAGAAACCTTAATAACTTATTAGCCATCATTTTTGAAGCATACGAGAGTACAATTTAGACAAAATTAACAAGTTGTTTCTCTAGACTCTGTGTGACCTATCACCCAGCAATTCGGTTAAATATTTTGATAATATAGTTTTTAGCGTACAAATTTTACTCTCATCTATGTTAAGAATAGAGATAAAATAACTCACAATTGGAGTTATATTATGCACATTCTCTTTACATCAAAGGCGTTTAGTGTGATTCTTGCATCACGCGGGCCCCATATATATACCTCTCAAAACTAACCAATTCAATGCATCATCTTCTATTTTACACCACCTTTCCCTTCTCTTTTCCATTCCAGATGTAGTGTTTAATGTAATTTAACAAGCAATTTGATCTAATAAAGCCTTGTAACGCAATGGAGGCCGTTGTCAACGACATTCGTCCGCATGTTAGATGGAGACAAAAATTAGTAATATATGGAAGAGGTGGTACAACAAAAGTTTAGAGACTATCTGGTTATATATAGTTATAACTACACTGCATTTGTAATTACATGTAGATTTAAATTCGGTGTTTAGTTTGATGCGTTTGAATCCAACTACTATAGTTGGAACTGTATGAGGAGGCTTACTTAATTTTTAAATAGAAAATACTTTTCTTTTCGATATTGGAGGTAATCTCACTATTATGTATATAAAGTGATAAAATTTTAAAAATATATTTTTCAGTTATACCATTTGTTACTATATCCAACCAAATAAGATTTATATAATTATAACTATCATATTTTTAATTACATGTATTTTTAATTACACTGTATTACTAATTATATTCAACCAAACAATTCTTTAGTCGGGTTTGTCCCCAACATGAGACCGTCCTGTCTGTCATTCTTGCGTGAATAATATAAATCTCAAAGCTCCGCAGACAATAGATGCGTGAACGGTCTCAAATTGGGACGGTCCCAGCATATTTTTTTTTAAGGGAAAGAATATATAATTTGAGATGACTAGTTTAATTATAAGGAGCTAGCTAATATTGAAAATAACAAACCGTTTATTCCTCTCAACCCTAGAAGTGATTAACAAACCAAACCCCCCTCTTCTCCTATATATAATAACCCATACAACAATCTCCTTTCTCCACACAAAAACTCACAGCCTCTCTACTCAAATCTCTCTCTCTCTCTCTCTCTCTCTCTCTCTCTCTCTCTCTGTGTACAGTATAGTGTGTGAGGCTACTTTTGTTCAGATCATGTATACATACATATGTATGTATATATTAAGCATGTTTCTATGGAGAAAACTAGCTAGCTAGATATGTGTGTGTGGTATGTACATGTTGCATGCATGTATGATAATTAGTAGGGGAGGATGACAGAAGAGAGTGAGCACACATGGTGGGTTTCATGCATGCATGGGAGAGTTCATGCTCGAAGCTATGCGTGCTCACTTCTCTATCTGTCAACCACCACCACTTCAATCTCATCTTTTTGTATATATATATGCATCCTTTGGCTCCTCTCTTTCATACTATTTACATATATATGAAGTGTTTAAACCTTAGCTTTTCTCTGAAATTATTATCACATGCATGGTGCAATTAAATAATCTGGCTAGGAGACTGTTAGGAGGGGAAAAACAATGCATAGGTTAGTTTTGCCATTATTTTACGTATGTCATGGTTACAAATTTGGAGAGTCACTGTGAAAGAATTAATTAATTACTCTAAAAATTTAAGCTGATAAAAATGGTGTTTTGATATTATATATTCAACAAGAAGATGGGTCGCAAGTTTTTTTTTTTTGTCCTGATTATAATCCAATTTGGATCCAGGGCTAGGTTTTTAATTTGGTTCATATATAGTAATCGAGTTTTGTAGCTAATTTGTAACCATAGTTTTAATAGGTAAGATAAATTCGTTGTTTTATCGATTTAATTTCTTAACTTTAATTAAATAGTTCGATCAGAAAAAAGACACGAAGTTCGTATAAGATTGTTGTGTTTTACTTTTGAAATTATATCTAGTTTCAATTTAAGCAGAGTTCATAGAATTTGGCATTTTCCTTTTTTATTTCTAGAAACAAGCCCAAGTCCACAACCATTCTTTTTTTATTTTATTTTTTTTATTTATTTTTTGTGCACCCTATCTAATCCTAAATGCTAAAGAGGCTAATACTCGACTGAGCCAACATTGTTGGGCTCAGTTTTAAGCCCAATTAGTGGAAAAGATAAAATGCCCGGAACTGCAAAGGCCCAACCCAAAGACCCAAAGTCCATAGTGCGTTATAACAGGCGCCATAAACCGTGAATAGTCGCATTGAACTCCTATCAACCGTCCATCATCCTTGTCCTATCCCAAACGGACGGTGATGCCTCCGCTCGGAGTTCAAGTCCCTATAATCCTAATCGTTCGTCCCGCAACGACCTCTTAAAAGGTGTTGCGCCACCAAATCAAGACCGTCCATCAACAAATCCCGAACAAAATCACGGAAACCGTCCGATCTTCATCCAACGACCCATAAATTTTCCCGCATAGCGATTTTTCTCTGCGCGCGTCGTTTACGAATAAAGGAGGTAGTTATATATATATATATACATACGACCCCAAAACGCCGTTCCAAACACAGTCGACTCTTTCCCGCTCTCTCTCTCTCCTCTCCCCTCTCTCTCTCTCTCTCTCTCTCTCTCTCTCTCTCTCTCTCTCTCTCTCTCTCTCTCTCTCGCGGCAATGGCGGTGGCGGCGGCGGCGGAGGAGGAGGGGACAGGGGCGGCGCCGGCGCCGGCCACGCCCGCGCCGCCGTGTGCGACGCTGTACGTGGGCGACCTCGACCAGCGCGTGACGGAGCAGGAGCTTGCGAGCGCCTTCGCGGGGTTCGGCCCCATCTCCTCCACCCGCGTGTGCCGCGACCGTTCCTCGGGCGCCTCCCTCCGCTACGCCTACGTTAATTTCCTCTCCTTCGCCCACGGTAACCCTAATCGCAGTACTCCAGCATCCTCGTGCTCTCTTCTTCTTCTTCCTCCGGGTCGAAGGTTTCTGATCCGATTTCGATGGGTTTCTTGAAGCCGACAAGGCACGCAAGGCGTTGAACCACGTCGCCCTCATGGGGAAACCCATGCGGATCATGTGGTCGAAGCGGGACCCCATTTCACGAAGGACGGGGGTCGGGAACCTCTTCGTTAGGGTGCGTGATAATCCCCTCCTCTTCTATTGATTTTGCTTTCTTAGGCAATCGATTCGTCGTTCTAATTCATGGTATCGTGGATTGACGAAAACCCCTACGAAGAATTTGGGGGCGGGAGTGGACGGGGCGGAGCTGGAGAGGTTGTTCTCGCTGTACGGTGCGGTGGAGTCGTGCAAGGTGGCGGTGGACGAGATGGGGAGGAGCAAGGGCTTCGGATTCGTTCAGATGGGGTCGGAGGAGGCGGCGCTTTCCGCCATCGCAGCGCTCAATGGCAAGACCTCTACTGGCTTAAGCGAGAAGCTGTGAGTTTGTTTATCTTCTTCCGCTTATTCTCTCTCTCTCTCTATCTTTTTTTTGTTTTTTGTTGATCTAGTTCTATTATAGGTCGATCCTGTCATGTGTTTCTATTTTGTGAATGTGAGTTTCTACAGCAGATGTTTCATTAGGAATGTGGATTTCGCTTGTTCTTTGTATCTGTTAATTTGCTTTATTACATATGGTTTTCTCTGTTTTGATCCTACAAGCATGGGTCTCTTCGCCGGATAGGATTTGGGATGCTTTATGAGTATGATTATGTCCTTGATGCTGTTTGTCGTGGCGTTATAAGTTCATCTTGTTACTTTTCTCTTTTCTATATCCCTCTTGGTCTTTTCTAGTACAATTAGCTAGTCACAGAGTTTTCTTGCATCTATCTGCTTTGTTTATGAAGGAATTGAAGTGTTGTTGTCTGGCTCGTCTTCTTGTATGTAATCTACCTTACCTGCACGCTAGTTATCAATCCACATACTCTGTGTGATTAAATTTGGTCTGCAGTTACTAATAGGAATGCTGATAGAAATTATACTAGAAAGGTTTTTTCTTTTTCTTTTTTTTGTTGTAATTTTGGAGAAAATAAAATGTGTATCCAGAAATTATGAGAGTTTATATGATGTCGATAAGTGACTATAAATTCCAGATTGCCTAAAAGGTATTTAGAAATTATTTGCATGGCAAAAACATGTTTTAGAAACAGTTGTCATGCGTACAGCTCGTAGAAATCTTCTTTTTTGTTTTGCTTTATGTGCATCATATTTGGACATGCAGTAATCTGCCTTACGTTAAACAGTTGCTTTTGGTTTCTTTGGTTTGTTTTTTTTGGATGCCTAATGTACATCGTTCGGATTTTGCAGAAATGGTATGTCCTTGATTAATTTTCTGTAGACTCCTTCAATAGCCTATGTACTTGTTGCCGAGTTTTCTTCTTCTTGAGGTGGTGAGGTTGAGAAGAGTTAATTAAACCATTTGTTTCATCCTTCTTATTCTTTTGGGTTGTTTGCTGTTTTGCACGTCAGGTATGTGTCGAAGTTTTTACAGAGGAACAAGTGGCAAACTGGGGCGCAAAAGCCAGAATGCACAAACCTTTATGTCAAGAATCTTGACAGGGACATAACAGCTGATATTCTTAAAGAGAAATTTTCCGTATTTGGGAAAATCAACAGTGCAGTTGTAATGAAAGATAAAGATGGCAAGTCCAAAGGGTTTGGTTTTGTCGATTTTGAATCAGGTGAGCAAGCAAAGAAGGCATTGGAGGCTATGAATGGTTCCACACTTGGTAAGAGCATCATTTTCTCCAAATTATTCATTTAATTTTTGCCCAATTCTCCTTTCTATTGCAGGTTTTTTTCTTCCAACTTAGATCATTATTATGATGCCAGGTTTGAAGATCATATATGTGAGACATGCCCAGAAGAAAGCTGAACGCAAGGAGCTACTAAAGCTTCAGTTCGCAAAGGCTCATGTACATTATCTCCTTTTGGATCATCATGTACTAGTCATATTATAAGCATAAGGATTAAATTTCCGTCCTTTTCTCTCTCTTTTTTCCTCTTTTTTTTTTTTTTTTTTCCTTCTTGTGGTTTAGGGTTCTAATGTGTATGTGAAGTTTCTTGATAAGTCGGTTGATGATAAAGCTCTGCGAGAACACTTTGCTGTCTGCGGTAAAATCTTATCAGCCAAAGTGATGCTTTACGAAAATGGAGAGAGCAAGGGTTTCGGATTCATTTGCTTCTCTTCCCTGGCGGACGCTAACACTGCTGTTGCGAAATTTAATGGTAACTGATACTCTATTTCTCGGTTAATTATGAGCTACTTATCTTATCTAGAATTTATACATAAAACCTTCCATACACAGGTACCATTTTCCACAATAAGCGTATCTATGTCGCAATTGCTCAGCGAAAGGAAGATAGGCAACAGCTCAATTTTGCCAAGTCGATACCAGGAAAGGGTGCTGCATCTTATAGCTTTTCACAGATGTACTATTCACCTTACTGCACACAGATCCGAAATAACCTTCCTGTGAAACCTGGTCAAATTCGCTATTCTTCGTTGGTAAGCAATAATACCTATAACTTGTTCGCCATTTCTACTCAGTAAGCTTGATAGTTTTATTCAATTTAAAAGATTACTTCTTTTGTGGTTGCAGCTCCCTTATCAATCAAAGATGCCAACTCATGCAGATGCTACCTGGGCAAATTACGTCCCTTTCTCTGTACAGGCTAACCATGTTCCATATGTTCCTCACTTGGTAAAGCATGGTTATATGCAAAATTTACAGCATATGCAGGTAGCCAGACCTTTTTCTCTTCCTCCTAAGAAACTTGTTCTATGGTTTTAAGTTAAAAAATATGGAGAGACTATATATGTGCTTTTAAAATGCAAGCAGACAATTGTCATGATCTTTTTCACCTCTGCAGCTGCCAAATGGCTATGGGAGTTGGCCGACGATGTGCTACACAAGGAGGCCTGCCTATGCCTCTCAAGGATCCAAGAAAATGAGTGAGAATGTCATAGTGGTAAAATCTGATCAGAACGCATTTTGCCGGAAACCGCTCCACTCTAAATGTCAGAAATAGAAGGTAATGGCTGTGACCTTTTCTCTTCCGTGCTCCATTTTATGACAGTGTATTTGGCTTTGCTAACGTGAACGATGCTAGTGAGCGAGTCTAACAAGAGTTTTTTTTTTTTTTTTTTTTTGGATTAGATTAAGCTTCAGCAAACATCTAGAAGTGGGAGCTGTAAGGAAATTTTCGCAAGGCAATTCAAAACTTTTAGATTTTTTTTTTTCAACTTTGTGAGTGTCAAGCTGCTTCACGTTGCTGGATGGTTAAACAATGCTCTACATTTTTCATTACTAGTCACTTTTGCATAATTGAACAAAATCAATTTTTGTACATGTTCCTGTTATTAGTCACTTTAGCATATCCGAACAAATCGAGCTTTGTAGAATGCTCTGTACTTTTCTGTTCATAAAAAATTTGTTCTCATGCATCTTGTGGTGAACATGCCTCAGATAATATATGTTTTAGGGTGGGCTCATACCTTGTTTTGGCCTGAGGTTGATTCTCAGCCCAACGCATCCTGGGCCTTGCCATGCCCTGCTTGACTGTTCTTTGCGTTTGACAAATTCTAGCTCAGGCAGAGGCCGCCCCACAAAGAATTGTTTCAAATATGGTAAGAAACTGGGCTTGGCTGTTTCTAATCTGATCAGTTGTGGATCTTACAGACTCAGGGATTCACTCTTTTGGCGTTTCTTTTCTTTGACAGTTGGGTCAGTTTATCTCTGTTGGGCCAACACCCACATATAATTTTGTTTAATTAGGATTATACTTACAATTCCTCTTATAATCCACTAATATTTTATTATTATTATTATTATTTTTCCGTTGTCCACTAAACAACATTGGAAAGTGAGACCGAGCCTTAGGTCATTTACCGTCATAGAAGAGAATAGAGCACGTCAGATTGACTCAGCAGAATATGTTTACTTCAGGAAAACTGGACCACGTTTAGTAAAGGTAAATGAAATTTGTTAGAAACGGGCAGCTCTCTGTGTATTTTGTGCACAGATTTTATTATGGCAAAAGTTAAATCTTTTGCTAAATTTATTAAAGCCCCTTTTCTCTAATTAAGTACGTGGAGGTAAAGAAAAAGAGAAGCTCCTTTTTCCATCTCAAAGAGGATGCAGATTGCAGAGCATCAAGTTGGTTACAAAGTGAGATTCTACCGCCATTCCGATCACTCTTAAGTTTTTGAGTAAACTCTTTTAATTGTTATTTTCTTATGTTTTACGTACACTAGTGAAGGACCTACGCTTTCACTGCTGGATGGAGATAAAAAGATGGCGAACAATAAGAAGCTAGAGACTTGTTAGGGTAATTTGAATGATAAGGTAATTGTGTTGTGATCTTTGAATAGCGAACGCATAAAAGGTTCTCCAGAGATTTAGAAGCACAGGTGATCTTGCTGCCTTCAAGTATAAAAGTGCAGCATAGTGGCGACATAGGCGGAGCTCGGGCAATAGCAAGAAAATGTGCTGCAATTTACACTCAAGTCCGTGGTGAGTGGCGTAGCTTCTTCAGCAATGAGGTTGTGTCTTTACGCAACTCTACCACGTCGAAGCCAAAAAAAAAAGCAAGCAACATGCCATTGCACCAAGCTAGCATAATGGTGGAGCCTTCCACTCTCGCTTCTTCCGATTCTCTTTCAATTTGCTAATAAAAATGGGATTAGAACCCTGAACTTGAGCATTTACGCTAGTTGGTTTGTTTTATTAGGAAAGGGAGTCGGTGAGATATAGAATTAGATTCTACAAAATCAGCAAGAGAGAGAGAGAGAGAGAGAGAGAGAGAGAGAGAGAGAGAGAGAGAGAGAGATTTGATGATCTTCAGTGAATCTAAGAAAATCCAGTGAAATAAAAGGAGAGGATGAATCTGAGCCCCAGGTGTCCGAGGAAATTGAATGTTGGGTGTCCAATTTCATTGACACGTCTTCTACATGAGAACTGGGGTTCCTTCTCAGAGAAAGAGACTGAAGGGTTCGTTCGCCGCGGCTGAAAAATTACTATTTGAGCAGAATTGTTTAAAAATGTACTGACCGTCTTTAATCTAAATCTTCTAACTTCTCGACAGCAAAACTGTAAGATACAAATTGCACATAGACAAAGTATTTAGGAACCAGACCAACCAAGTATCTAGGTGAAATCATTACAAAATTGTTATACTCGAAAGTTTTGAATAGAAAAGTGATTTCCTCCCCATACGAAAAGTTTCTACAAACTACATTGATAGGTTGGAAGTGAGTGGGTCCTCCATGTATAAGATGAATCCCAAACATTGAATCTTTTTTGTTCGTAAAAAGTTACTAAGAATCGTACTTCAACAAAAAATTGAACTCCTCATTCGGTCGAAATAACACTTACGCCAAGGTTCATTCTTCAACTAAGTAATGCCTAAAACTGTAGTTCAATTCAGCATCATGATTCCCTTCGTTCTTTCTTTTCCTAAAATTATAAAGAGAAAAAAAAAAAACATTGATCATACTTACCCTCCAACAAAGAGGAAAAAGCGCTCAATTCTCTACGCCTATAAATAGGCCTATAATATTTCACACTTTCCATCATTTCAACATTGCTCAATTCTCACACATGGCTCCGAAAAAACTCGTAGCACCAATATTACTGCTACTATTTGCTCTCTCACACACTGTTCTATTGAATGCAGCAGATTTTTACTCTGATTTCACCATCACGTGGGGCGGAGGCCGTGCGACGATCTACAATGGAGGAGAAGACCTTCAACTTATGATGGATCGGGCCTCCGGCTCGGGCAGTGAATCGAAAACCGCGTTCCTCTTTGGTAGATTTGATGTGCAAATTAAACTTATTCCTGGGAACTCCGCTGGCACGGTCACAACTTTTTATGTACGTGAGTTACTATTTTGTTTTTTTCTTTTACATGTATAAATATATTCCTGCAAATTAAATTTGATCTCTCGTAGATTTTTGAAGTTCTATGTTAAGGTTTGGATTGTTTTCGTGATATTGTTCTCTTCAAGATCAAATACGGTTCAAGTTTCGTTCATACGATTAAGATTCGACATCTTAATTCCTTCTTCGTTCAGCTTCAATCGCGACCGCCGTATCAGGACGAGATAGATTTCGAGTTCTTGGGTAGCAACAGCTCCTATGCGTTGCACACAAACATTTACACTGGAGGAAATGGTGGGCGAGAGCAACAGTTTCACTTCTGGTTCGACCCGACCGCCGATTTCCACACGTACTCAATCTTGTGGAACCCTCAACAAATAATGTGAGCTTCTTTGAATCTCATTCCTCATAATCTACGTATTCGTATGTATAGCTCTCAACAGTTAAATTAAATTTGATTCTTTTGGAATTTGGAAATGGGCCATTTTGCGTGTGCTCCGCTTGGTATACCCTTAGAATTATTTCATATATTTGTGTTGAATCCTCTACTTAAAAAGTTTTCACATCAAACATAAATAAGGTATACGCAGTTTCATGCGAAAAAACATATCTGTTAGATAAGTTTATACACAGATATCAGCTATTAGTAAGCTTATAGTAAGTGAATCATAACTTTGAGGGTAAACACTCACATATGAGCTATATTCGAGGGTGTGGACGTAAATTTCTGGGGCAATGTACACGAATAAATGTATTTTGACCCCCTTTCATTATTACCATAAAATGATTATGCTTTAAAAAGCTTTTAACCAATTCGACTTAAGGTGACTGGGCCCAATTATAGACATTTGGGCCAAAAAATAGCTTTTGACACAAAGGCCCAATTCGACTCTAACCGATGGAGCCCAATTTAGCAATTTTGGGGCTAGATTATCTTTTGGGCATTAAGGCCCAATTGGAATTAAAGCCCGTTTAGCCCAAATTGGGCCAAACTCCTTTTGGGCATTAAGGCCTAATTGGAATTAAAGCCTGTTCAGCCCAAAGTGGGCCGAACTCATGGCCCAAGTTAGTTTTAGGCAATTGTACACACCAGAAAAGGAGTTTCTAAAGGACATATATGAAAGTTCAATTTTCACCAAAGTAAATGGAAAACATATATTACTTAAAATCAATGAATACATGTATTTAAACATGTATTTTGGACTATATGAAGTCATCTATACTAAATGTTCCTACTCATTCTTATTTAAAGCTGGTACGTCGACGGCACGCCCATTCGGGTTTTCAAGAAGGTGAACGTCTCCGAAGTCGCCTACCCGGAGAATCGACCCATGAAGATCCATGCAAGCCTATGGGACGGATCGAATTGGATCGGACCGATCGATTGGAGCAGAGCACCGTTCATCGCGCATTACCATGGCTATAGCTACGCAGCATGCGTATGGACCGGAAGCGAAAACAGAAATGGCTTAGCCAGTTTATCATGCAACAATAATGGCACGCAGACTAGCTGGATGAACAAAGTGCTTAGTGTAGAAGAGAAAAATAAAATAGAAGTGGTGCAAAAGAAGTACATGTTCTATAGCTACTGCAATAAATCCACAGGAGGGAATAGAAGTGAGAGCACCATCATTGAGTGCTCAATCAACACATAATGACATGGCATGGGTTGAATAAAACAGTTCATGCACTGTGGATAACCCAAGAATCTTATATCTTATTAATTAGTGGGTCTCTTCTTTTTCCCTTGTTTTTTTCCTCTTTTTCTTTTTTGGGCTTAATAATTGAAGATAGTAGTTTGGCCAATCTTGTTATATGGATGGTTGTGTATATGTTCGAGTTTGTTTCTGGTGATCAATGCTATCTATACAAAGACCAAAATACTTTGCAAGAGTCAAAATACCTTTTAAATAGGTATTTAGTGAATGGTATCTATACCTCAATAGTAGATCACATCGTGAGCCATATTGTATCTCAATCATTTATTTAGAAAAACAAATAGTCAAAATTTTTATGATGTATTGAAGTATTGCTTCTTTTTTTCAAATGTTTCTATTGATGGAAAATTCGGCAAAGAAAATACATTCAATGTGTTTTGTTTTCCAACAACAAAACCAAATATAGTATTATTTTATAAATCACGCAACAACAAAACGTCTCTTAAAGAAAGATACAACAACAACAACAACAACAAAAACTTTTCCAACGTGGCCGAAACCACTTCTCCTACAAACACAAGTTTAAAAGCATAATCAAATCACCATCAACTTCCAATCTGATTTAGAGCTCACTTGAACACCTCTCTGAGGGTCTGGAACCTGGCCACCTTATCCGAGAACTTCGTCCCGAAATAGTACTCAAGGTACTCCTGGAACCGGTATCCGCTCGGGTACAAGAGCTTCTGTACTGGCGAAATGACCGCGCCATTCCCGGGATTGTAAAACGTCGCAATCGAAAGACGGTTCCCCGCCTTAGGTGCAGTCACGTGGTGCACAATACTTTTGTACACGCCGTTACTCACCACCTCTATCTGATCTCCAATGTTAACGAAAATCCTGTTATCTTTCGTAGGAGTTATGGGGACCCATCCCCCGTCTTTGAAGAACTCGAGGCCCGGGACTGTGTCATCTTGGAGTAAGAGGATGATCCCGCCCGCATCGGTGTGCGCGCGGAAGCCCACGACGTACTCGGGCTCAGGGCATTGAGGGTAGATTGCGACCTTCGTCCCGACGAAGGGCGGGGAGAATGTTTTCTTTAGGTAGTCAATTTCCAGGCCAAGGTTCTCACTCAGGCTTTCCGCGAGCTTCTCGGCTACCTTGACCAGCTGTTTTATGTATTCGTCCATTGTTTGGCTGCAAGTAGTTACAACAATTAATTAAATTTTAGTTGTTGATCCTCAATCTTGTAAATATGTATACTGAGATAAAAGGTTATCTACCGGAATTCGGCTGTAATATCCGGAAAATCATTGATATTGCAAACTGGCTGATGCTGAAGATAGTAAGTGCACTCCCAGTCGACCTCCGCGGCATTCGTCTGAGGCCCCAGTCCTTTCGCCAACTCCGAGTTGTAGAATTTTTGCTTCAAGAAATCTTCGTAATGCGCGTTCACAAATTTCTTCACCCTCTCCAGCAGAGCCACATCAATTCCATGGTTCTCAACCTGCCAAATTTACAACATAAGTTTGGTGGTGCAAATATTAGATAACAAGTAGTACTTTTATAACATGAGTTGAAGTTTACAAGAAAAGGAGAATTTTTTTCTTTTTGAGTAGAAACTGAAGGAAAAACTATTCCCAGCCAATTTTATTATCAACTATTTATATATTACAGCATACACAGTGAAACGGAGTAAATATAAGAAATAAGTATGCGTGTCATTATATATGTATATATATATTTTTTTAAAAATAGATAGCGAACTACCTGCTTCATTCATTAAGCACAATGAACTAAGCTTACAAAAGTGGAAGCAGTATATATATGTATATATACTCACCCAAAAGAAGCCCCACTTCCCGCAAGCCTCATGCAGTAGAGACATTGTTTCTCTCCTCTTTTCCCCATCAAGAGCTGCAAGATTCACTACTGGAATTGCCATCTCTTTATGATCCTAAAGGATGTGCTTTTCTATATATGCTTGTTGTTTCTCCAGTGGGTCCTTATTTATACTAGTCCAAAAGTACACAAAATATATAGAAGAGAGAGAGAGAAAGGGTGGCCTTTTTTTAAAAGGTGACTATGTTCTGAGTATTGAGTCCAAATGCAACTCACTAATAAAATTTTAAACCACATGTATGTGGGCAATTGTTGGCTAAGTCCATTTAAGATGCACCAACTTGGTTTCAAAACCAAATCCCATGCATCTCCTCCCACAGCTTTGTTAACTTGGTTTTCACTACTCATCATGTTGGGTCCAGTTACTTGTGCAATAAACATGAGAAATCCAGTGAACCTCCTCGAGATTCGTGATTTTTCTGGATCACAACAAGAGTGCCTTCTGCTGAAAGGATCAGATGATTGGTTAACCTCACAATGCCGAGAATCCCTGCAGATCATTTCTTTGACCCAGAATTGAAGTCAAATATTAAATAATTCCAAGTGATCATAACAACTTTAAAGAGGTCAACTTTTGTTAGCTTACACCACACAAATTCAATGAATCAAGTAACTTCTAGTTGTTTGACTTTTCTAGTCAATGAATGCGAATCCGGGCTTAGAGATTTCATCTGAATTTCTATTTGTCAACTCCAAATGTGTGAGATTTTATCCCAATTGTTTGTTTTCTACGACAAACTCTCACATATCTGCAGGGCAAAACTATTATATGGATTATTCTGTAGCTACTATCAAGCATGTATCAAAGTCGAACTTTTCTAGATCTATTTTTCAATGCATAAATTATAATATTTGTAGTGTATTGAACCATTCCTCTTTAAAAAAACATAATTTAATAATTGTGAATGACTTTTACTAAAATTGCACTTATACAACGATCTCAGTTGAGCCAAAAATAAAATGACAATTAACAATGTACTTTCTTTGTACCCTAACCTTTAGTCAACGTGGAATGATTCTTAAGAAGCATGAGTTTTAGATTGGAAAATTGTCACCGCATTTATAAGTGGTGGAACTGGTACTCCGAATTCCTTCATTTATTGACATGTATAGCTAGAGATGTCAACGGATCGGATTCTGGACGGATTTTTAAAAACCCGAACTCGACTCCAAATCCGAGACCCGAATCCGAACCCGAACCCGACGGATTTTAAAAATCCATATCCAATCCCGAATCCGACCAAAAATGCAAAATCCGAACCCGAACCCGAAAATTCGAACCCGAAATAATTATTTCTTTTTCCAATATTTCAAAATATATTATATTAAATCTAAATTTTTAAAATAAAATTCAAATATAACATCAAAAAAATTTATATATATTATATATAATCCAAAATAAATTCGGGTTCGGGTCAGGTTCGGATCGAGTACAGTTAAAACTCATATCCAAATTTATATCCGTCGGATTTTTATTTTTGATATTCATATCCGAATCCATATCCGTTTAGTATCGGATATATCCACTCTATTCGGGTTCGGATTCGGATAAAATTTCGGATATCCGTACCCATTGACATCCCTATGTGTAGCTCCAAACAAATTAGCACTATTAATGGGTTTGGATCTTAGGAAGCACCTTCGTTCAAGTTGTCTTTATATTTAAGTATATAAAACTCAAATACCAAGGGAACAAGCTTTTGCCTTAACAACAGCTTATTTCAGAACCAAATGGCACCTAAAAATAGCACAATAAGCCCATTTTTGCAATTTTGCACCACTGGGACTGCTATTTAATTATGATAATGAGGAAATGTTTTTGGTATTATCTGGTGTTAAGGGTGAATCAAGAGAAACACCGTAATGGAACTAACTTTCATTGTTTTCTATAAGAAACCACAAAATGAGACCAAAAACTCACAGATTAAGAAGTTTTATAAGGTCAGATTTTGGTCGGTCCCGTACAGATAAGATCTAAATTTTTAATCCTGTAAAGATTCCAGGCCATGTCGGCACGCACGTGGAATCATACCAGATAAATGAAAGACTATTTGTAGTCAAATCCGAACCTGAAATTTTAGATTCGAGTTTTCGAGTAAAAGAATCACATCATAATAATAATATCTTGCTTAATGATTGAATAAATAGTACAATCCTTTAGCAACCTGTGTGCTTCCACAAGTCACAAGTGTATCAAACCATCTGAAAAATGCATACAGCTCCTTTGTTGTCTCCAAATTTATGCAAATGATAATAAATCTGCTGGTCTAGTGTACATGGAATAGCTTCTCCAATCAATCGTAAACTGTATTTGTTGCTTCTGACGGTTGGTGTGTCGCACTTTCCGTTTACTTCACCTCTTGCCAGAAGCTGAAGAAATTAAAAAACTCCTCGTCGTATGCTTTAAATCGAAATTCAGCTTTTCAGTGTGGGTGTGGTGAGCTGACAATGTACCGCAAAGGAGAATTATCAGCTTATCTACTAGTATTATCCTTGATTCCATCATCCACAAATAGCCTCCACCGCTAATCTCTTCATTGTTCCAGGACATGGGTCACCCCCAAAGACCTCAGGAACTACACTAATCGAGCACCGTTGCTGACCAATACACTTCTGCAATTCAAACTTGAATTAGATTCTCGACTAACAAATTCTACAGCATTTGGTGCCTTGTGCGGCCTAGAGTCTACAGATTTCTTCTCTTTTTCAGAAAGCAAAAGCTTCCAGAGGATCAAGAGCTTTTGCCTAAGCTGGAAGCAAAGATGATCTTTTGGGCCACAAAATCAGAAGCTTCAATTTGAAACTTCTGCTTTTGTTATACTGCAAAGCTTCTACTGCTTCCTCCGAACAGTTTTACTCAAACAACATTGTGCAAAAACTCACAGTTACCTTCTCGAAAGGATCATACGACTTGTGGGCATGGCAGCTTCCCTCCGAGAAGTTTCCGCAGACTCCTCGGGGTGTTCCAAAGCTTGCAAATGTGATCTTTGTTATCTTCTTTCCAAAATCACAGAGCAAATGAACTTTCGAATTCTCGTTTTCTTTTGTATGCCAATTTTTCATCGATGGTTGCATCTCGAAAACATTGGCACAAACACTACCAATAGTTCTCTTCACCATAGAGATGCCAGTAGGATCACCGCCCCACTCTTCAAAGACAACCAACAGGTTCCCAGTTGGGTTCAGCCAAGACTGAGGAACATGATACCTGAGAGAGAAGGCAATTGTATTATTAAAGGGGGGAGGTAGGGTTGGTTGATTTTAACCACAGCTAAATCTAAATTTCTGTATATCTTCGAGAAATGTAGTTGGTTGCAAAAAATGTAGTTCAATCATCATTGAAAAAATGTAGGGGTATATTAGATAGAGTTTTTAAAAGAGTAGACTAGTAAGAAATTAAACTTTACAAGGGCAAATATGAAAAATCAGATTTTGCAGGGATATGACTGTGTATAATTTTGCAGAGGCATGCTTTTAAACATCTCTAAAAATAAAGGCATATCATAAGCTAGCCCAATCGTCATTGGAATTTGAATGAAAGAAGTGTAACTACCATCTTTGAGAGGGCTCTCCGCAGTTGGTCTGACATTTGGTCTCATTATAAGTTCCACGGTAGTCACAATCACTACAATCTCCATATGCTTTATAGCCAGGCCAATACCGACCAATGCCTTGACCATTGATCCATGCCTGACCTTTCCCCATGCTGCTCATATCTAAAGCCAATGGTTCATCCCCATCCGGTGCATTGAAGAAAGCCTAAAGATAAAGAAGTATTACCAAGAAACCCAAGAAAAAAAAAATGATTTACTTTGAGGAATAATCGAAGTTCTAGAGTTCAAAAAGGAAAATCATTACCTTGTACCACATAAGAGGCTGTTCTTGAGGAACTTCTCCCCACTCGAGTAAGGAGCTTCCACTCAGTGAATGAAGACCCAAAGTTTCACCTCTCAAACCAACCTGCATTTTGTAATTGAATTAATGAGCTAAAATAAGAAATTAATTCTCCAAAAGAAAAATTCGGTGAAAAATGAGTAACCTGAATTTTTATTTTTTAAAAAAAAGAAGAAAAAAAACCTGATAGGTCCATTTCTGCCATGTGAGATCTCTCCTTTCCTCGTTGAGACCATTTAGCATCACAGGACCAAGAACCCCGGCATTCCATGTCTCAAAATGCTCACCCACATTCTGTAATGCATCATAAAAGGTCAAGTTCGTATAACATATTTGCGATACTAGCATGCGATATATATTATTTGCCATCAGATTGGAGCTACAATGAGCTTACAGGGAGCCCAACCGACACGCTTAAGATGGAAATGGTGTTGCTTCCCACCCAAAGATTCACATTTCCAGTATACGTCAACTTTGGATCCTCTATACTACCATATACGGTACCTGAAAATAAATAAGAGTCGGTACACAATACAAGTGAGTTGAATATACAACAAAGGAAAGAGCTTTCGCATTTCAACAGTTACTCTATTTAGGGACTTTTGCAAAACCAATGCAAAATTTGAATTTTCACATATAACCCTTGAAAATGTTGTTCACTACATAAATACCGTTATATTTAAGTAGCAGATTGAACCAATTCATGAAGAAATTGTTTTTAATTGTAAAAAGTTTTCCCGCGGCTACAAGGGCATTATTTGTAACAAACTCAGTTTTTGAAGGGCATATAAATTTTTTTTGCTTATGCAAGGCTATATGTTCAAATAGATAATTTTGTGAAACTAAATATGTACATCTCCCTTTTTGCTATTAAAATTTTCCTGGTGGGTGGGGTGGAGTAGCTAACCAATTAGTTGTCTGTTAATAAAGACATGCAAAGAATGACCAGCTGACATCACGGTGAGGACAGGAGACTGCCCGTTCTGTAAAAATCGTTCATCCTGGCCAATATCAACACTGAAGAAGAAAGTCTCATCGGAACGATATTAACGTTAAGACTCTTACAATCAAGGATCTTATTTGAATTTAACTACTTACTATGTTGTATACCACAAATAGTCTGTATTGTCTCGTGTCACATTTATCTGCTCCAATAGCCCAACTGTTGTGAATGATTCATCATTAGACGAGGTTATCTCTTCATTGAACGATTGCCATGAAAACCCTCCAACCCGTTCCATTGTCATCTGTGAGGTCTGAACTCCTACCTGTTTAGGATCTTTGAAATTGTGTAAAAATATCAAATAAATAAATTTTCTGTATATATTCAGTGAATAAAATTATCACAACTCAACGCTGAAATTGCATACACAGGGAAGTGATACCCAAGCTGAAAATGCAAGCTTTAGTATTTTTGGGGAACAATGAGAACATCGTATATCTACAAGGAATTGGTTAAACTTATTGACTTTCTCACCCTTGCAGTGTTGAAAACTGTTGTTCTGCAATCAGGAAGAATACTTATGGACCAGGGCGGAAGATGATAGTGCACTCCATTAAATGTTACTCTTGCAGAAGACTCTGAATCATAGTTTGCAAGAAAAGCGGCACAATATCCTGAGCTTGACCTAAAAACAGAAGACTGCAGAGAGAAAGACAGAATGCATATGAATTTTAAGGGATACCAACTTCAACAAGAAAGAATTATAGCAAATTAAAACCTGCTGATAATTTCCGAGTGAGGTCACTACAGGATCACTGGAAATCAGAGCTGGCTCACACAACTTGATGGCTTTGTGCAAGCCTCTTAAGTGACCCCATTTTGGTTGTCGTAATAGACCTGGAAAAAAAAAGCACAAAACACGATGGGATTTCCTACAAAAGAAAATCTTTGCAAGTGGTGCAATTGTGGAGAGTATTTATGCCTGTCACATCTAGCAATAAAAATATTTCAATAAATGTAATCGTTAAGATCAGAAAAAGCATCCTAGTCTTATTGCTTGCTGCACGATAGAAGCTTGCCTCTTGACCTCTAATTATATTTATATATCATTCTTAAGTCAGCTAAAACTGATTTCTGTAAGTTATAAAAAGCCAATACATGCTAGTTATAGGAATATTTCCTTTGCGGGCAATCTTCCGTTTTTGGCCAAATTGCACCAGCAATCCCCAACCATCTTTAGAGGTTTTGATTTATCCCAAACCTTTCAATTGTTACAACAGGGTACCAAATCTTTGCATCTCGTCGCAATGTTATCCTTTTCAATAAATTCCTTGATTAAATTGGATGGAGATGCTTACTTAAGCGCCATATAGAAAGTCCAAAAGTCACCAGCATTTAGATATGACTACTTGGATAATTCTGTCCAAGTTGATCGAGGAACATAATCATTAATCAACAGGGTAGGATTGAAACAAAAGGCTCTTTACGTGCTTTTGACTAAGAATGCTTTATCCGGTTTGTTTGATGTAGGAGGAAATTACAAAATATATTTCTTTAAGAAGCAGTAGAATAAGACAGACAGTAAAAGCGCAAACCCATAAGATAGAAGAACATTTATATGCTCACCGTACTCATCTATTGGAGCATCATAGTCATAACTAGTTGCAATAAAGGGACCACCAGCAGTGCGGCCAAAGTTTGTTCCTCCATGGTACTGAAGAAAAAGTTAAAGAAAAAGAAAAAAGAAAAAAGAAATACTCAGATTTAGCCCAAAAGCATTGAATTTAACAATTGTATCAATCAGATTTCTTTTCTTTATAGTTCTCCTGGGAATAAAAATCCCTTTTTTTCTCCAAGAATAAATATATATTAACCAGATTACGATGGAAAGAATTATTACCATATAGTAATTAACAAAAGATCCACCTTTTTGGATAAATTTGGCAACAGAAAATGCTAGATCTTCGACGGGCCGGTGGGGAACTGGAATCCCAAAACCTGTGTACCTGTAATGCCATAGTATATGGAAGAATTCTAATCAGTAAGAAAACAAGCATTACTACTTTTGTGACCCAAAATTTCCAATTGGAATCACATCATGGGCTTGTAAGAAACAAATACCATGCAGTCCAAGCCTCAGTCCACATCATGGGCTTGTAAGGCTTGCTTGGAGTGTAGTAGTCGCAATAGAATCCGTTGCAGGTGTCAATCTGTTTCAAATAAATCAATAAATAGACCAAAAAACAAAGCTTATAAACATTAATCATGATTTTGAAGAGCTCAGGAGTGGGAATCACTAATTTTCAAAGACCTCAATACAAATCATAAAGTAAATCTGCAAAAAAGATGCTCATTAGAAAAAGAGACTGGAGAAGTAAAGGGTAAGAGATGCTATGAAAAGAAACAAGGCAACAGACCAAGGAGATTTACAATGAACAGAAAGGAGAAAAGCTAAGGAACTGAAGTGATACCGAATGTAAGGAATTTATGACAAGTTCATCGATTTACTAGAAATTACAACTGCATGAGTAGAAAGAGAAACTGTCATCGAGGGAATTCAACAAAAGTAAGCGAGGAAGGAGCACACATACAACTGGATCAGGGGCATCCTCTTCTTTGCACATGACCCACGGGACGCCAGTGTTGAGGCCCACGGCCATGTTAGCAGCCCAGTTCGAATAAGCTTTGGCCGGCTCTCCTTGATCCCACTCCAACGGTCCAAACTCATTTTCAATCTACACAATACAGAAACCAAGTTACAATTGTGAATAGTAATCACTATTCCCCAAAATTTCTTCCTTTCCCTTTAGTATACAGATCAAACACCTGTAATTCCAATTTAGATGGTAGTGAAGATACCTGAGAAAGAATGATAGGACCACCCTGCCATTCAAACAGCCCTTCGCTCTTCATCATGTTGACGATCTTCGCCGTGAAGTTCGCCATAGCGGCCTGTTTTCTCGCAGAATTAGTGAAATTGCTCAAAATTAAGCATTTGAGTGGGAAAAGGAAGAAACTAGATTTGAAATATGAAAGAAGGGAAAGAGGTTGTACTTAATATCCTACCTTGAAAGGTTCATTATCTGTTCTAAACCTGATACCGGGAATATATTTTAGCCAAACAGGAAATCCCCTGAAAACAATGACACCAAAACATCAATTTAGCACTCTATTTCTATTGAGTTTTGGTGATCTAACTTCAGAGAAAACAATAAAAAGGCTAATCCAAATCCATTAAACATTACCCAAAATTCCATTCCGCACAAATGTATGGACCGATTCGGAGGTGAACATAGAGACCAGCCCGATGCACCAGCTTAATGAACTGAACCAAATCATACCTCCCCTCAAAATAATACTGTCAAAAATAAACAAAATATACAAACAATATAAATATCTAGAAAACTCAATAAACATAATTTAAAAAAAGGAATCCAAAAGGAGTAGAACTGAAGATAACAACAACAACAATAATAATAATAGAATACCTGACCAGGGAATGGCTCATGCCCATTCCAAAACACATAAGTTTGTATAACATCCAATCCTCCATCTTTAGCCTTCTGAATAAGATCAGGCCACATCTGAACAAGACCCAAATTTCCAAACTCCATATATCAACAAAAATTTAAGGAAAAATAAAAAACAAAAAACAAAAAAAGGAAAAAAAGAGTTAGATAACTATGAGCCTGTTTCCGGGAGGGATAGTGTTGTTTGACAAAGTGTGTTTAAATAATGTTATTAAAAGAACTATTATACTAAAACTTTTCCAATAGCTTCTCTTTGCGGCGGAAAAATCAGAAGCAACAGAAGCTCACGTTTTGCTCTCTATCAAACGCTACACTGAATAGCTGCTGTTGCGGAAAGCAGAAGCAGAAGCAGAAGCAGAAGCAGAAGCAGAAGCAGGCCCAAACAGGGCTATTAAGGAGCGCTCTAAAAAGAGCCAATCAAAACAAAGGAGCCACATTTCTTAGAGTGGGCAAGGAGAAGACCTCGGGGACGCTCCTGGGGTAGTGTATGGAGCCGGAGATGAGGATGCGGCGCCGCCCATTGATGACGAGGGCCCTGCGGTCGTAGGACACGGCGGCGGCGGCGGGGCGGAGCGCCACCACCGCCGCGGCCGCAAACGCCATTAGGACCACCGCGGTGGAGCTCATCAATGGCGTCGGAGCCATTAAAATTGGCGGGGAGAGAGAGAGAGAGAGAGAGAGAGTTGTTACATGGGCTCTAAATGCTTCTCGTAGAATGAAAGGAGGGGGGAAGGGGATTTTACTCTTAATTTATCTCTCTTTTATTTTGTATATTTTTTATTAATTTTTGATCTCCCAATCAACCCCCCCTCTTTTCGCGAGAGTGAGAGAGAGTCGAGGACAACGGGAGGAGTGGCGCAGTGATAAAGGAATAATGTTAGTACGAGAACGAAGCGAGAGTTTTTTTTGTTTTTTGTTTTTTGTTTTTTTTTGTTTTTTGTTTTTTGTTTTTTCTTTGAGAAAAATGTACTAATCAACCCCTCTACTATTGCCCTCTTTAAAATGAGCACTTTACTGATATTTTTAATTTTTAATTTTCTTACTTGGACTATTATGCTTAGTTTAATAAAAGGTTTTGTTGAATAGATAGCTTTGTTAGCTATAATCCACCAATTGACATATTTTTTATTAAAAATAATTAAATTATAACCCCAATAAAATTACCATATATTTTAATACATTTTTTTAGCTCAATTGAGTAAAATCTAAATAATTAAAATAAATCTTAACAAATTTTTAAGCTCAATTGAGTAAAATCTAAAAAAGTTAAAAGTTTAGGAATCTCCATGGATTAATTTTGTAGCATTGCTAACCCTACAATCTTTTTTGGTTGTAATCTTTACCTTCTTAGACTATATCTGCGATTGGAGTTGGAGGGAATTGCAGGTGTGAAACAGCAAAAGTAGTTTGTGTGAGACCTGAGAGATAGCTAGTGGAGCAAAGGGGTTGGACTTGGGTCCACCTTGAAGTGGAACCATTCCTTTTTCTTCTTTTTTTTTCTTTTTAGTAAAGTAGACCAATTCTCATCCTTAGGAATCTTCCTCCACCCAATTGATATTTTTCTTCTTTTTTTTTTTTTCCCTTTTTTATCATTAGTAATTTTAAAAAAGTAACCATATAACAAGAAAAAAAAATCTTATGGTTACTTTAAATAAACATAACAAAAGTAAACTTTCTTAGAATATCTTTCATTAGAGCTGATGTGCTAATTTATACGGTATAAATTAACTGATGTGCGACACATTATTCATTGAAGACATTAGTAGTACGCAGACAAAAATGATAACAAATTTGCTCGTTGGAATCTTCATTTAGTGTTTAGTGCAATTTATTTTTGTTCATAGATCAATTCGACGTCACTTCGGGTTAGGTTAAGTTGATTGAGCTTTTGAAAGATATAAATTCCACACTTCTTTTTTTTTTTCTTCCTATTTTTATTGTACTTGATGTTTGAGCTTGTGGTCTACATATGCCCGCTCTAATCGCTTCATAAATCATAATTCTATTTTCTGTTTCAGCTATAAAATCCTCCCAAATGAAATGCAACAAAAAACAAAAAAAACAAAAAAAACAAAGGATGCCGCATATAACAGTGGTCCAAGGACAACAAGATTGAAGTGGACTTCACGCGTAATCCACTCCTAAATTAATCGCTTATTTATTAGCAGAGATTAATTAAGATCATGCGTGATATTCTCAATTAAACCCCATCCGCGCCAACATGCTTCTCTTGGAGTGCACGATAAAACGTAGATCTAGCAGCATATATCTAAGGCTTTATTTGGGATGACGTATATCGTAGGCTTTAAACACAAGGAGCCAGTCAGAAGAATCTACATCTACTAAACACGAAATTCGTGATTGATGCTGAAACTTTAAATTTATCCACGTAAAAAGACTTGATCATCTAATCTCAATGTACGCTGTTAGATGCCTTACTGTTATAGCAACGATATTTATTAAAAAAAAAATGTGAACAAAGCGCAATGCTTATTTGCTTTTCTCCTGTAAGTAAGGATCCCTTTTGGACATGCCCTGCACATGATGATGAGCTACTTAAAACACAAATTGCGTTTAGCTGTTGTGATACCCACTAGTTTTGAGAACCCAAAAGACCATCTTTTGACACACGAATCCCACTAAACTGGTCCCAAATCCCAACCAAATGGTGATTAGTTAGGTCAATTAACTAGTGGGTTTGGTAATTGATATCAATTGTCTCCTCTTTTAGAATTTAATAATATACCTATTTGAATAATTGAATTTGTACTTTTGATATACATGTATTCTACTAGGAAAGTATGTATGGATGTCCCTACCCCTTTACTACTATACCACAATAATAATTCGACACCTACACCCCCTTTTTCATGTACCCTTCACCTCATTACCACAAATGCAATCACCCATGGTTGTGTTTTACCATTATTTTTCTTTTTCCTTTTCTACAAAGTAATCACTTATTATTAACAGTTACTGAATACTATTTCAAAATATGTTATCTTTGGTTGTTCCAGAAAAATAAACAGTAGTATTTTAACTCAGAAATTTATACCAGCAAATAATTTTTTGTTACGAGAAGTGCGCATAAAAAAAAAGAAAAATAAGGCCAGGAATAACTCTAAGTATCGTTTGGTTCTGGAATAAATTTTTTTTTTGTTATTCCTAGGATAGGTACAACTTCGGGAATAAGCAGGAATAAGATCAATTTGACGTTTAGATAAAAATTAGATTATTTTCGAGAATAAAAAAAATAGTATTTGTGTAGTTAAAGAGGAAATAATAGGAATAAGAGTAATTATGATTTTAAAATAATGATATTTTATATAAGTAATTAACATCAAAATATTAATTAAATAATAATTTAAGAAATTAATTAATTAATTAATCATGAATATATTATTAGATAATCATAAATATTAATAAATTAATTAATTAGGATATTAATTAATTAACCATAAGTACCGTTAATTAATAAATTAACTAACTATAAATAATTTGATAAATTAACAAATTAAGTTAATAAATTAATTAGTTATATATATTAGTTATCGCATAAACACACTAAATAATTAATTTTTAATTAGCTAATTAATTATGAATAATAAATTAATTACTCAAATAGTTAATTAAATATTTATTATAGTAATAAATCAAGTGCCTAATTATTAATCTAGCTAATTAGTTAATAAAATAATATATAATATATTAATTAGTAATATTTTATTATTAAATTTGTAAAGGTATAAAAAGAAAGAATTATTATTTTACTAAAAAAGTGAAGCAACAATTCCACCCTCTTAATAGATTATCCTAGGATAACCGGTTCGTTGATTAATTTAGTTTTTGGATGAATTAGAGGGACAAAGATTTTCACTTTATCCCGCAACCAAACGCGGCCTTAAATGCACCTCAGGAAAAGAAAACTAAATGACATGCCGGTGAATATCAACTATCAACCTTTTTATAATACGAGATATTACAATGGATATTTCTTAATTAACTATTCTAGTTAAAAAGTAACAAATTTATTAAAGGCTAAATTATATAAAATTTTTCTGTCAATATTCGTTTTTTTACTTTTTTTTTCTGTCATTCAAAAATTTATATTTTATCCCCTTAAAAGATAAAAAATATTCACAGGAGTACGGTGTGACAAAATGACGAAAATACCCTCATCTTCTTCATCTCCTCCTTTCCAATCTTGCTCATCCCGCATCCCGCATCCTCGCCCACGCCTCTCTTGACCTTAACTCCGACTTCGTGCGAAGGCGAGGCGGCGGCCTAAGACATATGTATGGGCATGGATGAAGGTTTCAGGAATATTTTGGGTATAAAAAATAAGATATAAACGGAATCCTAACGGAATATTGACGGCGGGAGGCGAAGTGAATATTTTTTATTTTTTAAAAAAGTAAAGTATAAATTTTTAAATGACATAGAAAAAAAGTAAAAAAATAAGTATTAACAGAGAATTTTCTGTAATTTAGTCATTATTAAATGCAGCTTATAAATACTCACACGTCTACAGTTACCTCTTAAAAGCAAAAACAGAGGATCGGTATGAGAATCCAAAGTTTCCTTTCAATCGTTGTTGGGGACATTAATAAAAGCATCCAAACACCGCCACAGTTCACATGGTGTCAAAGGTCGAGGGACCCACACCCACGCTCCCCCCATTTTTTTAATTTTTTTTAGAATGTTTAGTATGTAATTAATGAAGCCACATTTTCATATTTTACTCCAATAATGACCTTAAACGCTGATGCAAAATTTAACAAATTCGTAACTTTTGACAGAAATTATTTTAGTTGTTTCAATTAATCATCTTATATATGAATATGAATGTGTCCATCTAAAATCTTTATCGGTGGAAAATACGGAAGACTCTGGAAAATTTTAGAATAAAATTAATAACAGAGGAGAGGTGTTTTTGACTTATCTTTGTTAAATTCATCATTTTTTTTAAGAAATAAGTAGCAAGCTACCTGCTTTATTCATTAAGAAAGATAAATTAAGCGTACAAGGTGGAAGTAACTAAGGCCTCCGTAGGAAAAAATAAAAAAAACGAGGAAATTGAGGAACCGGGTAGACATCGGTTCAGCAGAGTCTTTATGCGATCAAGAGCTCGGTTTGCATTCGGTCGGTCCAGTTGAAAAATAATACTGTTTCTTTCCGTCCAAACAATCCATCAAGTTGCGGCCAAGAGGAAGAGGCCTTCAGTTCTCACCCGTCGTAGGTGCTAGATTCGGCATTTAAGCGTGGTCTCGACTAGCTTATACGTGATCTCGAACTCGGCAATTTAGCAAATGCGATCGCCGACTTTGGGACTAGAAGGCGCATAATAAGTCTCTATGCGGACGCATAACTAACTCAACTCGAAGTTCCCGCGCTCCCTCTCCATTTGAACACCAACTCCTCTTTCCCCTCCTTTTCTCACATAGAAGAGAAACAGAGCTCGAAGAAGAAGAAGAAGAAGAAGAAGAACACCAAGAAGAAGAAGAGGATGTCGGGGGTGTTGAGATGGGGAGCGACGCTCCTCGCTGTCTCGTTGCTCCTCTCATTGATCGAGCTCGGCGGGGAAGGAACCAAGAAGTCCTCGAATATCCCGCCATTATCCGACCCCAGTGATCGGCGGATCGCAGATAAGCCGCGGCAACTTCAAGACGACGAGGGCGAGCTTAGCACCTCCTTCTCTTTCTCTTCATCTGCGCCGTCGCCACAACCTCAGGAGGCCGGGTTCTACCGGAGGACGTGCCCTCGAGCCGAGGAGATTGTGAAGTCCACCGTGAACGATCTCTACTCGCGCAACTCCGGCGTTGCCCCCGCCCTCCTCCGCCTCCTCTTCCACGACTGCTTCATTCATGTACTAAACGCTTCTTCCGATGTTTGCTCTACTTTCTCCGTCGTTGCGATCCTTCTAATTTTGGCTGTTCTTTTTCTAGGGGTGCGATGGTTCGGTGCTCTTGGATCGGATCAATGGCTCCCTCTCCGAGCGCGACGCCATTCCGAACCGCACGCTGAAGGGCTTCGACGCCATCGACGCGATCAAGTCGGCGATGGAGGCGGCGTGCCCCGCCACCGTCTCCTGCGCCGACATCTTGGTGCTCGCCGCGAGGGACAGCCTCAAGCTGGTACCCAATCCCATTAACCCTAACCCCAATTCATTTCACTGGTTTAGTTTGGCCTGCTTTCTCACGAATCGTCGGATCGACAAGGTGGGGGGACCTTTCTACACGGTGCTCACGGGGAGAAGAGATAGCGTGCGAAGCTTCTACGACGAGGCCCAGGTCCAGATCCCGACGCCCAACGACACCTACGCCAAAACCCTCTCCAGCTTCGCGAGCCGCGGCTTCACCGAGCGCGAGACCGTCACCCTCCTAGGTTCCCCTTTCCCACCCCCTCCCCCGTTTTTTTAAATTCGGAAACCCTAATTCCCCTCCCCTCCATTGCCGCAGGGGCGCACAGCATCGGGAAGGTGCACTGCCGCTTCTTCCGCGACCGGCTCTACGACTTCGCGGGGACGGGGGAGCCCGACGGGTCCCTCGACAGGGAGATGGTGGAGGAGATGAGAGCCATTTGCGGGGCAGATGCGGCGACGTCGGAGGAGGCGGGGATGGAGATGGGGTATCACAGGGAGGGGAGAGAGGTGGGGTTCGGGAGCCATTACTACGGGAGGCTTCTGGAGGGGCGGGGGATACTCCGCGCGGATCAGCAGCTGACGGCGGGTCGCACGGTGCGGTGGGTGCGGGCGTACGCAGCCGGCTGGGAGGGGGAGCGCGCCTTCCGCGCCGACTTCGCCCGCGCCATGGTCAAGCTCTCCGCCCTCCGACCCCTCGACGCCTCCCAGGGACAGGTCCGGACCCGCTGCTCCCGCATCCTCGGATCCTGACCGTTCGGTTCGCTATCTGCTATCTGTGCGTCGCTTCTTCATCTCGGCCGTCTGATTACTGTGGCACTGGCTCCACGTAAGTACGCCATACACAGATTTTTTTTTTTTTTACCCCTGGAGATTTCTCCAAATTTATTTTGACAAATATCTTGTGCAAAGTATATTGATTGACAATTAAACACTCTTGTTGAAGATTTGAGCCTCAATTTTCTTTTTAAAAAAAATTCGGGTCCATCATCAATCAAGCTCCGACGATCCCTCTGGTTAATCAATTCACTGGGCCCAGCATGAACAAGTTGAAGGCCCAACCGGCCCAATTCACAGGGCTCGGTCCAGATGCATCAGACAGGAAAATTTCGACACTTTCGTAATAATAATAGATTCAACACAGCAATTCATTGATTTTTTTCTTCATTCCGCAATTAGAACAAGTTAGATATGAGCATATTGCTGTACGCAGAAACAGGAATTTTTCAGCACGAGATACAATAATGTTTACTCAATCTGATAGTACATTTCACAGGACCAGACAACAACTCTTTCAACCTGCTTTCATCATGGCTCGGTTTACATTACAGAAAATTGTCACAAAAACAGAGAAGCTGATTGGTAACTCTTCACTCTTTAATCATGCATACTTGTGATCATCAGCTGCAAGAGAAAAAGCATCGCCCGTTATTTCAAGCTTAGATTCCCACCTAATTCAACTGCACGACATCAAACGAACAAGTAAGCACCTTTGTTAAAGTAGAAGCTCTTAGCATTATATCTTAAAATAAAATAAATGCCTGAAAACCAGTTCTAGTTAATACTAATTCATATTTAGGTAAGAATAGAGTAAGCATGCTTCGGGACTATTTAAGCAAAAGAAGAATAAAAGCAGGAGGTGCATTTGGTGAAATTTTCATTAAGTACTTGAAGGGAGCAAAACTGAAATGGACCCTAGGGTCATTAAATGGTAGGAGGAGGTTATTATTCTCATTGTATGATATAGCCAGAACTGAGCAAAGGAAAAGGAATGAGTGAAAAGTGAAACTAGTTTCCAAAAGAATTATTCTGATAGGCCAAATTGCTATTTCAGTTCGCTGACAGATTCATTGAACAAGCCCACAAGTGTTTGATAAATCCACTTGGTTTAGATTCCCGTCACAAGATGGATTTGATTGCACGCAACGCAAAAGTTAGTGGATTCAGAAATCCTAAACCAAGATTGTCTTAAATCTTAACCTAGTGGACTTAATTAAAGAGCCTATATCAGTTAGTGGATTTACATATCAATGCGGCCTATTCTAGTAAGTTATCATGCAAGGCTTTTCCACAGATTCCACATACTACGTATTAGGAAAAGGAATGAGTGAAAAGTGAAGGCCATATGTTCTTTGACCTTCATAAGTTCAAAACCAATGATATGATTTTGATAGGCATATTCTTAGCTCGATTATAAGAGTAATTAGGTCAACATGCAAGATCTTCTTGAATCAAGGGGGCGATTAGAGAAGACCTCATAATTCCACGACCTACAGAGAGTAATTCTGACTTGGTCAACAGTAAACTGATGCTTGTAGAATGCAACTGATCCGCACCAACAAACTTATACTATCTAGAAGCGTGTCCAAACAGATACTTAAGACCACTAAATGATCAAAGGATGCAGAAAAGGTGGTGTTCGTTTTCTAAAAGAGCTGTATTCTCCCAATTATGTAATATGTCTGAGATGGTCAAGTAGTAAAGTTTGAAATCCAACTAGATAAGTTTCAATGGGCGCGTTAGCACATCATCAACACCAAATTAACAAAATTGGATATCTATTTTTATCAAGAAATCGATTAGTACAAAGAACTAAAAGCAACTTTTAGACCTTCAAAATGGAAATGGTCCATCCAATTCATCCTCATACTTACCTGATGCACCTTTGTTTCCTCTAGCTTTTCATATTCAATCAGTTTAATGTTATTATGCGTGAATCAACGAGAACCAGTCATTAACTTTTCATCAAATCTAGCATTATTATTGTACAAAGATAGAGACACTCTTTAATGTGGTCCCTTCCTAAGCTTGATCGCCTTATCAAGCTCTTACAAATGGGAACTTCATAGGATCACCTAAAGCGAGGTTCTTGGTCCACTTCCATCGTGGAATCACATTCTGAAAGCACAGCCATATAGAGCATGATTTAAATTTGTTAAGATAGTGCTTATGATGCCATTCTTTACACTCAAGCTTTAATAGATAATAAAGACATCTAATGTGTTAATCATGAAATGGATGAAGAACCTGCGGACCCCCTACACCCACACCCCTGAGTTCCCCATTAGGACACGAACCCACACCCTCAACCTTTCCCTCCCCATGCCTCGCAACTAAGAATCCGAGTGGTATGGCCGTAAATAACTTATTTACTTCATATTCAAGATACTCATTGCCTACCTTACAAATATTGCAACAAAAGATATTCAATGCATATATTCAACTAAAAGAAGCAGTAACTTTTAGCCGTTATCTGAATATGTTTAGCACTGATGCAGAAGATGAACATCCGACACCAAAGAGAAACAAGATGAGATCGAAGATCATCTGCAAACATGTTACAATTATAACATTGGCTTGCGTAATAGTGAAGATCAACCAAAGAAAGCAAATACAATATCTCAACAAAAATTTAATATTTAGTTCAAAGAAAAATAAAAAAGTCATTAAATCAAGAGGTTTAATGGAAATCTGTTCACAAGAAAATGAAGATCACTGTCATTATCGTATTTATAATAACAACGCAACCTTCTAGCTGGCCACCAGCTAAACATTCTCTACATGAATCAACTTCCTGCTTCAATAATTCACACTGTTGGCCCCCCTATTAATTGTCAATAGAGAAGGGTACTATGAGAGACAAATGTGCACATAATAAGTAACTTAATCTTTAGACATGCTTACATGTTATGATGAGAGGCATCTGTTACTACATTATTTTGCTTTTTATTTATTTATTTATCGAAGTTGTTTCAACATTTTACTGGGTAGATTACTACAAGCTCAATTACTTTCTGCGAATGACCTGCTTAGACAGTCTTATAAGGAATAAATTTGACATTTTGAAGTTCTAGTCAAGAAAGCAAATAGGAAGACATAGTCAGAATGCATTCAGTAAAACAGAAAATTTAACACAAGATTACATAATTTCAACGAATTTCTGTTTAAAATGCGTCTCTGGCACGTAATGCTCCGTTAACGGAGCGCCCGTATTTCTCTCCATTTCTAAAATGTCCAAGTTGTTGATTAAGGGAGCCATTCTAATTAGCTAAATTGCATTGACAATACAAGGACCAAGTGGGTGAAAAAGTTATTCACATCAAAAAATGTGAATGTTTCATCATCAGAAACAATTCGAATTAAACAACTTAATCCAGCTCATATTAGATCATATCTGTGAAGCTTCCACAATCTTAAAAGAAAACCAAAATCAGAGCAGGAATGCTATTCTTTGAGACAGCCTGATACTCGTCGACCTCTTCACCGAATCCAACACTAAAAAAATATTACCAACAAATTGTCCATGTTCCAGTATTGGTAGGTATCTTTCTCAAAGCCCCCCCTAAAAATTTTAATTTCCGATAAATATACACTGTGATAAAGGAAACATGAGCTGTTCTGATATCCCCTCCTACCCATGCAAAGAAGCACAACTGTACAAACAACAACAGAAGAATCCAATTATGGTACCAAAAGAATCTAGTTCCTTTTCACACTGGGCTAAGCAACCTAACCAAGGTGTTTGCTTGCAATGCATGGACCTTTTCCCATCCAACCTAAGTGCTAATCCCATGCAGACCACACTATTTGAATGATAAGCAGTCCCTTTCATAGCTACATTGGTGGGAGTCCCACACACACTACTCCTCCTCACGCACAATCTCCCTATCATAATCATCATTGTTTAATTAAACACGTTCGCGTTTTCGATACAAAACAGGTCGGATAACTCCCCGTCCTTCCTAATCCAATAAGCGACGCGTCGCAGACTTACGCGCAGCTTTCGAGCGACCGATTTGGTGGGACGAGAAACCGCACGGCCTACATCGGTGCTAATCGATGTTCGGCGGATCGAGGAGTGGCAAAGTAGCAATAGTTTTGGACCCTTTCCTCTAGCCATTTGCATAAGGAGAATATATAATTATAAGCATGAACTATTGTAACTAATGAGACAACAAAAGCAGGTAGAAGAAAGGATGGTTCAATTATTTGCGTACCCTATCCCTATCCTTAGCCCGTAGTTGGAGAGGATGAGGAAAGATCCTAGAAAAAGCGCTCCATTTTTAAATTAGAAGGTGGATAACAAATGGAATTAAATAAATGGGAAAAAAAAAGCTCTCTAATTTAGAAACCTTTAAATAGACACATATCCTAAAGATGAAACTTCCCCCCTCTTCCTCTTCCTCTTCCTCTTCCTCCCTCCAAGCTTTGAGGAACACCGTATACGATCGATACTACTGATAATTAGGGGAAGGGGAAGGGGAAGGGGATAGGGGATAGGGGATAGGGGATAGGAGGGTTAGAGAGATGGGGGAGGAGAAGATCACCGACAGATCGACGGGGGAGATGGCGCTGCCGGGGTTCGTGATCTCGGCGGAGGAGGCGGCGCGGATGGCGGCGGAGCGGGGGGCGGCGGCGGTGGAGGAGCTGCTCCCGGCGCTGGTCCCGGCGGCGATGCGGCGGGCGCGGGCGCCGATCTCGCGGTTCCCGGTGGGGGCGGTGGGGCTGGGATCGAGCGGGCGCGTGTACGTGGGCGTGAACCTGGAGTTCCCGGGGCTCCCGCTCCACCACTCGGTGCACGCGGAGCAGTTCCTGGTGGCGAACGCGGCGGCGGCGGGGGAGGCGGGGATCCGGTGCATCGCCGTGTCGCACATGCCCTGCGGCCACTGCCGCCAGTTCCTGCAGGAGCTCCGCGCGGCGCCGGAGATCCGGATCCTCGTCACCTCCGACGGGCCCGCGGCGGCGTTCCGGCCCCTCTCGGCGCTGCTCCCGCGGCCCTTCGGGCCCCCCGACCTCCTCGGCAAGGACGTGCCCCTCCTCCTGGAGCCCCACCACAACGACCTCGGCCCCGCCATTGCGGCCGCCGCGGAGGACGGCGGCGAGAGGCTGAGGGCGGAGGACGAGAGGCTGAGGGCGGCGGCGGAGGCGGCGGCGAGGGCGGCGTACGCGCCGTACAGCGGGTGCGCGGCGGGGTTCGCGGTGGCGGACGCGGCGGGGAGGGTGCACGCGGGGGCCTACGCGGAGTCGGCGGCGTACAACCCCAGCCTGGGCCCGGTGCAGGCGGCGATGGTGGCCATGGCGGCGGCGGCGGAGGCGGAGGAGGCGGAGGCGGAGGTGGCGGCGGCGGCGCTCGTGGAGAAGGAGGGGGCGGCGGTGTCGCACGAGGCCACGGCGAGGATCTTCCTCGCCGCGGTGGCCCCCAGGGCCCACCTGCGCGTCTACCGCTTTCGACCGTCCGATCAAGCCTAGCCTGGACGGGAGAGATCTGCTGCTAATTCTACTTGCCCACGTATATTATCTCTCTCTCTCGCTCTCGCTCTCTTTGTTTTTGTTTTTGTTTTTTGTTTTTGTGATGTTGGTGATGATGATGATGATGATTAGTGATGAGGGAAATGGACGGTGGGGATTGGAAGATTTATATGTATTGTGAAGACGGGGATGTTTTGGCTGGTTTGCTGTGGTGGATTCCGCAGGCATAATGTTGTTACTATTATCAATTATTATTATTATTATTATTATTATTATTATTATTATTATGTTGGCAAACAATCATGGGCTTCAGATTTGTGGTGTGGATGATATGATGGGGAATTTCTTTTCTCTCTAATGGATCATTTTGATGAGGAAATTTTTTTTCTTCTTTTCTTCATTCAAACTGGTGATTTAAATTCAATTCAGATGTTTGCTGGCCCATTACTGTATTATCTTTTTTTTTTTAAATAGAATAGTTTAGTATCTAATATAACTTATCATTAATTGTTTTTGTTTTTATAGCTTGGAAAACAGGAGCTTGACTTGTGCACCAAATCCCGAGTCATCTCAAGTCAATGCTCTCATCTTTTCTTCTCATTTTCAATATTTCTCGCTCTTTCTAAATTGATTGTTATTAATATAGGTGATAAAGAGTTTGACAGTTGGTATTCGAAATTTCAAGTTCGAAATCTTATTCTTCATATTTTCCGCTAAATTTAGTTTGAGAAAAATTAAAATTTTTTCATTCTATTGAATTGATTGGTAGTTTGAAACGACCATCATTATTAGGCCATTTGGAGCTGTGAACTGAATTTAGATGAAGTTAATCAACATGCGACTTTATCCCTAGCAAAACATAAAAATAAAAGAGACATGTGGCGAGGCTATCAAATATCAAAAATGCTCTATAGGTTGATTAATCACAAGGTGCAATCAAATTAGTTGCATGCCAAGTTGCAATCTCCTAACAATATTCTCTTTCCAATCACTGTCAAAGGTCTCAATCCATTGGCAAGCATGATCCAAGTAAACGTTAATTAAGCACTGCACATCATAGTCTTTGAGAGACTTCGGATTACATAACTTGTCTTATTAGTTTTTTTAATAATAAAAATTTACAAAAATAAATTTTAGAATTATAGGTTGTAAATTTATTTTATACATTATAATAGAGTGCATGGATAGTATTTTTCATGTTAATTTTATCTTTGCGTGGGCACTTAGCTACGTAGGGGAAAATAAATATTGATAGTACCAAAGTAGTTTAATATCTTTTCAAGAATATTTATTAAATTAAGAAGAACAGTTTTGATATAAATTATCTATTTTTTCTGTTATACCAAGTATCATTATTGACATTGTAGAAAAATTGGAGACTTTTGTCGCCTTTGTTCTATTTTTTATATTTCAGAGAAGGTATATAACATGTTCTGCATCTGATCATGACTTAATATAAGCTAACATACTGTAAAATAGAATTCTAATCATAACCAAATGAGGCACAAATCTCATGAGCCCCTAACATGAACAAGAAATTAAGAATGCTTAAAATTAAGACAAGTTATCAAGGACTTGTCTGCGATATCTAAAACCTTAAGGGACTACTGTCCGTAAGATCATTTTATATTGAGCAATACTATGAGTACACTCTTTTGGGGTGTAGGATGTGTGACTAGTAGGGGAGCCCCCATCCTTGGATAGATGGAGGTGTAGATCCTACATCCTTTTTGAGTATACCAATAGTATTTTTTTTTTTTATATTACTCATGAAACATTTTGAATGCTTTTTTGTCATAAATGAACCCCACTACGTAAATTACCTTATAATATACAGAGCTTAACATCAAACAGTAATTAGAAAATTTTTACTTAGGCCCCGTTTGGATGGACCTAAAAACGTAGCATAGTTAAACTATGCTACGCCCGTAGGAAAACTTTCCTGCGAAGCGTTTGGAAGAAAAAAAAATGAAGTAATTTTTGGAGTATAGTTAGACTATACTCCAAAAAATAGAGTAAACTTATAATCCAATCCAACCAAAGGAAAAAAATTCCACCATTATTGGGCTAGCTCTCTCACCCCAAAAATGTACTAAGTTTTAAATTTCAAAATTTAAATTCTAAATTTTAAATATAAAAAATTTAAATATTAAAAATTTAATTTAAATGTCAAATTTAAAATTTTAAACTTTTTATTTTCAAATCTCAAATCTCAAATTCAAATTTTAAATTTTAAATTTTAAATTTTTTATTTCATATTTCAAATTCAAATTTCAAATTTATTTATAAATTTTATTTTTAAAATTTTATAAATAAATTTTAAATTCAAATTTTGGTTCAAATTCAAATTATAATATTTTAAATTCAAATTCAAATTATAATATTGAAAAAAATAAATTTTATTTTAAATAAATTTTATATTTTAAATAAATTTTAAATTCAAATTTAAATTCAAATTCAAATTATAATATTTTATTTATAAATATATAATAATTTATTTATAGCATTAAATATATATTATTATATATTATATATTACATACTTAATTATTGTATAGTATATTTTAAATATTTTTTTAAATATAAATTATAATACTAATATATATAATATGATAATTATTATATATCAATAATATATAATATATATAATAAGAGAAAATATATATAATAATTTTTTATTTACAATTATTTTTCTTTTTTTGTTTTTCTTTCAACCAAACAACCGCAACGGAAAAGTATTTTTCTTTTCCTACAAACCAAACACTAAACACCGTAAAATTTATTCTCCTCCGAAAAAAAAATTTCACGGAAAATTTTGTTTCCACATTTTTACGTGGAACCAAACACACCCTTATTTAGCAAGGTTGGCATTTATTGGGCTAGAGAATTGGTGTCAACATCTTGCAAAGCACCAAAAAAAACCCTCGGGCTCTACGCCTACTCAATTCATTAATATTTTATTAATTAGACCCCTTGTCTCTCTCCCGTGTTAAATGCAGAGAGGGAGAGAGAGAGTATCAGTGTAAGCATGTGTTTTATTTAACTTCTTTGACAAAGCTTACTGCAAAGACACGCTAACGAAGCAATAATTGAGTGGGGAGCCACATATGATTAGCTTGTTAATCTAATTCAACATATTGGCTATTTTTTGCAACAAAAATTATATGATCTAGTAAATTGTAACCCCTCACTAGTAGTCCTTTCCATAATTCGGTCCAATTAATGGACTGTGACATCTCAGAAAGTCCTATATAAAAGATATAATAAGGCTAATCTCTCAATCCGACTTAAGCATTTTGGATGGTGGCTAGGCCCAAGAGGTTGAGAGAGTTGAGCGTATTAGGATGGGAGTAGTCCTAGAATAGATGATCCCCTGAGAAGTCTGGAACGTCACATGGACATAAAAACCATTGCTTGAGATGAAGGGCATCAGATGCTTCTCGTAGTCTCAAAAGATAAGGGTCATCTAAGAGGATCTTCAAAGAACAATATTAAATCATTGGTTCTCTTCTCGGCACATTTTTCACTATAAACTATTCAGATGGTGGATCTTTGTGATGCAATTCAATTTTATAGAATTTGATTTACCAGGTACTTAGAATTCTCCTACAACCACAAAAATTCTTGGATCAAGGATTGGAAAAATAAGATTTGAGTCAAATTGGAGCCGATTCAGATCAAATTGGACCAAATCTGTAATTGATCAACATGATCAACATCTATCTCTTTGCAATAGGATGTTAACTGCCGAATCACGACTTAACCCGAAAGCTTAAATCATTATCTCCAACAAATTTATTACCTAATTTGTGGCTTAACTTCTGAAGCTACATATTCAAATCCTCTTGCTATATTTCACAGGAAATTTTTGTTTCTCAACTTGTTTCTTTCTGATGGCTATATATGGCCATAATTAAAAGTTCTGAGAAACACTTCTTTTACTTTTAAGCCTAGAATGATGTATTATTTTAAAAAGTAAATCTTGGTTGGGATTCTATGTTGGCTTTAAACCATTAATATATGCATCACACCTTATCACCTTTCTATAAGTTAATAAGATCTACATCATCTTAACAAGAAAATAGTGCAGGTCAATTATAGCTAACAGATGCACATTTGTTGGCATAGAAATCTTAAAATACTCCGACAGCGACATGCGTGCAAATAAATGAAGTTTTCAAAAGTACGCAAGTAAATACTAACTTTGAAAAAAAAAAATATGTTGACATATATAATTTTGAATATTAAACATTGGGATTATTTCGTGGTCCAGAGGTTAGTTTAATCTGTGGTCATAAGTCCTTATCATATGATAATATGCGTTAAGAGGAAAGGAAAACATGAAAGCAATGTTTGCAGCTACGAATGACTGCGTCCGTCGCTTTTAAAGCCCCCCCTTTTTTTTTTCTTTGAGTGTTCACGAAAAGCACTTTGTCGTGCCCCTGTCACCTACTTAAGGCCACAATTATACAAGCAGAGCTCGTGGAACTCACGGCTCTCCTTTTTGCCTTTGCTACTCGGTTCATTTATTTTTTTAAAAAATAAATTTAGCTGGAAATGTGAATTAACTAGGATTCGAACCCTGGACCTCGGGTACCAACCACCAAGCCCTTTGCCACTTGCGCTAGAAACTGTCGGTTCCTTTTTGCCCTTTTTATTTTGGCTTTTTCCTATGTTCTGTTATGTTGTACTTGGTGCATGCTTGAACAAGAATTAAGCAGTACCATTTGGCCAAACTCGATTGAGAGAATCTAATGTTTAAATAAAAATGGTGTTTCTGAATGATACATTTAGGCGTAGTTTGAGATTGTGTTACTAAAAGCATCAACTTTCACATTTTAAAAGGTAAAAAAAAATAAAAAATTTAGAGTTTATAAAATGGTTGGCAGGAACTGTCAACAAAACGGCGAGTGACCGCCATTTTGTATCGCCGGAGAAAAATTTCAAAGCGCTTTTAAAATTTTCAGACCAAGTTTAGTTTTTTTCACTCCTAGATAATTACTTGAACTAATTACGGGGCCAAACCACGAACAAGCAAATGGATTTGGAGAGTTGGGCTTTTTGTAAATCATTGTCCAGCCTAAACTTTGCTTATATGGGCGGAAATGGGCCAAAAACGGCCCATTTAACACAAACCTTTCGTGTGACGCGCGAACCTCCACGACGCTCTCGAACCCGCCAATGGATGAAGAAGAAGATGATGACGTGTCCTCCTCCCTCACTCTCCGCCCCTTTCTCTCTCTTCGATCGGGTTCTCGTCACCTCCTCCACTCCCCACTCTAATCCATGGCCACCACCTCTACTCCGCCGCTTCTCTTTAACCTAAAGAGGACGAGCTCCGTTCGCCTCCTCTCCTCCTCCGCCTCCGCCGCCGCAGCCCCCTCGAGCTCCGGCGGTGGCGCTCGATCGCCGCCGCGCCGCCTCTTCCTTGGCCTCGGCGTATCCTTACTCGACCAGGTCGTGCGCATGGCCTCAGGAAGCGGCGGTGGGGCGCGGTCGTTCGTCGCCTCCGCGCGGCCGCGCCAAGGGGTGTCTCCGGTCGAGCAGGTTGCGTGCGACATCCTTTTCTCCGCTTTTGATTAGTCGATGTGATCGGATTAGGGTTTCTGATTAGGGTTTAGTGTTGGTTTAGGTATTGAAGAATGTGGAGTGGCCGGAGAAGTTTCCATTCAAGGACGAGGATTTTAGCCGCTTCGATGAGTACTAACTCCCTTTGCCTTACTGGTTTGGATACTGCTTTGATTTCTTCTTCCTTTGTTTATCTTACATGATAATTGTAAGCAATATTTCGATGTGTGGGAGTGCATTTACTTGAAAGAGCACTCACGTTTGTGTCTCTGGTTTGAATTCTATTTGGATTTCATGGAAAATTTAGGGTATTAACACTTTGCTGCTGCAAAACGCTATGTGGTGGAGTAACAGATCGAATTCAAATTCTCAGTAGCAAAATATTTTTAGGCTTTTTTGTTATATATAACTTTTAATTGGTCACTTCATTTGTATTTTTTGTTTTCATCATCTTAAAATATTACAAATTTACAACTATTTGCTGTTAATTCTAGAATGACAATGATCTTTTGTTCATTTTCGCAGATCATCAGATTCCGTATTCTACTCAGAACCTCGTTTTGTCACACATATCGATGATTCCGCAATTAGAGCTCTTACCAATTTCTATTCACAAGTTTTTCCTCCGAGCAATTCTCCAGGGGTGTGTCTGCTTGATGTGTGCAGCAGTTGGGTCTGTCTTTTCGTGCTTCTGTGCTGTAAATCGTTCTTTTTCCTTAATATTGTTACTTTTATATGTGATTCATAGTCATTTATCGCGTGTACTTCGTATAGGTGAGCCATTATCCGGCAGGATACAAGCAGGAGAGGATTGTAGGGATGGGCATGAATGAAGACGAACTCAAACGAAACCCGGTACAATTAGTCACCTTGCTTACTATGCATTGTTTGTTTTACAGAGCTAGATATGTGACTATCTAAGATTGTAAATTAGGTAGTGAATTTTTTTATCCCAAAAAAGGGTAGTGAATTGTAAGCTTGTTTAACAAGCTTGATTGTCGTCGGTATTCAAGTCACATTACTTATTGGTACTGACCTATAAGCAGTTGAGAATTGTGTCACAAAGTGTCACATTAAGGCAATATTTTTCCTACTCAAAGCTGAGTTATCATAAATGGTTGTGTTAGTTTGAGAAGTGAAACTGCATGCTGGGTTATTTGGTTGAATATGCTGGATTCTAGATCAAACAATATACTGGTACGGCATGAGTCAAATTATGTATAAATCATCTCTTGCTAGAATTTTCTTTTATTGTGTCGAATTATGTTACTTGACCTACTTGACTTCATCTATACATTCAATATGAACAAACTAATGCATTTCCAGGTTTTGACGGAGTATGTCGTGCAAGACTTAAATGTGAATCCAAAACTTCCATTCAATGATAATACTTTTGATGTCATAACTAATGTGGTATGTTCTCTATCAGTTCACTTTCTATCATTGCCTCTAAATATTTCAATAATGAAGATGTAACTAGATCCTGAAATTTGTACTCCAGCCTTTCACTTCGGATGTTTTTTGAAACTGAGCCGCCAGTGGCCATGAATCCAAGACAACATGTGAAAGAGAAAAATAAATAAATAAATAAAGATCTGTTTTACGAAAGATGCTGAAGATAGTTATATCCTTTGATATAATATGATTCTCCCATTCACTAAGTAATATATAAAAGCTATGTCAAATTGTTTTTGTAGGTTAGTGTAGATTACTTAACGAAGCCAATTGAGGTTTTCAAGGAGATGCAGCGAATACTCAAACCATCAGGCCTCGCCATTATGAGGTAAGATCTTTAATTATTTCTATCCCTTTTTTTATTGTCTTTAGTGCCAATCATTTTCTCTGAATCTTTGTGGCGGCTGAAGTCATGCTTCATGTTCTGAAAGGTCCCCTAGTGTTAGCAATGCAGATTCAAGTCCATTTAGTTCCTTACTAGTTTCACTTTCCCACCAGGAAACATAGGATAAGTATGAAACAAGCAAGATTTAGGATGAAATGTTAAAAACGAAAAATTACACCTGACATGAGAATTTATTTTGCTTTTTTTTTTCTTTTGTGAAAATTGTTTGGTAGGATCCATCTTTGTTTGAGACTTGTTTTGGTAGGATCCATCTTTGTTTGAGACTCAGCTACTAGTTTATCTTTTAACCTCCTTAATGGCATAAAATAGGTAACTTTTTGATTCTTTGGTATAAAACAGTTTTTCAAACCGTTGTTTTTGGACAAAGGCGATATCCATCTGGACATCAACTGGGGATGCTGATCATGCTTGGATTGTTGGATCCTACTTCCATTATGCTGAAGGTTTTGAACCACCTGTGGTACGCAATAATCGGTTTTCTTTTCTTTTCTTTTCCTTCAGGAAATCAACTTAAGGAAGCTTTTTCTTTTTATGTGAATGTGCTTGATCTGATCCTTGTGTCCAAAGGTTATGTTTGCATGTGTTCAGTTTGTTGGTTTCTTGAAGGATGCAGTTGCATATGCTCTTAGTGTTTCCTTTTCTTTGCTTATGTTTGCTGTTGTAGGTGAACTCAAATGATAAAATTATTAGCAAGAATAGTGTTTCATGTGCAAACAACAATGTGCTAATCAGCAAAACACAATAAGGATCAAGTTAGATGGTTTTGTGATGTATGATGTAGTCCAGACGGACTAAAACTGTCTCTCTTCTTATGTAGTTTCACGTGATCCTAATGTCTGCAGATCAAAGATATGTGTGTTAAAAGAATAAACGACGTAGAGAAGTTAACCATAGTATGATTTATGATTGTAGATTAAAACACGTGAATTTGCTGTGATGTGATGAGTTGAATTTAGAAGGAAAAGGATTCACATGAAAGAAGAGAACCATTTGACTGTGTTTGAAATCATGAAGTATCACTACATTCTTTATTTGTGTTTGGAGTGAAAGATGGCTAGTATGAATTTTTTGGTGTTGCCACAATAATGGAGTGTACATAGTTGAATAAGGGATGAGAATTGTTGCAAGAACGGACTCGCTTGTATGGAACACTGAATTGAAAGTGAAACTGATAGAAATATACATGTTGATTGAATTGTTTTCTTGTGTTTTCTAATTTGTTTCCTGAGTTTCTACTTGTTTATCTTTTATAGCTAACATAACATATTAGCGTATTCAGTAATGAATTTTCACAGAACTGATTTTTTTTATTTTCTTCGCAGGCTGTTGACATATCTCCTAATCCTGGACGTTCGGACCCAATGTATGTTGTGTATTCTCGGAAGCAAACCACTGTATAACCACTTCGTACCTTCCATTTCAGTTTTTTTAAACTCACGGGGGCGTAGAAAGAGAACATTCTGAAGCAAGAAATATTCTTGGGTGAGCCTTCACATTTGATGAATAGAATTTGAGTTTAACATTTATTATGGACACTATTGTGGACACTCTTTTGAGTTTTGGTTACATACGTAACCCTTGTAAGTTTAATGGGTATACATTTGTCTATAAATTTTGTATATTGACGATTGGCATTTGCTCACTCCACATATTCGTCCAAACTATGGCTAAATGGCTTGAGATTAGCAGTCGAGAATCTTGAGACGTCTATGTGAATGGTCGCGAAGTTTACCAACAGCCTTTGGAGAATATTTAGAGATTTCCACATTATTAGATGTTAAAAATGAAATTCTTTTAGGACAATTGAGGAGCTTTTTATTTTATATATTCACTGGTGCCAAAATGGATCATAGCCCTTAATAGTAAGCCCGGTGCACTTTAATTGTGGGTTAAGACCAAATTGGTGATCCTCTGGTGCCGCACCAAAATGTTATGGTCGAGCTGAACGAATGGGCTGCGATTAGATTCTTCAACCTATTCAGTTAAGCCAAGCTGTTAATATAGCCCTTTGTCTTCGGGTGTGCGGGGGCTTATTTCTTGAGGAAACTAGGCCTTTTTCAAAGGTGAGTTGGAGATAAAGGACCCATGTTTACAGCTATGATACAAATCTGCTTGTTTAAGTGCGTAATCATGGGCTTAAACATCCTCATTTCCGCCTTGTAATGGTTAAATGGTTAAGACAAACTTTTTACAATTTTATGGTGAAGACTAAATATTACCACATTTTGTCTGTTACAAAACTCAAGAGGTTTGAATAAGTCTCATTCTTATCATCTCCGATAGTTCACACATTTCAACACCTAATTACCTTGGGCAAATAGAAAGTTCACTGCATCGTTTCAGATGAATGAATTATCACATACATACATACAAATTTCCGTTATTTGACTTCATTGTTGCGCAATGGCTAATATGCTAAATTTAATAATTTTGAAGGCTTGATCTTGTGAAGCATACCTTTCAAATGTGAAGCACACCTTTCAACAATGATTTTTCTCCATAGGAAATTGTAATTACAATTTCGAAGGCCGCTTCAATCCACAAGAGAAGTCTGGATCCTCCACCAAGTCGATTGTGAGCTCAGGATTGGGGAAATGCAACTCAAGTATGACCTGTGAAACATAAAATATAATTAGCACAGTTCAAAGCAAGACGAATGACAAGCATTTATTAACAATCTTTTATTCATAGCCAGTCTTCAGACATTTGTAAAGAGTATGCTCTTCTCTAGAAGCTAAATAAACCGATAGCTAAAAAAGATGACAAATGACAAAAATTTCAATTCCCAGCTGGTGAAAAGACAAGTAATGAATGGGGATATAATTTCTTTTTAAAATAAATAGGGGCATTTTACATACAATGACATTCTGGCCATGCTGAAGAATAGGTGCAGGAACATAAAGGGTGCACTGCGGTCCTGCTAACTGCAAATTCATCAAAACCTCTTGTGAACCGAATGCAAATAAGAAAAATAGTAAAGTTTCTCATCGACCAATTAGAGAGGGAAAAAAAAATTGAGCAACTGTAAATAATTAGTCAGCAAGTCAACAGTAGAGTTCTACCGGCCAGAATCGTCCAATGTTGAAGTTGTTCACAAAAGCAATCCCTTTGTTCCAACCACGGAATGATATGAATGTATCCTTAATTTCATTTTCTGGATCAATAGTGAAACGAGCTTCATAAAATGCTGGTTCTTCCGACATGCTCTCTGCAATAATGATAACTTAAGACCACATTTTAGTGCCTGCTTAGCCTAACAACTGCACTACTTTATTTCGAAAAGCTACAATCAAACATTTGGCAAACAAAAATCTAGAGCTTTTTTGAGATTTCAAGCCTCAAAAGCAGAAGCAATTTTTCGCTTCTGATTTTGTTTCTGCAGGAAGCTGTAGGATATATCTAATGAAGAAACTGTTAGTGTTGTTTCAAAGAGCCTCCACTCGCACAGCGCTTATCGCATAAGCTCCAGTTAAGCCAAACAGGCCTTTAATATCATTTGAGGACAACTATTTTTCAGTTTAGTGAAATAAGGTGATTAACTTCGAGAAGGGTTACCTGAAGAAAATGCTTTCTTGAGGTGATTATTTAAACTGCCTGAAATTGAAAGTTTATTAGCTATAGCTCCTGGAAGTTGCTTAATTATACTGAGTCTTGAAAGGTTGCCCAATCCATCAAATGTAATTGGATAGTGCTTCCACCTTTGGAGGATGGAGCCATCTACTGTAACAGCAGACAGTATTCCCTGAATTTCAAGCATGTGCATCAATAACAAAATCCATACAATAGTTAATCACCAAATTAAACGCGAAAGATATTTGGTTTTACAAAATTAGCATCCACTTCTGGTATACCATTTGCAGTATCTGTACCATGCTAATTATTAGCCTCACTAGCTTAAAAGTGTGTAGATAACGACCAACAGTGAGAATAATTAATATGGCAGTGTATCTACACAGTATAGCACTCTTACTACAGTCAGAGTAAGGAGGATAATGAAATGGAAACAGGAAACTCATTTCATATGCTATCATTCACATGTCCTGGTTAAATAAGGAGTACCTTCCTGTCATAGATATATGGTCCATAATTAATACGACCCATGTTTTCCACCTGCCAAAAAGAAAGAGCACACATGAGCATAGGTAGGAGAGAATACCAATAGAAATAAAAGAGTTGATGATAACAGTAGCTAAGAGCATAGATAATAAGAAGCCAAGCCACTGGTTCTGCAATAGCAAGGTATGGTGTTTGGGATGTTGGTGGTTAACTCCCATTAACCCAAAAAGGATTAAAAAAAAGGAAAGAAAGAAAAGAAGAGAAGAAGAAAAAAAAACTCCACAGAGAGAGTGGAGTGACGCATAGTCAAGTTTACTTCTCTTCTGCCAAAACCAGCAAAGCAATACATTAATTATACCACCAAAGAATTGACTTTGATAGAAGTAAGAAATTTTTACCATAATAAACAAGCTGGTATTACATGAACACTTTAAGTTAGGGATTGCTAGTTTTTTATTCGACCATCTCTCAATGACGCCAACATATGTTGGATTTTTGATACCATCAAGCGAGCAAGCAACAAACACTTGAGCTCTGTCATGTACCTGCAGTTGACTTCATAGTTAAACCACAACCGAACTACAGAATAGAAATAAAAGAAATATAAACAATTAATAATACAAACCTTTGGGATCGAAAGAATGCTATTGGCTTTCTTTCCCGAGTACTCTGAGACGTATAATAAAAAGCCCGACATCTGAATAACATAAAACATACTACAAAGAATTTCAGAACAGCATTCAGAAACAGCAGCCAGTCAAAAATAAGGGGAAAAAATGACTGTGTGCAATGGCTGCTCTACCTGGCCCGCTAACTCCATTGCGACAGGCTGTTCAGTTTCAAGGACCTTCATTGGATCACATACGGCATAAAGAACCTCAAACAAAGAGACAATCTTGCTGACTTTCAAAGGCCCATATCTTGCTCTTTCATTAAGCAAAGGAAATCGGCGAACAGATCTCCTAGTATATTTATGAATTACTCTGCTCAGTGCTGCATTAAACCATCTCGTGGATATTACAAATTGGTCTAAGTTTGATCTTATGGTATATTGCTCTAAAAATTTAACTCCAACGGAAGTTACTTCTAATTACAGCATCCAAGGATGATACTCCATTTGGTCGAAAAAAATTTATATAGCTAGGCTCTGCAGCCACATTCTCATTTCATTAAACTTCTTTTTTTATTTTACGCTACCACCAAAGAAATCCCTAGCTTTTGATCTCCATAAAGTTTTAGACTATTCCTTCTGCAGAAACGAGGTAACCAAGGGATATAAACTAATTAGATTTGTCAAATGCATATGAAGAATGAGAGTTTAAAATTGGCTCGAACATGCCTTTAAATTTTGGATTATCCACGTCGCCATATTCCTTAATCGGTGCGTCCTACAGAGAGCAAGAAAACAAATTGCAATTAATTACCCTAAGATAGGTTTTAAATTAGTACAATCTTCTCAAAGAGCATTTCTCACATAATCATAAGAAGTAAGGTCAGGCTTGTAATCAGATTCATTTTGGCCAGTATTTGCACCACTGAAAAATCCAAAATTGGTCCCCCCATGAGCCATCTGGAGATATAACCCTTTTATGCAATGGATTGTATAAAATTACAAACACAATGCTGTAAGCATGGATCAGAACAGACATATAGTATAGCAGAACCATTCAGAGAAAAAATTCTTTGAAGAGCTTTGGCTGTAAAGTTGGCATCAGTTGTTGCAATATTTTCCCCCCAGTGAGTAAGCCATCCGGTATAAAATTCTCTGCAAAGAAAGCGCTTTTAATGATGATTAAGAATCACATCACAGGAAAGGGGTATGATCTACTGACGCTGATAGCGGAGGTGATTTCCCAGGCAAGTTATACTTCTTCTGTAGCTTAAAGATGGGCCATGGATCGTCACCCGTTGTAAAATCCACAGCTACAAAGTTGTAAATTGTCATTTGATAAACAAAAGTAGCTATAGAATGAGCAGTAAGACTTCTCGTGGAATTTATTGCTTTTAGCACATGTAATGTACCTCTGCAGCTGTAAAAGTTTAAATACATCAAGGTACCATTTTATGCTGTTGATTTTATTTTCAGCAATCAGCATGCAGCTACCAAGGTTTTCTCAGTTCAGTTTACAAAAAATAAACTGACACCAGAAAAGAGACAGATACAACAAAACGATTTGTGTGAAACAAAACGTTAAGAGTACTGAACAAACTACGGCAATTATTACAAGGAAAAGAAAGACGAAAGAGGCTTAGAACTTGTTACAGATCAAGCAGTTTCCTGATAAAGGAATGCTCGAGTACCTAAAATATAGATATATTACCAGCAAATCTGCAATCTTCAGATAAGTGCTACTTTACCATATATCATAATTGTACCAAAAAAATTTCTTTAAGAAATTGCCTCTAAAATGTCATAGTTCAGTATTTTAGAGAATTAAACACTAAAAATTTGTATCTGAGTGCGAAGAACTTTAGCTGTCGCAACTAAACTAAGCTTTCATTCACACTAGGTCATTTGAATCCCAAAAACAAACTATATGAGATTTGTCATACGAAATTTTACGTGAGATTGAATCACTATAATTACCTGCAAAAATGTCCTTCTCAGGAATAGTTCCCTTTTCTAGTGTATCCTTAGATCCCCCGTCAGTAGTATACCTGCGACACGAATTAAAAGCAGATCTCAGATTAGTGAACAGTACCTCAAGATTAGATGAACACCACCATTGTTATCATGACAACTCGCAAGAAAACTGGAGAGATTTTAAAAAGCTTATAAGACACAAGGTTACTGAATAGTAGCTTTAAATGCAAAGGTGAACGAAAATCCAGATTGAATAATAAATTCATACCTACATTCATCTAAACATACGCTTAATAACAAACTGACTGTACTATGTGGTATTCTATAGGGTGTAAACATAAAGTACATACAAAATAGTGTCATTCCCAAGGTGCCTTCTCGCCAAGTCCACCAGGTGATGAAGATAATTCTTGTCATCTCCAAATGAGCCAAATTCATTTTCAACCTATCAAATTTGCTCTAACGTCATCGATATTGTAGGGTCAGAAAATTAGTAAAAGTAAGTAGCTGCATCGCAACACATACAATTTTAGAACAAAACTAAAGATCCAGACAACAACAGCAATAATCAACTTGCCTGCACCATAATTACAGGACCTCCATTGGCATATAGTAAGGGTGCTACTTTAGGAAGTAAAGTTCCCCACCACCTATCTACCTGTAAAACTCAGAAAATGTAAATCACAAACTAGTCCTATCTTTTTTAAGAAAAGAGATTCCCAATAGTCTCTGCGACCCAAGCAAGTATTTCAGATACACAAGTGTGCAATGAAACTAAACAGTATGCATTTACTCTGGTTTAGAAACCAGGTTAACAAAGATGAAGCCAGATACAGTCTAGAACAGTGTCAGTATGAGTCATAATTTAAACATAAAGAAACTTCGAAAATGATACTTTGTGCTTTGAATTGACTGATTAATATCTAATCGACGTGGCCTAATTCCTTGGTTGAGTCCTTCAAATAGGTGAAGTGTTAACTCAGAAGCAGATTTTTTATGCTCCGATAAGTGAAGGAACTTACAAATAAAAGGAAGGTGGAATCTGATGATCGTAGATTCAGAGGAGGTTGTATAGCAAGTAACCAAGCAGGAAAACCTCCCAAGTCCCATTCTGCACCCAAAATGCATGCGAAGTCCAGTCATATAAATAGAAGGATAAAATATAATATAAACAGAAAAAATACCAAAAGGTAAACCAAATGTACAGTACAATGCAACAGTCATTGCCTCTATATTTTGTACAATTAAACTTGATAGACAGACTAAAACTGTTAGCTGGCTATTGCCTTTAGGAATATTCCTCAGCGTAAGTTGAATTTCTTCTAGATGTCCACAAACTATGACCGGCATGCTCAATTATTGAGGTACAAATTACCTGCACATATGTATGGACCAGCACGGAGCATGACAAGGAAACCTAACTCTTGTGCAAGCTTCAGAAATGACTCGAGATCGGCAATACCCTCGAAGTTCCATCTCTGTTGCTGTGGTTCGTGTAAATTCCAAGGAACATACGTTTGGATCGTGTTCAAGCCTAGTGCCTTAGCTCGTAAGAGTCGGTCTCTCCAGTACTGCAATCACAAAGCACACACTGCAAAGAAACTCAAAATAGTATATAATTTTAGGGGGGAAAGAAAAAACGAAAGACCTTAAAGTAAATTATTAGAAAATAGATAAAGCTAATCAGGTACTGATAAATAGTAGCTCTACATATCAAATTAAATTCATGTTTAACTGAAACAGGACAAACTAGAATCAAGTTTTTGCTGACAATGGAACTTTAGAGTAACAAAGATGCCGAATATGAGGGCTTCGATTACACAACCAAAGCAATGTGAGATCGATAAGCTTTCCTGCAAATTGACATAGCTGTAAAAGCTAGGTGATAGGCGATACCTCAGGAACGATTCGAAAATAATGCACATCACCACCGATAATCCGAAACGGGCGATCATCCTTCCAAAACATGTCATCCTCGATCCAGAATCCCCGAGAACTAACCTGATGCTTTGGATTACCAATGTTAACTCGGATTCTAGGGTTTTAGCTTCCATTTGGGGGTTTGAGAAAGGGCGTATAGGGTGGGGGGGAGGAGAGAGGGGAGAGTGGTACGAGGAGCTTACCGAGGAGCCATGGCGGGGAGAGAAGGGAAAGGGCGAGGAGAAGGAGGAGGAGGAGGCGAGAGTGAGGATGGTTAGGAAGGGGAGAAGGATCTCGAAGCTTCTTCTCGAGGCCATCCGAAGCTTTCTCGCCCCACCGCCCTTCGCTCGTAGCGCCTCAAGTGGAGGGGAGAACGAGGGGAGGAGGTTGTTGGAGCATCCACATCGTGCCGAAATTAGACAGTTGTCTTTTTTGTTTTGTTTTTTTATTTGGGTTGTAACATTATTTTTAAAAAAATGTACATATCATGATAGAGTATTAGATTTTAATTTTTTACTTGCATTATTTTAGTTATTTAATATAATTTTTTTAATAAATATATTTTATTTTATTTTTTAGAGAGAAAGAGAGGATACTCTGTTCATAAAACTACTGCCACTATAAATTTGGAATTGTACAAACTGCAATTGACAAGTACAATTTGGTGCTCTGCGACTTTTTGTAGCTTGATAGAACTGTTGGATAAGTACTGTAGATAATTTTAGAATCTCTCTCTCTCTCTCCCTCTCCGTGCATTTCCATTGAAAATAGGTACATGGTGCTTGAGATAGCCATACAAAGTCTTCTTTTCTTTTTTTTTTTTTTCTTTTTTTTTTTTTTTAGAGAAAGGTAGCACGCTACACGCTTCGTTTATATTTTTTTTTAAAATAAACTTAGCTGAAAATGTGAATCAACTAGGATTCGAACTCGAAACCTCGGGTACCAACCACCAAGTCCTTTGCCACTTGCGCTAGGGACGGTCCGTATAGCCATACAAAGTCATTGACAACAAAATCATTTTATTTGGGCGTACTCTACCGTCCTATTTGGGGCGGAGCTCATTAGAAGGCAAAAACATATAGAACTTACTCTAATTATGGACCATTTAATTTACTATTTAATTTTATTATCTAATTATTTTATTTATTTAATTTGAATCAATTAACAATATTTTGATTTTAAAATTTAAATATATCTTATCTTTACAAATTTAATTAATATATTTCATGCAAGTCTCGTACATATAAATTTATTAAATTAAATAATTAGCTTAAATTTTGAAGTGATTGATTAGATAGTAAAATTAAAATTTTGAAAAATTGAGTTGGCAAATCTAAATAGTTTATAGTTCAGATATTTATTTTATATGATTTTATCATACTAGAAATATTATTGGCCGTGCATGCTGTATATGTCCCATAAACCAGACATTTATACCTCTATCGTTGACGATTCAAAATTAAAATTTAATTTTATTCAATAGTATTGTATAATATTTAGAATATTCAAATATTAAAAATAATACAATTTTGAATGTCGTTTTTTTAATAAATCCATTAAATCTTTAGGAAACGGTTTTTTAAAATCTAAGATTCTTTGTTCAGATGTTACAAATATGCCACAATAACTCATCATATCCAATTTTAACTTTGAAATATCATATCATCTATTTATTATTTAATATTAAATATGGTGCATGAGGAAGTAGGGATACACCTGGAGCAGGTAATAGTTTCTCCGAATAGCGAAGCGTGAATATTATAAGTAGCAGAGGGGGAGTGTCGAAGCACAGTGACGAGCACCGAGCAATTCCTTGCCAATCGGGTATGGCGCAGCCCCTCCCGTCCGAGAAACCCTCTGATCTCCCCGGTAAACTCCCCTCTCTCTCTTCCCCTTTTTTCAAGCTATCGCCTTGGAGATTAGGGTTTTAGGGCGTTCGATGTGTCTCGTAATCGTTCTCGATTCGATGAACATATCCTATTTTCCTCGATTTTATGATCTGATCCTTTGTTTTTTTTTTTGTTTTTTTTTGGGCGAATGATCTTAAATTTCGATCTCTCTTGCATCTTTTAGTGTAGTAGCTTTTGCCTTGTTAGAAGATCTAATAACTGTAAATGTGTTGATGCTTTCTCTAAACCAGAATTTGATGTCGAGTATTATTGGAATTTAAATGCATAGTGCTGCTGCTACACTTTTATACGACTTTATATTTTTCTTGGAGAATGAAGGGAGTTGATGAGTTGATCTCATGATGTTTTCATACATAAGTTAAATGAGTGTTTTCTCTGGAAGAGGGCGCTAGGTTATGAAAACAATTCGGTGTGGATTATATTCAATTTAACAATTAGTCCTTCACAGGATTTTATTCAATTTTGTGTCTGCTTGTGCCTCCTGGTTCGCTTGTTGTGGATTTTGTGTGTCAAGTAGGAGATTTAAAATTGGGAAAAGGGGAAAGAGGAGCCGCTAAGTCCCAACCTCTGAACTTAGGGTTTTAATCATATTGTTGTGGCCCGCTGATGAACTGTTTTATCTCAGAATATGTAATAGAGTTTAGTGTGAGACTAACTTTGTGAAGAGATAGTATCTTACAGATCAGAAAACCTCGCGTCTACCAACCATAAGGGCCTGATGATTAATCTTGATGGGATAGGTACTTGAGCCTACAAATTGCTGCTTTCTAGTCGGAATACAGAAAAATTAGATAAAGTTCAATTTTGACAATGGGAGCAGGTGCGGACTTGTTATCTTTTACGTATAACATGCTAGATGCTTAATTCTAATGATCCTTGCTTTGTTGTTGTTTATGGTACTTCGATCATGTCTTAACTGGACTGAATGTTCTACAGATATATGAATTCGTGATACTTCATGTGCACTTATTGAAATTCTTTCTATGCCGAACTCTTGTAGTTTCAATGTCCTCTTTACATGTTAACACCTTAAATCTTAACACGTTTACTTCTAAATAACGTGGTGAATATGTATCGTACAGTTATTTCAGAACAAAGAATTTTAATACCAAACAAGCATGGAGAAAAGCTTGCTGGAGTGTTGCATCAAACTGGTTCCAAGAAGCTTGTGATCTTGTGCCATGGATTCCGTGCTTCAAAGGTCCTTTTCTTTATTATTTCCATATGAGATCTTTTGCAAGGCTTAACATGTATGTTATAACCTCCCCTATAACTTAGTGCGAGCTATTTCTTTCCATGAATAAGTGGCCAATTTCATTTCCATGTATTTCCCGAATTAGCTTGCATTTAGTTATCAAAAGTGTTTAATGTTTTAATGATAAAGTTGCACAGACACCGATTTCGATCTTGCATCTGAAAATACTACTACTTCCAGGAAGATAACATTATAGTTAACCTCACTGCCACATTGACAAGACAAGGAATTAGCACCTTCAGCTTTGATTTTGCTGGAAATGGGTAAGCTTTGTATAGCCGGAATCCATTGTTCATTTTGGTTCACTACTAATATATTTCAGTATCTTCTCCTTTATATGGAAGGCTGTCACTAGATATTTCTTGCCTTTTCTTTTACCCTCTCCATGGTCTTTTTTAATGTTGTCTTCAAGTAGAAAGGTCTAAGATTGCCAAAAGATGCACAATTGCACATGAATATATTCCATGTCACTTGCATAGTATAGAAGAATACTAGCCCTAATTTTATCAACATTACTATGCTGCCATTTTCTTTTACCACTTGATTATATTTTTTTCAAAGTAAGATGTATTTTAATGCCATCTTTGGGTGCTTGTCGTTAGTACTGGTTATGTATGGAACTCTCATAGCATCCTAATTATGATCTTTAGGGAAAGTGAGGGCGAATTCCAGTATGGCAACTATTGCAGAGAGGCTGATGACTTGCGTGCTGTAATTTCATATCTTTCTGAGCAGAAGCATGAAATTGCTGCCATTATTGGACACAGCAAGGGTAGGAGGTTTTTCTTCTTTGTTTCATTGGTCATATTTGTCTTAATGTTTCGGGGACCGCACAGACACATTAATAGCTCCCTCTTATATGTTTTTTGAGCCATCACACTGACAAAATGTTTTTTAGGAGGAAATGTGGTGCTCCTATATGCTTCGATGTATCATGATGTGCCTATTGTCATCAATTGTTCTGGACGCTTTGCCTTAGATAGAGGTATTGAAGGTCGCTTAGGGAAAGAATTTATGCAGAGAATAAAGAGAGATGGTTTTATTGATGTGAAGGACAAGACAGGTAAACCTTCAACTGCCTTATAAAACTTTTAGTTAGTTTCTGATTTCATCTGCACTTTTTTTGAAAAGCATTGCAATATCCTTTTCAAAATATATTGATGGTATTTTTGTTTATTAAGTCGAGCCTGTTGCTAATGTTTACACGGTATCGGTAACATATTTAACTCCATGTCAGATGTATGCTTATCCACTTGATGGTTGTTGATACTTGTAATCTTCTCGTCTAGCTCTGCATATATAACTCCACCCCCTCCTCTCTAGTTTCTTTCTTCATACACCCTTCTTTGCAGCACCTCGTAGTTCCTATGACATATTTAAATGGACAATTTCGACTAAAATCTAGTTCACTAGGCATGCCTGATGTAGACGTACACTTAGTACAGTAGTTTTGGTGCTAACTATTTGATTTTCATTTGTTATATCCCAGGAAAAATTGAATACAGGGTGACAGAAGATAGTTTAATGGACCGATTAAGCACAGATATGCATGCAGCAAGCCTTTCCATTGACAAAGAATGCAGGTTAAGCACCTTTTACTGCTATGTACCAAGTTTTTATCTTTGTCTTTTCATGCTAAGGTAGTATTGTTTGTTAGAAAAGATTGTGGTCAGACCTATTACCCCAGCAATCTCCTCAAAGTATTATAATTGGCAGAACAACTTGGATCAAATAACCAAGTTTACTACAATATACTTGCATGTGTATCTACATGAAACGAGGTTTACTACTGCATCCTTCATGTAACTTTTGAAGAAATTTGGTGTATTTTGATTCTCCGAGTCCAAAGTCGTATCAAACATTTGTCTTTGCAGTTTACTTGAGGGTCCATCACCGCATAAGTTGTCTAAGTTTTGAGGCCTGTACTTATTACCCTTTGAACTGTTGCTCAAATTGTCGCCCTCTTGTAGATATTTTATGAGCTTAAGAGCTAGTTGATTTTTTTTAGCAATCATAGTTGTTCTTCTGTTTCTACAACACTAAAGTTAATCTTGGTTGATTTATTGGTTTAGGCATCACCAAATAGATTGCTGTAAACTCTATGCTTGTCATATAAGCTTTTGTACTTCCTGTTGAAAGGAATGTTCAATTTGTTTGGTAATTTCTTGATTCATTTGGCCTTGTCATCGCACAAGTTTCTCATTGCAACTCTAGGCATTGTTTGGTATCGATACTTTTTTTTTTTTCCCCTTAAATGCTAACATACCAGCGGGAACGCTTTCTTTTTGTTGCATCGCACAATTATTTTTCTTTTTGTTGCTTCCAAGTTTTTGTTTTGTTTTTTTGTCAAAGAAACACTTGGATTTACAAATAACCACCATTCCTTCCTGCACTATATCATGTAGATATTTTATTTAAAAAAACAAAAAAGGGGCAACGATACCAAACTAGGCCATAGTTTTCTACTAATTTATAATTGTGCGGTCTTTATCTACAGGGTCTTCACTATTCATGGCTCCGAAGATGAAATCATACCAGTTGAAGACGCCTTAGAATTTGCGAAGCTCATACCAAACCACAAGTTGCATATTGTTGAGGGCGCCAACCATTGCTATTCTGCGCATCAGCAAGAGTTGGCTTCACTTGTAGTGGACTTCCTAAAATCTAATCAGGTAATACCTACAGGAAAAGAAAATCAAAAGTTGCCTTCAAGATTATGAATCACATTCAATGAACAATTTAGATCCATGTTTCTTTGCTATCTAATTGCTCTAAAAACATTTTATGTTTTTGGCTTGTTCATATTCTATTAAGTTGTTACCAGCATTAGTTTAGTAAATCTAACATATTGTTGGTTTTGTTTTATTTTAATACAAAAATCAAGTAGAAAAAAGATGTAAGATTTTTCAATCTTGTTCTACAGCTTATGAGATGTATATAAAGCAATCCATTAGTGCTTCTGAACATGTATTGTGATGACAAATCAGTTTAATTACCACAGGTGGGGGATGCCTCTTGAAGGTGAGAAGAATAAATTGCGAACCAAAATACTACTACACGGGGTCAGGAAGAATCAGTGCAGGATATGATTCCAAAATTTCCCATGTATTAGTAGATGCTCGGTGATGTTTATTCTGATTCGATAGTTCTGAAAGTGGCTGTTGTCACAGACTTGTTCTCTTAAAATAAAAGTGGCATTCAAACTAATAAAAGTACAAAATTGAGAGGATAGCTTTATCCATGTGAACAATGTTACAACAGTTTAATATACGAACGATTTGATTGCTAAAATTAATCCAATCAGGGTTGACTGGCCGTGGCTAAGGACTGCTAAGAATCACATCACATGCACGAGGGTAGCACCACCTGGGTATGATGAGTTACCTCAGAAGAGTAGAAAACGTACGAACTATATTTCAAATATTAACAAAACAATGCATCACAAGTGACCATTTACTACTTCACCCTGCTCACGCGCACGCACCTGTACGCCTGCTACTTCACCACACGCACACATGCGCGCACAAACGTGCACACACAACCGTTTGTTCCTACTCAATCACGCGCACAAGAGCACAAAAACAGGCCCTCCAGCGAGCCGCTGTCAACAGGGACTCCGACAAGCCGCTACTAACATTACGTAGTCTTACATTACACTATAAAATTTGAACAAAGGGCATAAAAATAAAAAGATGCTGATAGAGAGTCGTAGAAGATTGAAAGAAATCGAACAAATTTGCTCGTCACAAGGAGAAAGTACAACAACCGAGAACTTTCACCACTGCAAGCACAAGTACGTAGTTTGTGGGGGCCAAAAAAAAAAAAAAAAAAATCTTCACAGCGACTTATGATTGTAAGTGAGCGCAACAAAACCACCAACATACATGATTAAAAGAACAGCAGAGACCCCTATTGTTCCTAAATTTGCTTACTGAGGTAACAGGAGGAAGGGAACAGAACAAAACTACTATCTACATAATATCTCCTAACAGCAATAGAGATAGAGCTGCGGTAACTCATCTTTGAAATAGCTTGCATGCTGTTGCTGGCATCCGAGTGGCTGTTCCACCTGCTGCCCTTCCTCCGCTCATGCTCCCCTGCTGTTCTGTTCTTCCACGGAAAACAGAAGCAAATATGACAACACATGGCAAAGCTAAAGAAATACAGCTGAATAACACATCTATTTCTCGGCAAAGATATTAAAAAGAATAAAAATCCTTTGAAATACCTTACTGTGGGAGCAGGGACCATCGGAGAGATCTAGTTTCTCAGACCTTTTTCCTGACTTTGGCCTTCTCCTCTTTGTCATCATCCTCATCTTCATCATCATCTTCTTCGTCTTCGTCTTCATCTTCGTCACCCTCCCCATCTTCATCATCCTCATCATCTTCAAACTCTTCTTGGACAGCCTCCCCAGTAAACCACGAAACAGCATGTGGGATTATCTTATCTCTTATGGTGGATCTGGAAATTGGAACGACTCACTCAGTATGATATCGAAGCATAAGTAACAGGACTCGAAAAAATCAATTTCAAACTTATAATATCAAGGAAATAACTATGACATATTGAAGTAAAAGTTTCAGCAAAAGGAGCCACAATACTAATCCGGGCTATGCTGCTAAGGTATATTAAATAAATGGAAACATGATAATGCTATCTTGCTTGACAAGAAGATGTATCGTACCCAATTTCGTAATCTTGCTCCATCTGATTCTGCAACTGGTCAGCCTGTCCACAGGTCAAAACAGAAAAGAAGCATGTTAAGACATATATCTTTATGCTATTTATAATACTACCCACATACCCCCTACAACACTACCCCTTTCAGGAAAAAACAGAAACAGAACATAATGAGGAAAAAATTGACAAATTTCACTCACAGTATCATCATCAAGTTCATCTTCATCATCAGGGACTTGAGGTGGATTAAAGAAGTTGAAAAAGCTCTCACAAACTTCGATTTTGGTGATAGGCTTGGCATTCTTCGATCCCTTTTTGGGTTTCTTTTTCAGAACCTTTTTCGTCAAGCACTTCCCAGGAAACCACTCAATCTCAGTCCTGCAAAATAATGAAGAATGAACATCACTATGTTTCATGAAATAGAAGCTAATGTAGCTGTCTAAGACAAACAACATACCCTATAGCTTTCTCTAGAATGGGTTCATCTTCATCCACCATGTGATATATTTTTGTCAGCACAGAGTTCTTGAAGTACGGATTAGGATCAAAGAAGAATTCAAGCTTGAAGCCCTTTGGATTATCAATCTTGCACCATTTAATATCTTTAAGAAACTTCAAAGCTTCTTCATCACGCTCCTGGATCTGAATCAAGGACCAATGGGAAAAAATGCTGCATTAGCTAAAACCTCTATTAAGAGTAATTTAGGCCCAAAAAAAAAAAATCAAGCAAACATGCTAATTGTTTACCTCTTCAGCCAGCAACTCATTAGTCTTCATTGCAGTAAGCCAGAACTCTGGTACACCTTTCTCTGCTGCAAGATATCAAATTAATTATCCTAAAAAAAGAAGTGATATAAGGAGAAATTATGAGTTCCCAATTAAGGTACAGAAAAACCTTCACTGTTTTGAACCTCTGCAGAGGTGTCGTCAGCACATTCTTTTGTGACACCTTCCACTTCAACCAGACCATTCACAATCTCATAACGCTGATATTTTAATTGGAAAATAAATAAAACACAATCAGGGCATACCTGGAGAATATTTAAAAAAAAACACTATGACATCTGAAGCTAATCTTCGATGTAAAATTAACCCACTCAAACCAAAAATCGATGTCATAGTGCCAGGAAAATGGTTACTTAGTACTAAGGGTAGTCTGTCAAGCAGCTATACTCGACATTTAAGAAACAGGCCCATTGAATAATTGCCATGCATGAATGACCAATTAATCTTTTGAAGGAAGTACCTTGGTGTAGAGTGGTTCATACAGCTTCTGGTATTTAGCTTCCAGCGCAGCTCTTTCCTCCAAGAACTTTGCCTCTAGCTCATCATGTTGGCTCTGGATGGGGAAATATATATATATATATATATATATATCAAGAAACTTCTCCACAAAATTATCAATACAAGTACAGGATGCTTTAATGATCTTGAGTAGCTTGGACATAACTATAGATGGATCACTGGATGGAAGAAATCTGAAAAAGACATTAAAGTGAAGAAGAATCTCATACACGAGCTACAAGGAATTTTATGGCAGCTATAATGGCCTAATGGGGACAAACCAATTCAATTGTCCAAGCACCAAAAGATTCAGGTTCAGACCCCAATATTTGGCCCTTGGACATTGTCAGCCTATATGAAGCTTGTATTTGGCCAAAAGTGGCTTTTCCCCCATATCATTTATATACGTTCAGCTAGTGATGTAGTCTTGTAGATTACCTATAGTTTCTCTTTGAAAACTCCGAAATTACAGTTTGGAGTTCTATAAAGTTCATGAAATTCCTCTCCTCACTTTGGTCCCTTCCAACCGTTAGCATATAGCAAGTGCTAGATAAACCAATAACATACAGACTTCATGCTGTATAACTAAATACTGAGAAGAAACTTTGTTAATGCAGTCAGAATTCACCCACTATATAGGGCTCCAAATGTCACAACTTAATTTATTCTTGCACTAAACAAAGTCCAAAATCTTACATGAGAAAAGCAGATTTCTGAATTACATATTACATACAATTAATGAGAGAAAGGAACTGTTGATACAGTTTCATTTTAACTGGAATTGGCACACTAATGATAAAAGGCAAGATGTGATCAAAATGCTTATCAATAGTACCATATGGAATTATTCGGCACTACTCATGTTATCAACCACATTTTTAATATCAGCATATCACTTAAAAAGTCGAAAGGAAGAGCTGAAAGCATATTTAAGGTAACTCATCTTGCTGATGATCTAAATCCATGTACACATTAAGATTACTAATTCAACACTAACTCAACATGCAACATGCAACAAGCAACATGAAACAGACAATAGATGAAATTACCAAGAATACACCATACACCATTAGTTTACAATCAGAAACCCTAACAGATAGAGCTACATGAGGACCCGATACAATGCAAAGCTTAAATTCCCAAGCACATCCACGGTAAGAAATAGAATGGGGGAAAGTTCTCAACCTGGATCTCCTTGAGGACCTCGACGCGCTTCCTAACCTTCGGATTGAGGCTCTCCAGAGCATTCCCGTGCGCTCCAGCCAATCCTTGAACCTTGTTCTGAGATCAAACGATCGAATCAGAAAACGAACACAACTACTCTCGAAGTTACCATATACCATAACGTCAATCACGCTACTGAATCAAAATCAACAAACACAGCGTGGGCAAGAAGCATCACCTTAAGAGCGCTCACAAAGCCCGCTCGATCTTCCGCGCTCAAAGCTGCATCACAATCACTTCAAAGAGTGAAACAGAGATCGAAAGAGCGAGATCGAGACGATCGAGGGGGAGAGGAGATCGAAGCAAACCTGCGGTAGCGGAGGGGAGAGAGGATTTGAGATCGGAGAGGTTGAGATCGCCCTTGTTGTCGCTCATGGTGATCGATCCGTCGACCCGAGCGCCTCAGAAAGAGAGAGAGAGGGGCGGGGAGGGAACCCTAGGATCAGTGAAGAGGGAGCGGGAGCGGGAGAGGAAGAGAGAGAGAGAGAGGGAGAAGGGGAACGACGTGGGAAGTTGGGGGAAGAGGGGAAATGGGGAGAGGGAAGAGCCTCGAAAGCGGCGCGGTTGAAATGAAGTGTCGTCGCCGCTTGGGCTAGGAACAAAAGAAAAGAATCCCTTGGGAGGGAGAGGGAGGGAGGGAGAAAGGAAATTTCAGTGTAACCGAATCTTCGGAGTAACCGTGACATGTCGCTGTTTTTCACACGTGTGCGTCTCGCAGCTGTGACAAACGACGCTTGCGGTATTTGCTGAATGCTGATATCGTCACTCTCTTTTTTTCTCGGCCTAATAATCAGGCTCGAGAAAGATATTTTTAAAAAACTACTAAAAACGGGTCGGGTCGGGTCGGATCAGTTGCCATTTACCTGTTATGAAAAGGTTTCGCATATCCCCGAATCATATAATGTGTGATGCATATTTGCGTGTATTTATATAAATATCTTTTTAATCTCAGGAATAATTCATCTCATAAAGGTTGAACTCGACAAAATCCAACATGCGTACATATGGCTAAACTTTATACGCAGAGTTTTCCCTATAAATCGAAACAAATAATACAAGAAACATACCAGATAAAGAATGCTTCCAACGAATAGGAGTACTAATATGCACATTGCAGATTTTGTTAGGACAATAGCAACTTCAATCGTTTCTACCCTACTTTCTTATACTTTCCATTGCACAAAAGCCTATTTTGATGCTCTAGACGGGGTAAGATAATAATAAATCTATTCAGTCCAAGAAACAGACATATGCTCATCAACGCCCAAATAGAAACCACATAGAAGCACCAAAAAAAAAAAAAAAAAAAAAAAAAAAAAAAACCCTCATAGTCAGATGGAAACATCCTTTCCTCTGTTTCAAAATCATGAATCGGCATAAATAGATACAGAAGCCGTAAGAGTAGAGCCTGGTTCTTCACTATCAAATAAACAAGCAATCAACATACCAAACCCCTCACACAGTATACTCCAACAAGAAACCAACCAATCAAAAGAGAGGAGAATACAGCCATCCCGATGAGGAAAGGCCAACCAGCCATCCAAATCCCGCAGCACATTACTACGACGAAGGGCAAGAATGATCGGATGACCGACATTCCGTTGATCCATCTCCCTCTCCACAAGATAAGGGCGGCCACGTTGATCACGTTCCACCGCAGAGAGCCGTCGTATGCGAGGCGGTTAAGACAGTTGGCGACGAAGGAGTGGCAGTTGCATGTGAAGAGGTTGTAGTACTTGTGCTGGAAATGCTGCATGCTTGCACGCAGCGCATCATCCCATGAGATTGCAGTCCCACACTCTGCATGCCTGTAGGAGATCTCGCACGTGTGTGCGCCGAGATTGGGAGGAAAGCAACACTACATAAGGTGTCCAACCAAAAGAAAGTAAAGGATAATGTGTTAATTTTTATTGCCAATAAGGGGTCAAAAGTAAATTCAAGATCCTGATATTGTTCTGGAGGTTCCACTTTGTGACTATCCTCTTTTAGTTCATCTAACTGAATGAACTTCTATTGTTACGCAAACAGCAGAAACAAGAAAGGAAGAAAGAATGAAACACTAGGAAATGCAATTTCAGCCCCGTCATCTCTATCTTTTTCCATGAGAAGGAATTCATTTTGATAGCCGAAAATATGCTGACTCAGGTAAAATATTTCCATGGCTTTTGCTACACTTCCTTATATCACAACTTTGTATCATTAACTTTGTGAGATGGGAAATCATATACAAAGGGAAAAAATGGAGGATGGGACTGCAGCTATATTTCATGTGGAACCGTCAATATATTCGCCAAAAAAAAAAGATAATCTAATTTTTGATGAACTATCAAACAATAAGTGATATTCTAACTTCAAACAAATTATAAGAGCATAAGATCTGTTAGTTTTGGTATTATACCTTCTTTCTGTCGAGTTGAAGATATCTGGCTACTGCACCATATGCAAAATTATCCACGCTCACGAAATTCGAACCAGCAAAGTCGAGAACTGCTCCATCCTCACGGCCTATTCCTACATGGCCAATATAAGGAGCCAACCAAGAAACAACTGGAAGAGGAGTCCAAACTATGCAGCAAGGGAATCTCGCCCTCTTTGGATCTACATCATCAAGTGGCCATAGATCCCCATGCATTTCTTGACTAGAACTGGCATCTTCACCGTCGATAGCAGCTTCAACTTCCATTGAAGGAACTGCTTTTGGGGACATCTACTTTGCTTCAAGTTACTGAACATATCATGTAAAGAACTGCTAGGAAGCCATTGCTCCAAATAACAATTTTGCTGGTAAAAGGAATAAAGCACTTAGATTTCCTAAATATCTAAATTGTTTCTATAAAAAGAAAAATAGAAGCAATAGAAACTACATAAATGTCACAATCAGCACACATATGTTTTAGAAATTTCACAGGGATGCATACTGGGTCTAAGTTGTCAATTTGAGAATGGAGGTAAATCTGAGAGGTAAATCAGCACACATACTTTCCCTGGAGAAGTCAATGTTACCTTTATTTATTTTTTTGGCCGTACAATGATACTTTTATTTAATAATCACAAAACAAACTCAAACTATTTATGTACAGTAATAAGCCAAGAAAACAAATAAGATTTTTCTGTCAACCTTCTTAATAATTCAGCAATGGGATAACCAATCGCTCCCAGATAATTCACATTTCTCTTAGGCCAGAAATATAATACCCTTAGTAACAAGAGAATGTACTATCCTATGATGTGTCGTCCAGGTGTGCTGTTTTAGATTTACGCCCTGCAAACACTTACTAGCTAATATCACAGATGGGTTAAGATAAATTCTAGAGCGCCATACAATCAAAAGTTGAAGCGGCCTATCTTTGAATTGGGCTAAGGCTTTTAAAGCAATACTATTCATTAGCACTCTTAACACCATTGCATTTAAAAAAAACTATTTGAATTCAAACTCAGATTCCCCACAGCCCATATTTTCAGTCCGAAAATCCCACAAGGTCAACCTACAAGTGAAGGAGGCGTAAAGACCAATATGGACAATTTATAAGAGTATGGGTGTAAATTATAGCTTTTGAGGGTATACACAGAAAAACATGCTGTTTCTCAGGGGCATGAGGTAATATGCAAAAATTCCTGGAGAGAAATAGCTTAAGGACCAGGAATGCAAACACAAAATAGGGAGAGGTCCTGATGGAGAATGCAAAAGATTTTCATAGATGTCAGTTATTTATATCTCAGCATTATCGAGGAGCCATTTATACTAATTTATTGTTCAAGCATGTAAGCTAAGAAAGTTACACATGAATTGACAAATCACATGCTCAATATGTAAGCAAAATAATCATTAAGTATAAAGCTTTTAGGTCCAAATGGAATTTCATGGACGTGGCAAACCAATAGAAGTCAAAGGTGTGGCCTGTTGTGAAAATGATTGATGATAAATTTGTCCAAGACTCCAAGTTGGTGTAGTAGTGCGCTCAAGCTAAAAGCTAGATCAAATATAGAACTGTGATTAAATCACATAAGTATTTGACAAGTCAATGTTGAAGTTCTAAAATAGGTGAGTATTAAACCCAATATTAATTTATGGAGAACTAACAAAAAGACTGGTTTTAAATCAATAGGCATTCTCAGGTCAGGAATTGTGGAATTTTAAGTACTTAGTAGCCTAGAGAGCCTTTTCATTCATGGGCAGCACACGTTGGATTGGGTTAAGATTTTTGCATATAAAACCCATGTAAAGAATATAATACAATTTTGTAATATATAGAAACTTTTTTTTTGAGAAAAAGATAGCATGCTACCCGCTTCATTTATTAATAAAATAAATTAGGCTACAAAAGGTGAAGCAACAAGTCCTCAGACAAGTAGGAAGAAAGCAAAAAACAAAACTAGAAAGGCGTAAGAAAAAAATAGAAACCACCCAAAAGAAAAAAGCAAGTAAAAACACAAGGGGGAGGGTCGGCTAACACAGCAGCACTTGATAATCTACTTAGCCAAGGCGTCCTCCCAAAGTCCCCATAAATTCTGAATATCAAGCAACATTTGCCATCCGATACTCCTTTTATTCAGAAAAATTCTTTTGTTCCTCTCTAGCCACACTATCCGCCATCTTGTTACGATTGTCGTTGGCTTCTTTCTCCTCTTTGATGACCCAGCCTGCAGTCTGACCAATTCCCAGTGTTCGATAATTGACAAGTATCTATGTAAAGATCCTTTGTTGGGTAACAAGAACATTAGCAAGAGATGCCACCGGAAGTGGTGAGGTGAGTGGATCTCCCACAACATGGACAACCAATTAAGGAAGTTTCTCAAAAAGGCCAGGCTATTTAGCGATCCTACATATTGAGAACTACTAACAGCAATCCTAACATTATCACCATTTGTTGGCTAAATATCCACAAGACTACTAATTATAAAGATTCAATGTCTAAAACCAATATCGTTTTTCTTTTTTCTTTCTTTTTTTTTTTGGGTAAGATAGGGGTAAAACCTCCCCAAAAGAAGAAAACTATGGTAGAGAACAAAAAAAAACTCTTAAATTCTTTACAATCAAACACCTATCGTTACACAAACACTCCCAATTCACTAATTACTCCAAACTAGCATTACGTATATCCCGTTTTGATTCACATACACCTTTTAAATCACAGAATGCTAGAGAGCTCGAACTAACCAAGACGCAAATCATCTGATCTACCAAATAGAACCTTTAACCACATCAGAGCACAAATTTACTATCCAAATAAAGGAAACAAACTATGAAAGCAAACGAGAACACCAATGCAGGAGCTCTTAGATCGATTTGATATGAAGGATGAAGCAAATAGCGACCTATTCATCGTCTATGTGCGATCAATCGCAAATGAATGAGAAAACGGAGAAGGCGAAGAGCGAGCTCACCATGAACGTCGGAGAGGTGTTCGAGAGAGTTCTCGAGAGAGAGAGAGAAGCCCCGTCAGATGAGAAGAAACAGAGCTTTGGACAAGAAAGCTACTATGACGCCGTATTAAAGGAGAGTTGTGGGGGACGAGAATGAGGGGAAGATGCATGAACCTGGAACGGGCGTCACTGGACCCACCCGTACCCGTCGGGCCCACGGGCCCATTCAAAATTTTAAAACGCCGGGGGTTTGCCTTGTGGGTCCCGCTTCTGCAAGCAGGTTTCTATCCGGATGCGACGATCGGCCGTTGTGGATGACCAGAAACAGATCTGGACCGCCCGTTGTCGGAGTCGCAACGGGAGAGTGGCGCATGGCCGCGCGACCAACAAGGTGGTCTTCTGCACCACGTCGCTATATTTCTAGCTAATCAAAATTTCATTTTAAAAAATATAATAGCTATTTTAAAGTTAATTATAGGGATAACTTCAAATACCACCTCTGTGGTTTCGTGCTTTCTCACTTTAGTGCCCTGTGGTTTAAAACGTATCACTTTAGTACTCTGTGGTTTGGTTATTCTCTTTTTTTGTTATCTTTTCGTTAATTTTTTCGTTAAATTATACAGAAAAATTTCAAATATCTCACCTATGATTTATCGAATATTCACTTTACTATCCTGTAGTTTTAACTTTCTTATTAATTTTAAAAAAAATTAACGAAAAGATAACAAAAAGAGAATAACCAAACCACAGAGTACTAAAGTGATACGTTTTAAACCACAGGGGTGGTATTTGAAGTTATCCCTTAATTATAATAGAATAGATAAATTGAAAAAATAATTTTAATTTGTTAAAAATACAGATGATGTGATATTATTACAATATTTTAAAGTTTTTTTCGAAATTTTTTGTACAGCGCCAATAGGGGAATATCTCGTGGATAGTTCCAGAAGAACTTTTTAGATGACTTCGCGCGGGCCTGGAAACTTGGTGGGAGTTACGTATAGTTTAAGCGTGCCTTTATTATGGAACTGTACGGCAGGATGGGCGTAGAAAGAGATATATGCTTTGGTGTGGCTTAGCGTTACTCGTCTCACACACAATGTGCCGGTTACTCATCTCACCAAATGTATACATATACTGAGTCTAGCTAATATACTATCGGTAGCACGGACTTCTTCGTACTATCAAGTTATTTTTGATGATGTGGTTTTCGAATTGACAATCGGCTTCATTAGGCTTGATCTATACTATTAAAAGTATTTAAAAATTAAATTTTATAATTTTTCGACATCATTTACTTATCAAACGAGTAGTCTAAAAATGAACGGCTGAAAATATAAATCTTATAAAAAATGATGATGAAATATTTGAATTTAAGATCAGAAGTACTGATTTTACTCTAAATAGTGAAAAAAAAAATTTATAAAAAATTTCGGATTTGAGTTGTTTTACACCGTTAAATTCACAAACGCATCACATCGGTCATTAAAATTATCAATTTTGAGATCTTTTGATCACTAGTCAAATATTGTCGAAAAAATATAAATTTAGTTTCTAAATATTTTCAATAGCGTAAATCATGTCTAACGGAGCTGATCTTCGATTTCGAAGTTGCGTCATCGAAAATAACTTAGTACCACGGAAGCCTTCGTAATATCGATAGTATAGCAGCCAAATTCTATATATATATATATATACACACACATTATGGATTAATATATACACTCACACCTGGAATATATTGAAATTCTTACTGCATCCGTGATCTCATTGTTCCTCACAGGGGGAAAAAAGGACCAACCCACCAATTAAATGAGCCGACGAAGCAATCTGGCAATGGAAGAGATTCAACAGTTGAGATTGATCGTATCTTTCAGTTGACTGAAATATTATTATTTCCACCGGCACTGACCTAAAGCGAAACTAGGCCCAGTTTGAAAAGACCCAATAGTAGCTTGGCCCATTAACCTTTCCCATGTGTAGCCGATGTTTACGGCCCATAACAGGCCCATAATGTTTCCCATCCAAACTGGGAGGGAACGGAAAAGGGGAAAGAAAAAGGAGAACCGTTGCTCGCTCCGGCCAATAGAGAAAGGAGAGTCCAACGAGCTACTCTAACCATGGCTACTTCCCTTCTCTCTCCTCCTCTCCTCTCGCCCCTTCCGATCCCGAAACTCCCCTCTCTCCTCTCAAACCGTAACCCTAACCCTAACCCTAACCCTAACACTAATTCTAATCCAAGCACTTGGAGGAGGAAGAAGAAGAAGGCGATCTCTCCGATCTCCGCCTCCTCGTCGTCGTCGTTCCGGAACGGGACCCCACCGGAGACGGAGTGCCCCGTGCCCGCGGAGCAGCTCCCCGTGAACGAGTACCAAGCCCTATCGACCTCTCTCCCCTTCTCCTGGGCCGCCGCCGATCTCCGCCTATACTGCTCACGCCTCGCCCTCACCGGCGGAGCCTTCGCCCTCTTCGTCGGCCTCCCCGTCGCCGCCTTCGGTACCGGCGCCGTCGCCGATCCCCAAGCCGACGCCCTCCGCTGCGCCCTCGGCACCACGTCCGCGGGGCTCCTCGCGGCCACGCTCGCCGTGCTCCGGATGTACCTCGGGTGGGCCTACGTCGGCAACCGATTGCTCAGCGCCACAGTGGAGTGTGTGTGATCCGGTTTCGTTCTAATTTTTTACTCAATTTTTTGGTTAATTTAGTGGATTAGTAACTGTTGCTTCCTTTTTAGTGCAGATGAGGAGACGGGATGGTACGATGGGCAAGTAAGATTCAGTCCCGTTCTCTCTTTTTACTTCTCTAACAATTTTCATGCGTAAATTTTGATCATTTTAGCAGTTAATTTCTGTTGAGTAGATCTTGTGAAACTTTAGTCCCCAGATGGAATAGTGATGTAAGAGCAAAGGATTGATATACATGTTAGTTGCAAACCTAATGACTTAGCTTTTCAGCTTGGTTTTAACATGTGTATCAACTTATGTTTAAGGGATGGAACTACCTTGTATATCCTGTTAAGCCTATATAAAGAAGTTTAATCCGCAATAAGCTATCCATTTCTATAGTGCAGTGCAATGTGTCCGCAACATTAAAAAAAAGAAAAAAAAAGTCAAATCCTTTATTTTGTTTCATTTGGTAGTTCAAGTATTAGTGTGATTTCTTTATAGTTTTTTTATCTCACTTAGCTTGCTGAGCGCCTAATCAAAAAAGGCTCTGTTTAGATCTGATGGATTTGGCATATTCTCATCGTTACATGCATTAATTGTTTATTTTATTGCAGAAAAAAGGATTTCTTTTGTCCTTCTATCTGTTTGAGAATGTCTATAATTAGCCTACATGCATCTTATGTATGTGTTCCTCCAGTTCAAAAAATGGAATAAAATGAAGGAATTCAGACAAAGCTATATAATTATCGGTCATTCACATGTTTTTTTAATTCATGGCAGATATGGGTGAAAACTCCTGAAGTCTTAGCCCGTGATCGGCTCTTGGGCTCATTTTCTGTAAGTTCTTTCTTTTGTTTCATCATCTCTTTTCCATTTTTCTGTTAGTCAGATGTTACAATTGTGTACTCCAAATGAGCTATTTTGACATCTGTAATATGATGCATGTCAATCTAATTCAATGATAATGAGATTACTTCTGTACTCTAAACAGGCTATTTTGACATCTGTAATAAGATGCATGTCAATCTAATTCAATGATAGTGAGATCACCTCTTCTGTCTGCAATGTTGTACCCTAGGTGACTCATCCTGGGAGCTGCATCAATGAGTTTTTAGTTAAGCTATTAGCCAATTATGTTTGTTACTGTGCTTTAGTGGCTTGTGAGACAATCAGTTTGTTCGAAACCCCTGTTATGGACTAACACCTGTCTCTCATACCTTATTCCCATATCCCATATAGATCTGATAAAAGTGTTATCTAATATGATAGTTGTATAGCACAATAATTCTCTGTGAAACCCTGGGATCACCTCAAACTTTAAAAGCATTTTTTATGCCTTTCTTGTTGATTCTCTTTCTTTTTTTCACTTTATCTGTCCTTGTAGTTTATCTCTCTTTCATTCACTCAGGGTCTGTTTACTATTTCTCTCTTATCCCTCCTGAACCAGGACTCCAATATTTTTCTAAATTTATCTAGTTTTTATGACTTTCTTTAATTTTATGCCATGCAATCTAACTTGTATTACCTATATTTGGTTTTGTAATTTTTTCGCAATCATTACTTGAACCTTATTTGCTTTTTACACTTCAGGTAAAGCCTGTGCTAAACAGAGTGAAGCTTACATTAGTAGTTCTGGCGGTGTCCTTGGTAGTCTGTGTTCTTCTTTTCATCAATACTGAGAACCCAAAGCGTTCATCGGAAGATGGTGGGGAACGAGCTATAGCTGGAGTGTACAATGATGCCTCAGCAAGGTCATTTGAACCTGATGCATTCTGTGGCGAACCTGATCTGTCGTAGAGTATGTTCAGTAAACTTTCTTTCCTTTCCCTGGTAATTCATCTGTTCCTCTCGTTCATGTGAAGGATCTGTATTACTCTAGTTTCCATGTATGGTAACATCATCAGTTGGGTATTCCCAATTGGTGGTAGTTATGGCAAGTTGTACATAGATACCATGTACAGGACAACATCTTACATTGATTGATATATTTATAAGATCTGTGTAAAGTTCTTAGAGAATCAAAAGATTTTGCCTTCTTTATTGCTTGTTCTGTGATGAATTATCACTTTCATACCCTATTATGCGGTAAGTGTGCAGCTTAACTCTTTTCATGCCCTGCTATTTGCTTGTTCTAACTCTTTTCAGCTTGGTTCTTGTTTTAAGTGTGCCAATTCCCTTGCACTCGCATGCGGAGGAACAGATTCACTTTTTAACATTTCTTTTATTAATAACCTAGCCCTCTTCACTGCAAACTTATTTCTCAACTAATGGCCTTCTAATACATTGTTGAAGCTTCATTTCTTAATGTCCTTGAAAGAAGAACATAGGAGGTGTTTATTTTTTATCAAGTCAATCTAGAGAAACAAATGCATGATAGTTACTAAATTTTTAGCAGCAGATTAGATACAGTATCTCTATGTGATATTATATATATTAATGATGGTTGGTTTTGACCTCAATGATGGGATCCATTAATCGTAGTGGTGCAACCACATAGCTGCGCAAGGTATAATTGCTTCTATTATATCCAAAACAGTTTTCATGGATCCTCAAATATTCGCAAGCTAAAAAATGAACTAATTTAAGGAAAATATTGACATTCACTCTTGTGGGTATGGAAACCTAGTTTATTCATCTATATCTTTAGTCCATTCCTCTATTATCACAATGCATCTGCATCTACAGCCACACCAGTCTATCCGTGGCAACTAAAGAAAACAACCAAGTACACCACTTAAATATGAACTAAATTTAACTCAATCTCTTGCCAATTCTATAGTAACCAGGTAAATTAGTTGCTTAAGGATCGAAGATACTTGCAACTGGTATCAAGTCTAAAAAAGCAACAAGCAAAAATGAACCTAGGATTTATTAGTTCTGAAGATTGTTGTTGCCAACATTATTCTTCTTAATCAAACTCAGTCACTACCAAATCAAACTATCAAAACTGACAAATCACATGCTAACTAAGCTTCTTTGAGATCGACAACAGCCTTCAAAGCCACAAAAGTTGAAGAGGAGGAGGAACCGCTCGTAGCTTAACCATGGATCAGGCTGCAAGATAGACCCATTAGCAATATTGCTGCATCCTTCTCATCCTGCGGGAATACCCGATGGAAAGCTGAGTTATTATTCAAACTAATTATAACATCTTTGAATTGAACTTTATTCTTAGCAATCGGGGTGATTCTGCACCGCTTCTTATAAGGAAGGATGCGACCCTCTTCATTCCTCTCCATCTCTATCGGCTTTTCAGCTGAGATTACTGCACCACCTGCTGCTGCAAGCGCCATTGCCCGTCTTGCCTTCCTTTGCCTTATTCCACAGGCATTACAAAGTGACTGCTCAATGAACACAAAGAAGAAAAAGAAAACAACAAATGAGAAATTGAGACAATAGTTAGAATAAAACTAGAATAGTTCTAAGATAGTATAAATATCACATTAGATTCTACTTGATTACTACCTTGGGGCCCTGGGGGCCACTTCTCCACAAAGGGGTCCTTGTAGTGTTGCAGTTGGAGCAAACTCTTATTGTTCCATTGCTATCGTCTTTTGTTTCTTGTTCTAGGCATTGAAGATCTCGCTTTCTTCTTCGTTGTTTTCTCTCAACGAGTTGATCAGAACCCATCATCTTCCTCGTCCATTGCATCTTCGATGATGTGCACTCAAGTGAGCAGTGTACGTCTTCTTTTCTCTCATAGCGATCGGGCGATGACCTTTCCACGCAACCATTCTTGTATTCATTGGTCGGCAAAAGGGATCGTAGGATCAGATCACTTGACCGCAAGGTATAATTGGGCTACATCATCGAACAAAATATATAGAGGTCAGAGATACATCGCCTTTTGATCATTCAGAGTATTACGTTCCTTACCATTTGCTGTTGATGGTGGTGATCGTGATGATGACGGTGATAAAGGAGATGATGATCATAATGTGCTGCGCCAATTCCCTCTTGATCATGTTGAATGTTGAAAAAGAGTGGACAAGGGGAATAAGTTTCGTTCTTTGGAGTGTAGTTCGACGGGTGGTTATTATTTTGGACACCCTCTTGAAGAGAAGAGAATTGATTCACATCAGTTGGAGTCATGGATAGAGAGGAGGAGAATGGTTATTTCTGCTTATGAGGAGGGAAAGAAGAGAGACTGGCCTATCTAACAAAGGAAGAACTGGTACATATAGTAGTAGCTAGGGAGGGTAGAGAGAGAGAGAGAGAGGTTGGTAAAAGCTGCAACTAGCCATCAGTGATCATATTATAGCATGTTCAAGGTATAATGTTATTCTTTTGTGGGGAAAGGCAATCACATGGCTTACTAATCTGTATAAAAGAGAACACCATGTTACACCAACTGGATGGTTAAGAAGCAAAATGCTACAGTACAGCAGCTATATATATTCCTAGAAGCCAAAAGAGCCCCATCTTCAAGATCCTCAATTATTGCAGGAAATTAGCAATCTTGTAGATTTGTGGCTGTACATCTGCATGCATGCAGGCAAATCCCTCCCTCCCCCTCTCTCTCTTCATATGTACCAAAGGACAATAAATGCCTTGCACTTGGGTCAGGCAAGGGAACAGGTACAAAGCCTATTGACTCAGCTCTCTGCTCAATCAGATTAAAGATTAACCACGCACAGTCAAAAACAGCAGAGTGGTCCCTTCCATTTCGTTTCTTTATTTTTAGGTTTTTTCTTCTTTTTTCTTTTCCCTGAAGAATAACAGGAGAGTAGTCCTTGCTCTTAAATTCCCCCCAGTTATCTCCTCTTTGATCCTGTTACGTGGGGAATAGTAGCTGCTGCTGTAGAAAGGGAAATATCCTCCATAATAATAGCCATATACAGCTCCATGCACAAAAGCCAAACCAGGGAAAGGACTCTACACGTGAGCTCCAAAAGTACTCAAGTGAAAGATGGAGATTGTCATTTAAATTTATAATCATATTACTTATTTTTAAACAAGTTTCTTTATATCTTCTTCCAATAATCCGTGGTCTTCAACTTTTTTTTTATTCATTATCTTTCGCAATTAGCTACAAAACCCAAAAATTAAGCCCGCATACACAGAAAGTGTTGTTGCTTTCACAGGGGTGCTGGCATAAGCTACAGGACACTGTTCTCCATCTCAACAGGGCCCCATACCTTTCCTCAAAGATGCTTGTCCTATGTTACGCCATGTTGCCACCAATTAATCTCATTTAAGACTTTAAAAAAACAAGAAAGAGAAAGAAAAAGGAGCAATTATCATACTGTTTTCTAACACTTTGGTCCGTCATTACAAGTTGCTAGCCAGAGACTCTAAAGTGCTAATTAAGAACAATATCTTAGCGCGACTCAAAATTTAAACACATGCTTCAATCTTGGGTTCAATTTTGATGACAACATAGGAACAAAAATAAATTTGCGGGATGTAAGGTTTTTTATTGCCGCATCCTGTGGTACCATTTACCTTAAACATCAGATAAAAACTCAAACCGCCTCTAGAGTCTCTAAGTCCTTCGATGAAATGCTTATTTAAACGAAGAGGAAATAAAGTTGATATGACATCATAATCTTAATATAACTTCGACAGTTGCTGCTTGCATAAGTGGTAATTAAAGTTTATGTAATTTACATATAATAACTGAAGTTAAATCAACAAGATTTCTCAGTGAAGTGTTTGTAACAACTTAGGTAAAATGCAAAGAATTTGATAAGACTACACAAGTACAGTGAGTTAATGATTAAATCAGTTGGTTGTTGAAACCAAATCCGTTCTAACTTGCAGTTTGCTATGGCAGCTGATAGAATACATGAGGGAGCACATTGCTCTGATTCAATATAAACAGTTTCATAGCTGGTCTTCATCATACTCTTTGATTTGTTTTTTTTCTTTTTTTTTTTAGGAGAAAGATAGCAAGATACCCATTTTGTTCATTTTTTTTAAAATGAACTCAGTTAGAAATATAAAACAACTAAGCTTCGAACTTGAAATTCCGAATATCAATCATTAAATCTTTAGTCAACTGCGTTAGGTACAATCGGTTGTCCTCTTTGAATTATTGCCGGCCAATTATTTCCAGTATCATCTGGGATAATTGGAGACGGTTAATGCCTTCTTTACTTAGTCGTCGACCACCGTGTTGAAAACAAAACTCGTAAACTCGAATGTGACATCCCTGTGAGGAAGAGAAGTTCGTCAGAATCAGATATTTATTTACTTATTAGGGTGCTGGGTTTTGAGATTGTAGGGAGCTAATCCCTTGTGCCTCACTCTCTTCCCACTTAAAACCTGTATACATTCGAGTCATCCTCAGAATCATAGCAACCATCCCTCGGATGTCGAAACCAGATATAGTATTCACTTCCTTGTTGATTATTCAAGAATAGCAGATCAGTCTAAGCCAGGAAGAGAAAATTAGTTATTCCATCCAAATTTATACTCCAACTAAACAGTGCCTTACTGTAATTTAACTAAGTCAATTTCTTTTTGTCTCAATATAAATCAAAAACCGGTGTATTATGAAGAATTATCAAGCATTACTGCCAACTGGTGATGTCTGACAAGGAGCAGATAAGCCACAACGTGACTTCCAATTTGTGCCGTTCTACTACTTGCACCTTACAAAATGGTGCTTTAAATTCACTGCGTAACAATTTTATACTTCAAAATGCAACAATGCCTACGGAAACTTTCAGTAAATCTCATAAAATATGGCTGAACGTCTCTAGCGCAAGTGACAAGAAATTTGATGGGTCGTATTCGAGTTCTCAAATTCAAAGTGATTACTTTATATTTCTAGTTAAATTCATTCCTAAAAAAAAGAATGAAGTGAATAACATACTATTTTTCTCTCTTAAAAAAAAAATTAGAATCTGGAAAGTTGTAACTATACATTGTCGAACAAGTATTTAAGTGTCATGGCAAGGAGTGGTATTGAGCACTTGCAGGTATGGTATGACATGGTGCGTGTTCCGCGCCACTGCGTTTTGTTTCCCAAAATACCTATGACAGGAAGGATGTGGGTGGGCTTTGGGCCCAAATCCAAATAAAAGGGTTAAAGTTGTGGATTCGACTAGTCGGCAGACACCCTCAACTAGGGGCCAGATGTGCATGTGGGCCAGTAGTGCGATTCGGCGAGCGGACTCAAGGCCTGTTTGTTTTTGTAGACCTTCGAAGTTAATTTTGCGACTTCAAAAAACCGTAGCCATTGGCGTTTATTTTAGCACCGAAGTTACAAGATCATTTGAACTCTCGCTCATCATTGTACAAAAATCATCATTCTTTCAATTTTAATGGAGTGGGGACAAAGTTAAAATCATGAAACTCACAAATTTCTCGGTCTTCGACTTCCTGTTTCCAAAACAGCACTTCAACTCGTGGAATTGGCGAGGAAAGCGTGATTCAAGCCAAAATGGGAGGTGCAGCAACACATAGAAAGGATGAAGTTTGGGTGGATGGAAGAACTTACCTTGCAGGTCTATTCATTGAGATAATACTTTTTTTCACATATCACAATTCTTAAACTCTAGAATAAAGACTTTAAAATCAGGACTAAGTCGTTGAATATATCTTACGACATTCAGAAAATCTAATTCAAATAATTATAAAATTTGAATATTTATTGCTTACAAATTAAATAATAATTTATTGTTATTATTTATTAACTGAATTCTAAAATTACTTAATGTTCACATAGTCTTCATATAATTTTTTTTAGTTGTAATATATTACATGTACTAAATTAAATTTTAAAATTTTGACCACTCGATGTGGTTCATTAAGTATTGAAAAAGGAAAAAACAAATATTTCAAAAAAACCATCCGCTATCTATATCTTTGGTTTCTCTCACTCTTTTTCCACACAGCTTTGATGCCACCCGTTATATTCTCGTCCCCTTCTCCCTCTCACTCTCCTCATCCCCTCGGTATCCGCAGGAGCTCCGCTTCTCTTCGAGCTAACCAATTAGCTGATTCTCATTTTGCTACGAAAACTACTGTTAATGGCGCTACTATCTCCAGTAATTCATCTACTAAGGTTACTAAACCGACCCACATCCTCTCCTTGCTCACCACCTACACGCGCGCCGGCCTTATGGACGACGCGCGCAAGTTGTTCGACGAAATGCCCGAAAGGAATCTTATAGCATGGACTATACTGATGTCCGGCTATTCTCTCCACGGCCCCGCCTTCGAAGCCGTCTCCCTCTTCCGCGACATGCTGCGGCGGCAACCGCCTCTGCGGCCGGACCCCTTTGTTTTCTCCGTAGTACTACGCGCCTGCTCTCTCGCCGGAAGCTTCAATCATGGCCGGGAACTGCACTGCATGATCCTAAAGCTGTTCTATATTGAGGACCTGTTTGTCGCCAATGGTCTCGTCAGCATCTACGCGAATTGCGGATCGATCACTTACTCTGAGCTTGTCTTTCTTAGAATCCGGCGGCCGGATTTGGTTTCGTGGACCTCGATGTTGAGTGGGTACATGAAAAACGGGCTCGACGAAGACGCTCTTGAGCTCTTCAATGATATGGCTTGCAGAGGAAGCCGTTTCGATGCTTTCGCTCTCTCTGTCGGTCTAAAGGCATCCAGCAATCTGGGTTGTGTACGCTCAGGAATTCAGATTCACTGCGTTATGATCAAGATGGGTTTTACTTCCTGCCTCTTCTTGCAGAACTGCGTGATCGAGTTCTATGGAAGAATCGGCGAATTGGTCGCGATGAAACAAGTTTTTGATAAGCTGGATGAAAAGGATTTGGTTTCTTGGAACACCGTAATTGAATGTTACGCTTATAATTGTTATTACGGGCAGGCTCTATCGCTATTCCGTGTATTGATGGATGAAGATTCGATATGTGATAGGTTCACTTTGGTCAGCATTCTTCACGCTGTCGCAGGCCTAGGAGCTGTCGGTCATGGTAAGGAAATTCATGGCTACTTAATCAGAACCGGCTTCGCGTCGGACGCTCATGTGATCAGTGCTCTTCTTGATATGTACATCGAGTTTGGATCGTTGAATGACGAATGCAATGTGGTTCCTCTTAAACTCTTCACACATATTCTATCAACTGGAGCAAAAGTAGATCAGTTTATTTTCGCCAGCAGTTTGAAGCATTGTGCTTTTCATCTTGATCTAGAGACAGGGAGATTGATTCATGCTTGCGTTGCGAAGCTCGGAATGGATTCGGATGCACATGTGGTCAGCTCGCTGATCGACGTGTATTCCAAGTGCGGAATTTTAGATTCATCTTATTGCCTTTTCTCGAGAATCGAGCATCCCGATGTGGTTACATGGTCTTCAATAATCTCAGGGAGCTGTTCTAATGGTCAGTTCGAAAAAGGTTTGCAGCTCTTCAGGAGTATGCAGTTGGATCACATCCGAGCAAATGAATTCACTTACACATCTGTTCTTAAAGCCTGCATTGCTTCGAGAGATATTCGACGGGGAACGGAGATTCATTGCAATATAATTAGAAATGGTTATCTGTCGAATTTCTCTGTCGTGAAAACCCTCATCAACCTCTATTTGGAGGTGAGCCAAATCGATCGAGCTCTCAGCCTATGCTCATTGATACCGCAGAATGAGAATCCGTGGAATCAGTTCAGTCAAGCATTTGCAAAACTCAACAACCACAAAGGGATCCTCGAGCTTTTTCACCGCATTCAACGCTCTAATGGGCAGTTGGATCATTCACTGGCCCATTTGGTCCTCGATTCCTGTGGGAATCTAGTGCTTCTCGATATGGGCCTTCAGGCACACGCCTACATTACAAAGAGAGGATTTGCATCGAACCACAAAGTAGGCAATGCTCTTATTAAAATGTACTCCGATTGTGGAATACTTGCACATGCCTTCGATGCTTTTAATCAGATGGCGGAGAAGAGCTCATCTTCTTGGGCCGCCATTATTGCAGCAAATGTTGATAATGGCTGTCCATCTAAAGCTCTTGAGCTCTTCATTCAAATGGTAAGGAAGGATAAGTCTCCGAATTCCAATACATTTGTTTCTGTGCTCAAGGCTTGTGCACAAAAAGGACTCGTAGACGAAGCCTTTCGTTTATTTGTATTGATGAGGAAAGTTTATCAGATAGATCCCTCGGCCGAACATTATCACTCGATGGTCGAGGTTTTGGGGCGTGTTGGGATGTTCAGAGAGGCAGAGCACTTTATCGAGAGAGTAATTCCTTGCGAACCTGGCACTGCAGCATGGAAGGCACTTCTTTCTTCAGGCCTAGTACATGGTAACACGAAGGTTGCTAAGAAGCAGCATGGAAGGTTCTAGAACTTGAACCAACTAATTTTAAGGCAAATATGTTTCTTAAGAACATCTTTGTAAATTCTTGTGAATGCAGTGATGCATGGAAGCTTGTATTTTGGGAGTAAGGAGATGTGAAGATTTTTGTTCTGCTCTTATGACTTATAGGATGAGAAGTAAATAATAGATGATTCGTTCAGACAAGTTGCAGAACATCAATAAGGGGAATCATAGATGAAGACATCAAAGATTGGAGGTATAGCTGCAGCATAGGTGGTACAGATGTTTTCTTTTTGAATGCTGTACATAAAGTGTTCATTTCAGGCAGTATAAAGAAGTGAGTTCTTTCATTTTCTATTGACGCCAACTTACTGCGCGTTTGGGAAAGTAATTCTATGTTTGAACAAGTATATTATGCCTAGAGAACATTTCAGTCATCTTCCATTTGACCATCTATCTCATTGCATACGTGTACCTGTGAAGTACACATCTATGTACATACATACTACAATTATCACAATTTGGTGGATAGTTTGGTTAGAGAGAAATCTTCCCGAACAGGAAAGTTAACTCGAGTCAACTCTTGAGTGAGGCTAAATCATTTAGAGGGCTTTGGAAAGGTTATCGGGTCAAGTAATCCTTTTTGGTTGGGGCTTTTGTGTACCTTTGTGTAAGTTTTTTTATTCTTTTATTTTGTTGTTTTTCCTTACTCGGTTCCGTAGCAAAGTTCATCAGCTTAATGAATGAAACGATAGCATGCTACCTTCTCCTCAAAAAAGAAAAAAAAAAGTTCTACCTTTACAATTAAGGAATGAATACTATCTAGGGAAAAGCTACAGGATCACAGAACAATGCACTGTTAATTATGTTGCTCTGATAAAAACTCGGCGGAAGATCCAGTGAATCACATGATAAACATGTCTCTTTTTTTTTTTTTTTCGCAAGAAGACATGATAAGTTGATAACCAAGCCTTACTGCCCAGTAATAATACCATTCATTACAACAGTACCATGTGCAACATAAAAGATAGGGCCCAAATGATTAAAAAACAAATGAAAATGATAGAAAAAGGTCGCATATCTGCAACCTTTCTGGCTAAAATAAGGTCAAAATGAAACCAAGCAATCATTGATTCATAACCATGAAGGCTAACTCACATCATTACACACTAATGAGATACAAGAAAGCTGGGAATAGCTCACATCATTACACACTAATAGATACAAGAAAGCAGTATAAGTTACCCACATCTCAACCCTACCTTCACAAATCCAGGATTGCATTTCAAGCACTCGGTAGAAGAACAGAATTGGGGAAAGAAGCCGAACCGTTATTCGGAGCTCCCTTTAACTTGAGAATGGAGGTGATGAGATTGTAAATCTCGATGTTCACGAACGACGGAATTTTCCGGCCCCTCCGAAACTGCGGCCCGTGGGCAACGAAGATGGTCCGCATCGAAAATAATGCATTGTCATAACCATGAGCACCTCCGCACTCCTTGTTGTTCGTCCGCGTCTGCTCCACACTAAACCCTTCATCCACCAACCCAACAACCGGCGGAATTCGAGAGCTATCGGAGTAATGTAATCTCTCAGGCAAATCCTCTTTGAGGTACACTTTCAGGTAATCCCCATTCTCCACCTTGCCTGATGCCAACCCTGCATTCATTTCCGCCACCACTTGGGAGTAGGACACATTAGCAGGCGGTAGAATCGAAAGCACCGGGTAGTAGTAACCAACCCAGCTCTCGGGAATTCGTATCCAAGGGGCCAAATCGTCGAGAAAGATCGTCTTTTTATCGCAGGTTGCGACCATTCCGTGATCACCCAACAAGATGAAGGTAACATCCTCAAAGATCCCTCGTTCCTCCAGGCCCTTAATCAGCCTGCCGATCATTTTATCGACGCGCGCGACGGCTTCGGTGATCTTGGGATCGTCGGGGCCGACTTGGTGGCCCTGGCTATCGGGGTCCTCGAAGTAGAGGTTGATGAACACGGGGATCTCATTGTGGGGGAGATCGAAGTAGCTCAAAACGGTGTCGACGCGTTGCTCGAACGGGACGGAGCCGTTGTACTTGGGGCAAAACCGAGGGGGGCAAGTCCAGTTACCTTTGACGACCTCGGAGCCGGGCCAAAAGTAGGTGGCGGCGTTGAGGCCGTGGTCGGCGACGGTCTCCCAAAGGGGCTCGCCGAGCCACCATTTGGGGTCGTGGTTTTTGGTGGTGAATTGCTCGCCGGAGACGGGGTCGACGAAGTAGTTGTTGATGATGCCGTGGTAGGCGGGGTAGAGGCCCGTGGCGATGGCGTAGTGGTTGGGGAAGGTGAGGGAGGGGAAAACGGGGATGAGCCCCGTCTCGGCCTCCGTTCCGTTGGCGACGAGGCGGTGGATGTTGGGGGTGGGGGTTTTGAATTGGTACCCGAAGCGGAACCCGTCGCAGGAGACCACGAGCACGACGGGGCGCTGGAGCTTCGCGAGGGCTCGGGCTCGGGGAGAGCCCGAATGGATCTCGGGGGAAATGGAGGAGTAGGAGGACGAAAAAAAGGCGAATGCGGCGGCGGAGCTAATGGCGAGGAAGAGGACGAAGAGGACGAAGAGGAAGAGAGGGGTTCGGGGCTTTTTGGGGAAGCTTAGAGGGAGTTTGATGGTGCGGTGTTGTGAAGGGTCGGGGGAGGAAGGAGGGGGTTGGAGGAGAGGGGAAGGAGACGCCATTAGAGAGCTCGGGATCACCTTTTGTTCGGCCACTTCCCCTCCCTCTCCCAAGCAAGGAGGAGGAGAGCGAGGAAAATGGAGCTTGATAGGCTGTTTGCACCCTGTTCTCCTTTTTTTTTCTTTTTTTTCTTTTTTTTTCCTTTCTTTTTTTTAATAATTTTTTAAAATAATATTTATTTGCACATTTAAAAATATGTATAAATTTTAAGCACTGTACTATGTGTGTGTATATCATATAGATATAAATCTTATATTTTTCTATTTTTTAAAAAATTAAATTTATTTACTTGTCTTATCACTTATTTTTAGTATTAATAATCTGATTTTTTTTAAAATTTCTTGAATAATAAGATGTAAAATGTGTACCTTACAATAGAATATATACATAACATCGTTCATAAACTTTACATCTTTTTATGTCGAGGTATATTGTTTTACACTTATTTTATCACCCTTTAATTATTTTAATACTAAATTTAAAAGAATTATCAATACCGTTGAATAAATTAAATATAACATGTGTACCTAATTTTTGTATATACAAATGGAAAGTAAATTTTTATGAAAAAAAATTATATTTTGTTGTATTTAATTGTAGGAAACTTTTTTTCATCCATCCATATTTATTTAGCTGGAAGAAAAAAAAAAAATATATATATATATATATATTTTTTTTTGTTTGATTTGATGAAAAAAGTAAATAAAAAAAATTTATGCAGCTTGAATTTTTATTTTTCACCGAAAAACAGCAAAAAGTAAAAACTTTATTTTTTAAAAAATTTGTAAAAGTATTTTTATAAAAAATATATTTTTACGTCGAACCAAACAAGTAAAAAAAATATTTTTTATATCAAAAATAAGTTTTTGTTTCATTGTACGTGGAACCAAATGCCTCCTTAGTCTCTCTCTCTCTCTCTCTCTCTCTCTCTCTCTCTCTCCCTCCCTCCGTGTATTTCCATTGAAAAAAGATACTTACCAGTACAATTAAAAAGTCATTGGCAACAAAATCATTTTACTGTATTCTAACTCCATAGGCCCCGTTTGGTTCGGGGGTTAAGGCGGGGATAACGAAGTTATCCCCGCTATTCCACCAAACGAAACGAAGTTTGACCGGGATAAAAATATCCCGGTCAAACTTCGTTATTCTCGGTTATTCCGGAATAGCTGGGATAAACTATTCCATCGTTTTGACGGAATAGCACTATTCCAAACTTAATTCTAAATTTAATTAAGATTATAAATTTATTTAAACATAAATTATATAAACATAATATATTTAATTAATAATAAAAGAATAAAATATCCAAGCTAGATTTATAATAAATATTATTTAATTAATAATTTATATATTAATTTATTTACTAATTAACTAGATAATTAATTAACTATTTAATTTATTACTTTAATAAATATTTAATTAATTTTTTGAGTAATTAATTCATTATTTTAATTAATTTACTAATTAAATTATTAATTATATTGTTTAATTAATTAATATTTTGAGTAATTTAATTATTTTCTTAATTAATCATCTGACTATTATTAACTAATTTATTTATTAATTTATTATTTTATTAAATTATTTGTAATTAATTAAATTATTAATTACCAATTAATTTATTTATTAATATTAAGGGTTTTTAGCAATATTCATAATTATTTAGTAGATTAAATAAGTTAAATTATTACTTAATTAATATTTCGTCTTAATTAATTAGATAAAATATTATTGTTTAAAATTATAATTATTCTTATCCTCGCAATTCCAATCAAACCATCCAAACACTATTTTCCTTATTCCCGAGAAAAATTTACTTTTCATCCAAACGCAAAATTGATTTAATCCCCGCTTATACCTCAATTTATACCTATTCCTGGAATAGTCACTTTTTGCTTATCCTCGAACCAAACGATACCATAAGGTTTATTTGGGCGTACTCTACTGTCCTATTTGGGGTGGAGCTCATTAGAAGGCACATGGAGCTTGCTCTAATTATGGACCATTTGATTTTACTATGTAAATTTTTTTAATTTAAATTTTATTTATTAACTATTTAATTTATTTAATTTGAATCAATTAGCAACACTTTGATTTGAAAATTTAAATATATATATATATCTTTGCAAGTTTAGTTGATGTATTTCACGCCAATTTCATACATATAAGTTTATTAAATTAAATAATTAGCTTAAGTTTTGTGGTCAAAGTTTCGTTGATTGATTCAAATCAAACAAACTAAAAAATTAGAGGATAAAATTAAACTTTTGAAAGGTTGAGTAGTCAAATCCAAATAGTTTGTAATTTGGGTATTTATTTTATATTTTTACTGTACTAAAAATGTTATTAGCTACGCATGCTGTATATATTCCATAAATAAGACATTTATACTCCATTGTTGACAATTCAAAAATTAAAATTTAATTTTATTCAATATTATTGTATAATATTTAGAATATTCATATATTAAAAAATATATAATTTTAAATGTCGTTTTTCTTAATTAATCCGTTTAATCTTTAGGCAACGGGTTTTTAAAATTATGATGCTTCGTACAGATGTTACAAATATGCCAATAACTCATAATATCCAATTTTAACTTTGAAATATCATGTCATCATATGTATTATTTAATTATTTAATATTAAATATAGTGCATCAGGAAGTAGGGATACACGTGAAGCTAGGATTGTCAACAAGCCGAACACGAGCTGACTCGTTAAAGTATCGAGTCGAAAAATTCGGTTCGTGTTCGACTCGTTTATTAACGAGCCGAACATTCGACTCGTTTATTAACGAGCCGAACACGAGCTGTCTCATAAATAAAAATTTAAAAAAATTTAAAAATATATATATAAAAACTATATTTATAATATCTTATCTATTACACTTTGATTTAATGGTTAAAATTTTATATATAAATGAACCATTTTATAATTGAGTTGGACTTTATATTTAGATTCGACTAAAAATCAAATAATAAAATTTTATACTATGTAATATATAATTATTTATTTATATATATATTCGAGCGGTTATCGAGTCGAACACGAGTGAGCTGACCTCATATCGTGTTCGGCTCGTCTATTAAACGAACTGAAAATTTTAATTCGTGCTTTGACTCGTTTACTAAATGAGTGATTCAATCTCGAGCTGAGCGGAACAAAAGTTGGCTCGCGAACATTGAGCTGTATCGCCACCCCTACCTGGAGAAGGTAATAGTTTCTCCGTATAGCGAAGCGTGATTATTATAAGTAGCAGAGTGGGAGAGTCGAAGCACAGTGACGAGCACCAAGCACTTCCTTGCCAATCGGGTATGGCGCAGCCCCTCCCGTCCGAGAAACCCTCTGATCTCCCCGGTAAATTCCCCTCTCTCTCTTTCTCCGCAAGCTATCGCCTTGGAGATTAGGGTTTTAGGGCGTTCGATGTGTCTCGTAATCGTTCTCGATTCGATGAACATATCATATTTTCCTCTGATCCTTTGTTTTTTATTTGGCGAATGATCTTAAATCTCGATCTCTCTTGCATCTGCCATTGTAGTAGCTTTTGCCTTGTTAGAAGATCTAATAACTGTAATTGCATTGATGCTTTCTCTAAAGCAGAATTTGATGTCGATTATTATTGGAATTTAAATGCGTAGTGCTGCTACACCTTTATAGGACTTTATATTTTGCTTGGGGAATGAAGGGAATTGATGAGTTGATCTCATGATGTTCTCATAAATAAGTTAAATGAGTGTTTTCTCTGGATAGACTATGAAAACAATTCGGTGTGAAAACAATAAGTTAAATGAAGGGAATTTTATTAAATTTTGTGTTTACTTGTGCCTCCTTGCTTGCTTCTTGTGGATTTTGTGTGTCAAGTAGGAGATTTAAGATTGGGAAAGGGGAAAGAGGAGCCGCTATGCCCCAACCTCTGAACTTATGGTTTTAATCATATTGTTGTGGCCCACTGATGAACTGTTTTATCTCAGAATGTGTAATAGAGTTTTAGTGTGAGACTAACTTTGTGAAGAGATAGTATCTTACAGATCAGAAAACCTCGCATCTACCAAACATAAGGGCTTAATGATTAGTCTTGATGGGATAGGTACTTGAGCCTACAAATTGCTGCTTTCTAGTTGGAATACAGAAAAATTAGATAAAGTTTAATTTCGACAATGGGAGCAGGTGCGAACTTGTTATCTTTTACGCATAACATGCTAGATGCTTAATGTCTAATGATCCTTGCTCTGTTGTTGGTTATGGTATTTTATTATGTCTTAACTCGACTGAATGTTCGACGGATATATGAATTCGTGATACTTCATGTGCACTTATTGAAATGCTTTCTATGCCAAACTCTATAGTTTCAATGTCTTCTTTACATGTGAGCACCTTAAATCTTAAAATGTTTACTTCTAAATAACGTGGTGAATATGTATCGTACAGTTATTTCAGAACAAAGAATTTTAATACCAAACAAGCATGGAGAAAAGCTTGCTGGAGTGTTGCATCAAACTGGTTCCAAGAAGCTTGTGATCTTGTGCCATGGATTCCGTGCTTCAAAGGTCCTTTTCTTTATTATCTCCATACGAGATCTTCTGCAAGGCTTAACATGTATGTTATAACCTCCCCTACAACTTAGTGCAAGCTATTTCTCTCCATGAATAAGTGGCCAATTTCATTTCCATGTATTTCCCGAATTAGCTGGTATTTAGTTACCAAAAGTGTTTAATGTTGCAATGATAAAGTTGCACAAATACCGATTTCGATCTTGCATCTGAAAATACTACTACTTCCAGGAAGATAACATTATAGTTAACCTCACTGCCGCATTGAACAAGGAATCAGCACCTTCAGCTTTGATTTTGCTGGAAATGGGTAAGCTTTGTATAGCCGGAATCCGTGGTTCATTTAGGTTCACTACTAATATATTTCAGTATATTCTGCTTTATATGGAAGGCCGTCACTAGACATTTCTTGCCTTTTCTTTCAGCCTCTCTAAGGTCTCTTTGAATGTAGTCTTCAAGTAGAAAGGTCTAAGATTGCCAAAAGATGCACATGAATATATTCCATGTCACTTGCATAGTATAGAAGAATAGTAGCCCTAATTTTATAAACATTACTACGCTATCATTTTCTTTTACCACTTGATTATATTTTTTCGAAGTAAGATGTATTTTAATGCCATCTTTTGGTGCTTGTCATCAGTACTGGTTATGTATGGAACTCTCATAGCATGCTAACTATGATCTTTAGGGAAAGTGAGGGCGAATTCCAGTATGGCAACTATCGCAGAGAGGCTGATGACTTGCGTGCTGTAATTTCATATCTTTCTGAGCAGAAGTATGATATTGCTGCCATTATTGGACACAGAAAGGGTAGAAGGTTTTTCTCCTTTGTTGCATTGGTCATATTTGTCTTCAAAGTTTCGGGGACCGCACACAAATGCTCTATCAGACACATTAATAGCTCCCTCTTATATGTTGTTTGAGCCATCACACTGACAAAATGTTTTTTTAGGAGGAAATGTGGTGCTACTATATGCTTCGATGTACCGTGATGTGCCTATTGTCATCAATTGTTCTGGACGCTTTGCCTTAGATAGAGATATAGAAGGTCGCTTAGGGAAAGTTATGGAGAGAATAAAGAGAGATGGTTTTATTGATGTGAAGGGCAGGACAGGTAGACCTTCAACTGCCATATAAAACTACTAGTTAGTTTTCAATTTCATCTGCAATTTTTTTTGGAAAGCATTGCAATATCCTTTTCAAAATAAATTGATCGTATTTTTGTTTATTTATTCGAGCTTGTTGCAAATGTTTTACATGGTATTGGTAACATATTTAGCTCCATGTCAGATGTGTGCTTATCCAATTGCTGGTTGTTGATACTTGTAATCTTCTTGTCTAGCTCTGCATATGTAACTCCACTCCCTCCTCTCTAGTTTCTTTCTTCTTACATCCTTCTTTGCTGCACCTCGCAGTTCCTATGACATATTTAAATGGACAATTTCAACTAAAATCTTGTTCACTAGGCATGCCTGATATAGATGTACACTTAAGACAGTAGTTATGGTGCTAACTGTTTGATTTTCATTTGTTATATCCCAGGAAAATTTAAATACCGAGTGACGGAAGATAGTTTAATGGACCGATTAAGCACAGATATGCGTGCAGCAAGTCTTTCCATTGACAAGGAATGCAGGTTAAGCACCTTTTACTGCTATGTACCAAGTTTTTATCTTTGTCTTTTCATGCTAAGGTAGTAGTTGTTTGTTTGATAAGATTATGGTTAGACCTATTACCCCAGCAATCTCCTCAAAGTGTTATAATTGGATCAAATAACCAAGTTTACCACGATATACTTGCATGTGTATGTCTAATGAAACGAGGTTTACTACTGCATCCTTCATGTAACGTTTGGAGAAATTTGGTGTATTTTGATTCTTTGAGTCCAAAGTCGTATCAAACATTTGTCTTTGCAGTTTACTTGAGGGTCCGTCACTGCATCAGTTGTCTAAGTTTTGAGGTCTGTACTTATTACCTTTTGAACTATTGCTCAAATTGTTGCCCTCTTGTATATATTTTATGAACTTAAAAGCTAGTTGATTTTTTTGAGCAATCATAGTTGTTCTCATGTTTCTACAACACTGTTGGATATGACTCGAAATTGATAATCAAATTCAATTTTGGACTTCGACTCGCCGACGGCTTCGCGGTGCGACCAAATTGAAAATTAAATTGTGGAGGAAAATGAATGTCTGTGGTGGGTATCCGAAACCCGTTAAGAAGTTTCTCTTTTTCGTTTTGCCCTAGAGGCGACAGATGGTTGTACGAACATTGTATTCCCTTTTCTCGATAGTGAAGCTCTCTCCTCCCTCGCCCGTGGTTTTTCCCTGCAAAGAGTTTTCCACGTAAATCTGTGTGTTATTTATTTTTCTGCTTGTGGTTTGTGTATTTCGTGTTCGCCGTTTTCGTTTCTGTTTGTGCGCTCGTCGTAACAAACACTAAAGTAAACCTCGGTTGTTTATTGGTTTAGGCATCACCAAATAGATAGCTATAAACTCTATGCTTGTCATGTAAGCTTTTGTCAATTTGTTAGGTAATTTCTTGATTCATTAGGCCTTGTCATTGCAGAAGTTTCTCAGTGCAACTTTAGGCCTTGTTTGGTATCGATACTTTTTTTAAAATATTTTTCTTAAATGCTAACATACCAGCCGAAAGGCTTTCTTTTTGTTGCTTCCAAATTTTTTGTTTTGTTTTTTTTGGCCAAACAAACACTTGGATCTAAGAATTACAAATAATCCACCATTCCTTTCTGCACTACATCATGTAGAAATTTTATTAAAAAAACAAAAAAAGGGGCAGCGATACCAAAGTAGGCCTTAGGTTTCTACTAATTTATAATTGTGCCGTCTTTATCTGCAGGGTCTTCACCATTCATGGCTCAGAAGATGAAATCGTACCAGTTGAAGACGCCTTAGAATTTGCGAAGCTCATACCAAACCACAAGTTGCATATTGTTGATGGCGCCAACCATTGCTATTCTGCACATCAGCAAGAGTTGGCTTCACTTGTAGTGGACTTCCTAAAATCTAATCAGGTAATACCTACAGGAAAAGAAAATCAAAAGTTGCCTTCAAGATTATGAATCACATTCAATGAACTATTTAGATCCATGTTTCTTTGCTATCTAAGAGCTCTCAAAACTTTTTAAGTTGTTGGCTTGTTAATATTTTTATTAATTTGTTACCAGCATTAGTTTAATAAATCTAACATATTGTTGGTTTTGTTTTATTTTAATACAAAAAATCTAGTAGAAAAAAGATGTAAGATTTTTCCATCTTGTTCTACAGCTGATGAGATGTATATGAAGCAATCTATTAGTGCTTCCGACCATGCATTGTGATGACAAATCAGTTTAATTACCACAGGTGGGGGATGCCTCTCGAAGATGAGAAGAATAAATTGCGAGCCTAAAAACTACTACACGGGGTCAGGAAGAATCACTGCAGGATATGGTTCCAAAATTTCTCATGTAGTAGTAGATGCTTGGTGAGGTTTATTCTGATTCGATGGTTCTGATAAGTGGCGTTGTCACAAACTTGTTCCCTTAAAATAAAAGCACCATTCGAACTTATTGAAGTACAAGATTAAGAGGATAATTTTTTTCATGTGAATAATATTTTTTTTTTTAGAAAAAAATAACGTGCTATCTGTTTCATTCATTAAGTGACATTGTTTCATTCATTAAGCGACATGTGAATAATGTTAGAACAGTTTAATATACAAACGATTTGATTGATTGCTAAGGATTGACCGGCCATGGCTAAGGACTGCTAAGAATCATATCACATGCACGAGAGTACTACCACCTGGGTATGATGAGTCACCTCAGAAGAGTAGAAAGCATGCGAACTGTACTTCAAATATATTAACAAAACGATGCATCAACTGACCATTTACCCCTGCACCCTGCGCATGCGCACGTACCAACACACCTGCTACTTCACCACGCGCAAACGTGCACACAACCATTTGTTGCTAGTCAACCACGTGCACAAGAGCACAAAAACAGGCCCTCCAGCAAGCCGCTGTTAACGAAAAATAAGTCAATCATATTTCTTCTTTTCAATAAAAAATATAATAAAAATATTTTTATATAATTACGATGGAACATATATATTCATAAGAAAATATTTAATTAATTTGAAACGTCACGTCATCAATACATCCGTTATATTTTAAAATTTTTCGTTGTTAACGAGGACTCCGACAAACATTATGTAGTGTTACATTACACCATAAAATTTGAACAAGGGCATAAAAATAAAAAGATGCTGATAGAGAGCCGTAGAAGATTGAAAGAAATCGAACAAATTTGCTCGTCACAAGGAGAAGGTACAACGACCGAGAACTTCCACCACTGCAAGCACAAATACGTAGTTTGGGGGGCAAAAAAAATCTTCAAAGCCACTCATGAGGGGGTAAAAAAATCTTCACAGCCACTTGTGATTGTAAGTGAGCGCAACAAACGAACCACCGACACACAAGATTAAAAGAACAGCAGAGACCCCTATTGTTCCTAAATCCGCTTACTGAGGTAACAGGAGGAAGGGAACAGAACAAAACTACTATCTACATAATACCTCCTAACAGCAATAGAGATAGAGCTGCGGCAACTCATCATCTTTGAAATAGATAGCTTGTTGTTGCTAGCATCCGAGTAGCCGTTCCACCTGCTGCCCTTCCTCTGCTCACACTCCCCTGCTGTTCTGTTATTCCACCGAAAACAGAAGCAAATATGACAAGATATGGCAAAGCTAAAGAAATACAGCTGAATAGCACATCTATTTCTCCGCAGAGATATTGAAAAGAATTAAAATCCTTTGAAATACCTTACTGTTTCTCAGACCATTTTCCTGATTTTGGCCTTCTCCACTTCGTCGTCATCCTCATCTTCATCCTCATCTTCATCATCATCTTCTTCGTCTTCATCTTCGTCATCCTCCCCGTCTTCATCATCCTCATCATCTTCAAACTCTTCTTGGACAGCCTCCCCAGTAAACCACGAAACAGCATGTGGGATTATCTTTTCTCCTATGGTGGATCTGGGGATTGGAGCGACTCATTCAGTATGACATCTAAGTGTCAGTAACAGGACTTGAAAAAAATCAATTTCAAACTTATAATATCAAGGAAATAGCTATGACATATTGAAGTAAAAGTTTCAGGAAAAGGAGCCACAATACTAATCCGGGCCATGCGTCTAAGGTATATTTAGTAATGGAAACATGATAATGTTATCTTGCTTCGCAAGAAGATGTATCGTAACCAATTTCGTAATCTTGCTCCATCTGATTCTGCAACTGGTCAGCCTGTCCACAGGTCAAAACAGAAGAAGGAAGATAACAATCATTCTAGAATTTTTCCTTCCTTATTTATAGGGTCATAGGCTTCGACTTGCGCAACGAACTGTTGAACAATCATAAAGTTGTAGTCCATGAAACTCATTCGGCCCAGAAGGGTAAAAATAGAGAGAATAAAGAGGGCCCATAGCACAGTCTAAAAGGCCATATCTTTGTTCCAAGCCCATGCATATGCTAAAACAAACAAAGTACAATTGTACAAACCTAAACTAAACTGGGCCTAAGGCCCAGAGATGAACCAGAGCATGAACATTGCATGGGCATGTATGTATTTCTTTCTAATGGCATTGGTTGGTCATTGACCTCCTCTAGCATTGGTGACAAAAGGTTTTCAAAATTTCAAGTTCCATGTCTAGCTGTTTGATTGTTTTAAGGCCAATCCAAACTACCACCAAAAAAGCCAAATACTTTGTTCAAAGTTCTTAAGTTTTATTTGGAAAATAATAGTAGGCAATGTTTGAATTAGTTTCATATGATTTGAAATAATTTCTCAACAAGTATAAGCAAATCCGAGGATTTAAAATTAAATTTTCTATATATAACAAAAACGTTACTTTCTAAAATATCCTTTATGCTTCTTTATGAGTCATTATGAAAGACTAACAATAAAATTCAATTCTATCTCATTAATTCCACAGAAAAAATTCAAGTTTACCATCAACTCCTTGAAATTTATATTTTATCTCTATTGTAGGCGACCAAGAGCTTGAGGGTAAGTACATGAAGTCTTTAAGTTCGAAATCAAATTATTTCATATTTTTAGTTAAGTTTAAGTATATTAAAAATAAATAAACTAAAGGGATAACAAGGTACTTTTCTCTCCTTTTTTTTAAAAAAAAGAAACTCTTTAATATTTACATAATTACGAATTAATTTAATTTATTTTAATTCGGTATAAGGTGGAAGTGTAGATCTCATCTTTGAAATTTTGCTCGTCTGATCAAGTTTGAATTTTTGTTGCGAGTCCAATCTCTTTCAGTTGAACCAATGAGAGAGACATAGCGGGTGAGGGAGAGAGGGATAATCTCTCTTGCAGCCTGCAGCCAAAGTGGAAGAAACGGGAAAGAAAGGGGCCGCCGCACAGCGCTCACTCTTTCCCTCCGTCCCCAACGCCCCACTCACCGTCTCCCTACGTCTAAATCCTTGTATATCTCCTGTAACATAGAAATAAATAAGAATTAGCATATAAGCATTACACTTACAAATTATATTAGCATATAAGCATTACACTTACAAATTATCATCATCAGCAACAGCAAAACTCCATTAAATTATTCCCACTACCCCAACCAGACGAACGCATCCAGGGAAGGGCTCTTCCTCGCCCTCTCCGTCACCGCACCTCCCCCCTCCTTCCTCTTGTCCCTCTAGTATTATTATATATCCGAGGAGGCGGAGCTCAACACCTCTCCGTCTCTCTCTCTCTCTCTCTCTCTCCCCTCTTTTGACTCCTTTGGGCGATGAGGGGGGCGCCCCGGAGCGATGGGGGAGAAGGGGTCGGCGAAGCCCTCGTCCTCCTCCTTCGGATTTAGGGCTTTGGGATGCGGCATCGCCATGGCCCAGTGGATCCGGCCCCGGTGGAGGTGGGGGCCTGTAAGGCTCCTCGCAAGATCCCCCTCCTCCGTCTCCTTCCTCCTCGGATCCCTCCTCGCCTCGGGCCTCGTCGGGCTCGCCTTCTTCTGGCTCGTCGTCTCCTCCTTCCTTCACCACGAACCGCCTCTCGTCGGTTGCCGCCCCGATAGCGAGGGGTCTTGGTCGATCGGGATCTACTACGGGAAGAGCCCGTTGGAGCTCTCCCCCATCGAATTGGTAGGGTTTCGGCGCAGGAAAAAGGAATTCCAATTTTGATGTTAATTTTTGTTGCTTTGTGCGGTATCTGAACTGAACTGGGTTTAAATGGGTGTTATCTGCGTGTTCTATTGAGGTAGCAGGAGAATCGGAGCAATGGCAACAGTTCGGCATGGCCAGTGGCCAATCCTGTGCTCACATGTGCTGCAGCATCGATGGCGGGTTACCCGAGCAATTTCGTGGCAGACCCATTCCTTTATATTCAGGTTGGAATTGTTCTCATCCTCTCTGTATCTGCGAGTAGTTACGGAAAGTGATGATTTTTGTTCTTTTGGTAATTTAAGCTGCAAGTTTTATGTGTAAAATATCTTCTTCTTTTTTCTTTCTTCTTCTTCTTTTTTTTTTTCTTTTTTTTTTTTCCGTTTTATTGTTCTGCTTCGAATTGTATGCCAGGTTCAACATCCTAGTTATCGCAGAGTCACTGAGTTGCTAACTTGTGCATGGAGCATTTGCTTGTAGTAGTTTCACCTGCTGGTTTCGGTCCCAGAGATCTTGCAAGGGCTGCGAATTATATGGAGTGAATAATAGTGAACATATTGGTAAATTTACTGGGCCAAACTACATTTGAATAAAATTGAGTATAGAAACAGCACACTAAGGGCATGTTTGGTTCATGATTGGAATATGAATGGGAAATGAAATTGGATTGCTTGGGAATGGGAAACGGAATGATGAATCATCCAAAAATATTTGGTTCATTATTGGAATGGATATCGGAATGGAAATCTAGAATTTTTAAGATAGCTTTTTAATTAAGAAAGAGAAAGGTGATGAAGGGAGAGGAGGGGAGGTGTTGGTGAAAGAGGATTTTGAGTAGTTTACTTTGGAATGGGCCAATCCGGTATTCAAAGCCGGATTGGGCCATAAATGGATTTGGTCATTCCCATTCCAGAGTGGAATGGGAGTCGGAATCCGATTCCTTTAAAACAAACAACAACTATTGGAATAAATGAATCCCATTCCGATTCCGTAGTCTAAAATAGGTGAACTAAACATGCCCTAAGTGTCTAAGAGTATAGGTAATTCACTGTTAGCCGGCGTAGCATAGGCTTTTAATTCTTGTAAGGTTTTGGGTTGGTAGTTTTGCACATGAACACAATGATGCATGACAATAATCTTGATAGTAATCGTCGAAGCAGAGCATTTTTACCTTGGCACCTGTATCTTTCCAGTGGTGACACAACTTAGATACGGTAAGTTCGTACTAGATTTTCTTATCTATAATTTGAGCACTGCGACGAATCTATGTGATAATGGATCACTATAGCATCAAGCCGTGAGTTCATATCATAGAACAGTTTGAGATTGCAAATAACAAGGTGTCACTGATAGCATTAATAGACGGTAGCTCCACTAGAAAACTCTATTTTAGTTTTCCCGCGAGCTTGCCATATTTGTTGCTGAATGAATAAGTTGCAAATTACCTTTCATAACCATTTCCATGATATGGGTTAGGTCAGTAAGGGAAATTATATTCTTCATGTGATGAGGCCTAGTTTCTATCCAACAAAGTTCTCCTTTCCCTTTTGTTTGTAGAAGCGTACTTTGGCTACTTTGTGTTTTAATCTTAAATCTAGCAACCATCATATTTGGAAATGAAAAGCCTAGTGATACGAAAGTACAGGTTTTGCAAGGTTGAAAAACATCCTAACGATATGTTGCATTTTTACCCATTCAGGATACTGATGTTCTTTTGATCTTTCCTAGACAGTGCTTGTGTGGCTTTAATATTTGGCAATGCCTTAGGACTATGAACTAATTTTGATACTCTGAATTATATTCAGGACTACACTCTCTACATGTTCTTTGAGACGAAAAGTACTACTTCCAGGCAAGGCGATATCGGTGTTGCAAGAAGTGTTGATCAGGGTGCCACATGGGAATTTCTTGGTATTGCTTTAGACGAACAATGGCATTTGTCGTATCCCTTTGTTTTAAATTACAAAAACCAGGTAATTAAAATAAAAGCCAATCAACTTACTATCGACAACACAATAAAAGTAGCCATCATTTTCTCAGTTTTTTTTTTTTTTGAATTTTAGATATATATGATGCCTGAAGGGAGCAAAAAGGGAGACCTTAGGCTTTATCGAGCAACAAAATTTCCGCTCGAGTGGACGTTGGAGAAGGTGCTCATAAAGAAGCCACTTATTGATGCATCGCTGGTTCAGTATGAGGGGTACTACTGGCTATTTGCATCGGACTTCACTCGGTTTGGTACTGAAAAGAATGCAGAGCTCGAAATATGGTACAGCCGTTCGCCACTTGGCCCCTGGATTCAGCATAAGAGAAACCCTATTTATAAATCTGATAAAAGCTTAGGAGCTCGAAATGGTGGAAGGCTTTTTATATACGAGGGCTCTCTTTATCGTCCAGGCCAGGATTGTAGTGGAACCTATGGTCGAAAGGTGAGAATGTACAAAGTTGAAAAACTGAGTAAAGAAGAATATAGAGAGGTTCCAGTAGACCTTGGAATTAAGGAGCCAAAGAAAGGTCGAAATGCTTGGAATGGGATTAGATACCATCACTTAGATACACAACAGCTCTCTTCCGGTGATTGGATTGCAGTGATGGATGGAGATCGTGTACCTTCTGGTGACTCGACGTGGCGGTTTTTCATTGGTTGCATGTACTTCCTGCTAGCCCTTTTGCTGATTATTTTCTTGGGGTTCCTGTTTGGTGCAGTGAATTGCATTGTTCCTACAAGCTGCTGCACGACTCTTACTAGGAGGAATGAGCCCTCATGGTTTCGGTCTCGCCCGCACTTCAACATGAAAGTACGAAGATATCTTGCCGGCATAAATAGATATATTTCAGCAATTAGATCCAGGATAAACCCTAAAACATGCTCTGGCATGCTGATTTTATCTCTTCTCGCATTTATTACCTTCGTTATTGTCTGCACTGCCGTAAATTTCCTATTTGGAGGGAATGGTGCTGAAGAGGCATATATGTATAAGGGGCAATATTCTCAATTCACGATGATTACGATGACATATGAAGCCCGAATTTGGAATTTGAAGCTCTATGTTAAACATTATTCTCGTTGTGAATCTGTTAAAGAAATTGTTGTTGTCTGGAACAAGGGGAACCCTCCGAACATTGATGAGTTCGATTCTGTTGTGCCAGTGAGGATACGTGTGGAGGAGCTGAACTCCCTAAACAATCGCTTTAAGGTCGACCCTTTAATTAAGACCAGAGCTGTTCTTGAACTAGATGACGATATAATGATGACATGTAATGATGTTGAGAAAGGGTTTAGGGTTTGGAGAGAGCATCCAGACCAGATTGTGGGTTTCTATCCGAGATTAATCGATGGTAGTCCTTTGAAGTACCGGAATGAGAAATATGCAAGGGGGAAGAATGGGTATAACGCTATACTTACTGGTGCTGCTTTCATGGATAGTGAATTTGCTTTTGAGAAATACTGGAGCGAAGATGGGAGGGAAGGCAGGGCTTTCGTTGACCAGTCGTTCAATTGTGAGGATTTGCTGATGAACTTTCTATACGCGAATTCAAGTTCAGAGAGGACAGTGGAGTATGTTCATCCCGCCTGGGCTATCGATACATCTAAACTGTCGGCTTCTGCAATTAGTAGAAATACCCAAGTGCACTATGATATCAGGACGAAGTGTTTGTCGAAGTTTGCTGCTTTATATGGTCCTCTCCCTCATCTGTGGGAGTTCGGCAGTCGACAAGATGGCTGGGATAAATAGGACTACCAATTTCTGATCGTGGGAGAAAATGGAAGGATGGAAAATGCTGGGGAGTTTTTATGCAAGATTTTGAATTTTCTAATTATCCTTTTCCGAGGCGGTGTTTGACTGCCTAATCTGTAACATTATTATTTGAGCTCTGTCTGCTGATAGCTAACCGAGATGTGCGCTAGATAGTTTTGAGAACCTCTAGATAACTCTGGAGGGAATACACAAAGGCGGCAAATCACTCTGAAGAGCCATGAGGTCTTATGGAGAGCCATGAGGTCTTACCCAAGTCGGCTGGAGCTGTTTGTGTTGTTGAGTGATTGTAAAATTTGCATCAAGTTAAATCAATTTTTTTAATTTTATCACTATCTCCTTTTCTGATCATTAGTTGCGATTTATAGCTTTGCTAAATGTTTTAATTTTGTTTTTATGGAGTTTGGTGTGTGTATATCCTCATGGTCGTTCCTGCACCTTGTTATAGTGATGCAGATGATTAATGATTATGATGGCGAACCGGCTATCTACTAAGAAGGGGTTATTGAACCTCTCTGTTAATTAAGATAATAATGATTTGTGAGGAGAATCGAGTCCGGATACCATATGACCTTTACATTGTAGTTGGTGTTCAGATTAAACAACCACAATTTCTGCTATTTCTCATCTTTTGGCAGCACATATGTATATATACTTTCTCGCCCAATTTTGCTTATTTGTTTTCCTACATTTATTGAGAGAGACTGCTCTGGAAGTTTTTATAACGTCTTTACTTTAAGCAGATAGGTAACGTAAAATAGCTTCTAAACTTCAAATATATTTTTACACTATGCAAAAAAGCCTTCTCATAACTTACTCAGCAGAACAGAGGAAAAGAAGAAAAAGGGAAGAAAATTAAGCGGGGCTGAAGAGATCCTGATTACCAAGTGCGCTCTATCCATGAAAAATGGTAAATTATACACGGATGGTGCTCATGTTCGCTGCAGGCGAGAAAGATCACAAGACAACTGCATTAACAGCTATTGAAACAGAGCCGGAGTATCTTCAGAAACACACGGCGAGGACTCGAAGGACTGACCATTAGGAGACGGCGATAGCGACCTTCGACTTCTCCGACTCCCTCTATCCCTGATATCCTCAATCATCTTATACACCACCCCCATCCTCGGCCGATGCTCGGGTTCCCGCGCGACGCAAAGCAACGCCACCTGCAACAAACCCACCATCTCGTCCTCCGCCTCTTTACTACTGCAACTCAAAATCTCCACGTCGAACACCTCGTGCGTCCACTCCTCCCTCACCACCCTCCCCACCCAGGTGGGCAAATCCTCAACCCCTCCTCCGCACTCCTTCGATCTCCCCGTGAGGATCTCGAGGAGGATGGCTCCGAAATCGTAGACGTCGTTCTTTTGCGAAGCTTCGGCTGTGGAAGGTGGCGGCGGTGGGGAGAGGAGGCGGAGGAGGGAGAAGTCGGAGACGAGAGCGGAGGAGCCGCCGTTGTCGACGAGAATGTTGGAGGAGGTGAGGTGGAGGTGGGAGAGCTTGGAGTGGGACGCGCCGTGGAGGTAGGCGAGCCCCTTCGCGGCGTCCTCGGCGAGCTTTAGCCTCGTAGGCCAGTCCACTGGGATCCTTCCCGGCCCACGGCCCCCTGTTTTAAGGATTAAAACAAAGTAGGACTTAGGAGTGGCGATAATCGGTCATTGCTCTAATTTAAATGGGTGTTTGGCGGGAACCAACCGTGCAAGAGGTTGTGGAGGCTCCCGTTGGTAACGTAGTGGAACACCAGCAGCAGCTCGTGCTCGGAGGAGTAATACGCCCTGAGACTCACCACGTTGGGGTGCCTCCACCCTCCCATCTCTCTCAACAACCCCTCCTCCTCCTCCTCCTCTTCTTCCTTTCTCCCTCCGCCGACGCACTCTCTCGTCTCCCTTCTCCTACTCCTCTCTCTTCTTACCCTCTTCACCACCACCCCCTCCTCCTCCTTACCGTTTTCCATCACCACCCGATACGTCGACCCCACCGCCCCTCTCCCCAGCATCTCCGCCGACCCCCTCATTAACTCCTCCGCCCCGAACTCCTCGCACCCTTCGAAGAACACCATCTCCTCCTCCTCCTCCTCCTCCGTTCGCCTCTCTCTCATTGCCCTCGGCTTATCGGCCGCCGTGCTCACTCGTTTCTTTCCTCTATCGGCGCGCCTCTTGAAGCAGAGGAGGACCGCCGCCGCCGCCGCTGCCGCTGAGATCGCGGCGGCCGCAATCCCCGCCGCGAGCACCAATCTACTCTTCCCGCGCTTTGGGATTCGCGCCGGATCGGCCTCGGCCGTCCGGCTCGGGCAGCGCCGGGGCAGGGGGTCGCCGCAGAGATCGGGATTCGCGGCGAAGGACGACGGAGGGAAGGAGGAGGCGAGGCGGCGCGGGATCTCCCCCTCCAGGCGATTGGAGGAGACGTTGAGATCAGCGAGGCCCGCGACCTCCGCAATTGAGACCGGGATCGCGCCGGCGAGGAGGTTGTCCTCGAGGCGCAGGGTGAAGAGGCCGGCGAGGCGGTGCCCGATTTCAGGGGGAACGGCGCCGGAGAGTAGGTTCCCGGCGAGGTCGAGGCGGCGGAGGTGGCGTAGCCCGAGGAGGGCGACGGGAAAGGTGCCGGAGAAGCGGTTGTGGGAGAGGAAGAGGAGCTTCATGTGCTGGCGCCAGGGGGAGAGGTCGAGGCGGCGGAGCGGGGCGGCGAAGGAGTTGTTCTTGAGGCTGAGGAGGGAGAGGCGGGGGAGTCGGGCGAGGGCGTCGACGGGTCCGCCGAGGCGGAGGCCCTCGAGGACGACGCCTGAGACGCGGCCGCCGCGGCACGAGACCCCGCGCCACGATCCGGAGCAGGGGTCGCCGGAGGGGTCCCACGATGAAAGGGCTCCGTCGGGGTGGGAGGCAGAGAATTTGAAGGCCATAAGGATGGGGAGATCGGGGTTAGGATGAGGGGAGGAGAGGGAGCAGGAACGTAACAAGAAGAAGACGAAGGCGATGAGAATAGAGAAGGGAGAAGAAGAAGAAGAAGAAAAAGGGGCAGCAGTAGAGAGTGCCATTTTTGACGGGTTTTTGGAGGATGTGCATGGGTGAATAAATAAATAAGGTAAAAATGGAAAGAGCAGGGGGAAATAGGAAGGTGGTGAAGAGAGTAACGGATGGGGAATGAATGTGGGAGGAGGCGGGACGACGACTTCATCGTGGGTGGAGGCGCCGAAGCGTGAGCGCGAATTAATGCACGCAGGAATTGAAGGGAGAAGAAGGCTAGTAGTGGAGCGGGGCGGGCGCGCGGGAATGGTGCGTTCACAAATATTCGGATGCATGCTCTTTTGGGCTGATGGGTATCTAGGCATGCAAACGGGCCAACCCGCGACCAATTATCGTTACACTGTTTGGGCTTCGAGCTACAGTTCGGCCCAATATAACTTTCTAATTACGTCTGGGCGCCTGGCTAATAAGGAGAGATTTTTCTATGTATCAGTCATACCACATTATTTATTAACAGTCAATCATATGTTACCTTTTGAGTAAAAAGTACAACAAAAATATTTCTAATAATCATAATAGAACGAGTGAACCTAAAGAAAATAATCTGATTAGTTAATGACGCAATATCAGTAATATAACTTATGCATTCTAAATTTTTTCGCTATAAAAGCACCGTCCTTGTATAGATCATAGACATCCAGTAGCGTAGCGAGATTTTGCCACATGAGATCGGACAGATGTTTAAAGAGCTTGTTTAGTGATTTGCAGTGTTTAGAAGAATCCATCAGACTAAATTTTATCCATACATAAAATCACTTGGAAAGAAACCGGAAAAGAATATATTATTAATACCTAGCTGAGTACAAGTCAGAGATTTCTCGTTAAAAAAAGTTGGGGTGGGGGGTTTTTGTGGGAATTCAGAGAAACCCCGTAAAAATATTATCATATCATAAAATGCATCATCCGAATGGGATTATGAATAGTTGCTCACCAAATAATGACAGAAACAACAAGTTACTGTTAGTTTACAACAGTTATGGATGATCAAATGATTCATGAACATATCGCACATTAGTTGAATTTAAAATATCAAAAATACACTACAAAAATTTCTAATGTTGATGGTTTTGAGAGATAACCTCCATTCGAGAACAGCCATGGTGCTATCAGCAGCTTTCACAGAAGAAATGCATCTGTACGTTATTTAGTATTCCTACTTTTGTTTCACGCAAATCATCCGTTTTATCAGTAGCCCGTATCATCAAACTGCGGCATGCGACTTGCTGGTGCATTCCGTTTTGATTCGGGGAGGTCTACAACTACTGCCTCGGTAGTTGTCAGTAGCAAAGAAACACTGCAAACACAAAAATATTAATCCACTAGATGCTAATGGGAAAATCATTGAGAATAAGCAAGTAGGATAGATCGCTTTACCTCGCAGCATCTACCAGAGCAGTTCTGATGACCTTTAGAGGATCGATAATTCCAGCTTTAACCATGTCAACATACTCACCTGTAACAACACACAAGGGATAAAACTCTTAGATAATATCCATCTTCGAAGAAATGTACTAGAAAGATCGAAAAATTGGTTAAACCAAAACATCAAACTTAAGTAGTAGACCTGATTAACATTTCTTTTGAAGAGCACAAACCAATTAAGTTACACCAATGTTCAAGTTGGACAACTAGGTTGTGTTTTATTTTCTATTTGTTATTAAGATATCCCCTTTATTCAGCCAAGCACTATGATATTGATAGGCAAAAAGCTGTTTTTTCAGTACAAGAAATTCTAAGATAACATGGAACTAACATCTCCCCCCAACCCACTGCAGGAATAATGTTACCCCTGATTTTATATCCTTTCGTCTTTGTGATATTTGAAGTTATCCCTCATCATTATATAGCTATTCCCAATTCTTACAGTAGTTTCAAGAACGTAAAACCAAATGCAGGATTGATTTCTCTCATAACAATATCATGAGTGAGGGAGGATCTATCTCATCCATTCCTAAGAAAACATTGATGAATATGCATAAAGTACCTTGTTCGCTATATAACTAACATCTCATGTCACAGCCTGCAAAGCAGGCTATAGAACAAAAAAGAACTCATGGAGAGAGTGATCATATTCATTTCAATATAAGTGATACAAAAAAAACTTGGCAGCCATAAGAAAAATCCACGCCCTTATCCAAACACACTTACCTCTAGCTGCATCATAACCCAAATTAAAATTCTCTTGTTCCAGTAGTTTGCCAACAATTACTGCACCATCAGCGCCAGCGTTTGCAGCAATAGTAAGCGCAGGTGCCTGCACGAAATCAACTACTTTTAGAAGAATAGATATTGGCTGTAGAAAGTGTCAAAACCATTACAAAGGCAGGACCTTTAGAGCATTTTTGATAATCTGAACGCCTATCTTCTCGTCATTATGGGATGTTTCAATTTTGTCCAACTCTTTAGTGGCGTATAATAGTGCAACTCCTCCACCTGCAAAAATAATGATGCAAATTACAAGATAGAATAATCTTAGATCAGAAAAAGAACATTGTATTGGAAGTAAGAGGAAAAGTTACAAAGCCCCTGCTAAGTCTGATTTTGAATATTATACCCCTCAAACTACAGTTCTTGCTCAAATGCCCTTAGCATAAATTGGGTAACATCCGGTTCACTGGTGACATGGGTTTTGTATTAAAAAAATGTTTCAAAAGATAGGCAAAATTTGTGTGCAACATTATGTATGTAAGAATCTTATTCTTTTTTAGTCCAAAAATTCAGGTTAGAAGCGAATATATTTACATAGATGACTTTGCAGGGATATATACATGAAAAACTTTCTTACCGGGTACAATACCCTCCTCTAAAGCTGCTCTAGCTGCATTTAGAGCATCAGTAACCCTATCTTTTCTCTCACCAACTTCAGCTTCACTAGCTCCACCAATCTACAAGCAAGCAAATTAATAATATTGAGGAGGAAAAGCAAGTTTAAGCATGATGGGAAGTGACCAAACCTTCAGCACAGCAACACCTCCAGATAGCTTCGACAACCGTTCTTGTGCTTTCTCTTTATCAAACATTGCAGTACTTCTCTCCATTGTTTGTCTAAGCTGTTAACGTTTAAAAGTAAAATTTTCTGGATAGCACTAAACTGCAAACTAAAAGCATTCCCTTCAAGCATGTTGCCAAAGCTCCATTTTCTTGAACATATGGGCAAATATTAACAAGCACAAGAAATCTTTATAAAAATGTTAGTTCTTGGTGCCATGAGATCCTTGAATTGAAAATTAGAAAGATCTCCATACCTGTTCGCATCTCTCCTTTATTAGTTCTTTGTCACCACCGCCATGTAGAATTATAGTATCATCAAGAGATACAGTAACCTAAAACAAAGAAGGTCAGTATCTTGTACAGACTATTAGTAGTACACAAAGGTACTACAAACCTTTTTGGCTGTGCCGAGCATTTCTAGTTGGACTTTATCGAGATCCATACCATGATCTTCACTAACAACCTGCCAAGTGAAAGGACAACGATAAGATGTTCATACTTTGGGCATTGGTACAAGATGCTGTAAAAGGCAGAATCAGACAATGTAACACATCTCTCAGTGTGCCTAATAGATAAATTTAGTTGGCCTCTGACCTTGCCTCCAGTAAGTATTGCCAGGTCCTCCAAATTTGCCCTTCTATTTTCACCAAAACCTGGAGCTTTGACGGCACATACCTATAGCAAGGCAGTATAAATCAAAATCAGATGAACAGATGTCTTAAGCATAATATTATTTAGATAGATCAAATGTAATAGGTGATCTATATCTACAGTTCTACACACTAAATTAAAGGGCGATGAATTGCATTTCCTTTTTCAAATAATCAACCCTCAAACTATATTTCCAATATAACAAACGATAAAAAAAACCCCTCTTCTTTTGTCCCACTTATTTGCACCATACAATACACCTACAATAGCATCTGGACTATAGGGGGAAAAAAATCATCACCTCTCTCCCTCCGTCTTCTCAATCTCATATTCTCAAATATCTCATCACCTTTTTCTCTCTCTCCAACCCCTCTAATAAGTCTCCAAGAGTCCTGGAAACTGGAAAATATTAAGGAAAAGGGAAGAGGGAAAGTACACCTTGAGTCCCGCACGATGCTTGTTAAGCACAAGCATTGCCAGAGCATCACTTTCCACATCCTCAGCAACAATTAAAAGAGGTCTGTTTTTCTGCATAAAACCAACACATCAGAGAGAAAACTCTATAAGATTCTGCTGTAGATCTTTCATTGTGATGCGAAAAGACCTAAAACTAAAGCCTGCTATACCTTCAGAGCAAGCTCCAGTATTGGCACAAGCGAGTTCATGTTTGAAATTTTCTTATCATGAATAAGGATCAGAGGATGTTCCATTTCCTACAAATATAAGTATGATAAGTGCAAATATTGAGTGATGACATCAGCAAATGGCTTAAACAAAATCTAGTACAGTAACAAGTTTAAACAATTACATCTGCTAACTTACGCATTTTTGGGTCTTTACATCAGTAATAAAATAGGGAGAGATACAACCCCTGGATAATTTCATGCCCTCAACCACTTCAAGCTCATCGTACAATGTCTTGCCATCCTGTAAATGTTGTATTGTGCAACGAGAGATAAGTTAGCTTAATCATATCGATATTAATTTTTCAAATGAACTGACTACACAATTTAAAAGCACTCACAGTAGCAGTGATTACTCCTTCTTTCCCAACTTTTTCCATCACTTTTGCTATTAACTCTCCAATTTCTCTTTCACTATTTGCAGAAATGGTTGCCACCTGGTTCAACAAACTATGAATATCTAACCAAGATAGGAGACACCAAAATTTTGCAGTAACTACTGGAAGTTTTTCCAGAGAAGTGCCGCACCTGTGTAATTTCTTCCGGAGTACTAATCATCCAGGCTTTGCTTTTTAAGTGGGAAATAACAGCATCAACAGCTTTATTAGTACCATTGCGCAAGTCCATAACATTAATTCCTGCTGCCACAGCCTTACACCCTTCACTTAGTATTGCCTGTGTTAAAACAGTTGCACAGGTTGTACCTGTCAAAAGAAGGCGATGTTAGTAGCTGTCAAAATTCACTTGAATAAGGATGAAAAAAATTGGGCGCAATTTAAAGTATGTTAAGGCACTAGTAGGTGAAAAAAAAAAGAGTCATATATATACCATCGCCAGCAGCAGTATTAGTAGCTTTGGCAACTTGTTTCACAAGATTTGCACCGACATTTTTCGCGCTCTCCTTGAACTCGATGCTTTTTGCAACCGTGACACCGTCTTTCGTCACTTGTGGGCCTTTGCGACTTCTCTCGATTATCACAGTACGACCCTATGAAGAGGTAATAGATTCAGCAGTAAAAAAATGGGGCAAAGTAGCTACTAAATGTAGCCGACCAAAATACAAAGACCACATTCTGCATATTACAGCATAATAGACCGCCGAAACATACACAAATATTCACTGCATGCATCACCAGCTGCAGTCTATTAGTACATTACACTTAGCATGAATAAGTACTCATAAATTCAGCTTCTCTTTAAAACTACCGATTAGTAATCTGCTTAGCTGCATTGTTGATGCCCTTAACTCTCTACGTTATCTCGCCAAAACTAGAAAAAAAAACCATTATTTACACAAATCAGCCTTTTTCTATTAATTGCATAGAGAATCAGCTACTTTTTACAGTCAAATTCAAGTTCTGGCACTGTATGAAATCTCGCAGTGGCCGAAACAGAGTCAAACACCAAACATGTACAAGATTTAAATCAAACTTAAAAGTAAATCACTTTCCTAAGCAAACTTCTAAAACTGAACAAATTCAGCTGAACAAAATCTAAACCGATTACGTTGCACATACCTTGGGCCCCATGGTGACCTTAACGGCATCGGCGAGCTCGTTTACTCCCTGCATCATCGCGGCTCGAGCTCCGACCCCAAATTTGATGTCCTTGGCACCATAATTCCGCATCCATAGGAACCCCGCACCTCGTGTGATCTACTCGTATTCACGAGATCGTCGAGAGGGATCAAAATGAGAGGAGATTAGTATTAGGTGTTCTCACAGGCAATTTAACAAACAGATGATATGGTGTAGTAGTACCTGTCTCTTGGACGAGGAGGCCCTGGCGATGAGAGCGAGAGAGAGAGAGAGATCGGATGAGGAAAATACGACGACAGTAATAAAAAGGAAAAGAAAAAAAAAAGGAAAAGAGAACGCGTACCTTGTGATGGTGGAAGCGAAAGAGGCTGCAGCACGATACATGGCGAGTTGGCGACGTAATGAGAGGGAGCGAGCGTACCTCTTCTTGCCGTGCTCGAAGGGTTTATGAGGTTCGTGGGTTTAAGGGGAGTGAGAGTGACAAGGACTAATCTGGGACGTTAAGTGCTTCCTTTGAGATTCGTACTGGATTGATCACGGTAGGCGAGAGAGAATCTTCTGGTGTGAGAGCAAGTTCGAAATAGAAGTTTCCGATGAGCAGTGAACTCTATTAATTTGTGAGTTAGTTTTGGAACACCCACAGCAATACCTGGGGACTACGGGCCACTAAAAGAAAAAAAGATGTATGCTGAATCCCAGTATGTCATTGATGAATCCACAGCACATTCTACGCATAAAAAACTCTTTCTCTAACAACTATTCCAGCAAAAAATAAAAACATTTACCGAATTATTCTTGATTATTTGCTGCAACTCAAGGCACAATGGTATTGATTTGGGACATCTCCCATGTGGCGGTGCTAGCTTGTAAGTATTTAGCTTTTCCAAAGTTGATGTCCTAATGTGAAACTTACTGAAATTTATAGAGTTAACGCGCGCAAAAACAGATCATCAGCAATATTACCCGTGCATTTGTAGTATTACTCAAGACTTAATTAAAGCACGAAAATTTCCTTACCATAGTCATGTTAAGACAATAAAATAAGCAGGAAAAAGTAAATAAAATTTCATCTGGAAAGCTTACTGAAAATAATAAAAGATCTCTAATCACATGATCTTCGAAGCAAGATATGAAATAACTAATTAAAAATAATAAATATTGCATGTAACTACAAATGAAATTTAGAGTTACAACAACAATTTTCCAAGGCTCAGAAGGAATTGTCATGTAATTTGTGTTTCCTAAACTGATGTCTGCGTACGAAACCAACTATGGTCTGGCAAGTTCTGAAGCGGTCCAACTGCAGCAATGGCGATATCCTGAAACATTTTAGCAAATAAATTAATAGCAAGCATACAGTAAATACTAACAAAAAACTATTTAGCTAAACTTGCAGCATAGAATACTATGTTTAGATTAAGATCACCTGCATAGCTCATCATTACAATATCTTTGGTTTACAGTTACCTTATTAACTATGAAGTGCTTTGCAGTCTCCTTTATTGTAGCAGCATCAACAGCATCAATACGAGCAAAAAGCTCTATAAATGGCATAATCCTCCCATATGTCAGCATCTGCACCCAAAAGGTTGAGGACAAGTTTTTGTACACACGCACAATGATGACGTTCAATTAAACTAGCAAACTACAAAGTATTGATAAAAGTTTATAACAATTTCTACTGCAAGGATTACAGTAATAAGCTGGAAATTTACCTGGCGGCCATTATTTTCAGCAACTGCAGTAGATCCATCAATGTGAAGTAGAAGAGCAGATTTTAACTGCAGAAAATCATAAAGATGGCAGAAATATTTGTTATACCATTACCTTTATATTCATAAGTGCAAGAAACATGAGAAATTTGCAGCACATAGCAGTATCAATGACCTCAAAGATATAGAAAAGCATGCGATCTATCGTTATGGATACTACCCAGCTTAAAAGAGCACAACCGCCAAATGTATTGAATATAAACAAGGAAATACCCATAGTAGAATGCTAAGTAGGTCAGTATTCGAAACAGAGGCACCGCCCCACCCAATTCTAACTCCCAACAGTTCTACTACAAAAGCATTGCTCATATAAATATATAAGCCTTATGCTACCGTGTACTTCATAGATTTTAACCATTTTGCACTCTATTGCTTTAAGAAGTTGGATTACCATAGTAATGAAAAGTTTGCTTACGGACTCAAATAGGAAATGTTACTACTTACTATGATATCTGTGTTTTAAATATATGCACTTCCTACGTCATTGGTTGAGTCACATGAATAGGAGATCGAGCTCAAGGAAGATACCCGAATAAAAAAAAGATGGAGTTGATTCAAAAGAGAAACTCGAGGAGATGGTTATATATCAAAATCAGCAAAAACAAATGGTTATATATCATAGGCTAAATAAACGCCACTCTAGAAGGCATATGAGATTACCTGATTACGTGCCCTAGTTACTTCCGTTTCAGATACTTCGGATGCTAGTCTCCTAAGCTCTTCCATTATTACATGCGACAAATCACGCAATTGATCAGGCTGCAATGAATAAAATCAAGAAAGATCACTTTAACATCATATTCACCATTAGCATAGCGAATAATCAAAAAAATTCCCAAAGTTAACAGGGAAAGAACACTTTATAATAACATCATATGAACTAAACTTTCAAGAGCAAATCAGTCAAGTCAATCTACAGAAAGAACCTCACCATGGCTGTGGAATAGATGCCAAATAAACCTGTATCACGATAGTTTGTATTGAAGGCCATCATACTATCAGCTAAGCTATTGGTGCTGATTCGGCGAGCCAGGTCAGACCTTGCAATGTTCAATTCACAAAAGTCCATGACAGAATTAATACTACAAAGAGTATAAAAGCAGATAGACTTGTGAATCCCTTAAAATGCAGGACACCCACATATAATCTCACCCTGAACAGTTACCAACACCAATGTTTTTGTTCCACGATCCTAACAAGCTTTGGATCACCATAAGCGGAATAGAGTTAGGGTCCACCCATGATGCCCCTTCAAAAGAAATTGCCAAATGCACGAGAGGCATCTGTTCGTTCTCCACTCGAACCTGAAGAATTCAATGTAAGGGGAACAATTTACAAAAAGTAACTTTTGGTTGACAAGCTGCATACAAAATTAACAGAATGAAACTTTAACTATCTATAAGAAAAAAGAAAAAGAAAGTTCAGACCTCTGTACCCGTGAAGATAGCTGGATTTGCATCAACTAATTGATCTGCAGTGGTCGGATCTGTAGAAAATCTCGTAAACATTCTACTGACTGTATCAACAATCTCATCATGGTTGACCGCACCAGCAGCAGAAACAACCTGCCACCAGTCAATCAGCACATAATTTGTTTTGCACCATTTAAAATAAGTTGTCAAGATGAAATCACTAACCATTCTAGGCCCTGTGTAATGAGTAGAAATATATTGCTCCAGATCAACTCTCGAAATTGACCGAATGTTTTCTTCAGGGCCTAATATCGTATTCCCCAGAGGATGGTTGCGGAACGCAGCCAAATGCAAATGATCAAATATCACCTCCTCCATCTGTCCTTGCACCTGTCTAACCCACAGACAGCATGATTACACATCCATCTTAAATCCTCTAAGGCCTATTTGGCTTAACTAGAGCTTCGACAAAGCTGCAGTTTTGGTAGAGCTGATCAAGGAAGCACTTAGACATTTCTCAACAAAATCCCTCTACAGCTTCCTGATGCAGCGGAAGCAAATTTTGAAATTGGAACTTCCACATTTTCGGACCCAAAAGCTCACTTTAGCTTTCCGCCCAAACAAAAGCTTCAAAATTTTCGATCGTCAAATGCCTACTTTCTAGAGTGGAGAAGTCAGACCAAATAGGCATTAAAAAAGGAGAGTTACTAAAGGAGAGAATAGTAAAACCAAATCTCACCTCCTCCATCTCTCGAAGGATGACACCCCGCTCCCTCTTAATTGCATGCTCTGGAAACCTGGAATACTGCAAAATGTCCGCAAGCACATCTAGGGCTGCCGGAACATCCTTCGACTGGACATCAGCAAAAAACGTAGTTTGCTCGCGAGAAGTATATGCATTGAGGCGGGCACCCATGTTCTCAATCTCCTCTTCGAGTGACTGCGCAGTGCGACGGCGAGTGCCTTTGAATATCATGTGTTCGAGGAAATGTGCAGTGCCGTTGGTGCCCGGTTCTTCAAACCGGCTGCCGGCATCAATCCACACACCGACAGATGCCACATGGGTGTGGGATGTGTATGGTTGGGTGGCCACGCGGATACCGCTGGGGAGGGTGGTGATTTGGGTTGCGGGAAAGCGGAGGAAGGGGGAATGGTCAACGAATTTGGGTGCAGGAGAACTGTAACGGAGGAAGCGGGCATCCGAAATGGGTTGTTCAGAGGGTTTTGGATTGGCGGAAAGTGAATAGTATCGGATTCGGGCGGCGTGGAAGATGGTTGAGGTTTTCCTCCTTAAGCGAGCGAAAGCGAGCGCCATGAAAGAGGTTTTGCTTGGTTCTTCTCAAAGGGATTGTCTTTTTCTACTTTTACAATTTAACTTACAGTTTATCAGCAATCTAAGCAGTATCAAACAAACTTACTACTGGAAATCTAAGTTACTACAATTCAAACCAAACGAACAAAATTGTTCAACAATGACCTTGAAGGAAATATAGTAAAAAAAGGAAAAATGAACAGTACAGTAGAAAGAGAAAGAAACTCCTAAAGTAATACAGAGGGACTCAAAGAGGAATTTCAACGAACATGTTGTGCGCATAAACAAAGAGAGCTCGAACTACACAAACCCAAGATACTCCCCCAGTGAATAGTTGCGGCTAATAACAACGAGAGGTGAAACCCATAAAACCGCAGCTAGGGTTTGCGCCGAGATCGCGTGTTTGTAAGAGGAAGGGCTCGTCTTTGTCGCACGAGAAGGCCCTAAAGGAGAACCTCCCGCGGTTTTTATAAGCGGGAGCGGCTGCGGGAGACACCACAAGAGCTAAAAATCTTTCGGTGTAACGCTTATATATAGCATGGTTAGATATATGCGCCTTTGGACCTAATTAAAGGTACGAGTTCTCACGGACTTGGGCCTACTAAAATTAGGCCCAACTTGAAGAGAGACAAACGGCCTATAATGTAACGGCCCAAAATCCCCAACCATTTCCGGGCTTAGCCTATACTCGGGTTTGGATTATAGCGCCATACCTTAACCGACCCGCTTTTGTCACCTCCCTCGCTCGCGCTCGCTTTCGTGGGAAGCTCTTCTTCTAGCTCCAACTCGGGCGGAGAAGCTCACCCATGTCGATGAAACCCTAGCTTAGCGAACCCCCAACGCCATGGACGCGAAGGATATCCTCGGCCTCCCCAAAAACTCCTTCCCCGTGATCCAAGAGAAGAAGCCTCGCCCTCCGAGGGATTCCCAGAGAAGGCCCGATGGAGTCCACCGCGAGGTTCTTCTCCTCCTCCTCCTCCTCCGCCCCCCTCGTCGCCATTGTTTCATGCTTCTATCTCTTTCTAATTTTGTGATTTTATAACTAGTTTAGCTGTCGATTTTCTTATTCTTTGTTTGATCATTTGTCTTTATGCTAGGTTTACGCGCTCACGGGAGGGATGGCGCCTCTCATGCCGACGATCGAGGTCTCGCACTTGAAGCGGAAACCCACTGTGGATAAAGAGAAAGTAAGCATTGTGTGGTTTTTGATCTATCATTTAGGGTTTCTGTGTATATGCTGAAGAATTGTTTGAGATCTAACAAATTCTGATACGTTAAGCGAGACTAAGTAATTAAAAAAAACACTACTAATATATTTATTGGAACAAATTAATCGACATTTTAACAGGGCCCATGAATGTGAAGGTTATACTTCTGGCTATAGATCGAAAGTAAATACCATGTTATCATAAAGCTAAACAATGCACTGATTTTGAGTTTACATTCAGATGATCAGGGTCGTAATTGAAATTCGACTAATGGAGTTCCAACTGATAATTTTTTTTTTCTCCAACTGCAACTGCTCGCAAGAACAATATCAGCTAGCATGAAAGTGTAAAATCTTTTGTATCATGCTATCTGAACTTCTATGCGGCAAAGTCGTTGCAAGATTAAAAATACTTGATTTGTTTTTCCGGTTCATTCACAACTTATGTTTGTCCACCTGTCGTCCGTAAAGAATATATTAACTTGTTCATCAGACATTAACAAAAAGGTTTAGTTTGAAGCCTAAAAGCAATACTAGATTTTGTTAAACCTCAAAATTGCCGTCATGGGTTTCTTTTGAAGATGGATTGCATTCTCATCACTGACAATTTTGTAGATTAGGCTACTATATTTGGCTAGATTAGGAGGAAGAATGAGTTGTTTCTCCTCTATCCTTGCATCATATCATTGATTTTCTGCATTTCAGTATGTATAAATGGCTTTCTGGCTACAGCTCATGCTTTATTGCAGTTTACTAAATCAATAACTTCTTTTCCTCTATGAACATTGTTACCACTTGGATATGACAACTTCAGAAAAACCTTTGCAGATATCATGGCAGTGGCTTCCTTTTACGTCCTCTGCGCGAACTGATAACTTGCAACTCTATCATTGGGTTTGTACCATATACTTTGAATAACAACGATTGAATTGTTAAAAGTGACTTGAAGTGCCTCATTTGTTCTTAATTTTATACTTATGAACAACTGTATTTTCCAGGTCCGCGTTGTAAACGGTGTTCCGCCTACAGGTGATTATTCATTTGCCAAGTATAATAAGGTAACCGAGCATACTTATATTTTTCTTGGGATTTACAATATTAGACTGACTATTTATTTGCTAATTATAATATGATAAAAGCTCATACTAATATTCACTTCATAACAATATCAGGTATCGTCATTCATCTGAAGATGTTTCTTGTTTTTCCTTAAATAAGGGATTAACATTGGCTTATTGTCACATTGTTGCAGTCAGTGGAAGTTCTCAAGTACACAGACGAGGAATATGAGAAGCATTTGGCTGATCCTGTATGTATTAGGTGCAACATATTTCGAAAATTAACACTTGACTAGTTCTTTATCGAATTAGTGTAATTTTACAGGATTTCTTTTACATTAGTGGAACTCTATGCCTTTTCCGCATTTTTAATAATTCAAAAAAGAGAAAGGATCTAGGATCTTTTATCCGGATATTGCATCAATAGCAGATAGAACTGTTGAAACAATAAAAGTGCTTCCTGATCAAGCAGGAATCAATTGTATATTGGCATTATTTTTCCAATAGAGATGAAGAAAATGCTTTAGTAAAGTTGCATCTTCATTGCTGCATGTTGTGAAAGCTTTTGACATTGGAATTGCTTGATAGATATTTAACAGTTATATGCCAATAACCATTCATTCATTAGAGGTTTGACGTTTGACGTAACCTATCTAGATGTGGACCAAGGAAGAAACAGATCAGTTATTTGACCTCTGTGAACGTTTCGATCTGCGCTTCGTAGTTATAGCTGATCGGTTCCATAACTCTCGCAGTGTGGAAGAATTGAAGAACCGCTACTATTCTGGTACCTCTTTCTGTTATTTTGGATTTTTTTTGATTTGCTATTAATTTTCGTCTTGGTTCTTATGGAATCTTGTTTGATGAATTAATTATCTTTTCTTTCGCATGATGTCAAAATCTGCATGGTACAGGTACTTTGATCAGTCTTTGAGTAAAGTGCATCCTCTAAATTTTCAACTTCCATGTGCTGTTGATTTACTTAGCAGATTGTTCCTGCTTATTAAAATTCATACTTGCATGGTTTGATCATAGTTAGAATTCTCATTATTTTGTTCTGTAATAAATTAGAGTCCTTTCATTGGTGACCACTGTGCATTACATCTGCTATTCGACCAGAAAATATATTACTGGAAAAGCTTAATCACTTTGATTGTTCTATTTATTATGTTTTTATAAACATCTTTCACATTATGTTACATTCGGAACTTCCCTATACCCCTGCACATAGTGAAATTGCTGCACAATATGGAAGCATTACTACTTGGTAACAGTTTATATGGTAATGAAGATTTATGCAGAGTTAAAGTCACTTCTTCCCGTCACTTGTAGATTTTTCTCCATCATTTTGTTGCTTTATATGGAATGCTGTAACCTGATGTTCTTATTACTTTTTATAGTGACCCGGGCACTAATAGTTGCCAGAGCACCTTCGCCGGCTGATGTTTCGGGACATCCTCTTGTTAAGGTATAATTGAAGTTCAATCTTTATTTTTTCTGCATACAAAGTGAACTTATGCTGCTGATGTTGTGTTCTCTCGATCATTCTAGTCTTTTGACTTCTGTGTCATTTCCCAGGAACCCTTCAACCTTGCCCATGAGATTGAGCGCAAACGTGCGTTGTCTGCTGTACTTTCTCAAACAAAACAACAAGAACGTAAAGAGGCGGAGGTATTATCTAAATTTTTTCTCTGTAGATTCAGCTTCGTGCCCATGATTTCACATACGTTGACAATATTTTCTGTTTACTGCGCTTTCTGCAACCAATGGAATATAATGTACTTTCTGTGCTTTCAGATCCTAGCTGAAGCCAAACGTATTATGGAGTCACGCATGGCCAGCAAAGTGAGTAGTTGGGGAAAAGCCTTTATCTTTTCTCTTTTCTTGTTTTTAGTTGCCAAGATATAAAACTATTTTGTGCTTCTGCATTAATTTTATTGTGTACTTTTGTATCCGCAGTTTCCACAATGCAATCTATCTCTTTGATTGTCATTCGGAGATTAAAACTGTTGCATTACCTTTAGCTCTGCTTTCTTCCATGACTATGATGATAAGAATTGGCATTCAGGGAGATTGGATCTCAGATTCCTAGTTTCTGTTGAAAGATCTATCATTTCTGGCTATTAACATTCAACACCACTTTTCATCGCTGCTTTTAAATTATCTCACTGCATTCCCATAATGCACTTCCACTTTCATGTTTTTATGCAGGCTTGTTTTACATATCAAATTATTTCAGCGATTCACATGTCTTTTCAGTATTATGCTGCCTTGTTCATGTAACTATTGGTGTTTGTAGGTCTCCTAATAGTTAAATTGATGATTTCCACAGAGTTCTGAAGAGGTCGAATTGCCAGTTACCTCCATTGATAATGGAGGTAGTGAAAAGGCTGCTGCACCCGGTGAATCAATATCTCCATCAGCCAACAATAATCCATCATCTTCGAATGCTGCACCTCCGGCAGCTGCCATAGACACCACCTCAACTCCAGCTTCACTTCGCATGGTAGATCTAATATTTAACTTCTTCCCTTCTAATCCCCCCTCTTTTTCCAACTTTTATTTCTTGTCCGTGATGGTTTTTTTTTTGCTTTTTGCTTTTGGGTTCTCGTAAATTTATATATGCAATCAGAAAATCTGCTACTTAATGTTAATAAAGTATCATTGTTCATAGGTTAAGTATAACCTTTGTAAAATTTGTATTGGTTGTAGATTTGTTAATTTCATTGTGTCTGTCATCATCCCTTGTAGAGAACTTTCTTTGACAGATATCTTCTGAATAAAACCTTTTGTATTATTAATGTCTTTGATTATCTTTTACAAACATCCTTTAATGTTTGATGTTTCGTTTCCATTCTAAGTTATTATTATTTCTGCAATGTTTCAGCTGCGTGTTTACTTGCGAACCCACGCACTCGAGCAAATGGTACAAGCAATAAGCTCAACTGCTGGCATGAGGACTATCAAAAGAGTTGATCAGACTTTACAAGATCTTGGGGTTTGTTTCTTCAGTACTCAAAACAGTTCTTAGTGCTAACTTGTGAAAACATTTTTAATAGGCAGTAAGAAATTGTTTTTTCCAATTCTATCTAATGCTTTCCTCTTTCAACTGCTTAATTTTCACCCTTGTACAAAATAATGTTTCACATTTTGTATTATGTTCACTTGATGTTGAACAAAAGCAACCATTCTCTTTACTTCTTCCTAAAAGAATACAATTATTGTAGGTTCATGTGAAACCTAAGGTCCCGACAAAATCAGTTTGTGCAGAACATCTTGAATTGCGGAAAGAAATACTCACACTACTTAACCTACAGAAGCAGGTACTCAAGTCTTAAGATTTTATTCATCCCAGTACTATGCACCACATCAGCATTGAGATAACACATTCTTTTACTCAATATTCCTGTGCACATCGTACATATATAGAGGCTGTTTTTTTTTACTATAAATCTTTCCAGCATGATAAACTTCAACCAAGTTGATCTTCGAATCAGCTCTCTGTTTGTTTTGGAAGACATATGGATAAGCATACCACATGAATCCTTGTCTCTCAGTGCAAGCATGAGGGCTCTTGGCATACAAATATTTTATGCTCAGCTATGTGTAATTTTGTTTGCTTTTCACTTGAACTTTCATTGATATTTAACATCACTGTCTTTTGGAATAGCTTCAAAATAAAGAGGCAGAAGTTTCAGCAAACCGTGAAACTTCCTTCACTGAAGCACCAGGCACTCCTAAGGTAAGAATCAGCTTCTGTTAGTTCAACAAAACTATTAATTTCATAGTATATGATATAAGATGGTTTAGTATTTTTAATCCATGAATTGTTTCAAGTTTTTTGACAGTCCTGAGTACATTGTAATTTAAGTAGAATTATTTGTGATCGAGTCTTTGGTCCAGCAGTTTGAGAATTTGGATGAAGTTGGTCACAGCAAAACCTATTAACATCCCAATTTGGGGTTTGCTATACCTCTGGTAGGTGGAGAAAGACACACGCCTAGAAAGAAATAAGAAAACAAGAAAATGTGGTAATTTGTGGGGAAGACGGAAGCACATTGAAGAGAAAAAAATAGGTGTACTATTCACATCAATCTGATAATATTTTATGATACTAAGAAAAATAAAATATCTTACTGCATGCTTTCTTCAAATAGTTAAAACACTACTATATTTTAAATACTGAATCTGAACTATTAATGTATTTCAAGTTTCCAAATGATAATGATAATATCAAAAGCTTCCTTACAGTTGTATGTGAAGTACGAGACAGTGTTTACGCCAACTTTTCCAGACTTGAATCATCATAACTTGGAAAGTGCAGTGAAAAATAAATTGGTACTTGAAAAGACCTTTATCCATCGAAGATCACACAAATTGATATCCAAAGATTTCTGATATATTACAAGCTGTGGCCGATTTTTAAAACTCGATTTGGTAGATATCCAAATTTTTGCTCTATATCTGCTACCCCAGCTTTATATTTCAATTTCACAGGACAAAAGGCTTGTAAGAGAACACGACTACTAGCCTATCTTTTGCACCGGCCTTTTTGTTTTATGAGATCTCTAACAAGTGCATCTAATAATTGTCCCTTTGTTCTTTGTTGTTGTAAATAACATCTAATGGCTTTGTATTGTGGTTTGCAGCGCTCTTATAGAGGAGATGTTGATCGGCCATTTATCCCTGATTCTGTTGGCTTTGGGGGTAAGTTTCCCATAACTAGAGTTGATCTCATATAATCATGCATTCTGACATTCAGGAATAATGAAGTTTATCTTTTGTATGAATTTAATTGTTTTCAGGTGAAAGAGTGGGCAAGCGTGACCACAAACGCAAGGTTTTCCATTTTGTTCCTTTTCTTTTGTTGCCCTTTTTATCGTTGTCTCTCGGTCAATATGCAAGAGTTGAGCAACAGATAGGGATGGAGGCTCAACCCACTAATTAGAAAGCACCATATATATATTTCATTTTGATCAGATTGCTCAACAACCCTTTTGGAAGCAACAATCTATCAACGGTGTGAAGATATGATAGGAGATTAAAGTAGATAACGGATTCAATCAACAATATAATAAGGACTTTGATGACCTTAGCATCAATCATGCAACAATGATGCATCGTAATGCTAATTCTTTTTTTTGGATGGACATCAATCATGCAAAAATGTCGCATCGTAATGCTAATTCCTTTTTTCTAAAGCTTGTTAAATGTAACAGAGACCTTGTAATGATGTACTGCTGTTTTTGGGTACTTTAGATGGTATAAATTTCGAGAGTAGACCGCTAAATTCAGGGACCTGTTATTAGTTTTCATTGTTAAGACTTAGTATATTTGTGTGATGCAGCATACACTAGTACGCTTTTACATGCATAGGAGATATACATCTATTTTTTTATTTTTTTTATCTAAATCATGCCACATGTATTCGTGCATTATTCTTTTGTATGCATTATGCATCATATTGTCTAACACAATTTTTCATATACCTCGTGGTTCGGCAAGGCTCCTGGAAGAACTATTGATGCACCACCATCGCCGCCTCAATCGAAGAGGCCTCGGAAATTGAAGACTTCTGATTGATAATGTTGAGGAAAACAAGAGACTAGTGCAAATCTTTGGTAAACACCTTTTCCGAGTTGCAGTGGCTGCTTTGTCATCTTTGTCATCTTTTTTTTTTTTCACCGGAAGGAGCAATCTGTTTTTGGTAACTAGCATTATGCTAGTTTGACGTTTCCTTTTCTAAAATTTTAGTCTAAATTTGTGTCCTTTTGGTTTTTTTTTCTTGTCTTTTTTTGTTTTGCTCATATCCGACAAGATGAGAAAAAAACTGGAACGAATGCCGGGATGAAGAAACACAACCCGATCAGAGTTTGCTTGCTAGTTATCAGTTTCCTTTGATAGGGGCAGTTGCACCGAGGATCATACAAAGGTAGTAGTTTCCTTGTGCACTTTTTCTAGGTATTTGCTGCTAACCCTCTAGTTTGTTTTAATGTACAACCCTCTAGCATTGAACTCTCGCGATAATTCTGATGTATACTATGCCATATATATAATTAGTTCAAAATAATTTCAATAGCATCTTGTAATATGCTCATGTATATGTACATAAATCCCTTCCTAAGCCATCTCTGTTCTTGGTTATTGTAACTTTTGTGCCTCCGCTGTTTAGATTTTTTCTTTCTTTTTTCGGATTTTTTTAGGAAATTTTATGGAAAAAAAACGAATACATTGAAAAACTAATACACAGTTTTGCTGAATTTTTTTTTCAAATTTTGTGAATAACTAGTATTTTAGTTTTCTAATATTTTATCTGAAAAACGAATATGCTGGAAAAATGAGATTTTTCTATAATTTGAAAGTTTTCGAGAGACCAAGCACACCCTTAGCCAGGTGGGGGGCAGACCGTGGCCGAACAGGACAAATTGGTGATTTATATCAAGATCACCAAAACTGTTGGCTAAAATCATCAATTTAGAGCTAAGTGGGGTCGCGATCTGACGAAGATATTATTGTCTGGGAACGGGGCAGTTGTCGAAGGTCAATTGATGAGAACGAAACAGGTGTTTTGCGGGGTGGAGTTTTAGAGGAAATAGGAAAAGGGCCAACCGATATGGTTTGCCAATACCGGGCAATCCCAGAAATGGATCAGGCCGCAGTTCGTTTCATCCTCAATAAAATATAGTCAATTTCAGATCAAAATTAATTAAACATATCTTCACGGTACCCGACTGTCTCTAGTGCAAGTGATAAAGTGCTTGATGGTTAATACTCGAAATTCTAAGTTCGAAGTCTAGTTGTTTTACATTTACAACTAAATTTATTTTAAAAAAAATAAAAAAAGCGGATAGTATGCTACCTCTCTCTCAAATAATATATATATATATATCTTCACGGTCCATTATTTCAAAACTTTTATCTGCTTTTTTTTTTATATTCAAACATGAAAATCAAATAGCTTTAATTTTTTTATCACTTTAAAGTTTCTACTATATTATAGATATAGGAGAAAGACTTTTCTTTTTCCCGACCTTGAAAAGCTCAATTTTCGGCCACAGCTACAGTTCAGAAGAGACAGTGCGTAGAGCGACCGGCCCCTAATTGTAATAGCATGAGCTGTCCGCAGAAGATTTGTCTGTCCTATTCTGATTTCTCGATAGCTGCTGATCATAGAGCTGGCGCTGGCTCATCTCGCCTCACGTGTGCGTATTATATCCTTTTTATTCACAGGGAGTTTACTTCCTGCAGAGTACAGCGTTGGCAAACGGTAGGTTGGGGCTTACACCTTCAACGCTCTGGAATGAAACGTGGCCTCACCACCCTCCTCCGTCCATCTTTCTCCCTGCTACAGCTCTTTTTCACATATATTTCGCAGTTATTTGCATACAGTTTCTCCGAGGTTATTGTTCACATACTTACGAGTAAGCGAGCAAAGATAACAGATCAGACGGAAAATTCTAAGACAAGTAAGAAAATAGTGAACTTAAAATAAGTGGAGTGTAAAATTTACCTCTAGTCTAGAAATATATAAATAGCATTGCTCTTCAGAAACCATGGGTTGCACTAATATGACCCAACCACCGTGATTAGCAGCCACCTAACCCCTGGATCAGAGTGTCGCAAACCGGTTCGGAGTACTGGAGCTGTCCAACCAACGCATAGAATTGGGATATTCCACATTTCTAATTACGAGAAAGGTGATAAATATTAATAGAATTACTAATAGCAAATGCATGCATTGAATGTAATCATCATGCAATCACTAAAAGGGACTAAATTCATTAAATGTGACGCAGAGTAAATCTAGATCTATAAAATCTCATCACACAAGCAGATGAAAGATGCTCACATCTTGAAGCAAATTTCTGTAAGTAAAACCTACAATCACAAAGGTTTTGAGTAGATCCCATCTTCCGAAAGGGCACGAGCAGTGGGCGGTCAAATTCCAAAACCAACGGAATTTGAAAATTACGTGCATTCTATTAACCTTTCTGCATGGGAAGCACAGCTAACTTTTGAAATCATGAGTTCCATGACTTCCGTCTTACATAGAAGTTTGGAATACTAGGATTTATAACCTAATAATATAACATAATGCAGGCCTCTTACCTGCCAAAATCATATTTCAGAAGAGGAGGTTTATAACCTGTATGTTGGTTCTTTAAAATGCTTTGTTGCACCCAGTCTGTAGCCCTTTTTCTTTCTTTTTGTTGATATGTAGCACGTGATGCTATTAACAGAATTATTTTTACTATTTCATATTATATTTATTAGATTTGATCAATCTAGCAGTGAAAAATGATTTAATTTAATAAATTTTCTACTAACAGTAAATTTGACTATGTTAATCACACCAGGACAACCTAAAAATCATACCCTGTCAGTAGTGATGCCCGTGTCTGAGGTGTATCTGCTTAAAGGTGATTGGCCCTCCATCTCCCCAAAGGTCAGCTCCATCTTTGAAAAATTGTTTTCCCTGAAAATGGGGAATCAGGCACAGGAAACAAACAGGGTTATTAACTGTTTAATGGCTCAATAAATCCTACTTCGCAATCATCTTTCTCAATAAAATAAAATACAATAATTGCAGAGATTTGATATGGACGTGTCAAATCCTCTTTTAAGAAATCTTTGCCTGGGCAAACCTGTTGCTTTTTTTTGCCCATTTCCTGCAACTGCAAGTAGGTTTAATTGTGGATTTGTTTGAGTGCCAGACACACGTGCAGTGACACACATAGTTGTGTGGGGCAAATTTACATAATATTGGTACGATGCTTCTGCATGAGATCCTGATACAACAATGTGCGCCAAATTGTTTGAACATCTCAGTGAGTGCACAGCAATTCATGTTGTCCACTTCCAAGAACAAAGGCCAGAAATTTATATAGATTAGTGTTGATCTTTATCTTTACACTGTCGCAAATATTGAAATTATAATGTGGATGGAGCTTGAGTGCCACTCTTGCGAAAATGCTGTAGAAATGCTCACACACCTATAAAAAAGACAAATTTGATTTCCTGTTGGATGCTGTGTGCAAAAATGGCATTGATCACCCAAAGCAAATGCTGTGTATTTAAAGATCAAAGTGGCCGGCGATCTAATATATGATGTTGCAATAGAGACGAAGAGATAAAGCCAAAAGACATCACAAATTCAAAGGAATATAAGTACCTATTTTTCAACTCTGATAGCTTAAACAGTTAAACCATAATAAGTAGATCAAGTTATAAGGCACTTTAAAGGCATTCTAAAAATTATAAACCACAATATTCAACGAAATGCAATAGAAACGTATGAATCTAAGTTGAAAACGTTCTGTGAAGCAAGAAACATACAGAAAACCACCGAAGAAAAGAAAGATTAACAAAGTATTTACTAAGTACTTTCCCTCTTTACAATCTTGCAGTATCTTTTTTTCTGCTTGTTACTGGACTCATGCAAGATACCCAGAACATGCGAGGTGTTTCACTTGAGTACTTGTCCTTCTCTACTAGTAGAAAAACAATATCGATTGCACCTGGTGCAACCTAAATCTACACACCACGCATCATACAGCCCTTAATTCCAAATTGTCATCACACTCCGTCGTCCATTGAGTTTCGGCATTTTCCTACTTCTAATTTTCGGCATTTTCATACGCAGAATATGGGGAAGAGAAGAGACAGATAAAATAACGGCAAAACAAGATTTACTTGATTCCTCCACTAAGATGCTATGTCCATGGGTACGGATAAGAATCATATTTACTATGAAAACAGATTACTATTTTCCTTGACAAGTTATCTTATTTCTTTAATAGAGAATAATTTGATGACATTTTATCAACCTACAATAGCGGACACGACGTCGTTGTCGGAAAACCCTACTTTCCACCTTTGAAACCTCTAGTAGTACTTCTGAACAAAAAGGGCAAAGCACTAGACAATTTCTGAACAAAAGGCGCAAAATTATAGGGAACAAAATTGGAGAAGAACAACACAATGTGCAAGCCCTAAATTCCAAACCTTTGTGTTCTTTTTTACCCTGAAAGGAAAACAAAAATGATATCTGGAACTTACTCCTAATCGAGAAAGTAGAATCAAACAGATTGTTATAACCTTACCACAATAGGATATTGTAAAAAATCGTAGAACAAGTGTAACTCGTTTTAAGTGTAATTCAATGGGAACACAAACAAGTTGAATTAATTGGATGCTTTCCTTATAACAAAATGTATATTAGGGCAAAAAATTTGAAATCTTAGACAATGCATAACACATGACTAGTCCACAACCGCAACGTTACTCTGCTAAACTCACCAAATTTATTAATACAAAAGCAGTTACCCACTTGCAAGATATTTTCTTTTTCCTTCCATAGATGAAAAAAAAAACATCATATTATTATCTGTGGCTTTCTAACTCTCTCTAACTCTACCGGTAATTCTGTGAGTGAAATTGTTTTGCTGATTACTTGTACATACACACCCACAGAATTGCCAAACAAGAATCCATATATTAAAAATCTGAAGAAATACAAACCAACATTTTTCGATAAGGTGACTATCATAGTTTAAGGCAAAACTCGTCAACGATATGACACGATACTTTTGACTGATTCACTCTCCACTGACTCACTATTAAGAAAGCAACAATTGTGTACTATTGAAAACTAAGATCGACATACAAGTTACGAAATCATGTACGATTTAAGTTAATCTAATGTGTAATTAAATGGCTTTCACATGACACAGACTAAAGGTTAAAAGGCAAAAGTGCATGAGATTCCCTTAATGACATAACTAGATAAGGTTCTTAAGCATACCATCAAATGACAAAAGAACGTTGAATTACTTCAAATGTATACTTCTAAATAAAGAAAGGAGAACCCTAATTGGATAACTGTCCTCGATTTCATTTGATAATTCTAATATATCAACTGAGGGACATTTTAATAGACAAAAACTACTGAATCATGTACCATCTTCTTTTGTTTGCACTTTGCTTTCCTCTTTTTTATTATTTTGGCCATCACTTAACAATTTCCTACAAGGCTATAGATTCTGTGTCAGAATATAGAGGTATAAAATTTTGATAGAATTGCAACAAACCAATCTTAACATCAAATTTATTTTTTGATGTTGGCAGAAGAAAACAATTAGGAGTAAACAGAAGGAAAAAAAAATTTGTGCCTTCTTGGATTCTCCCATTTCCATTTCCTTACATCCATCAGCCACGGAAGTTGATGCTCTACACAGCGAGCAGGTATGATGCTCGTGAGACAGAGTCATCTTTCTAGTACTTAGCATGGACTCAGTGTTAGCAATCATAAATGTCGAGGAAGGGTGGGAAAAAAAAATTATCACTATTATTTATTTCTGAATGCATGAGAGGAGGAATCATCATGCAACTTGTCATATACCAGCTAGTTTGAAAAGTGTTATCCAAATGTATCCACTTTAGTGATTCAGGGAGTCCCAAAAAATTCCAAAAGCCTCACTTTTGATGCTTTAGAATGGTGGTGGGAATCGCAACTGCATAAGCATACACCGTATGCTTCTCCAGTGGTAGTTCCCATTGTCATTCCAAAGCATGGGAGATAAGAAGCCTTTTAAGTACTTCAGATTCTTTGAACCTTCTAAAACATTAAAATGGATGTGTTTGGAGAACACATTATCAAACTAGGCCATAGTTGTTTCTAAAAATCGCTTGGCAATCATGGCTAATAGAAGGTTGGAGGCTCTTCTCTTCAATCTCCATAGCTTGGCCTTGCCACTTGTAATGACTCTCGACACAACGGAGTTGTTATACTCTCACTCTCCCCTAACATTGCTATTCCGTCATATTCTATCTAGTCCCAATCCAAGATGCAAAATGGGACCAAAGTGCTAAACACGAAGTCTAAATCTCATAGTTAACAGGAATCGGAAATAAACTTATGAACCAAACATAAGTAGAAGCACCATATTACAAAAAAAAAAGAACCAAAAAAAAAAAAAAAAATCTAGTTCGAACGAGAAATCGCCAGAAAAGAATTTTACTGACAAAACTATTTAGGTTCCTCTAAACAATTATAGTATGGCAACACTTTCATAGAAGCTCCATCCAACCAAAGAAGCCCTAAAAAAACAACTAAAGAAGAGGTGTCCAAAGAAGACAGATAAGACAAATAACCAAACAATAGAATAGAATCAATGATCAACAGTATTCTCAACAAGAAAAGGCGAGACAAAAAAAAAATAAAAAAAAAATTTATCTTGTGAAATTGTGATACACATGTGAGCATTATTGAGAAGTGGTATAGTAAGTGAAAGGGAAATAGCACAAATGGGTCCCTCCGCGAGCCGTGTCCCGACAGCGAAAGAAGTAAACAGGGAAAAAGGAAAAGAAGCTCTTAAAGATAGAGAGAGAGAGAGGGCAGAGCCCATATCTCTGTCTTCCTAATCTTTTATTTACTTCCTAATCTTTTGTTTACTATAAGATAAGCTTACTGTAATAGTTTATACTAAAATACGCAGCTCAATACAGTTTGGAGAACTCAAGAAATAAGGCTAAGAAAAGGAGAGACTCGTCCTTATTCGATCCCCTAATCGTATTATTATATTAGTGTTAGATCTTGTTATTAGTATTAGTATTAGACCCCTTCCCTCCTCCTCCTCCTCCTCCTCCTCCTCCTCCTATTGCTATAGCCCTACCGTCTCTCCTCTCTCCACTCTTTCAGTGTCGTCTTCTCCGCATACTCTTCACTCTACTCTCACCCCTCTCCCCGCTTTCTATCTCTTTATAGCCCCAAATACTAATCTCTCTTGTTTGCTCAACTATCTGATCTCTTGTTTTGATCTCTTGTTTCTTAGATATAGTAGCAGTGTAAGGACCAAGAAGAAGAAGAAGTAGACCACGACAAAGAGGAGGAGAAAGAGAAAAAGAGAGATATATACACAGAGAGAGAGAGAGAGAGAGAGAGAGAGAGAGAGAGAGAGAGAGAGAGGATGGTGGCGAAGAAGCCTAGAGTGATTATAGTGGGGGCGGGAATGGCGGGACTCACCGCGGCGCACCGCCTATTCACGGCTTCGGGGGACTTCTTCGACCTGAGCGTGGTGGAGGCCGGGGAGCGGATCGGCGGGCGGATCCTGAGCTCGGAGTTCGCGGGCGACGGCGTGGAGATGGGGGCCACGTGGATCCACGGCATCGGCGGGAGCCCCATCTACGCCCTCGCCCGCGACCTCGGCTTCCTCCGCGGCGACGATCGCCGCCCCTGGGAGCGCATGGACGGCTTCCCCACCGACCCCCTCACCGTCGCCGAGGGCGGCGCCCGCGTCGACGACGCCCTCGTCGTCGCCCCCATCTCCTCCCTCTACCGCCGCCTCATGGACTCCGCTCGCGCCGGCGACGTCGGACCACCCCCCGACGGCGACCCCGGCGTCGCCGCCTTCCTCCGCCGCGGCCTCCGCGCCTACCGCTCCTCCTCCCGCCCCGCCGCCGCAGCAGCGGGAGCAGCGGGAGCGGGGGACGGCGCTTGGAGCCTGGAGGCGCTGGAGGACGCGGTGTTCGCGATGCACGAGAACACGGAGCGCACGTGCACGTCCGCGGACGACCTCGCGGACCTGGACCTCGCCGCCGAGGGCGAGTACCGGGACTTCCCCGGCGACCAGATCACCATCGCCCGGGGCTACTCCCGGATCGTCGAGCACCTCGCCGGCGCGCTCCCCGACGGCGCCATCCGCCTCGGCCGCCGCCTCCGCCGCCTCGAGTGGTTCCCCGACGGCCCCCCGCGCGCCGGCGCCGGCGCCGGCGCCGGGCCCGTGCGGCTCCACTTCGCCGACGGCGCCGTGGCGGACGCCGACCACGTGATCCTCACGGTCTCCCTGGGCGTGCTCAAAGCCGGCCTGGGGAAAGAGGGCGGAGTCGCATTCGACCCCCCTCTCCCCGACTTCAAGCGTGGGGCCATTGGACGCCTCGGGTTCGGCGTCGTCAACAAGCTATTCATGGATGCGGAGGCGGAGGCGGAGGCGTTCCCCTTCCTCCAGATGGCGTTCGCCCAGGAGAAGGCGGGGGGGCCGGGGCGACGCGCGGCGAAGATCCCGCGGTGGATCAGGAAGACGGCGTCGATCTGCCCCATCTACGGGGGCTCGCGCGTGCTGCTCGCGTGGTTCGCGGGGGAGGAGGCGCTGCAGCTGGAGGCGCTGGACGACGAGGACGTCATCCGCGGGGCCCACGCCGCGATCGAAGGGTTCCTGCCGCTCCACGTGGACGGCGCCACCTGCAACGGGAGCGCGACGGGGACGGGGACGAGCCCGAGCCGATGGAGGATCGCGAGGGTGAGGCGGACCCGGTGGGGGACGGACCCGCTCTTCCTCGGCTCGTACAGCTACGTGGCCGTGGGATCGAGCGGGGACGACCTGGATCTGATGGCGCAGCCTCTGCCACGTGGAGGGGAGGGAGTGGGGGCGGCGCCCCTACAAATACTGTTCGGTGGGGAGGCGACACACCGGACGCATTACTCGACGACACACGGGGCGTATTTTAGCGGCATCCGGGAGGCCAACAGGTTGCTGCAGCACTACCGCTGCGTCAGCAGCAGCAGCAGCAGCAACAGCAACAGCAACAGCAGCAGCTTCTAGCGCTCACGTGCGGAGTTGTTCTCAAAATTCTAGTCCACGCTGTTTCCTGTGAGAGGATGGATGGAGGGGAAAATGTGCATGAGGGTGTTTGTGGTATTTACTATCTTATTTTTGAAGGGCTTTTTTTTGCCCTTTTTGTTTAATCAAGTTTTACTTGCTTCAGTTTATTGCATTATCCTATCATTTCTTCTGCCAAATTCAAACTGAGATATCGTTGGAGTTATTTATTATCTTAATCTGCTTGAATACATAGTTTAATGAGTCTGTCCTATGAATTCGGCCACTAGACAAATAATTTACTATAAAACATGTACCTTAGTAGATTCGTCATTTATTGCATTGTTGAGTTTGGATTTGACATTAATATTCTACTATTAGATTTATCAAATCTAATTAAGTTTTGCTGATAATCAATAACAAATTTTCAACTAACGTGTGTATATATATATCAATCGTACGTACTTCCGAGTCCTTTTATTATCGTCATTATAAGTTAGAGGTTATAGTTTAGTCTAGGCCTCACGAGTATCTATGTACTATTACGTACATGTACAAAATTATATATCTATTTATAATTCTATATTATTTTAAAATATTTTATCTTTTGCTTCATTCATTAAAAATAATGCACTTAGCTAAAAGAGGAAGACACCTATGACCTCCACAACAAAAAAGAAAAAAAAAAAGAGAGAGATAGAAAATATATGAAAAGGAAAGGAAGAAAAAAAACGAAAAAGTAGATTAGCAATAGTGTTTAGCTCAATTGCTCTCTACAATATTCAAAGTATGAGAGGGGGGGAAAAAATATCACAACTAGACAAAAATAATAAAAAGTTACAAATACATCTAACAGTTAGTAATAACTGTTGTTATGATTTTTAGAGCTCTTAGATTTACAGCACCCAAAATATCACACGTAAGCACCCAAGGTATGTTTCACATGTGAATGCTTAATATCTCCAGGTCTCTTTAAAATGATGTAAGATATGCTTTTTAATTCTTTCCTATTAGACAAAGCCTCTTTTTCTTTGTGTGTTTCTGATGGAAATGAAGATGGTGGCATATGTCCATTTTATTATGAATTAATTTGTTCGATCATTAATGTAATAAAAAGTTACGAATTCATGATGAGGCACTCCATTATTAATAATTGTTACTTTGCCACTAATAAGCCACGTGACGTGGGGCGGCTAAGCAATGAATATCTCTCTAACTTCTAGAGTTAATTATCCTGGCCCATTCTTAATTTTGTTGCAGTACTGATTCTAATTTAACACCTTTTATTATTCTAAAGATCTGTATGAATATGTTCCATTTCTTAACATTTATCAGTTAACTAGTTAACTATAGTACCGACCGTCTTTAACGTAAGTGGCAAAAGATTTGACAGTTGATACCCGAGGTCTCAAATTCTACTCGAAGCCTAGTTGCTTTATATTTTCAACTAAATTTATTTTTTAAAGAAATAAACGAAACAAGTAGCATATTACTTATAAAAATTAAAAAAAAAACTAGCACCAATCACGTACGTACATACGGACCTATATCGTCGCAGTAAACTGTTGAGGGTATTGTTGGCTTAAATGGACCAGCATCCTGCTCTGTGGCGGGAGGTCATGTTGGGCCGAGTTATGTTTAAAATGGCGTGAGGCTGGATGGGCCGAGTCATGTTCGAAGTGGCGTGAGGCTGGTGGGGCCGAGTCACAATCGAGACCCGTGGGCGCTGTATCTGTACGCTTTAAGTGAATTGATTGCGTATTTCTAACAGCTCGAACTTTTGGGATTAATGGTTAGCGCCAACGATCCAACATGTATGGGCCGGAGAAGCGACGGGGCAGATCGTAAAATGCCTGCTGTCACCTTTGTCCGTCGATGCCCGTCTATGCTGTCGCTTTGCATGCAACTGCATAGATTTTCAAGTAAATATCAAAACTTGAGCAATGTTATTTACATATTCCAAAATTAGGAAGCGAATGAATACGAACATTTACAAGTTTATATCCCAATACAAATATGAATGGACGAGTTTAATCGATAATAAACATATATGATTTGGTATGATTATAAAATAGTAAAAGCACCGACCGCTAAAGCGCAAGCGACAAAGAATTTGGTGGTTGATACCCAAGATTCCAAGTTCGAAGTCTAGTTACTTCGCATTTTCAGATAAGTTTATTTCTAAAAAAATAAACGAAACAGATAGCATACTATCTTTCTCTCAAAAAAAATAAAATAAAATACTAAAGCCCGATGAATTTTCATTCGGATATGATTTTTTATCTGTACATGTTAAACCCGAACCCAATCCGAACTGATTTCATTTTATCTTAATATATAATAATTTAAATTTGTATTTTAAAATTTTAGATTTGAATTTGATATGCTTTGGAATTTAGTAAAGAAAAATAATTGCTTTGGGTTTAAATTTTTGAGTTTCGTTTTAGTTTCGATTTTTTCGTCGGCTTCGGTTGTGGTTATGAATTTTTAAAACCGGACACTTTTGGGTTCGAGTTCAGGTTTCGGTGCGAATAGTCGGCTTGGGAATTGGGTTTGGGTTCTCGAAAATTGCCCCTAATCCAATCCGTCTACATTTCTACCCAAAAATAATATCGACATATACGGGAGCTTTATACTTTCTTTATCAAATTTTTTTATTTTTCACACTAGACTGACCGCGCTCTAAAAAATTGTCCAACGGTAAAATTGACACCCATTTTTTAGATGAACGAACAAATAGCATTTCTCTATGAGAAATATTATAAATTTTAATATATTTTCACATGTTATGATGTGAACAGATTTAATTGATTAATGCACCGGTAGGATTGATTAGAACATAGTTCGAGTTCAGATTATGCTCTCAGCTCGAAACTAAAACGAGCTACAAATTCAGTCTTGTTTTTGGCTCGAAAGTAGTTTGAGGTGGTTTAAATTCATTACAAGCTAGTTCAAACAGTTAAAGTACTAATACTAGTTATTAATAGTATTGATAATTTTTTATTTATGATGTCTGTTTTCGCTTTTAGTATTATTATTTAGAAAAAGTATTTTGCCTATTTAAAGTTTTATAATTTTTAAATTAAGACTTACACAGCAATTTTCTATTAATTTTTTATTATTATAATAATTATTTTATTTATGAATTAGTTAATTTTCTCATAAATTGTGACGGTCGTTCAATTGAAAATTTTCTAACTTAGCATATTAGCAAAATGTTATAAAATATGAATGATCTCAGGTCTACTTAGATTCAAATTGAATTTAAACAAATCTTAAACCTAATACAACAGCTGGGTAAATGCATGTACTATAAAAATATAATATATTTTACAAAATCATCACCATATCAATAATATACAAAAAATAATATAAATAATGCTACTATTAAGTAAAAAAATTTACAACCTAGTATTCTTGTTGCGCATACTTGCTCACTAATCCTACCAATTATTATTTCTTACTACAACTCGCATGTACACTCGGGTGTGCACATCGTATTTTTCAATTAATATTAGGGATAACTTCAAATACCACCCCCGTAATTTGGTGCTTTCTCATTTTAGTGCCCTGTGGTTTAAAACGTATCACTTTAGTACCCAGTGATTTTGTTATTCTCTTTTTTTGTTATCTTTTCGTTAATTTTTTCTTTAAATTATACAGAAAAAATTTTAAATACCCCACCTATAGTTTATCGAATATTCACTTTACTATCATGTAGTTTTAACTTTCTCATTAATTTAACGAAAAAATTAACGAAAAGATAATAAAAAGAAAATAACCAAACCACAGGGTACTAAAGTGATACGTTTTAAACCACATGGTGCTAAAGTGAAAAAGTACGAAACCACAGAAATGGTATTTAAAGTTATTCCTTAATATTATGTTGGTGGTGGGGCCGCGTAAACGTACAATCACCAAAGCTTACGTAGACGTAGGGACGATCTGGTATAGCGTCCTTTTCTCGGCCCCCCCAATCGGATCCTCTCTCTCAACCCGAGCCAAACAAACAAAGCCACGGATCCGCTACGTGTGCACCTAGAACATTATTATTTTTTATTTTTTTGGAAAAAAAGACAGCACGCTATCCGCTTCGTTTATTTTTAAAAAATAAATTTAGCTTGAAATGTGAATCAATTAAGATTCGAATTCGGAACCTCGAGTACCAACTACCATGCCCTTTGCCACTTGCGCTAGAGACGGACGGTTATAACATGATATTGCTAACCTATTAGTTTACATAACTTTCAAATCTATTATAAGGCAAGTGTAAATATTAAATGTATCGTTGTATCATTTCGTACAAACTTAATCTTTTGGATAACATTTAATTTTACAAGAATAATTAATATTTTAAAAATAAAAATGTTACGGACTCAAAAATTTCTTAGTCATCTATCCACTATCATACCATTGATTTCATAAAAATATGTCATTAACATATTTTTAGTTGAATTAATTAACATATATAGAATCTATGATTAGACCAAACAGGCCCTCAATATTGTGACCACGACATAAAGCAAGACAAATATTGAACCGTGGTCTCTTAAAGCAACCTTTGCATAATTTTGCTTGTATTATGCGTTTGTGAGTGTGGAAAAGATAAAGATTCGAATAATTATACTTGACGAAAAAGGTTGGAGACGCCGAAATTTATCTGGATCTTGGCAATCTAAATCTAGAATCAATCATATTTCAGATGACTCGAGAGTTATTCGCAATGGCCTACCACAAGAATCATATTGTCGGAATGTTCTTAACTAAGCCCCCACCACCAATCTCTATATTGAACAGTTTTCTTTAACCAAAAGAAAAAAAAAGGTTCTCTTTTTTAATCACCAAAATAATGATTTTCCTTACATGAGCTAAGTATATTTGAGGACGTTCATCCTCTGTTCAGTATATGACAAATCAAATAATATATATATATATATAGAGTTCGGCTACTATGCTATCAATAGTACCAAACACTTGGTGCTACTAAATTTTCTGCCGTTAGATCTATCATTTTGACTATTTACACCCGTTAGATCATACTATTCAACCAACCACCCACTCAACCCTAGGAGGCCCACATCATCCTAACCGTATATTTTTTAATCCAATGGCCGAAAATCTAATAGCACCAATGACTTGGTGCTATTAATAGTATAGTAGCCTAGTTCTATATATATATATATATATAACCTTTTTATTTCTGTACATCTCTATAATGAATTTGTTGCTAAGTTATCTTTCCTCCATTACTTGTTGACGATTGAAAAGCTAATTAAGCAACAACTCAAATAATCACGTCACTTTTTGCCGTATTAAGAATGTTTCAGTTTTACCTGTCCTTACAAGTGCGCTAAACTTCATGGAATGTGTTGTTCATAACTTCATATTAGTCCTAAATTTTCAGCATAGTAAAAGTTTGAAACTTTTTATTTGTAAATTATTAATATTTGCTTATCGAAGAAGATAAGCTGCATGCTCAGTTCGAAGTCGGGCGAAACAATCAATTAAAATTCATTCAAATACAGTAAAATGGAATCAAATTAACTTATGCTATCATTAGCATATGCCATGGCCCATGCGATTTGAGACTATATATAATTCCCTAAACAAGAAATGTACTATCTTTCCGGCTGATGATCTCAGTGATTTCTATGGGAATCTGCAAAATTGTCACCTTGTTAAGAGGCCAACAAAATAAATAAATAAATAAAATAAAGTGAGAAGGATACAGCTGCCAAACTGGTTGGAGGACTAACAAGTAAAAACCAAAAGAAAAGATTTTTGAGTACTATGCACGAAATTTGTACATTGGTAGATCAGCACAAGCGGGAGAGGATAAATTCTCGTACCTATAGAATTTATTTATTTTCTTTGTATTAATTAATAAGAAAAGCAAATAGTCAATCACGACAATTAGAGACCGACTGTATCTAATGCAATTGACTAAGGACTTGATGGTTGGTAACCGAAGTGTTAAGTTCGAAATTCAATTACTTCACATTTAGTTATACAAAGCAGTGGGCACATTGCATGTGAGTGGGAATGCGAAGGTTGACGAGGTGTTGTTGATTGGTTGGGCTCTATGGGCCATTAGCTCAGGAGGTAGGTAGGCCAAAATGGGCTTTCTATAAGTTAGAAACTGAGTTGTTTAATAGAAGCCCAACCCAGCCCAGCCCCTGGTTTTTTTTTTTGAGCTGGGCTTAGTTTGTTCAACCCAACAAGAGTAGGGTCATTGACTCACCCCAAACGCAACGAACACTACTGCATTTGTTCATCTTCGAGAGTTCGATCAAATTCTCAAAGAAGAACAGATGTAGTAGTTTGTTCAGATCTGCATCAGCCATTGTTCAGATCTGAAGGCACTTCCATGAGCCCTTTTGGAGATGGAACTGCTCGTGCGTTGGCTTCTGCTGTATCCGGCGAATTCCTCGGATAACTTCTATTTGTGAGTACACTCATTATATATGCTAAAACACTCTTGTAGAAGTACAGGAGCGTCGAGCTAGAACTTCTTTTGTTGAGCCACTGAACTACTATATATTGTACCGATAATTCACTAACTTCTGTTTGTCAAATGTTCTCCTCAGCTATGAAGTTCCCGTGCTACTCATCTAAAAGGAAGCTAGGAACTGAAACAAAGTTATGAATAAGTTATATATCAAGCTACAGCAATATCTATTAAATGATTTCGAGTCTCTCAAATAAATCCTGAGTTTTCCTCGTATCCAGCAAACATGGCCCTAAACATTTGCACTGATTCTTAATCTAAACGCCATCTTTAAATGGGGAATTTGCTACGAGCTAGGCAACGGGAGTTCTATTGATTTTTGGTCGGATCGTTGGTGTGGGGGGACGACTCTGCAACATTCCTACCCTGAGATTTTCCAGGTGACGGATTGCAAAAAACTGAAAGTGGGAGAATGTTGGGCGCGTGACGGTTGGAACTGGAATAGAATACTGGGGGATGATACTGGCATGCTACCTGGACTGAGGCCTATCCTTTTAGCGCTTAAGGAGAGGGTATCCGGATTCAGAGTAGACAATAGGCCGGACAGTCTATCTTGGCGGTGGAGCTCCGATGGGTGTTTCTCGGTGAAATCAACCTACGCAGCTTTAAGTGATGGAGGTTTGAGGGATGCACGCACAAGCATGATTTGGACACTCCGTATACCTCTTAAAGTAAAAGTGTTCACTTGGCTTGTTGTTAAGAAGAGGACACTCACAGCTGATAACCTGGTGAAGAGAGGATGGACATGTAACACAGCCTGTGTGCTTTGTGGGGCGGAAGAGGAAACTGTGGACCACCTCTTCACACAATGTGTATTTAGCAAGTTCATTCTGGTGATGGTTTTGGAGGGCGTTCAGACTAGGGACCTGGGGAAAGACGTGACTTCGGTCTGGGACAGGTGGATGCTTAAGAACGAAACACACCCATCGAGAAACAGTCTACTCGTAGTAGTAGGTTGCTGGTGGGTCATTTGGAAGACCAGAAATGATACGATTTTTAGAAAGATCGAACCGGACCCAGGACAGGTAATTCTTAAGCTCCATCAGTTGCTGAAGGACTGGAAATACCTTCCCCCTGCAAAGCGGCGATTATAGAGTGTGCGTGTGAGTGTGTGTGTGGGTGGGATTTTTTTTTTTTTTTTTTTTTTTTTCGCTCCTCGTATCCTCTGAGGCTCTGATTGCCTCACCCCTGTAGCCTAGTTCATCAATCTAATGAATGAAGCGGGTAGCGTGCTACCTTTTCCTCAAAAAAAACATTTGACTCGTCCTACTCAACAGGCATATCCAGGGCCAGTGGGCCTGGGTGGGCATGTGCCCCCATCTTGATTGGCCCAAATTGCCCACATTTTGATAAAAAGTATTGCCTACACCTGGTGCATGTGCTTTTTTTTTTGTGCACCATTCTTTATTCTCTCTCTACTTTCAACCCGAATAATTCACTAGTCATATTATTTTTATTGTTAAAAGTTTGATGATTCAGACCAACCATCCCTAGCGCAAGTGGTAAAGAGCTTGATGATTGGTACCCGAGATCCCGAGTTCGAATCCTAGTTGATTCACATTTCAAGCTAAGTTTACAAAGCGGGTAGCGTGCTATCTTTCTCTCAAAAAAAAAAAAAAAAAGTTTGATGATTCAGATTAAGAAAAATATGGTATGAACTTACCAGAGGACTGATTTGGGAAGATGCATGAGATTTAGGATGTGCATCGATCAAGTGCACAAAATGCTTATCCTAAAATTTTAACTTTTCTATTTTAATATTAGATTATCATTTGCTAAATCTACACGTTTGTTTTGGCCGCCTTCTTTCTTGACTCTGCCCCTGACCACATCCAACTGATAAAAATTTCATGCAATCACTTCAAAGAATATTCTCGCCTCGCATACGTACAACTTAAAAATACGTATGTAGAAAATATAAGACAAAAAAAGTAGCCTACCTAAAGTAGGTAAACGAATCAAACAAAGAAGTTGACCTGCTACAGGGCAGTGTAGAGTTTCCTCTGGGCCCTCGCCAAACTATAATCAACGCCAAACATCTCCTAATTCAGCTTCCTGATACCTAACAAGCATATGTTTTCCGCTATGAATATGCAATTTAATTCGTAGTTTGTTTGGATGTACACCGGAACGATTTTAATACATATGTTCTTCTTTTTCATAGGGGTTAATTAGCTAGTTTTCTATGCGCTTTTTTTTTGGAAAAGTAGTGAGCGCGACGCAAGGCGTTGAACCTGACTTCTTGGTCCTTAACTAAAGTACCATCGTACCGACCATTCCTAGCGCAAGTGGCAAAGAATTTGGTGGTTGGTATCCGAGCTCCTAAGTTCGAATCATAGTTGATTCACATTTTCAGCTTTGTTTATTTTTTAAAAAAATAAACGAAGCGGATAGCGTGCTATATCTTTCTCTTAAAAAAAAAAAAAAAACTAAGGTACTACCATTCAACTCCACTAAACAGTGATAATAGTACTGCAAAAGTTTTATAATAGCTACTTAAAAGCCAAACATCTACAATGTACTAATTATATAATTAAAAACTTGTATATGGCACGTTGTTACGGAAACAGTGAAAGGATACAAATGAATAATAAAAAAGATAAAAACTCAAGACCCCAGAAAAATGGGGAAGCCATGTGAAGCGCCGAATCTTATCGTTTGAGATGCCCCCACAACTTAGACGCACCGACCGGGACCATAGAAAAGATACTGCAATCATTTTTTCTAATTTGTTTTTTCTTTTTCCCTTTACAGACCAAAGGTTACATAGAAAATTCTACTGGCACAAAGCAAAACAGATCATAAATTAAAAAGTACCACCTACAAAAGAAAAAAAAAAAGAAAAAAAAAGAAAAAAAAGGAATGAAACTAAAAGGAGAAAAAGTCCTCTGCACGCAGTTCAGCTTTAGTTGGATTGCAAATCGTCACTTGAAATTTGAGGAGTTCAAATTTACTATGCGAAGAGCAATTTATTTCAATCAAATATTTAGCTACTATATATATATAATATTTCGTTCAATCTTCTAATTAATGTTATCAGTAATATGAATATATATGATTCAGAAACTGTTATTTGAAGTTCTCTAATACTACCGTCCAAGCTTAACATTTTAATTATGATTTATAATTTAGCTAAAGTTTATTTACATAGAGGTTATATATATATATATATATATATATATATATATATATATATATATATATATATATATATATATATATATATATATATTTCATTAACATATAATGGTCATGTGGTGAATACACACTGAAAAAGATCGAAAGAAATTTGCAAAAATTGCTTTACCAAAATAAGTTGATTATTTTGTTTAAACTTGGAATGGCAATGTTTTTTTTTTTTTTTTTTTTTTTCATTGTTATATCTCATGACAGTTTTATATATGTTGACAAAATGATTGATTGAAATAAGTTGATACATCGCATAATAAAATTTAATTTTCTAAATTTTAGAGGACGAATTGGAATCAGACTAAAGAACGTACGTACGGAGATTTTTCTGACCCAAAAAAAAAAGAAAAAAAAAAGAAAAAAAAAGAAGAAGAAGGAGATCGAAGGAGAAGATGATAAAATTGGTGGCGTACGTTCACCTATCACCCTCGCTTGAGCATCTCTTTGTAGTTCAAGAGGGAGTTGAGCCGCTGCAGCTGCAGCTGCTGCCGGAATCGGTTGATGAAATCGTCGGCCCTCGCGTTCACCTCCTCCTCCTCCTCCTCCTCCTCCTCCTCCTCCTCCACCGCCACCGCCGCCGCCGCCGGCCGCCGCGCCACCCTCGCCTCCTCGAACTTCGCGAACGCCGAGCTCGCGCTCGCCGACTTCTTCATCCTCCCGGCCCCCTCCACCTCCACCTCCGCCGCCGCCGCCGGAGGCCCCGACTCCGACCGGCTCCGCCCGAAGTGGTGGCGCTCCTCCGCCGCCGCGCCCGAGAGGTTCTCCGCGATCGGATCGGGGCCGGGCTCGGCCGCGTCTCCGGCGGCGGAGGAGGGGATTATGCAGTCGAGGGGGAAGTCGCCGGAGCGGAAGCGGAAGATGCCGATGGAGCGGAGGCGCTCGAGCACGGCGGAGGGGGCGCGCGAGAGGCCCTCGGCGGCGGCGGAGGAGGAGGAGTCGTCGGCGGGGCGATCGCGGTGGCGGTGGGCGCGCGAGGTGACGGCGATGGTCCCGATCACGAGGTTGAGGAGCACGAAGAGGCCGATGGGGGTGAGCCACCCGCTCACCAACGCCCAGATCCAACGCCACGCGTCCTCCATCATCGTTATGCGCGCGCGATGGGGATCGTCGTTTTGGGAGAGCACACACGCACAGAGAGAGAGAGAGAGAGAGAGAGGTGATGGAGCTAGCGAAGGGAGGAGATGATCTGAGGATGGATGGGTCGAAGTAATTATTATATTTATGGAAGGAGAGGTTTGCATGCACCCGGCGCACAGAATACCTCGATTTTCTAAAAGCGGAGGTATCTCACGCTCGGAGATCTTGCTTTAAATTTCGCGATGAGTAGAAATATCTGCGTTGACTGAAAGCAACCTATGAGTTTACGAGAACGCGGCAATTTAAAACTATAATACGTATTAACTTATTCAGAGAATAATTTTTTTAATATTGGAAAAGTAATAAAATTTCAAAATTTTATGATTTTGAATGCTTTTATATATATATATATATAATTGATTGACTTCCCATCCAATTTTTTTTTAAAAAAATTTCAAGTAGTCAGAATTTTACTATTTTTTTCATATGTAAATATTTTAAAAATTGTGCATGTGATCCGCACGGTAGTCTTGGTGCAGGACACAAAGTCCAGTAAAGGCTAAAAAATATTCCGCGTACATAGGACACGTTGAATGAGAATGTGATACACCTGGGTGGATGCGGACAAAAGGCGGGGAAGATGCTGAAGCTGACGCAGGACTTTAAATATATATATATATATATATATATATATATATAGAGTCTGATTATGATGTCTTAAAGTACCAAGCACTTTGTGTTTGTAAGTTTTTTACTATTAGATTTATTTTTTAATTATTTTTATCCGTTAGATTATACTATTCAATCAGTCACCTATTCAACTCTAACCTCGAGGGGATCACTATCATTCTAACCTCACATTTCTTAATTTAAATGTCAAAAATTTACAAGTATCAATGAGTTGGTATTTTCTAAAAGCATAGGGCTCAATGCTATATATATATATATATATATATATATATATATATTTGTGGTCTAAATCTTATTGGTCAATAATGTGTGGACACCGTAATCATTATTTTATTTGTTTTTAATTATTTTCGTTTGCGTTGGCGTCTTTCTACAGTAAACATTTTTTATCGTTTATAGTACATTGGCGGATCAAGTGTACGATTAGTCATGCGTGTTATTTTAATATTATTGCATTAAATATTGATTATTAAAAAGAAACATACATGTGCATGCATAGGCGGAAATCTATATAAAATTATTGGGCACAGAGTTTCCATGAGTTGACATAAAGATAAAGTAACACTGTAATATATATTTATTAATATATTATTAATTTGTAAGAGCAATATTTTAAAACTCAAAATATTTTTCTGTGAAGTCCACAGTCCACTGCAACCAATTTGTACGGCGAAGATAATTTGATGTTTCCAGTAGAATCTGATGGTAGAAAAACAAACATAAATAAAAAGTTTTTTCCTTTATCTTGTTGAAAAAAAGTTGTTCTACAACAACCACAGGCCTAAGATCTGCATCACAAGCATAGGCTCTGATATTTGTCGCGGTCAGGGAGATTTCCGTGTGCGAGGGCACGAGTCAAAATTAATTAATTAATGGAGTGATAATTAATTTGGACCCGGAAAGAGAAGCAGGTAGGAAGGAGCATACCTAATTTTGATGGCTCCCATTAATAATATTTCCTACCATTCTTCCATCTCATCACATTTTAGAGAGATGCTGCTTGTACACCTATAACTACAAATAAGGTATAAATCGTAAATTCATTAATCCAAGAATTTAAGTATTTTTCTAAAATTTTTAATATAAAAAATAAGAGTTCGACTATGGTGCTTTCGGAAGAATTACTTATGTAGTGATTTAAAATTTTTAACACTTGGGTCAGTCCCTTTAATCATTTCTAACTCTTCTATTAATATTATTTCACTAGGAGGACAGCTAAATCTTAGGGGGACCACTAAATTTTAGGAGGGACCGCTATCATTCTAACCCTATAATTCATGATTCAAGAGTCAAAAAGTTAAAAATACCAACTCACTTATGCTTCCAAAAGTATAATAACTTTTAACCAAAATTAATACTACTTGTACGTCCAATAAGTAGGGTATAATGTTATACCAAACTATTTAAGAGTTTAAATTTTTTAAAAATTGTTACTATACAAAAAAAAATTGATAAGACTAGTAAAAAAAAAATGATAGTCTGTATATGAATTGTACATAAAATTTATATTTTACTTGATAGGTGTACTGTACTATTGCTCTTAAAAAAATTAATAAAAATAAAAAGAATATCGATTTTCGAATGAATAAGATGTAAAATTTATGGTCACAATTTAGATGCACCGGAAGCGTTGGTCAACATTTTACCAGTGATAGGTATGTGGGAACTTGGGGTGCGCCCTGGTGTGGAGTCGCCTTTCGTGCTCACACCTACCTCGGTCCGTTAAATGTATTTAATTTTGCTGTTCAAATCACATGGACTGATCAAACCTCCGATTTCTGGAATTTTCGATAATTACATTTGACGATTGGTAGCTGCAACAGTAGTTTCTGGCTGGCCACATCATGCCACGCAGATCACTGATCCACACATCAAGATGTAAAGTGCCGACTAGCGTTAAATGTCGTGCGGTGTGCAACAGCACAAAACGAGTCTTTAGTTTGATGCTTACGTTTGCATAGGATGTCCTGCCACATAGGACAGTATATACGATCTGATTTTTACCTTTGCCATTCGCAACGATCAACCTTTTCTCGCATTACTGCAACTTTGTACGTTATCAACCTCGCATAATTAGTAGTTCTTAATTAACTTATAATCTTTTATATAATAAGTAGTGAGTCAAGGGCAAGTCTCACTCATTTTTTTTGGCATAGGACTACTGGGCTAGAAAAAAAAAAAAAAAAAAAATCTCGAATGCATCAGTTATATTGCTAATATGGTGTCTCTAACCAATGTGATTGTCCCCTTGAGTTGATACGTTCCGTCATGGATAAAAAAAAATATTTTTATTATACATTTTTTTCAAAAAAAAGAGATATGATTGACTTGTTACTGATGATGTGGTGTAAGTGGGACACAGTAAACTCCCTTCTAGGCTAGGGCACTGAGGCACTGAGAGACCAACCTTTGCATGATGTTAATAGGTCCATAGAAGTTTCCTTTTTCTTTCTTCCTTATAGGAGGATTGGTTCATGAAAATTAAGATTAGAGCTTTTCTGCAAAGAAGGATAATCTGAGGTGGCAATACTTTGCTGATGCCTCTCTTCAGAGAAAAGTAATGCTGATGCTGCTGTGGAATCCACAAACGGAAATTGTAATTTGTAAGTGCAGGTTGAGGTCCGCTTCAGCATATTTGTGAAGTGTCCTACGGTCTTTGACTTTTCTTGACTGTCGAGCTGTGAATATGGAAGGTAATGGTTTAAGGGGGGCGCGCATAAAAAACTATGGCAATTTTCTCTTATTCAATTAACAGTTTTTTTCCCCCCTGACATTTGAATGTTTTGACTACGCTATAAAGGATGCTCAAGAAGCATCAAATGGAGTGATCCACTTGGGAGACAATTTGACCCGTTGTATATACCCATAATTACATGAGCTCTCTTAATCTCTTTAGCGAAAAAATCTACTGTATCATACTTGCACCATATCATCAATAACAAATCAATCATATCTTTCTTTCTGAATAAAAAAATACAATAAAAATATTTTTTTATTAACCATGAGAGACGTATCAACCCAGAAAAAACAATCCCATTGGATGGGAAAACCACGACAGCTATATAACTAGTGCATTGTAGATTTTTTTTTTTCCTTTTTAGCAGGAGCTGATATAACTACTAGAAACATCTAGAAGCATCAATATTCAACTGCTCAAGTTGGCGCCAATCAGAGTTAGCGAGCCACAATTCGCAAACAAGTAGGCCACTAATGACCTATTAATAATCAAACACAACATGGCATAATCCAAAAAAAAAGAAGGGTGAACCTAAGCATGAAAAGCTGACACCAGTTTTCGTCCTTGGAATCAGACCAAAGCAAAACCATGATTAGAAGTTCAAAGCAGTAACTATTTAGCACACATGACCATCCCCTTCGATCCTAACAAAGTTTACAGCAAAAGCGTATAAAAACGTCCTAAGAAACAGAAGCACATAACGAAACATATGTTAACAGTTTGGGCAAGTTCCTAAAAAGGCTAGATATTTATCAAAAGATCTAGGATTTGGGAGTGCATGAAGCCAAGTGAGCTTTGAACTTCTCCAGCTCCGCAAGCACCTCTTCTTCCGGCCTATATATCAAGTCACTCATGCGCCATATCTGCATTAACCAAAAACAATTAAATTAGCAATAGATTAGTAAGAATTCAATACCTGGCACAAGTAAGATAAATTCTAGATCGAATTGTAAACTACTAATATATATTTGAGTGCAAATAATATGATTTAAATAGCAAAGGCAGGAAACATCCTCAACTAGATGATAACATCTACAAGCAATTTATTCATTAATTCAAGCAGAGAGACTCGGTAGAGACAAAAGCAAGGCGAAAGCATGCATTTAGTGATGCGCATGGTTTTGTCGTGTCTATAGCAGGTAAACATGCTCAATAGGAGGCATTTAAACCATTTTCAACTTATTGTGGCCAATCAACACAGAGAGTGCTTGTCCCCCTGCTACGAGAGGTCTTTTTTTTTTTTTAATTGCACCTATTTCGTAAAAACACAAATTTAATACACATGACAAACTGAAATGGTATTTGGCAGTTAAGCTAGATAAGTTACCTGCAATGTCCCACCGCCGCCAGTACTCTCCCCATCATCAGAGACACTAACAATAGTCCATGGATCGTATGCATTCCAATGGAAATCAACAACTTTATCTCTGCATATGTATACAAAGATGTGTTCAAGTAGCTGGTGGCCAATTAATTGAGCCATGCAATATCCTAAGAGAGCCAGTTCTTTGGAGAAACCTGTCTACGATTATGTCCCAAGAAGGTCATTCTACCAGAGTTCTATTTATTGTATAGTCGCAAGCTTAAAATCTGATAATTCCATCAAGTCCATCAACAGCCATTTAAGTATAAATATATACCTCTATGGTCTCAGCAAATTCAAGATCATGATACCAATTAAACTATAAGGTGAAGACCGGATACGTTCTCCTCAAGCTATAGTTCATAATATTGTGTTAACTAAAGTCGATACTAGGGCCTCCACAGCCATGAGTAAATATAACACATACCTGTGACCTGCATGCTGAAAGAATAAACCTGGGGGTGTATTGGACGTTCTTGTTCCAGTGCGTTCTTTCTTCTTCCCAACCTATTAGTAGAGAGCATAATGAGAACACCTGATAATGCATATTGAGTAGCAAATTGTAATCTAAGTTGGGAAACACATCTGGAACCCAAAAAAAAAAAAAAACAACCTGCTCTAAGGTCATCAGTTAGCTTATTCTAAAGAACAACACAAGCAAGTGAAAGGAAGAAGGGTAGCTTATCTGACTTTAAAGGGGTCCATCAAGATAATAGGCCAACATATTGCAGACTGACAGGGATATAACACAGAAAATTATTTTCGTGACACCCAAGAGAACACCTCACATTGTGACCATCTAATCTCCTTCTAGCTCTTCAACATCAAGTGACAGATCCAATGTACTGGACATAGTATTTTTGCCTTTTGCAGAACCAGTGGAAGCAACATATTGAAAAGCAAGTCTCGTTGAAAAGAAAAAATATTCAAAATTTGAGTTAAGAAGATCTACCAAATTCCTACCAAGATGCAAAGATCTCTTTATATATTGCATAAACTGAGTATATGCTTTACCAGTCCATTGTCAGACACAGTACAACCCACTATTCACATAACCAATGGAAAAAACTGACTTGGTTCTCGGATTAAATTTTTTGCTATTATGCAAATGTGATAACAAAGTAAACTAAATACCTTCTCATGATCCCAAATATTCAGGAAACCATCTTCGGCAGCACTTCCAAAGATAGATGCTTTGTCAGGAGACCACTGGAACAACAAATTACAAGCGTCACAAGGAAACAAGACAATATCTGGCGGCGGCAAAATGATTCACAAGACAGATTATACACTAAAATAATTGTTTCCATGTCCATGTATGCAAAAACTACTATCATGCCTGAACACAGAGAACAGCAGCTTTGTGGCCTTCGAACTTGTGAATGGGGGATCCAACACCTCCAGAAGTTAGATTCCGGCGGTCAAACATTCGGACAGAAGTATCAGCAGATCTGAAGATGGTATAAAGATGAACAGATCAGTATTACCTTATCAAAAAGTTCCATATATTATATTTCTTTCAACCAGGGAATAATATGCCAAAATAAATTGAACAGAAGAAAGCCTATATCATGATGATATCCATAATTAACAAAGTTTAAACTCAACATGAATATAGACAGCAAATAACCTACCCAGTCAAAATAAGGTTCATATCATGGGGGTTCCAGTCAACACAGTGAAGATCAGCATTATGAGCTTTCTCAACCTAGCCATTCAGACTAAAGAAGTTAATTCTGCCATTTGGAGCTCTTCAAGTTAATAATGTTACGACATATAAGAAAGGATTAGAGATTCACGCCAACAGACTATAAAAAATTCAAAACAAAACAATATTTCCTTACCAGAACAGAATTTCTGAATACTAGGTAAGGAAATGAAAAGTACCTTAACAACTGGACTCGTACCAACTCGCGCATCCCAGAAAATGAGGCAAGAATCATCGCCAACACTACAGAACTCCTGTGCACTTTAATCAAGTAAAAAACGAAAGAAGAGAGAGAAAACACTTTGTCAACAGCACTTTTAAACTTGACAGACAACAAAAATGATAACGACGATAAACCAAGTGATAGAGTGTCATGATAAGGTATTCAGATGTTATGTCTTGAAGACACAACCGGAAACATTGCATACTAAATATGATAAAGAGGAATGCAACAGCAGACAGACGAAATAGTGAAGCACATTCAACGTATGATCAAATATTAAGACTCGCTGCTTAGTTACCTAGATGGACAAAATTGCACATCTTCAACAGTATCTCCATGCCCTTGATAGACACCTCGAGGTCCAATGGTTGGAGTATCTGAGCTTTTCTCTGTACCAGATTTTCCAACAACCTGCTTACTGCCTGAGCTACCAGGTGACACAGGAGATTTGGAAGCTGACTCCGCCAAAGTGGATATATGATCTTGTATGCTCCACAAGACAACTGACTTGTCCTTTCCTGCATTAAACAGAAGATAAGTCATATTCATTGATATTGTGAATAAATTAATAATGTGTTATAACTCATCATACAACCCAAGTGACGTCAATGCGCTAACTATAAGTAGTAGAAAGCTCCAGGAAGAAAAGCATGTAACTACAGCATGAAATTACAAATGTTGGCCAAAAAATTGCAACGAATTGCTAATCTTTATTAATGGATTAAGTACTACGAGGAATATCTATACACACCTAAAGAAAAGAGACATTCATGCTATCGAACTAAATTCGTTCTGAGAAACTTCCAAGACTAGCATAAACAACAGACAAAATGAGACTAAACAAAACACAGACAGCAGGAAAAATAGCAAACCTCCAGAGAGTACAAAAGGTTCCGTTGGACACATAGCTAGAGCAAACTCTGCATTTTCTTTGTGCCCTGTCAATATCTGCCAGACAACTACTGACAGTTAGTTTGCACTATATGCTAATTAGGAATAACTATAACAACAAAAGTTAGATATATAATGCTATCACACTCATATCTTAATTCAAGAGTATTCCCTGTGAAAGCATTACAGTCAGAACAAACCATCTTCTCTAACTAAGCGCATCTGAAAATACATAAACAAAGTAACTACATAGTAACATACCAGATCTGGACGAGATTCAGCAGCTCCTAGCACAGCATGACGATTAGGTTGGGCCTCAACATCCCAAATTAATACCTGGATAGCAACCACATAAATTATTAGTAGACTACAATCTAAATGTAAACATATAAAAGCAGTTCAAAAATCATAGAAAAGCAATAATAATAACACCAAGAATCAAGCTCATAGTCCCAACAAATTTGCAATGCCTAAAGAGATACTTTTAGTGCAACATTCCAGAAAGGTACTTTGTCAAACAGTGATATCATCAAGTGCAATCATATCTACTTTTACCTTTAATAACCTCACTTAGCATAGTATTCCGTCTCAAAATACTCACTTTCATATGGGTTTCACCATTGTGCTCTAAATCAATGCAGTGCACAATGTTCTCATAAATCCCCCTTATAATTGATCTACAAATTCAAGATGTAAACAAAAGTGCTCCATCTTTGGCACTTCGATCTATTAAGAATTCATACATAAATTAAAAATTAAGCATAGGAGTCAACGACATACATCGGGGCTGTCGGTATGTGTCGCCACTATCTTGCTATTTTGAGGAAGCTCCCTGATTCTGTTGACCTGTGCATAGAATAAAAGAAGGGTATCAAATTCGTCAGAATCATAAACTCAGTACAGCAAGCAATCTATGGGAGAAACAAAAAAGTGCATGCAGTAGACACATTTCAAAAGAAGAACATAAATCAGCATCACAGGTTCACAGGCAAACAATAACAGGCCATTAAGCAACTGATATGCTAGTGAGAGAATTGAAGTTAAGAAAGTTTTGGCCAGAGAAAACACGAATTCACCTAGAATAGATGACATGCCTAGGTTGCTTAGGGACCTACTCAACAAACAAGCTTTATTTCTCACATAAACAAAAGCTCACAATAAGTTCTTAAGATTCTAAATGTGAAAATTCTAATGGTTAATATGGTCACACACACACACACACACAAAAAAAAAAATATTACTAGAGAACACACGGCTCCCCATAAGGTGGCATAAGCAGCCATAAAGATGCAAACCAGATAGTTCATACCTCCCCAGGATGTATAATAGTCTTGAACTTCTTCACAAAAGGAGATCGTGCTTCTTCATTGAACTGAAACAAGGGAAAATAAGAAGTCATGCCACCGGCGCCACTCAGAATGCCCTTAAATTCTCGTTTAACACTATAAGTAGAGAGCAAATAATTCATCTTCCAATTTGAAACAATTTGACTCAGCAGCAACGTAACCATAACAAAATTAGTCAGTCAACGGGATACAACCTGCGAGATATGCTCAGCAGCGGCAACCCTTGGTTTCACAACTTCACAATTCGCTATAACAAGAGTATTCGGAACACTGCCATCGGTCTGGACACATTGCAAACAAAGCGAGTTAGCTAATTTTGCGAGTCGGAAACGATCGTATCAAAACACTGTACAGTATCATCCCGGTTGACTCCGAGCAAGTAAGTGTTACGTTCACTCGCCTGCTCCGAAAGGTACAAACGCTGGCGATTCTTGTACGTCGCCTGCTCAAGCTGCGGCCCCCATCTTTTCTCACCAAAGAAGAAGAAGAGGAAGAAATCAAATCAAATCAAAATAAATCAAATTGAGACGCAATTAGGCTACAGTAGTTAGTGAGAAGCACAATAGATTCGCTCTGAGAGCTTAAACCCTAGGAAGAGAACACTTGCCATATCGACACTTACCAGGACCATTTCTACTCAAAAGACCTGCAAAATGCGGCTAAAAACAGCAAATCTACCTCACGAACGCGACATTTCAAGGGAGAAAAACCCTAGAACGGTAGATCGAGAAAACCCTAGCTAAAACCCTAGAAGAGGAGGAAGAGGGAGAGAGGGGGTGGGGGGAAGTGGGGACGCACCGGCATGAGAGGGATGGCCAAACGAGGTTGTGGTTGGCGAGCCAGTCGTAGAGGACGGGGACGAGCGACTTCCACTGCGTGTACCTCTCGTCCACCGTCGGATGCCCCGATTTCCCGCCCCTCTCCTTCATCTCCACCGTCCGATCCACCGAGCTCCGGAGCCCTCCGCTCTTCTCTCTCTCTCTCTCTCTAACGCTCACTCTCTCTCTCTCTCTCTCCTCGCTCGCTCGGACAAAGAGGAGAGGAGACGAAGCTTGTAGAGAGGGAGGGAACCGGAAACATAGGGAGGAGGAAAATGGAAAGAGGATCGTTTACAACGCAGTTTGTAGAAATTCAGTTCAACCAGTATACGTGGCAGGTGACTATTGGGTGTGGCCTGTGGAAAGGGATTTGCGATCTATTAAGTCCTAGACATGGTCTAATCGGTGATTTCTTGCGTGTGATGTGTTTGTGTCTTAAAACATATTATTAGATGGTAAATTACTAAATTAAACTGTTTCAGCATAAAAAATTTCGTTTATAATTACTTTGTTCGAATTTAGTGGATGAGTAAATTTTTTTATAAAATATAAAATCTAAATAATTACTACAATTGCACATTTGGCTCACAAATTATACTGCAAACATTTCATATTTAATTACTTTATTCGAATTTACTGCACATGCGCGGAGAGCCATCAGCTATGCATTTATGAGTGATTTTTCAAAGTTACCGTCTTTGGTATTAGACAATCTTTGGGTTTACATCTACGAGCCATTTTGTGCAACTCTCTGTCGTAACCAACTTGCACATTGAACAACTGTTTCTGTTTTTTTTTTTTTTCTGTGCAACTTGCACGCTATTCGCTTTATTTATTTCGTATAGAAATAAATTTGGCTGAAAATGTGAATCAATTAGGATTCGAACACGGAACCTCGGTTACCAACCATCAAATTCTTTACCACTTTGCGCTAGGATGGTCGGTCACATTGAACAACTGTTAAGTTTACTTTGGAATGTAGTTATCGGCGTTCGTGCATTTCAATGAGCCATGCGTTTCCGCTCGAGTTTCTATTGCAACTATCTTATGCTTTTGGTGCGGGTGTTTACTCCTGGGCTGAGTTGTCGTGCATGTTCTAATTAGCGTGAGACTCGTTCTCGAGTGTTTAAATGCGCTGTAAAACAGGACCCAAGCTCAAGTTGGCGTGGCCAAAAAATATTATTTATCAGGTCAGAATTAATGATGGTTAATGGATCCAACGCTGACTGTATGTACTCAAAAGTTCAGTCTAAATCTCAGTAGATGCTGATTATGAGAAATATAATTACATTATTATTAGATGAGTGAGAGGATCCAAATTGTCGGATCGTTTGCGCTAACTATTAATCCCAAAAGTTTGAGCTGTTGAAAATACGTAACTAATTCACTTAAAGTATACGAAGCCCACAAGTCTCAATTGTGACTCGACCCAATCAGTCTCACGCCACTTCGAACGTAATTCAGCCCAACCCGGACTCGACCCAATCAGCCTCACGCCATTTCGAACGTAATTCAGCCCAACCCAGCCTCCCGTCATAAGGCGGCAGGATGCTGGAATCGAACCCGTGACCTCTGACTCTGATACCACTTGTCGGATCGTTGGCGCTAACCATTAATCCCAAACACTCGAGCTATAAGAAATACGTAATCAATTCACTTCAAACGTACAGACACAATACCCACGGATCTCGATTGTGATTCGGCCCGACTAGTCTCACGCCATTTCGAACATGACTCGGCCTAACCTAGTCTAACGTGACTCGACCCAATCCGACCTCCCGCCATAGGTCGAATATGACTCGACACGACCAGGCTCACGCCACTTCAAACATAACTCGGCCTAACCTGGCCTCACACCATTTCAAACGTGACTCGACCCAATCCTCCCGCCACAGAATAAGATGCTGGTCTATTTAAGCCAATACAAATTTCAAAGTAGCTCTGCGGGATGGATTCGTCGAGAATAGTGGTAGATGACTCACAGCATGCAAGTGCTTTAAGTACACAGAATATTGAAGATTTGTGTTGCAAAATATATGAAAAGTAGATGAGTTCTGTGGCTTTTCGGATGCTATAGGATAGAAGATAAATGTACTCTATTTCCACCTATTTTCTCTGGATTGCTTGATATTTGTCACCGAAATTCAAATGAAGATGATTTAAACGAAAACATCCACCTAAATTTCGATATGACAAAATAATGCCATAATCCCCGAATTTAGATCAATGAGATATGGAAACTGTTAGAACCTGCCTATCAAGCGAAAACTAGAGGTAATTAATTTGCTTGTTCGTGAGAATAGGAGAACGAATTAATATTTGCTTAGCGTTGTAGCCAAATTTAATATCAATCAGATATTTATCGAATAGATTCGATATCTGATCATATATGCTTGCATACAAAAAGTGACTTCATAAGTGATGCTACCCATCAAATATAGCTCGATCTTAGTTAATCACTCCCAATGACATTTTTATATTAAATAAGAACAGAATTTTTACACTGGAGTAACTCATAAGAACAAATTCTCTATGCCTAATCCTCTTTTCTTGTCAAAAATTCTCTTCCATTATTATTTCGAAAAAAAAGAAGAAGAAGAGAAACTCTATCTAGTATTCAATATTGTAAATGCTAAAAATTGGAGGCATGAAACACACGCACTCTGGCATACGCACACACCCACATTAAACACATTCTTCACTTATTTTACAAGACAAAAAAAACTTCTACCCACATTAACTTTGATCAAACTGCATGCAAATCACCATCCAAAATTTTAAAAGTTAAAATTTACAGCTTGAGTATTCATTTTTGTATCAGTTAGCCATTGAACAAGTTTTTTTCCGTCGAGTCATTTAACTATCGGCAACAAGCGATAGTCGCATGACAAAAGCTTCTTTGAAGTTCTCCAACAACACCAAAGTTTGGAGTTTTGATGATAATCTAAATTACTTTGAAGTTCCGAATAATTTAGAGAACTCGGCAAAACGTAATTGAAAGAAATAAAGTTAATAGTTCGCACAGTAATTTGCAACTTAAAAATCTTGGATGGCAATTTGCAATTAGATCAAAGTATAAATAAACTTAATTCTTGTTAATGGAAAAAAATTCCTCTCTCAGAGGAATTTCTCTACAGAAACAGATGCGATTACACGGTAACATACCTCAGATGTGAAACAAAGGAGAAAAAGTTACTCTATAGCTGAGCTACTACCATTTGTCAGTGTAAACAAGGAGGCAGCACCTTTCAGATCGTGCTCTTGGACATGCTCCATTGTGTTTAGATCCTCCTTTTCAACCATTTTAGCACTGTAAAATGCCAGAAAATTAAAATCTTTAACCTCTAGAAGAAAATACAAAAAGAAAATCAATCATAAATGTGACAAAATAAGGAAAAAATGGATCAAATTACAAATGAAATTACATGTTAATACATTGGGAGACCGAAATAGGTGTTAAAAGGATTTCTATTCCCCCTTGTTTATTACAATCAACAATTTGCAAAACCAAGCACAACAAAATCTGTTTGAGAGAGATAAAAATCCCAACTTTTGTAGCTGCATGCATTGACCAGGTAATAGTTTATCTAAAATATAAGATTTGTTGCTTTTAAGTTGTGCAATAAAATTAAAATATTTTTTAAAATTCAGGCTTATTATTGTTTCAACTACTTGAATTTTACTATGAATTGTATATGTAAGCAAGATAATATCACACACGTGCGTATAATGAGTTGAGCTAAAATATATTTAGATGGCCCATGTTCCGGGAAAAAAAATAAAAATGCATCACCTCATTTCTACATATGATATAAATTTTTTTACACATTCGGCAAATATATATATATATATATATATATATATATATATACTAACCGGCAAAGAGAAGACGCAGAACTCTTCAACTGCTCCTCCTCATTCTCTCTTATAAAACTTTGCCCTGCTTCAAAAACATCCACCAATGGCTTCACATCCAATTCTTCCAACTTCACCTCCTCTAACTGCTTCTGCATCTGCTCCTGCTGGAAATTTATACTAGACGAAACCAATGCCTCTTCCACATTGTCTCCGATGTTACCGAAGTTATTTTCGTTATTGAAATTGGCGATGACGTTGTTATTGAAACGAGTGCTATTCTCGCCGTCGCTATCGTAACAGAAATAGTTATAATACTGCTGTTGCTGCTGTTGCTGGTGCGGCATGATGGGAACGAAATTGTTATTGCCGAAAAGATTATTATTGTAGACGCCCTCATCAACGTCGGCGCCGACGTTGAGACCCAGCTCGGCAGACAACGGCGCGGCGGTAGCAGCCTGCGTCTGAGCGCGGCAGACGGCGAGCTGCTGGAGGACGAGCTGGAGCTCGGCGGTGTGTAATTCGACCTGTCGCTCGAGCTCAAGGACGATGCGATAGCACCCGCCGACGGGGTCCATCGCGCGGACGTTGGACTGGTAGATGATGGTGCGCATGGCCTCGTCGCGCTTCCGGGAGTCGAGGCCGCGTATTATTTTCAATATGTTGCTGACGCCGAACAAACGGTGGGCATTAAGAAACTGACGCTGCTGGTCTGCGGGGAAGTAGGGAGCGAGGGTGCAGTCCGGGTTGCACTTGCGCCTCTGGTATTTACAGGCGGCGCATGCAGAGTTGGATTGGCCGGAGGAGGGGCGGGAGGAGGAGGACGAAGAGGGAGGGGCTAGGGTTTGAAAGGAGGAGGAAGAGGAGGAAGGATGGTGATGAGTGGGTGGAGGAGGATGAGAGGAGGAGGAAGAGGAGGAGGGGCCGACCACCAGCAGCGGATGATGATTAGAAGTAGCGCTAGTGTTAGGGTTAGGGTTAAGGGACATGACGGCTCATGGCGCCGCTGGGATCGAGCGATGGGGCGACGATGGTGGGCTGCGGTTCCGGCGGGCCTTTCCCATGTGCCGAAGTGTAGCATCGATCGCTTCGCTCGCGCCTCACATGTAGGAGGAGGAGGAGGAGGAGCGGAAGCAACAGAGGCGAGGAGAGGGGATGATGAGAGAGAGAGAGAAATTGTGGTGGAGAGATAAAACAGGGAAAGAAAGAGAGAGAGAGAGAGAGAGAAAGGCGACGGAGGAACGAACGGGTCGCAAGGGAGAAACAGGAGAATGGGTTTAAGCTGTATAAAACATGCAATAAAGAGAGAGAGAGAGAGAGAGAGAGAGAGAGAGAAATATTTACCTGCCAAATTTGAGTGCCCTGGTTGGATGGCGAATGGAGGGATAGGATCGAGCGGAAATATCTGAAAAACCGGAAAGGAGAGGAAAAAATGGCAGTTGCCTGGACCGCCTGCAGTGGACCGAGCGCCTGTTTGAAACTTCGAAACTTCAAAAGTTGGAAGGCGCCCTCAACGATGAGGAAACGTGCGTGCGTTCGTGCGTGCGTGGGGCTTGTTCCAAGTTCCAACCAACAGTCCAAACGAAACGCGTGTCTTCTACTACTGCTCCAACAGCAACATCAACAGCCTCAATTGAAAACTAAAGTTTAGAAACTACCTTTTATTATTTCGATAACAAAAAATATTCCGGTACATGTTAGAACAACTGTAAATTTATATTTTAATATATTCAGAAATATTTTAGAGAATATCCTTAATAGCATTTGAAGAAAAAATCTAGAACGCCATTTAAATATATTTTAAAAAGTAAAATAATTAATTTATATTAGTATATTTTATATATAATTATTTATAAAATTATTTTGTTTAATAATTTATAGTATAATATCACATATAATAATTTAATTTATATCAGTATATTTCTTTATTTTATATTTATTATCCATAATATATGTAATGAATAAAATATAATACTAATACTAACAATATTCTTATAATTTTAATTAATAATAGTAAAAATTCAATACAAATTAAAAACTATATATATATATATAATATGAAAAAATAATTTAATATATATAATACTTACTATAAAACAAAATAATTAAATATTATATATAAATGATAAAAATTAATAAAATAAATAATATATCAAATTTTATTTATTATATAATAATAATAATATAATATAATATAATTTAAGTATAAATATATTTAAAAATAAATATATTATAGTAAATATAATATATTTATATTAATATATTTACTCATATATCTAGTTATCTAATAAAATAAAGAGAATAACAAAATTGTTCTTAGTTTTTTTAGTAATAACTTTTAACGAATTGTTCCAAAACAACCCAAAACAATCCATTTTGACCGTAACAAGTTGTTCCGCGTAGTTTCCCCGTTGTTTAGTTACAAATCAAGAAATATCTCCCTCCCTAGATTTTTATCAATTTTTTTTTTTAACTAAAAGTTTAAAAAGCGTTAGTAAATCCTAGAGAGACCAATAAAATGAGCAACAAGTTAGTAAATCCCAGAGAGACCAATAAAATGAGCAACAAATCTGGATCTTGTTGTATGAAGCAACTGCCATATTTTGTAAATAAAAATTTAAAAGTCAAAATATTCTTAGCAGGGTATTCAAAGTAATTGGAATTAAAGGGTCGTTAAAAACATAGATTTGAACAAATTAAGCAGATAATCATCATCCATCTTGTACGATATTTTTCCTGTTTATTGCCATATATATTGCGCTTACCTGAAAAAGTTAGAATAGAAGTATATTTGCTGGTGACATGGCATTATTTTAACAATGTGTTATATCTCCAGCTTACAAATCCTAATCTTTTATCTGTTGTGGGCCGAACTATCCTCATAATTTGGACTGATAGTCAGCCGAGCTTGGGCCACGGCCCACTTCTGGCCTACACCTAAAAACTTGGGCCCCAACAAACAAAGGCCAGTGACTACACTCGGTCTGTTCTTCCGACGGTAATTCAAGTTAGAGAATGCCATATCATATCATACGGATTATGGTCCAAGGTTCAGATCTTAAAATACATGTCATAATTTGATGATAAATAAATAAATTTCAACAAGCCCAAGGAATCAAGTGCACGCCAAGCCAAGCCAGATTTAAAATCTGTATGGCACAAGCCGCTGCTTTTGCAGTGGAAAAAACCCTTTTCACACATAGAATTACACAATTACATGCGCAAAAACACACGGGCACGCGAATATACCTGAAAATTTCCTAGCCAGGTTCACTAACCAGATTACAAGCATGATAACGACAGCTGCTTTTGTGTTGTTTAGACAGTACTGTTCGAACACATCAGATGTAAGTCAGCAAGTAACAATATGTTAATCCGACTTAAATAACCAACAATTTCTAACAGAACTATGCGTTCTACCTCCGACCATGGCAAACTTAAAAGTACCAGTGGAATCTGCAGAATATTCAGAGAATCCCGTAAGCGAGCTAAAAAACAAGTACAGCGATTCCCATTACCTCTTATCAAAAAGTTTGCTGTTCGGTATCATGCAGAGAACACTTCGCTGTGCTACTCATGCATCATTATGCTTCATTTTGGTTCTTTGGGTCAAGATTGCAATACCATCAAATGGTAAATGCAATTGTTCACCTGCGATCATCGAGCGGGATCAAACTCACGGAAACCTTCCTTAAAACCTTCGACCATTGTCATTTCATCTTCCTTGGTAACCTTGCAATTCCTCCAATCAGCTCGATCTGGCATTCTTAACAAGCCTGCTAGCACCTGCAAGATTTTTATCCGCAAGTCATCCACGGAAAGAAGAATGTCCGATCCAATTATAAGTTGCAGGTACAACCTATTTACGAAAGATTTCAAAGCTTCGCTGACTCAACAAGGGTGAGGCTTTAGAGAAATGAGGTCCTATGGGAATTGGGAAAATATGGTGAACATTATACTGAACTTTATTTCACACACTCGCTAGTGTGCACAATCTATTCAGTTATTTTCCCAGTTCAAGTAGAATAAGAGAAAGTAAGCTATAATTGCAACGGGATTTGGTTAAATACAAGTGCTGTACACTGAGCAGCCGCATGATTCTTAAAGTACTTCATTCCTCTTCATAAAATGTTTTAACCAAATACATAATTATGCAACAGTAGCCAAACTTGTATGGTCTCAAAGCTTCAATTAATCATCATCATGCACACTATCTAACAATATTAAGTTTTCTTTTAGTGGCTTTAGGAATGGCTGCATCACTTGACACAGTTTTTGCAGTACATTTGCTCAGTTGAGATTGAACGGCTGCATCCATATAAATACTTTCCATAGTTGTGTCAACTACTGTAGGATAACTCCAGTTAATGTGATAAAATTTCACATGGTAAACATTGATAAGCAAAAGTAACATAGAAAACTACACTAAAAGCACCTAAAAGCATCAATTTGATACAGAAAGATAACGTCTTTACAAATGTGAGGTCATTTTTTCTAAACTGGCCCATGGAGCTGGCAATTAATTAATACTAAGAATAAAAGATGAAATTTGTCCAACATACCTCACGGCCAAATTGGACTGGGAACTTCTCATTGTCATCGACACGATGTATGAGTATTTTACCTTCAGGAAGCTCTACGTAAAACAAACTTGATTTACCATCAAACTGAGATCTCAGTAGCTTTCTACCTTCAGTTGAATCATTGTCTGTGAAAGGAACAGAGAAAAGTGTCAGTTACTTCATGTTCAACCGACAATATTTGTGTCAAAGGAAGAGACTCTTGTATATTTGTTTTGGAAACATCAATTTTAACTTGAGTGATACCATAGAGTATGACCAGCTTGATCAAAGAAGTCCCTATAAATATATTATGGCGAAATGAATCAGCAATGGCGCTAAGTTATAGTTTTGCAGCTAACTTAATAATTGATAATAATAGAGATGAATTACCAGAACAAAAGATTACATCTTGTCCACAATAGACAAAGATAAACGTTTAAATGTTTTCTCTGTTGTCTCATCATACGCCCCAAAAAAGTTAATTATATCTGGTATTGCGAAAGTGAAGGATATTCAGTAACAAACTTACCTGGGTTCAACACAACAAATTCAAACCCTGTTCTCTTGGCAGCTAAGCTAAATATCTTCTCAACACTGGATGCTTTAGACAATGGAATAGGAATAGCCTGTCGAACGTATTGATAAGAATATAGATCACCCCACCCATAAACAATTCGATCAATTTAGATAAAAAGTAAAGTATGTGACCATGAAATGATATCCAAAAATAAAAATAAAAAGAAAGTTATTGACGATGTAATAAAATGCTTCAAGAAAGAACATTATTTAATATTGGACGATGCATATACAACTAATAATACAAGGATCTCATGATGCAAAACCATTCCTACCTGAAGGTTAGCATGAGGACTGTGTTGAAAAACCCACTCAAAGTACACCACTGATTTCTCTTGGTTCTTGAAATATAAATTGAGAGCACTTTTATACCTTCCAAGCTCTGCCTCTGCTTCCGAAGACATCATAAGAGTATTTGGACAGTGCTCAATGGGCACCAATAATACATGGTTTTCAACAAGTGGGCCCTTGGCAAGTGCACAGTAGTAACTTTCCCCAATACTAAGCACGAGATGCAATTCCACATTTGGACATGACAAGCAGAACCAACAAGTTTTCTCCGAGCGCCTTCGATCACTAAAGATAGCAACAAAAGAAAATTCAAGCTTAGATTAAAAAAAATCACTAGAACCATGCAATAATTCATTAGAAGAATCATGTATACCAGACAAAACCAGTATGATGTATAGAGCATTAGATTGATGGTCAAAGAGAAAATGGAAAAAAACAAAGTACTTATTAAATACTGACCTAGGAGGTCTTGTTTCCATAGAGAAACTAGCCCCGTCCTCAGATATGCTGTGACCGAACTTGCAATCAGAACCCCGTTCACATTTTCCTTTATTAAGAAAATCAAAACAAACATTTCTCTGATACTGCACCCTGGCATCACTATCATGGCTAAAGTTACATTTATCCCCTCGAGAACAATTTCCTGAGGATGTAAAGCTAAAACACAATCTTTTGCCATCTGCACCACCTTGTCTTTGCCGTTTCTGTGAAACATCATAGCGCCAATACTGTGTGTCAACAATATCTGCAGCGCGTTTCTTAGCTTCCCCTGCATGAGTAACTTTTGCAGTATCCTGATATGGGGATTCGGTGGTGTTTGGTGGTCTTGCACGAATTTCGGAGTTTGACATGGAGGATGCCGGAGTAGGAGAAATCGCATGAATAAATTTCTGGGAAGGCACGTAAAGTATAAGAATAGACACATAGCACTTCAAGAATATCAAACTTAGACAAAGCGGATTAATGAGGAAAAGAGAATTCTCAAACAAGGTTGAGAAACTAAAGTCAAATTTTGAAGTTTTTTTTTTTCAATTAGAATCATAAACAATATAAATAAAACACATTGAACTCTGTGGAAGACAATACAGCTTATATTCTTCTTTTATAGAAGAAAACCGCAAATAATGACAATACTGTCGGATGTACTTTGGCCCATAAGTTTCATATGCACTAATCATATTTTATGAGAGGCTGAGAAGCAAGCCTTTGTGAGCTATTATATGTGCTGATGAATAACCTGACCTGCTTATCTTTGTTCCCAACTGTAGCAAGTCCGATAAAACGGGTGACATGTGCAGCCTCACTGTTGGAATAAGGTTCACGCGCATAAAATACACCTTTTGTACCTGCTATATGATATCTGGATGAAACAAATTAGCAATTGTGCATAATATCATGATCCTGTAATTCTTTTATTCACAAGCACTCTTGACTGCAGTCTGCAGTAGAGGATAACGAAAGATGTAGCAGTACTGCCGGCACTATGTCAATCCAAAACAACCAATGTCTTGTGTTACAGATAGAGGAAAGAATGATAAGTGATAACAGATGGATTAATTACAGTTCACAAGTCAAACATTGAACTCATTCGGTACCGTATATTGTTCTTAACATCCGACTCACCTGGGCTTAATCTCGGCAGCCAACTCAGCTATGACGGGATCACAACCAGAAGGATCCATAACCCCAGCTGGAGCTTCCGAAGTGTCGGCCCCATTTGCCACTCCGCTAGGCCACTCATTAGTAATAACCAATTAAGGAAAGTAAAATCACCAAAATTATCACAAAAATGCAATCAAAATCCCTTTTTTTTCACTTTTCTCTCCAAGAATTAGGGCAAAAGGATATGTTAAGAACAAATCAACTATCCCAGGCTCTTCCGCCAGGGCTCGCAGTGCATCTACATCATCTTCGCTGTATCCACCACTCGCATCCCCTTCACCCGGCCTCTTACCGGATAAATATACCACCGACAACCCTGCGATCAACCCAAAACGAGCATAGAGAGTGAATAAACCGAAGAGAATTAACCTACACAGGATAATAATAAGAAATTGCAAACCTTGGAGGGAGAACCTGCCGCTTCCCTTCAACCAGTAGAGATTAGGGCACAGCTCGATCCCGTCGGTCGCGAAGCCGCGGTCGGGGAAGCGCTTTGCGGCGGCGGAGAGGACGCGCGCGGCGCCGACGCCGTAGTCGCCGGTGAAGTAGGTGGGGATGGGCACGGCGGCGCGGCCATCGAGGTAGTCGGAGAGCTCGTCGGGGCGATCGGGGGAGTCGGCGAAGAACTGGCCCACGCAGAGCAGGGCATCGAAGGGCCCAGTCGATTGGTTCACCTGGAGAAGACGATAGGAGTTTCGAACGAAGAGTTAGGGTTTCATCTCAATGGGAGCAAGGGATCGAAACCTAGTGGGTAAGAGAGCGAGAGAGGGAGGAAGGTACCGAGTGGACGCGTTTGAAGAGGTGGTGGAGGCGTCCGAGGACGTCGCCACAGACGAGGATGCGGGGAGAAGAAGAAGAAGAAGAAGAAGCCATGGTGGTGGGAGGAGGAGCTTCGTCTCGACTAGAGCCTGCGACACTCACGGCTCTAGTCCAAGGATGGGGTTTTGGATTCGTTGGCGAATTATGAAGTCGTCGTCGGGTTCTATATGTTCGCCGACTTTGACTTGTTCCTTTTTGGGCCGTTTATACTAATGGGCTAGTATGGGTTGGCCCAGATTCCTACCCATATGGGCCGTGATCAACATGAATATGTTGGTGGACCGGGTTTCGGTCTAACTGGGTAACTAATTCTGGCCTACCCCAGTTTTTTAAATACTTGGGCCTTCGTCTCACTATCTCGATCCATATATGATTTTTTTTTTTTTTTAAAAAAAGCTATAATTTCATGATTCTGATTCTACCACGTGCGGCACTATGCAATCAAATTTACCCAAGTTTGAATCAGGCCCAACCAAATAAGCTGAAAAATGGTGACATGATTTTTGCTTAAAGAAATGCTACTTACAATTTTTGTTGTTGACATGTATATCTTACTATCTTCTATTCTAAAAATTAACAACCATTTCTCTCAAAAAAAATAAATAATAACAACCACTTTTATATAATTAGTATTGAAAAAAAAAAAATTGATAAAATTTGTATGAAAAGGTTGACCCGCCTGAGTCATGATGTTGTATCCCTGTAGGATATAGACTGGCCCTACCCACTGGCATGACTCACATCTCAATCACCAACTATGATTTTTCTTTTTCTTCTTAGAGTTAAACTATGCATAATCCAAGAAATTGGAAGTTTTTGTGTGTGAGTGCTTGCGCGAAAATATATATTCTACTGAAAATAAAGTTCAGATTGAAATAGACTTTCGGATGAATTAGAGTTCAAATAAAAAGTATTTTTCCTCTACTTTTTGTTTGTATAGTTGTGAAAGTAAAGTTCTTTCACTTCTGCTGTTTATTTGGCAAATAATGAATAATATGAAAACTGAAAGTGTGAGAGATAATTGATATTTTATTATTTTTTCTCACGTTCGTTTTCATAATTAACTTTGGCCTGGAATATGTACTGACGTCAATTACAGTATTTGGGAGAGTTTGAGTTTCGACTGAAAGTCAAACTTTCAGATGAATTAGAGTTCATGTAAAACTTACTTTTTTTCTATTGTTTGTTTATATAGCTGTAAAAGAAAAGTTTCTTTACTTCTGTTGTTTGGCAGAAAGTGAATAACATAAAAGCTTTAAGTGTGAGAGATGAGTAAATACTTTTTTTTATTTTTTCTCATGTTTGTTTTTTATAATTAACTTTGGCTTGGAATGTACCGAAGTCAATTACAGTACCTTGGAAGAGTTTGAGTTTTGATCGAAAATAAAGTTACGGTGAATCGAATAATAAAAATAAGTATTTACAGCTGAAAATCACTTCCTCCCTTTTTCCCGTTTGGTGAAACAAAAACTAAATGATGGGCCCCTTCGGGCAATCGAACCACTGGAAACGTACAGTAATTGTTAGCTATGAAAATTTATTATCCACAAGTCCTTACCTTGTTCCTATGGTAGCCATGAATAATTTTTAACTTGGCAATAAGTCCCCAAAGTTTCACAATTCAAAGGGCAAGGGAAAGATGATCAATTGGTTTTCACAATTCGATGGGCCAGGGAAAGATGATCAATTGGTTTCACAATTCGATGGGCAAGGGAAAGATGATCAATTAATGCACTCTATAAATTACAGAACCGCTGTAACAACCATAGTAAGGTACCTTCTTACGCTGTCTCATATTTCGGGTTCGAATTTAGAAGCTAATTGGTAAAAAAGAAACACTGTAATTAGCGAGTCCTGCTAATTGGTAACTTCTTCTTTTCTTTTTGGTTGTTATTTTGCCTTTTTCAGAAAATAATATATATATATTTTATTCCACAAACGTATCTTCTGAGTTCTGAACTCGTCCGTATACTGTTCCGTGGGCATGGTTTGGTTGCAGAGAGTATGAATAAAGATGGAACCGCAGTACAAAAGAAATTGGCAATGGATACACACTAAGCTAATAACTACTTCACTATACACCGCAAAACCTGCTATTAATGTGTCAGAAACTTCATGCAGCAAACAAGATGTTTCACCGCGAATTCATGCTGCGAACTCTACACTACAATCGCGACAAAACAAAACACATTGCACGCCTAACTCAAACGACAGCTTCGATAATCAAGAAGTAATATTGTAGTATGATCGACTGATGTTCATAAATCATCGATCTTAGTTGCAAATTTAGTACACAAAATGACTGTAAAAGATCAAAGTGACAAAGCACTAGTAGTTGCTCTTTAAGAGTATGAAGGGAGAGACTGTTTTGTTTCACAGCATGTTGGGTAACAATCCATGTGCCTGGCCGGACGGAGTTTGTACAGTCGATGCTTTTTATGTCTACACAATTTACTCTCATCTTGCTGGCAAATTTATAGTGTCCTGTAAGAACAATTACCATAAAGTGAGAAAAAGAGAGAGAGAGAGGAATCAATTGGATTTACTGTCACAAAATTTATCTTGTTGAGATATCATCCACAATCCAACTAAGGATTTAAAGTAAAAAAGGAAGAGAAGGAGAGATCCTTCTCATGAAATAAGTTGTGGTGTATATGAATTTGTGAATGAAAGCAATTACTACCTTGGAAGATTCTGACACTCTCACCCTCCTTATTTGAACACTGCCTTAGGACCATTTCTTTACCATTTTAACCATGAGGGTATTTACTTCCTTTTCCTTCGCCGTGCATTCCTCTATTACCCAATGCGACATAGGTGAGTTGTTCCTCACATTTAAAGACAAGTGGTCATAATCCAGAAAGAGAAGAGAGAGGGTGGTTTTTTTTAAAAAACTCTATTTTTTATTACAGTTAAAATTTCACTTCGTTTTCGGCCGAAAATATAGGCCAGTAGTCCAACCACGTAACTTGCTTGTGTGCCCAAGTCTCTTTTCTCTTTCTGGATTCTCTTTAGAGTTCCATACTCGGATGAACTAGAGTTATTCAGCTAGCAATTTCATTAGTAAGGCATTAAATATTATAGCTAATACAAGCAATCACAGTCAACAATCCAAATAGCTCAAAATCAAAACAAACACAACTTCAGGGAATGTTTAAATGAAAAAATTATGTATGTGAGGAAACCTAGCTCAAATGCCCTATAGTTGAGTGGTTTCCATATACTTGTACAGATAGATTTTAGAGAGAACTTAGAGGTTTCGTTTGGTTCGGGATTAAGTAAGAACTAGTTATTCTAGGAATAGGGTTAAGTTCAGGGTTAAACCTGGAATAGACCAATTTTGCGTTTGGATAATAATTGAGTTGTTCCCGGAATTAAGAAAATAGCGTTTGGATAGATAAGATGGAATAAGAAGAATAGTGGGTAGTTATAAATAAAAAATAATAATATTGCCCCTTATATTTGAATTTAAATTTTTTAATTTTTTAATTAAAATTTTATATTTAAATATATAATTTTAAAAATTAAAAAATAAAAATAAAATTTAAATTTTTAAATCTCAAATTCAAAAATTTAAAGTTCTAAATTTAAAATTTAAAATCAAATTTAAATTTAAAAATGTCAAATATCAAATTTTAAATTTAAAAAAATAAAAAAATAATAATTGAGAATTTAAAAGTAATAATTTAAAAATATAAATATTAATTTTAAGATTACAAATTTTTAAATTTTAAAAATTTAAATTTAAAAATTAAATTTAAAATTTAAAATTTAAGTTATAAATTTAAATTAAAAAATTAAATTGGGGTGGGATTAGTTAATCCCACCCCAATTCCATGGTGGGGGTGGGGTTAACAAACCCCACCCCTCCAAAATGTTGTTTGGGGATAAAGGGGGGGATAACCCCTTATCCCCCCCTTTAACCCCCAACCAAACGGCCCCAGAGAGATTATAATTTGGTTGCTGCAAATGGATCAAGCACCTATCAAGGAACTTAACATTTTGTTTCACCCATTTGTGTGTGTGTGTTTCCTTTTAAGGGAAAGGTAGCAAGCTATCTGCTTTGTTTATTTTTTAAAAATGAACTCAACTAGAAATGTGATTTAATTAGATTTGAAACTTGAAATTTCAAATATCAATCATCAAGTTCTTAGTCAACTACGCTAAATACGATTCGCCTTTTCACCCATTTGACAAAAGGATCCTGTGCAGATGTAGACTACATAAGGAGTAACCTCCCAAAATTATCCTCACCTACTCCAATGACCCTTGGCCTCCACCCTTCTTTATTCTGAGACCATGTGGCCTTCTTTAAAGACCCACAGAATGACAGATGGTAAAAGAAGTAAAAAAGCAAAAAAAAAGAACAGAACAGAAAAAAGGCTCAGCTACTAGAAGTCTAAAACTTTCATGGGATAGCCTTTCACCTCCTTAATGCAACTCCCATTGAAATGCTTGTCAAAGGAAGTTGGGCTTTTTCCAAACAATTAATGGTCAAAGTTAATCTAATCTTATGACACCCTTAGAAGCTAACATATCAGCATGAACACTCAGTTAAGGGCAAAGTGATGTACTGTTGTGAAATTGATGGGTCATATATGCTCCTTTCTAAGGGGGCGTTTGTTTCGCCCAAATTAGAGCTAGGCGAAATTGTTTTCAGTCATAAATATTATTTTTATTATTTGGTTCGTTGTACACTAGGTATTGGCAAAGTCAATTACGGAAGATAAAAAGAAAGAAAAAAGTATAACAAATTAACTATTTTAACTTTTTTCACTCTTTTATTTGCTAGTATGAAATTTTTTGATAAAAGAAATTAAAAAAAATGAGATAACTACAGTTTCAAAATCATTGACTTTCTATCAAACAAACAGCAGTAGAAAAATAATTTTTATCCATTCAACAAAAAGTCAATTTCAATCTGAAAATTATTTACGAGTAAACAAACATGCATAAGCATGGACTTCAGATGAGTAATACCCAACTTTAACAAAACGTTACTAAAACAACGCTTTGATGCGGTGCATCTTTTCCTGCATATTAAGGGCCTTCTTTTAGTCTCCCTCCTAGAACAGCTTTGCTGCTCAGAAAAATAACAACATGTTTTATAAACAAAAAGTCCAGAAATTTTATTATTACAAGAAATTAAATCGAGTTCGAACATAGAGAAAAGTTTTAATTCGATACTTCTACTTTCTTACAACAATAAAAACTTGCAGAGGGATATTATAAGAAAATTGTTTTGAGAACTTTTTTTATCAACACTAGTAAAAAATACCTAAATTTTGATACAAAAAAAGAACAAATGCTTTCTTTTTTTGAGAGAATGGTAGTATCCTACCGTTTTGTTCAATTTTTTTTAAAAATGAATTTAGCTGAAAATATGAAACTGTTAAACTTCAAACTTGAAACCTTGATACTAACTATCATACATTTTACCGCTTGCGCTAAGGACAATCAGCAAAAATTTTTTTTTAAAAAAAGGGTAAAGTCACATAAAGCATTCAAAGGTCATATTTTTCTAGTATTATCTTCTTACAAATGCTAAGGTGACCAACTATATTTTTCAAATATGTATATGCTACATGCTGCAACCGCCAATGTGATGGTCATTACTGCTGTATGAGCATTGGCTGTCACTTTTGATGGATTGCAAAAGTGCTATGGAAAACCATTCTAATGGCTGCAATAGTGGTTCCTTTTTTTTTTTATTCTTTAGAAAAATTCAAACCATATTCTATTTGTTTTTTATGCGCACATCTGCAAACTGGGTTGTCAGAGTGCTTGGCCTCTCATCTATGGGGGAGCATTTAAATGCAAAATATTATAATGCTTGGGCTTACTAAGACAAAAATAATTAGTTATATAATGCGCCCATATTAACACGGAAAACATATATAGTAGCGTGTCTACATATGGGCATTCATTACATATGATGCAACACAGTGGTACAGTACTAAGATTAGTTGAGGATTTTATTGTGTGGTCTGGTGTGTGAGGCCCAACTTGTTTTTTTTTTTTTTGAGGAGAAAGGTAGCACGCTACCCGCTTCATTCATTAGATTGATGAATTATGCTACAGGAGTGAGGCAGTCAGAGCCTCTGTCGAAGGACGAGAAAAAAAAAAAAAAAAAAAAAAAACCACTACATGCACTGCCTTGTTGGGGGGAGGTAATCCCAATCCTTCCTCAACTGATTAAGCTTGTGAACTACTTGCACCGGATCCGCTTCGATCTTTTTAAAGATCATATCGTTTCTGACCTTCCAAATGACCCACCAGCATCCTACTAATTCGGTTAGGCTGTTACTCGAAAAGTGCTTTCCTTTCCTACCCATCCACCTGTCCCAGACGGAGGTCACGTCATTCCCCAGGTCCCTAGCCTGAACGCCCTCCTGACCCATAACTAAGATGAACTTGGTGAATACACACCATGTGAATAGGTGATCCACCGTTTCCTCTTCTGCCCCACAAAGTACACATGCTGTGTCACCTGTCCATCCTCTCTTCGTCAGATTTTCAGCTGTAAGGGGTCTCTTCTTGAGAACAAGCCAACAGAACACTTTTACTTTTAAGGGTACTCGGAGTCCCCAAATCATGCTCGCGCGTAAGGCCCAACTTGTTAGGAGATTTGCATGGTTAATTTGGGGCAAGTACATAACAATTACACCATAATATCCATCCATAGTTGGATATATTTGTGGCAAGTATCATGATGGTGAGCTAATTGAATGTTGGTTAAAGATCAGATCCAATTTTCTCTCAAAAAAAAAAGATCAGATCCAATAGAAAGCATTTGAAGCAAAAGGAGAAAAAGCCAGAGATAAAGGAGTGATAACAAGGAAGGGAAATTGAGACCACAGGGTAGAATCAGAATGTATTAAAAAAGGGGCCTATGAAGGTGACATCTTTCCGAGATAGAATGGAGATTACTGCAGTGATCATAGGCTGAGCCAAAGAAGAAGGGGAGGTGGGGGAGATTAAGCAAATGAGTTTGTGGTTGGTGGTTGATGAAAGAGGGGCAAGTGTTTTAGTGTGGGCAATTGTATGTAAATTTTGTGGGGGGGGGGCTCTTGCTCTACTCCAACCTCAGCATTCATGCCTGCATTGAATGCTTTTGCTAATGTGGGTTTACCCTCTTAAATGCACCAGAGCTGTATTTGCCCCAGACCTCACACTCCCTCCCTCTACTTATATCCCACACATTGAGAGAGAGAGAGAGAGATAAGAGCTCTGAGAGAGAGAGAGAAAAGAGAGAGAGAGAGAGAGAGAGAGAGAGAGTAGTGAGTTGGAGATTTTGTCATGGCTTCAAGGAAGGGAGAGCTCTTGGTCAAAATCTTGCTGCTGCTCTGCGTATTTAGACCATCCCAAGGTCTGTCTTTTTCTTGCTTTTACTTCCCCCTTTTTTTTATATATATATATTCAGTTGATATTTAATTTTCTCTATTTAGTCTTCTTTTTGAGGTAACAACATTACAAATGTGCATGCCCCTTTGCATTGATCATGTCTAGGTTGCTACCTCCTGCTTATGGTGTTAGCGACGCTGACACACAATTTCTTCTTCTTCTTCTTCTTTTCAAAAACATTTTTTTTGCGGCATTATTCGGCTCTACAAGTTCTTTAAAGATGCAAGCTTGGCAGACAAAAAAGATGGAGGAAAAAAAAGGAGAGATTTTAAGGCAATTGAGCTGCAATTTCTCCCTCAGCGATGCGCAGCATGCAAATCTGTCTCTTTTGTTGCCAATTTGATGCTCTACAATAATGATAAAAAAAAGAAAAAAAGAGTCCCTTTTGCCTCTAGTATCTAGACATGCATTTCGCCACTCCCTTTACCAATTACGGAAATCATGACATAGATTCCATCATAAATAATATTATCGGGACTCCGTTACAAAATCAACCATTCAATAACACTAACAAAACTCCTTATAACTAACTAACTAACTAACTAACTAACTAACCACTACTTTCTTAGACCACACTTTTATAACCAACCTGATCAAAATACCATCATCCCCTTACATAAGACAGCGGCGACAGCAGACATACATTTCTTCGATGACAGACAGTTAGGTTCCTACCGCAATTCAGTTTTATTTTTGGAGCTAGCAGAAAGTAGTAATGGGATGTAATATAAGCATGCATTGTGACAGCAGCAGCAGCAGCAGCAGCAGCAGGTAGTGATGGTAAGGGGTGGGAGGACGCGTACCCGTACCTGAAGAAGGCGAGCAGCTTCGACGGGGTAGAGGGCGGGGACGGGGAGTTCGACTACATCGTGGTGGGCGGGGGCACGGCCGGGTGCCCACTGGCGGCGACGCTGTCGGGGTCGGGGTCGGGATCGGGAACGGGGAAGCGCGTGCTGGTGCTGGAGCGCGGGGGAGCGCCGTACGGGAACCGGAACGTGTCGTACCTGCGCAACTTCCACATCTCGCTCGCCGACACCTCCCCCGACTCCCCCTCCCAAGCCTTCGTCTCCACCGACGGCGTCATCAACGCCCGCGCCAGAGTCCTCGGCGGCGGCACCTGCATCAACGCCGGTTTCTACACCCGCGCCAGCCCCAGGTACCCCATTCCCCCTCCCCTTCCCCTTCCCCTCTTTTTCCTTTCCGTCCGTTTTGCTCTGTTCCGTTCTGTTTTTGATTTTTTGTTTCTTTTTGTTTTTATGCCTGTGGTCCCGGTACGACCTCATCCTCATTGTCGCGCCTCTAAGGCGTAGTAAAATTACTGAGCAATGTTTTGAGTTTACACTATGGATTGGGCCCCTGTTGTTAATATGTTGACAAATATGACGCAAAAAATTATAGATCGGTTATACACATAGTTGATGTTATGTAAGTTTGTCGATGCATTAACAATACATAAAAATAATGTTATAATATACTGGTCGTAGTGCCTTAAATTATTAGTTTTATCATCAACGAGTATGATGCCAGAAATACTTACCACCTAATTATAGACTGAATTTTAAGTTTTTATGTAAAAGATGACTACAGACTATTTAAAAGAAAGAATAATTGTCTATATATCTCTCAAAACTTAGGAAATATCTTATTTATCCATATTTTTCTTTTCTTTCCAATATATCCCTCATACGTTTCTCCGTTATTCAAAAATTTCCTTACAGTTACCATCCGTTAGGTTAACTTGGATTAAACGTGAGTTAAAATATCTACCAAAGTTTAAAAAAATCAAAATACCTCTTTTGCCCTTAACTTAAGGACAAATAAGAAAAGTTAGTGATGGTAGAAGGGTATATTTGAAATGATCAAAAATTAAGATACTTCTTTTGCTTCTGACTTGAGGGCAAATAAAAAAAAGTTAGTTATGATAGGAAGGTATATTTGAAAGGATAAAATAGTAATTTTACAAAAATAACGGTTATTACTAACAGTTCACTAACAGAATTTAACTCTAAGGGTATATTGAAAATATGTTGGAATGTAAAAAAAATATTTTCAATATTAGCCTCGTAAAAAAAATAAATCAGAAAGTCGAAAACTTTTCAGGGATATATAAGCAATTGCCCCCTTAAAAGAATATATTTATCTTTAAGAATTTAAGCTAACAACTACCTAGCGTATCTCTTTGGTGTTCTCGGGATGATGGCAAAAGTAATTTTTCTGTTCTTAATTAATTTGACTTCGTTCGTCTTTAAGTATATGAATTTTTTGCTCACACACTTTAGTTTTACACCTTTTCATATATTTTAATTTGCAATTCTATCTCATAGCAGCAAACAATATATGCTTTTTGTATGTAAATTGGCCATTCTTCACTTTTTTTTTGTAAAATTGCTTTCTTTTTTATAGTTCTTAAAATTGCTTTCTTGTATATTTCGTAGCGGTTTTACATAAGATTATAATAAACGAGGAAATCCAGTGTGTAAAGTATATAGCTGAAAAGTTTAAGGTCGAGTCGCAACAGCGGGTGGAACTAGGATTATCGAATATTTGTTCATCTTTTTATTTTGATTCTATTATCTCTTCATCTTTGCGAGTGGTAGAGTTTTTTTTTTTTTTTTGAGATTAGGTCACCATTAGCGGGATACGGTGACCTCAGAGAAAATTGATGGACCGAATTTTCTGTTGTACAGAAAAGTAACTGGAAACCTAGGTTCTTAATCAAGTAATGTAGTTAAGGAGTCTAAATCAGACAACGATGAAGTTTACACCAGACAACCATGTGTGTGTGTGTGTGTGTGTCATTCTTCTTTACCATAAAATTTTGGTTGGCCAAACTTTTGCCAAATGTAGCATTTAATTGTGACGAATAACCAGAGATGTGGTTGTTTGTTAGCCGTTCTCAACACAACTTGCTGAAACTGATGTCCTATCAACTCCATTCATTCAAAAATCCACCTATAAACAAAAGTGCATTTTTGCCTTAGAGAGTATTTTAGGTACTCATGCACTGTAAAGCAGAGGGTAGTTTAGTCCTTTTGGGTCATTGATGTTAAATGCATCTATTGACTCGATACTTAACAAACTGAGCTTTAAAGACCTGTTCCGGCCATCCGTCTCACTCTATACGAAAGCTGTTAGTTAACTTCCATATTAATTCTAGATAGTGCAGCATTCTTTATGAGAACAAAGTGAGACAGGTGAGCTTCCAAAATTCGATTTGTTAGTGCATCCTGTACCTGAGCCGAACTCTTTGGAACGACGCCTAATTGATGATTTGGGAGATTATCTCCTTCAAGCCATAACTAGAAAATCTTTGCACGTCTTGGATAAGAATAGAATAAGATAACGATGGTAGGATTACATTTTTGTATTAATTTGGAAGTAAGGTCTCTTCAGTCCAGTGCCTGTACCAGTAAATATTTGGTGCTTTTGGTGAAGTACATCTTGCAATTTCCTACGCCTTCGTCCTATAATTTATAGTAGTGGGTCATTTTCCTTGCAGTAATTAGCTTCTGTCACAAACAGAAAGATCAGCTGAAGCTGGCCGCATAAATCTCTCTCTAGAGAGCTGCACACCGAATCCCTTTCATATGGTCCCTCACATCTCCGCAACCACCCTGTGCTCTCAATGAGCCTCCCCACATGCACTCTCCCAAGATTTATTGCTCCAACCTACCCAACTTGAGCCTCTCACAGCATGAGTCAACATCTAGAAACTTTACTCTTCATTTAAAAAAATTGAACCCACAAACTCGCGCGTGGAACAAGCTCATGTTGCCCAAATAATTGATTTGAGAAAAAAATGGTTCTAGAATAGTTTTTTTTTAAAAAAAAAAAGGAAAAAATTTTCATATTCGTTCAATTTGAATATGTGAATGAACGGTTTGTACAGCTATGTTGAGGCAGCTGGGTGGGATGGTAAGTTGGTGAATGAGTCATACCCATGGGTGGAGGATAGGATTGTCCACTGGCCCAAGATTGCGCCGTGGCAAGCTGCGTTGAAAGATGGACTGCTGGAGGCCGGAGTCTCGCCGTTCAACGGATACACCTTCGATCACTTGTACGGCACGAAGGTCGGCGGCACCATTTTCGACGATACCGGATTCCGCCACACCGCCGCAGATCTCCTTGCCGCTGGGAATCCCAACAATCTAAGAGTGCTGCTTCATGCCACCGTGCAGAAACTAATTTTCGATACCACAGGTAATTGGGCAGTCCGACGGTTGTTATTTCGGTTTAAAAGTAGATAGTTCGTTTTGAGAATTGCCAACCTTCCCAGAACTTTCAGCTTTAAAAGCATAGGATGTAATTGCTGCAGGTCCGCGACCGAAGGCGGTCGGAGTCGAATTCAATGATGAGAACGGCGAGACGCACCGAGCATTCCTCAACCAGAACAAAGACAGCGAAATCATAGTCTCCGCCGGCGCGCTCGGAAGCCCTCAGCTGCTTCTGCTGAGCGGAATCGGCCCGAAGGAAGATCTGGAGAAGCTCAACATCTCCGTGATCCTCGACAACCCACACGTTGGGAAGGGGATGTCGGATAACCCCATGAACTCCATCTTCTTACCCACGAAGAAGCCGGTGGAGCAGTCTCTCATTCAGACTGTGGGCATCACAAAATTCGGCTCCTTCATCGAGGCCAGCAGCGGCTTCAGCCAGTCGTCGGATAGCATCCACTGCCACCACGGGATCATGTCGGCCGAGGTGATCACTGACTGACTGAATTTAACAGCAGTTTAATTGTACCCCTCGTTCGTGGCCCCTCTGAAAACAAACTGTAGTTAGGTTTACATTCTTACGTACTCCTGTGATATACTCTCGTATAAAACTGTATTATATTATTTTTTCTAGATGAAATTTAATGTATTGATTTTGTTTACGCCGGCTTGGCGGGTCTGTGACACAAACAAACAAACAAACTAACTAACGCGCATGCATATAATATTCGGATGCAGATCGGGCAGCTGTCGACGGTGCCGCCGAAGCAGCGGACGCTGGAGGCGGCGCGAGAATACGCGCAGAAGAAGCAGAGCGTGCCCCGGGAGGCGTTCCAGGGGGGGTTCATCCTGGAGAAGATCGACGGCCCGCTGTCGAGGGGCGAGCTGAGGCTGGCGGGCAGGGACGCGAGCGCCAACCCCGCCGTGACGTTCAACTACTTCGGGCACCCGCACGACCTACGGCGCTGCGTGCTGGGCATCCGCACCATCGAGCGCGTGGTGCGCACGCGCCAGTTCGCGGCGCTGGCGGCCGACATGGACTACTCCCGGGAGGCGCTGCTCAACATCAGCGTGCGCGCCAACGTGAACCTCATCCCCAAGCACACCAACGACACCTCCTCCCTCGAGCAGTTCTGCCGGGACACCGTCGTCACCATCTGGCACTACCACGGCGGCTGCCACGTCGGCAAGGTCGTCGACCGCCGCCACCGCGTCATCGGCGTCGACCGCCTCCGCGTTGTCGACGGCTCCACGCTGGCCACCTCGCCCGGGACCAACCCTCAGGCCACCGTCATGATGATGGGCAGGTAATCTAATCTAATCTAATCTAATCTAATCTAATCTAATCTAATCTAATCTAAACATATTATATATAAATATAATTATAATTATAATTAACTAGATAGCTACCCCCATTAATTAATTATAAGAGAAATGTTTGATTGGATGTGCCGTGTGCGTGCATGGACAGATACATGGGAGTGAAGATAGTGAGGGAGAGACAGGGGTGGTCGGCTGGCGCTTAGCTGTCGCTGTTGGTGCAGGTGCATGCATGTCATATACTGTGTCCGCAGTAAAGAGATAAGGTGATGATGATGATGATGATGATGGTTATATATACTAAATTACTAATTTTTGGTGGGTAATATTGATCGTCTCGAATTAGTAGGAAAATTATATAAAAGGAAAATTAAGATAGAGAGTAGATAATATGTTCGTCTGTACTGTGTTATCATCAATTATTATTATAGAGTGAGCTGTGAGTGCTTCTACTTCCAAAGTCCATTATGGTGGTTTCGGCTTGTGCTACTAGTGAGCTTGCTGTATGGGCTGTATGGCAGCTCCTGTAATCTATTTATTTGTACTGAATTGGTTGCCTCCATCCATTCTCTCTTCTCCTTTTTCTTTTCTTTTTTTCTTTTTTTTTTTATTAGTCCCTACAGTTCACAATAGAAATGTGCATATATACTGATCCATTTACTACAGGCAAAACTTTTAGACATGGTAACAAAGATCCTAAGCCCTTTAATTCTCTCACGTTGATCAAATCATGATCTAAGCAATTAATAAAATTACAAAAGCTTATTCCAATTTAGTTCACAGCTTAATATTAATATATATAAAGCAAATTTCAAACTATCAGGGGTTTTCAATGGCCATGGGCCTAGAAGCATCCCTATAACTGAATTTTAATGGGCCTCGGCAAACACAGGCCCAGCTCTATCGATCTTGTCAAATTAGAGCATACTATTCTAAATTGGGCCTTCGGGCCCACCTATGTTGTCCTTTGGGCCGGTAAATATAGTATGGAGAACTCCCTCTACAGTTGCAATATAATCATACTTAAGGGTGTGTCTGCTTCCCCGTAGAAGTGTGAAAACTGTTTTTAATTATAAAAAATATTTTTTTATAATTTTCGTTTTCGGGATAAAAATTTTGAATGACAAAAACAGTACTTTTACATGAAATTTGAGAACAATTTTTGCAGCATAATTATTTTTTTAGGAATCAGACAAGTAAAGAATATCTTTTCAGTTAGAAAATTATTTTTTGAAATATATTTTTTGGAAACCGAACATCGATCTCCTAAATCAAATACATATTATAAAATTAGTGTAAAAGTAAATTTTTCATCGGCCTATTCAATTGCACTGTATGGGATGAGACGCTTGCTATAGTTTTTGTCCCGAGTCTCTTGACCTTTACATTGGTTCTGATTCCTTTATATCTAATATTAATTATCACTACTACTTTTTAAGATGTTTTAATCACACTTGTATAGCTTTTTAGAGAAAAAAAATCACTTTCTAATTAATCAATGTTCTCTTCGTTGACGACTCTGCTATTTGTGGGCAATACATGCTCATTAATGTTGACTTTTTTTTTTGGGGAGAAAAAAGAAAGGGGGGAAAAAGCAGTGGTTGGGGCTCCCGACAATGATTAGAGGGTGTCACAAATCCAAGCCCTAAGTTTGAACCAAACACTAGTCTCCTCAAAAGAAAGAGGCTTTTGCATCATGCATGGATGGATGTGATATTTATATATTTATATATATATATATATATATGAGTAGGGCTATTGTGCTATTAATAGCACAATAGTCCTTGTGCTATAAATTTTTTAGCCACCCATCAATTTTGATGGATGGTTAGGATGTGAGAGAGAAGAAAAATTAGAGAGAAATTAGATGTCTCAATTTCTCTTCTCTTTGGATTTCTCTCCAATTTCTCCCCTCTCTCTCATCCTAACCACCCATCAAAATTGATGAATGGTTAAAAAGTTTATAGCACAAGGGCTATTGTGCTATTAAGAGCACATATATATATATATATATATATATACACACACACCACACACCACACCACACGTGAAAAGACAACCCAATACATGCATTATTGGTAGGATTATAATTTTACATCATCTTTATCTAAAGAATATTTTTTTCTACTAATTTATTTTCTTTTACGAAAAAAAAAAGAGTTAGTAAACATCGGGCACCTTTTGATGACAGGTTGTATAATTGTATTACACCCCCTTTTTCGTTTGGTATTAATTATTGCCGTTTTAAAATTTTCAAAATACTAATTCTATATAATTTGATATGCTATAAAAAAGATTTTTTTGTTGTTGTTGTTATAGTTAGTGACCTTATAATATATATACAGCTAAGTGATAGATGACAATTTATTTAAAAAAAAAAAACAAAAACAAATAAAAATAATTTTTTATTTTTTATTTTTTGCTGTCAGGTAAAGACTTAGGAATATTAAAGGATTGCAAGCAATCCACTATCCACAGCTACACTTTTTGATATTCAAAAATAAATATGATACCAAACAAGGCTTAATTTAGCATTTCTTTAAGAATTAAAAATGATAAATCTAAAAAAGGCTGTAATCTTAGAATCAACCCATCCAATGCTGGATGGCGAAGCTGGAAAATTACAACCAAGTTTTGATTGCAGAGCTAGCAATATTATTATTTTCTTTTGAAAGAAAGATAGTTTGCTCCCGACTTACTTCATTTTTTAGAAATAAACTTGGCTAAAAATGTGAATCAATTAGAGTGCGAACTTAAAACCTCAGATATCAACCATCAAATTTTTAGTCAACTGTATTAGGTGTGATCGGTAGATATAGTTTGCTTTGCTTTTTTCGTATTTGTTACATCTTTTAATCAACTATTCAACTATACTATCCTACTTAATTAGTTTGCTATGCATACATGTGTCTATATTGTCGGCAGGAGTAGATTATTAGGCCCGAGGGACAGGGCGAGGCCCCACCCCACAAAGAATCCTAGGCTTCGTGATGTTATCCTTTTACACAGGACATTCATTGCAACTACAATAAAATAAAATTAATTTAATCATAAACAAATATCAATTTGCAAGTATGTATATTTGTTTTGAGTGCTTGAATCAATAACGATTCAGTCTCCGAAATTTTCAGTTAAAACTCTTTCATTCGCAAGTTTAATTTCTCATGCACCGCACTCGTATCAGTACAAAAATTTTATTTACGAGAGTATATATCAAGTTTATAAAAGTAGTAATAGTTATAATAGTTATAGTAGTAGTAACGACATATATGTGTATTAGTTGTTATAAGAATCATGAGATTTAACAAGTAGTTAGAGTAGAATAATTAACTTGAACTGTCGAGTGAGAGAGAGAGAGAGAGAGAGAGAGAGAGAGAGAGAGAGAGAGAGAGAGAGAGAGGTTTTTGAATAGGCTTATTATGAAGTCAAATCAACACGTGGGATTGCTTGTGTGGTGATGAAGCTCTTTGATATTCTTAACTGTTGAAAAGGCCCACAGGAATGGACAAATTCTCATCAAAGCCATCGAAGGTTGCGGATAAGGTATATACACACTTTTATGCAGGTCATCACATAAGAGTGCTACTACGTACCAGCTTAAATTACAAGTGGAATTGAATTAAGAGGCACATTAATTAACACATCTGTGAGAGGCTTAGACCTACAAGCATCTCTATGCCCTACAGAAACTTAGAACCTATTTAAAGTTAAGTAGGGAGTGAATTAACAACATATATTGTGTGGAATGTCAAAAGCTTCAAACTGGCTTCTTCTTCTTTTTTTATATTATAAAAGATAGCATACTACCGCTTCATTCAATAAGAATATAAACTTAGGTATAAAATTACGGCAATAAAATCATGGAGAAATAAAGAAAGAAAATAAAAAAGAAAAGAAAAAGGCAAGAAGAAAGAAGGCACACCGAACTACATCCAAAAAATTAATGAACCCAATACTGATCCTAAAGCCTCCTAAGCTCTCTAATCTCAACCAGCAGCTGGTATAAATTAATTTTTTTTATTATGGAACTTCAAATTGGTTTTGATGTAATGCTATTATATCATATGTATATAAGATTGGTAATTAAGCTATATATCTCCTCCCTTTTATTAAAAAAAAATTAATAATAAAGCTTAGAGACCATCAGTTTTTCTGATTTTTTTTTTCTTCGTTTTTTTTGTTTTTTTTTTGTTTGCTTAAGCGGAAGCAAATCTTTAAGATTGGAGTTTGCTTAAGAGCAGAATCTTATTTCAACTTTCGTTGATAAGTAAAGATGCTCTACATAAACTTTTTATCTGCTAAAAGCCAACAGCTTCCTTATGAGGCAGGGAACCTGCTGAAAAAGCCAAATTCCATGGCCGTCAGTCAACCAAACAGTGGTGCTTCTCTTATCTAAAAGACAGGAAATGCCATGTAGGTAGGAAATTTCCTTTTTTTTTTTTTTTCTTTATTTTTTTTTTTTTTTAAGAGAAAGGTATTAAGTTTCTTTAGTTTTTTTTTTCAATAAATTCAGTTAGATATGTGAAATAATAAGACTTCAAACTTGGCACCTTAGGTACTATTAAATTACATAAAAAATTATTTTTTTTTCTAAAAACTTAAACTATTAGCTAGAGATCGAACGGTGGTATTAATTTTTAGTATTTCTATTTAACACTTCTCCTCATGTCTAGACTCGAGACATTTGGATAGACTCAAAGTGTGGACTTGAATTAACTAGAATATAATTAATAATACTTCAAGCCTGACGAGATTCTAACTAAAAAACTCCTGCTCTAATATCATATTTTATGTTATGTGAAACCATCATTATTCTTTTAAGTTTTTAGAGAATGATAGTTATTTCATATAATTTCATAGATACTAACCATCAAGCTCTTAGCTACTTCGCTAGGAACAGTCGGTCCGTGTGGGTAGGAAATTTCAGTTAAAGTAATATTACCTGTACACTTAAAGTATGTGTATAAATAATATTATACCGCTTTAATATTAAAAATCTAAAAAGATTGTTTAAATTTTGGATGGAAATGTGTAAAATTTATACCCACTTTTTTGAATATAAATCTACATTTAAGGATTTTCTATTAATTGTAATATTTAAATGTACATCCGAAAAGTGAGTTCATATCTTACACCATGTTCATCCAAAGACCAATATTTGTATACTATTGCCATTAAATTTTTAATATTAAAAGTTTAAAAGGAGAGCTTAAATCCTTAGATAGATAGGTGTAAAATTTACACATCATTTTTAAATATACAAATAAAATTTCTCTATCTAAATAAACATTATTTAACTTATTAAGAAATTCAAAATTCTCGTTTCTGAATGTACCTTGCATTAACTGAACATACAGTACTCAGTATCAATTAATTCTGATGATTTATCATAAAATATCCTAGCATTAATTCTAAAAAGAAAAGTAATAAGCCCGAGATAGACCATATTTGAATGTCGGAATAAATCATTAATCGGCATAAATTTTCTATCATAAGTGAAAGCTAAATATATAATGAAATATATAGAATAGAATAGTTATTCGGTATTCAAATTAATTTTTTTAGAATATATAAATAAAATCATTTATTATCGTATCAAATTATGAATGTCTGAGTTTTTTAAAAAGTAAAAAGTCAAGCTCTTATCTTCCAATTACTCAAAAAAAAATTTATACCAAATAAATTATTTCGAACAAGCCTAAATTGGATATATATATATGAACCTTTCCAGAAAACAAATCAAATGCATACGGTAATGAACGGAATAAAAGGTGCAGGGAACATTCAATCCACAAACATTAAGCTACAACTGGAATTTCCACTTTTTGATTACTGTATACCAAAAAAAAAGAGAGATGCTGAAATTAACATACTCCTCTCTTGCGTTTGTTGAGAGAGAGAGAGAGAGAGAGATTTAAACCATTGAGCCTTATATGAGAGCTACAAAAGACTCAAAAAGTTACCCATCGAATGATTGTACCAATCTCCTCCACATTGCTTCCTTTTCTGGTGCTATATAGGATAGCTAGCTTAAGGTTGATGATAGGAAGAGGGATTCATGCAAGGATCAAACCCAGCCATGTTGAAGATCTCTCTGTGAGAGAAGGCCCTCAAACCCAGGAAGTCCCTGGTCAACCCATCACCACCACCACCACCACCACCACCACCACCTCCTCCTCCCTCCTCATTCCTGCGCCCATAGCTGCTTCTTAAGCTTCCCACACCATTAATGGCTCCTTGATGAAGAGACCCATCAAGACAAGGATCCGAAGAGAGAGAAGAGACCATCATGTCGTGGAACACAGGACCACTCCCACCCACTTCATGACTTGAACTCAGGCCCAACCCAAAGCCCCCATAATTAGCACTTGTACTGGCACTGCTTGTGTAGTGAGTCGTAGCCATTTGACCATTCTGTGGGGCTCTACTCATAGTTACACCCATCTGAGCTGCTTTTTGGAGCAGCGCAGTGGCTGACAAGTGAGGAGAAGCTGCTGTACTTAGAGACTGCTGGTTCTCATTTGGGTAGAGAGAGAAGGGCTTTTCATGAGAGTGGTTTAGAGGAGGAGCCCATGATGGGATGATCTCTTTGTAATGAGGTTTAGCCATTGTCAAGTACTGTTGTTGTTGTTGTTGTTGTTGTTGTTGTTGTTGATCATGGTGCTTCTCTTCCATGTTGGAGAGCTCTTGATGATGGAGAAGATCACCATGGCTGCTACTTGTGGTGTGATCTTGCAGTGTGGAGAAGTGGTCATGTGATAGTGTGGGCTGATGAGAGAAGAGGAGAGGAGGAGGAGGAGGGGGAAGAGGGTGGTGATCAGTAACAGTGTTTGCTGTGATGGACTTTGCAGTCTCTTCAGCCAATGCATCACAGAAGGCTCTGTGGGTAATAAAGCTGTCCCTCCTGCAACATAAGACAACACAATGAAACAATAGTAGATAAGAGAATCACAAAAAATATATACATATATATATATATATTATTATTAAAAAGAATAATAAATTAGAGTATTAGACATTAATGGATGCCTTTTCTCTCAAAAAGCCCATGAAACTCCCAAAAAGATGTAAAAGAGAAATAGAAGGTAGACAGGAAAATAGAAGGGAAAGAGGAAACTGTTGTGTCTGCATTCTCATGATTAATTTCTTTCCATGTCTTAATGGTATAATTTAGCTCTTTTTTACATCTCTCTCTCTCTCTCTCTCTCTCTCTCTCTCTCTCTCTCTCTCTCTCTCTCTCTCTCTATCACACACACACACACACACACACACACACACACACACACACACACACACACACACACACACACACACACACACACACAGTTTTTTGGGTTCTTCAATTCTCATCCTGATTCAACTTTCCTACTATGTACCTTCATGACTAATAAAGGTCTAAATTCCCAAAGAAATGATTGTTCTACTAGCTTTTCCTATTTGTGCAAGCTATGCTTCTTCCCATTAATTAATTAATGCAAAAGGAAAGAACTTCATACTTTCATTGGCTTGGCGCAATCTAAAATTACGTATAATGAGTAGCTCCAGATTAGAAATAACATAGTGATGAGTTGAGTTGAACTTGGAATTGGTTATATATGATCATATATATAATTAGTGAATTGATTTAATTACCTCGAGAAGAGAGTGCCACAGTCACACTTATACTCCCTGGTGCCACAAATCTTGCTGTGGGCTTTCCAGTCAGATTGAACAGCATACTTCTTGGAGCACTTGTCACACTTCCACTTCTTCTCCCCATGCTTCCTGAAGAAGTGCTTCTTGATCCCAGTGAGGTCCCCAAGAGCCCTAGAGGGGTCATGGTGCACACAGGACACTTCTGGGCATATGTACACCTTCTTCCTCACCTCCTTATTGCTTGCCTTCTGCTTCAGCCTCCATGGCAAGTTGTGGCCCCTTCTGTGGAGTTGGAGGTTTTGATCTCTCTGAAACCCTTTGCTGCAGATCTCACACACAAACCTGTTTGTTGCCATCAGAGTTTTTGGGGACAGTGCTATTACTTCTGCATCTGGGTCTGTAGGTATTAAAAAACCCAAATAATTACAAAAATAAGAACAAAAGCCATCATAAAATAAATAAGAAGATTGTGCAATAATTATATATAGTACTGAGAACTTTAAAAAAAAAAAAAAAGATAAATAAATAAGTAAATAAAAAAGCAAACTTGACCTGGGTTTCCTGGGAGGCTTCTCTTCTTCTTAGCAGGATTAGGATTTGGAGAGGCTAAAGAGGATTGATGGTTTGAGGAGAGGGGGGAAGCAGCAGATGCTGAGGTAGTAAGATTAGACATGCTCTCCTCCACAGCTTGCTGGTGCTGAATTTCAAGCTCTTTCATTAATTACCAAACTGCTTTTGACTGGGCTTTTTAAGAAGTAATTAGAAGAAACAGATAGGATTTGAGGCCACAGCACAGCGCGCAGTATATACCAAGGGGGACAAAAGAAACACTCAAGATAGATCTGATTTTCTTCTACTTCTTCCTTTTTCCTAATTTTCTACTCAACTATCAGAAGGGACAGAAAGATATCAGAAGCACCAATTTATAGTAGGATGCATCTGTGATGGGTCTCTCACAATTGTAAACAGTTAAAAAGAAAAAAAGAAAAAAGAGCAGAATAAATTGAGAAACACAGGTAGGTTGATGATAACATATCCTCAATATTTTCTATAGATGAGTGAAAAGGCAAAAGTTCCCAAGCATGAGAAGGACTCTAGTAGGAGAGAGAGAGAGAGAGAGAGAGTATGGAACTACACCAAACCCTCTATAGCAGTTTATTAAAGAAAGAGTAAAAGAAAAGGTGGCTTTTAGTTCTCCGTTGGTTTATATGCCTTCTTGCTTGCCAAAACCAAAACCATGACCTTAAACAATATCTTTATCCAAGTGTCATGCAGCTAGAGAAAGGAAAGCAAAAGCTGATCACAGAGACCCAATTAGCAACAAACCTCCTCCTATGTCTAAAAGAAGCTAATTAAAAGGAGCCTTAACCAAAACTGATCATCATAAGTACTAGTACTAACGACCGTCCCTAGCGCAAGTGGTAAAGGGCTTGATGGTTGGTACTCGAGATTCCGAGTTCGAATCCTAGTTGATTCACATTTTCAGCCAAATTTATTTATATACGAAATAAACGAAACGAATAACGTGCTACCTTTCTTTCAAAAAAAAAAAAAAAACTAATGCTACTGTTGCAAGGCATAAACAACCCAACAAAAATTAAATTAATAAGTGAAAAAAAAGAGAAAGAAAAGAAAGAAAATAGGGAGAGAGAGGGAGAGTATTGTGGATGAGAGAAGCAATGAAGTGTACAAATGTCCACTCATTGAATACCCACACACACACATACACACTCTCTCTCTCTCTCACTACACTGCTCTGACGTTTGCACTTTGTGTCTTTTCCTTTGATCTCTATCATACACAGAAATTCTTTTTTCCGCCCTTTCTATTAAACTCTATTTACATCATGGGGGACCTCATTGTACCCAACATCAACTCATTAACACTCTACAGTACTTATTATGTTCTCGTTATGATTAATCCCCCAGTTTCCACCGAAAAATTCTATTATGTTATGTACTAATTTTAGAGTCAAGAGTTATCCAAGTTTTAAGGCACGTACACTCACATAAGAGATCGACAGTACAAACAAGTAAAGGTTAAATTTCATGTTGTTATAAGTTCACGTCATATGGAATGTATATCTTACAATCCTCATATTAGGATAACTTTTTTTGGCCTTCTTCGAATATACGAGCATTTTATTTAGTGTCTATTTTTTATTTTTATTTACTCAAAGATATATACTGTATTGGGGAGATAAGAAATATGATCCATTGTCTAGAATAGACATCATATTTGATTTAAGTCATTTCGTATATAAAATATAATATTCTATTAAATCATGAAAATTGATACATTTTAAAAAATTAAAATTAAATTTTTTAACTTTCAACTGCATAAGAAAATGTTTACGTGTATCATTGGTATATCATGAACTTCGGTATAAGAGAGTTCCAGAATGTTGCCACTGCATCTTGCCAATCAGTTAACATTCAATTAAGGCAAGTACAAGTGGAGTCGAAAATCCAAATCTGCTTATTAGTGTTCAATTTTTTGTACGTTAAAGTTTTCAACGTAAATAGTCATATATATCAGTTTACATGCAAATAAAAATTCATTAATCAAATGCCGAATAAAGTACCATGTAATTACTGTATCTAATTAATAATTGGCCACACTCATAAACTGAAGTTATTTTTCAAAGCTCACTAATAAACAGAAGTTAACAATGGTAAAGTTGAAGCAATTCTAAAACAAATTTAAATCTATGAACGAAAGTATATAAAACTACTTAGTTTTTACTTTTTGGACGGGACTTTCTCATGTAGCTAGTATTCCTCATGAGAACTCTGGGGGGACGATGTTAGGACCCTGTGGGAGGGGATGAAGACATAGGGAAATTCCCAAGCACACATAAAGAGATTGAGGACTCTGGTGGGTATCTGGTGGCTAATATAATTCGAGAGAAATAATGTGATTTTTAGAAATAAGGGATCAGATTCTGTAACAGTTCTAGACAAAATTAATTGATTAGTGAGTCTTTGGGAGGAGGTTTGTGCTACTAGATGACTCGACTTTTTTTTTTTTTCCTCGACATCTAGTTGCCTCAGTTATGCAGCTAAGTTTATCTCTCTCAATGAAAGAAGCGGATAATATGCTATCTTTTTCTCTCTCAAAAATTAAAAACTAAAGCCACATGTTCACTTTTGTGCTTACACTGTTACGAAGCTATTCCTTTTTATTGCAGCAACTTAATTGTTCTCCAAAAGGAGTAAAAGTAAATGTTTTCCTCATTTGGTGGAACCATGGATCGAGGTAATGGTAAAAAAAACACCTCTCTTCTTTAGCTTTTTCACAATCTACATTGACATGATTGGCTCATTGATTAAACTCATAGGTGACCTGCATGTATACTCGCACCTTCTTTCCACAAACTAAATAATAATATGGGCAGGTGTCCACTATGCAATTTTTTTTTAAAAAAATATGTCATAAATAAATCCTGATATTTAATTTGCTTGTTTTACTTGGTCTTTGATTCAGGAGTTATTTAATGGTGTACGCTAGTATAGTATATCTATATATATACGTGTCTTTAAAGCCGAATATATATACCTACCCTTAGCTCTGTATATATTACTGTATTATTGTGTTGATGATAGCGATGTGGATACACAAATCACAACTACGAAGGCGCATAATTTGTTCTCAATCAATACAAATGGTGTAATATTATTTTTTTAATAACTTAATTTGTTTAAATAACCTATATTAGTTTATGTGTAAAAAATTAAGTTATTAAAAAGGAATATTTTATATTGAAAATGTAGAGAATCTATTAATATATTAAGCATCATTTGGGAAATAATATGCAAGAGATTCCACAAATATCAAAACAGTATGATGCACTTACACTTCGTTGAATGATTAGAGAAAGGGAGTAGATATAATGACATGCCAACAAACGGTAGTATTTTCTCCATTTTTTATGACAAAAATTATACAAATAGAGCCAAACATGGTTTTTAGACAAAATTTTTTAGTGCTAAAAAAGGAAAGCTAGAAGATCGATCTGCAATGATACCAATTGCAGAAAAAAGGAAACCCATTAAATCATTACTGCTTCAGACAAATGGGAACATATTAAAATTAATTATTTTATAATAGGGAAAAAGGTAAAAGTTAAACATGGAAAGAGGTAATTAAAGAAGCTGTGGAAACTAAAAGACAATGATGTTGGAACTTGTAATACAGTTTACGCTTACGATTAAAAAATGATTAAATAGAGAAGAAAAAATTGTAAGCTCAAAATTAAGCTGAAGCAGATTAGCAGACCCATCTACTGAGATTAAATAAATTAAGTGGAGAGGATGTCGAAAAATTCGTATGTTGCAGCTTTTTGGAGTTATCATGTTCCCAATGGGTCCTGTGGACCTATATTCTAACTTGGGAAGAAAAAAAAAAAATTTGTTTGAAAAAAAATAGTTTATACAAGGAGATGTTTGTCGATATCTGCTTGTTATTTTATGTTCAGATGGGATATGGACAGAAGTGAAGACATGAAATCCCAGCTCATCACAAGTTCATAAATCCCCACCTTCAAAATTTAAATCATTTTTTGATCCACTTATTCTCTCTCTCTCTCTCTCTCTCTTTTTTAATGGGTCAGTTTCCTGTGTTACCAACTAATCTCTTTTTGAGTTTCCGAAGGGAAAATCCTGATCTACTTGATTTCACAGAGAGAGCTATAATAATAGAAATTTAGATAACAGACTATCAGAAATGAAAATTTCTTATTCTATGAAATAGATTTTTAGATAACAGGCTATAGGAAATGATACAATTAGTAGTAGATTTTTTGTAATTTTGATATACAAATTTTTTCTGCACACCTCATCGGCTCACTATCCATCAAATGAAAAGATCAATACCCACCTTCTCTTTTCCTGGCTGATAGTTTAATCACCCCAATCGGTGGAGATTGGTCTTTCGTTTTAGATGGATGTCAAGATCAGGAGTGTACAGAAAAAAAACTGCACATAAGATTGTCGAAGACCTAGGCCTGATCCAATCACCCTCACTCTCACTCTGTGAGGTTTTGAATTCGACTCCCAACTGAATAACTTTTAAGAGATTTGCAGATGTAAGCCAGGTGGGGATCTCAAGACCAAGAAGAAAAACACCAGACACAGGACTGCAGGAAATCTATGGCCTAGCTAATTGATCCCCACAGTAATCTGAAAGTAACATAAAGTTGGAAATTCAAGAATAACCAGGAGGCCACATCATTTGCATATATAAAACAACAGTCTCACTATAACAGCATTGGAACAATTGCTACGAGTTCAGAGATTTCAAGTAGAAGGTTAACAAGTTTCTACTTGCAAAAAAGAGGGGCTGGGAAAGCACTAAATACCCAGGAAGATCAATATAAGGGAGTAGGCATGGACATCTTTATGGTACAAAGAACAATTACCAATCAAAGAAGAGAATGGTACAATCATCACAAATTTCAAAAAAAGGGGGGGAAAACTTAACAAAACAAACACCTTTAATATGAGGAAGGAAACAAGATAAAGCGCCTATGAGGGTATAGGAGTTAAGCATGTTAGCCAAGCAGCAGAGAGCTTAGTCCCCTCCAGTTAGAGCCGAGCTAAGCCAATCTGAAGCTGAGGATTGGATCTCAGATTCCACGTACAATTGCAGATGTATGGGAGTGACAGATATCTGCATATTATTGAACAGACAATTATTCAGATTACTTTTTTGGTGGTTGGTGGGGGGGGGGGTGGGGGTTGAGGGATAGAGAGAGAGAGACTCACAAAACCATTTTCCAGAGCCCTGAAGTCGAGATCCTCATCTAAATCTTCATGTCCCTTCTCCAGAAACTGCATTTAAAAGAAAAGGAAGTCGAAGTTTCCACACTCATATTTCTACTTTATGTATGAGCAAAAAGCTTCAGAATATGGAAATAAAGTTTCGGAAAATAGCCCAGTAGATTGGCACAGTCAACCAGTGGGCATATTCTTAAGAGAAGCAATGTCTATCATTTGCATGTATAGTGGGGTTTCTGTAACTGCTGCTCTACATTGAAAAGCAGCAACCAAGCACTGCAGGAGAAAAGTTTTCGAAACTTCAAAACTTTTGTCATGGCAAGAAGCTCCAACTTGAAGTTTCTACTTCTACTGCAATATAATATGGAAAGCTCCTAATGGAACTTTAGTGAAAAGCTATTAGAGCTTCTTTGAACAACAACTCAATACAGCATTTCCAGAAGCTCTAGCCATAACAAGCATTGCAACTCTGCACTGCTCTTGCAGCAGCTTCAGAACAAAAAAATCACCTCCAGACGAAAGAGCTTCTTCACCACTTCTTGACTTTCTGGTTTTCCAGCTGGAGCAACTGATTCTACCTCGACGGTTTTTCTTTGAGCACTACTGCGACGAACAGCTGCCTGGAAAAAAAAAAGGGGAAAGAAATTTAGAAAACTAAAGTGGTCGTGACGAAGCAACGAACATTAAACACAATAAAGAGCATCCACTATATATGGAATAGAAAGGTACTAACTGCTGCAGAGGCATCACGGCCGAGTTGTGCAAGCTGAATACCTATGCTTTGATGCATAGCCATGAGCTGAGATGGACGCCTGTTTGCTGATATGGCTTGCCAGCTTGGAGCACATCTCCACAGGCTGTGTCTTGTCAGCTTGAAGCCCTGGCAAAAAAAAAAACAACATAAGTAGATATTTATATCATCAAAGTTGAAATTTCAAATAGCAAAATAGTAAACGAATGAAGAGAAAGACCAAGAAAGCATGAAATCAGGGAAAGATATGGTAATCATCCTAATCAATGAAAAATTGCAATAAGTCAAAGTAGCTGGTATTCAAAGAAGCAACAAAAGAAAGAGAAGATAGCTGCAGTACAAAAAGGGAAAGAAAGTACTGATGAATAAACTGCATGAGAGGAGGGGGGGGAGAAGGGAATTCCAGAGTAAGGACTAGGGAGCTAATGACTATTATACCTATTGTGGAACAACTCTGGCAGTTTCGAGGTTTAAATCTACCCTAGTCTGTTAGCACATTTAAATGGATGATAGATTACATGTGTTCTTCTTACAAAGTTGTGCAACAATAACTTACGGCAGATTAAAATAGAGAGGATACATGCATTTGAATGATGACCAAATTAGAAAAAGTGAGAGAAAAAAGGAACTGGATTGACAAATTCATAGCATGAGCGCTCAAAAAGTCCCAATGAATCATTGATAGAGAGAGAAAAATATGTTCTCGGCAGAATCCAAAATAAATCCCTTGAGGCTCAGAAGATGCATACCTTATTTGTGGAAGGTGAGCTGGGAATTCCAATGTTCAGCAAGCAGCTTTTAGGGAAAACTCCCTTCTCAATATCCTTAATGGCTGCATGAATCAAGGGTATGCAAACATTGACTGCATCAGGAAAATCGCTCTCTTGACTTTCATCCTGCTTCCTAATACATTCATGTAAAGTCCATCATAAAATTATATTAACATCTGTAAACAAGAAAATAGAACAACAACCTATGAATTTTCATTTACCAATTCAAAGAGATTGCCATTGAAGGTATGCCACACAATAAAGCCTCTCTAGCACCAGCAACAACACCAGAGTAGATGCTATGCAAAATTTCCATAACAGACAAGAAGAGCTTTAGTCCAAACATCCAGGAAAATGCAAGAAACTAAAGCATTTAAAATCATTTAAGAATGAAATATGCAGCATATTTGAATGAATGCCAAAAATTTGCAAAAGATCTTTATTACAGGACATTAAATTGGAGTGCAAACTATAGTACATATTAACAGGAGTGCAGCCTATGTTAAAGCAACTCGCACCATAACAAAGTAAATTCTAGGCATCAAATAGGAGACTAATTGATAGGAACAGGTTTGAAAGATGGTAGCAGTACGTACATCTGATGACCACAATTTGATCCCCTGCTAATTCCACTGATAACCTAAGTACCAAAGTAAACATTCTTGAATTATTCTTTTTTTTCAAAGTACTAAATTGACAGCGACATTTTAACAAAAAATAGATGCCAAATGCATACCAGAGCTGGTTTAGTCCAAGGAAACAATGCTCCAGATAATGCTAAAGAAACACAATCAGCAGGAGTCCCTGTTCAAACAAAAAATCTCAACGTGTCGTCAAAACATTTAAAGCTTTAATTTTTCACATAAAAGATCTTAGAAAGTGTGTTTGGTCGAGAAACAAATTCTTTGGGAACAACTTCCTATTTTTTTCTTCTTATTTTTTTTTTTTTACCTAAGTTATCTCACTATCCCAACTTGACAAAGAACAAAAGTAATTTTCCCATTTAAAGTTTGATTCCAGCCTATGAAGTTAACTATGATGATGACAGTGACAATTATAACACTAATGATTACATAGATAGCTAGGATAAAGTGCGGGATAACACGACTCCAGGATTTGGTTACGGTATAAGTTTCTAACTCAGTCAGAGAATAATCTGATTAGACCAGCTACTATTGTAAGCTATTTTGGTGAATGTAAGAAAAAATTGGGTTTCCTACAAAAAATTGCTACAAATTGTTCTGAAACTATTAATGTGATAAATTTACAAATAATCACTAATCAATAGAAGCATAGAAAATCGACAAAAAAAAAAAAAAAAAAACTAAAAAAGATACCAAACTGGATCTTACCGGACACCTCGAAAGCACTAGCACCAGTAATTTCTACAGAGGTTGCAGCAAGGGTCTCTTGAACTGTAACCGAATGCCCGGAGGTGGATTTGTCCCTTCAAATCGAAAGCTACTCAAATGAGAAAATAACCAGACAAAATAGAGCGACATTATTATCACGATCATTAACATCACCACTGAATCAGATCGCAGAGTACCCATTAAATCCCAAACAGTGAGTGAGAAGGGAAGGAGAAGGAAATCTAAAAGGGGGCGGGGGAGAGAGAGAGCCCACGATTCGGGAGCGCAGACGCTGACTCGGCACCGCTCGCCGCGGACGAGGGCGTCGACGAGAGAGCTGAGCCCCGGGGATCGAATCCCCTCGGCGTTGGTGACGAGAACGATGGGCTTCTCCGATCCATCGGTGGCGGCGTCGGGCTCGGCGGCGCCGGAGGACGAGGAGGCCGCCGCCGCCGCCGCCGCATCCCCCTCCTCCACTGGCTTCGTATCGCCGTGTTCGGCGCCACCGCCGCCCCCCCTCCTTGCGGCGAGAACGCTCTGGAGATTGGCGACGAGGGAAGAGGGCAAGGGGTCGGTCGTCGTCGTCTTCGTCTCCTCGGGGGTCATCGCCATTGGAGAGAGAGAGAGAGAGAGGAGAAGAGAGAGAAAGAGAGCGCGTAGGGAAGAGAGAGAGAGAGAGAGATGGATCGATCGGTGCAGAGGGGAAGTAACTGTTGTGCTTTACGTGTAGTTATTATAAGCCTTATGATTTTTTTTAATTTTTTTTTTTTGCTGAAAGAAATTGCTATCTTACTGCTGTTTTAAGAAGAGCAATGTGGTCGGCCATTGCTAATTGAATTTGTAACTAAAAGTTGGTCCAACTATCAATTTTTTTACACTAATCTTATCGTTTTTAATATTAAAATTCTAATAAGAATGACGCAAATCCTAGCATAAATGAGCTGTAAGATAGCAATTTCTTTTAGTTGTGAACTTATCGTGCCTCAACATATACTCGCCTCGATACATATAATTGTAGAGTTGTGATGTCTCTACAATCCAAATAAGTTGGAAGTTTATCATTTGATTATCTAAAAACTAGTTTTACTTAATTAATTGTATTACCTTTTTAAGATAAAATCCAAATAGGCTTTTAAACTCTATAGACAGGGATTATAATTCTTGGATTAACGATTGTAATTCGGCACTCTCTTCGGAACGTCCCCTAAGCGTTTTTCATACTAATAATTCTTTTTACATTTTAGATGATTTGCAAACTGTTACTGATAATGTTCTGAGAACCATCTATGGAGTCCGCAAGAAGAGACGTCTAAGAGTTAAAAATTTAATTAGAATCGAGCTAGGACCAGACCGTATTAATTCGTACTAAATAGATTTTTCTACTCAAATATAATAGATTTGAGAGCAGATGACTAGAACCCATATTATGCTTAAGAGGTCTTCATGTTCAGTACAAATAAAATGCAGAATAATAATTTTTTAGGAGAAAATATAATAAAATGATTATGGTCGATAGGTTTAGTAAAATTAGGTGAAACTAACTGGTACTGCATATTCATAAAGTAAAACACTTTACAAAATCGCTTTCCATATGTTTGGTAGTTATATGAATGGACAGCTACTTTTAACTGCTGGATAAGTGAAGCGCACAATGCAAACTGCAATGACTTGCCAGTTGCCACACTCTTTTAAAGTGCCGCTGCTGGAGTTATAACCACAACTACACACTAAAGCTTCGTTTGGTTCGGATATAAACAAGAACTAGCTATTTCAGAAATATGTACAAATATGGATATAAGAAAAATAGCGCTTGGATAAAAATTGGATTGTTTTCGGGAATAAAAAAAATAGCGTTTGAATAGATAATATGAAATAAAAAAAATAATAGATAATTATATGTAGAAAACGAAAGTATAGGTGAGGATAATTATATCAGCTTATTTCAGATACCCGAGAACCTTCTTGGATAAAAAATTTATATTTGGGTATAAAGGGAGGGATAAGGAATTATCCCTCCCCTCATCCCCAATCCAAATACTGCCTAAGAAATATGCCAAAGTAGAATAATGTGATCCGGATCTTTAAATTGCAAAATCTGGTGAGCTACCGACCGTCCCTATCGCAAGTGGCAAAGGATTTGACGGTTGGTATCCGAGATCTCATATTCGAAACCTAGTTGCTTTACATTTTCAGCTAAGTTTATTTCTAAAACGAAATAAACGAAGCGGATAAGATGCTACTTTTCTCTCTCAAAAAAAAAAGAAAAAAATCTGGTGAGCTCGAGCTTGAACCATTGCAAGCTTTAAGCCTACTTACATATATACATGATATTTTCTTGAGGCAATGATACTTTAATTAAGATACACACATCATTAGAGGCAACTTATTTTCGCATCTTCTATAATTTATGTACAGAAATTTTTTGCTCACCGAATGATTTGACATAAAACTCTTATCAAAATTTGTGTTAGATTTAAATATAAAGTAAGGCTAAATTCAAATTCTAATGAAATTAATTAAAGATCTTTACGGAAAATAGAAATAGTGAGTTTAGAATGTTAAGCGATGTAAGGAAAGCTCGTTGATACCAATGTAAAAGTATGTTGTATTGCGAGATATATTTCTGAAGTTTATCGTTATTAAAGTTATGAATTTGTTATCTATTCTCATCATTCAAAAACAAATTAAGTAAACCCCAAACTTTCCCTACTGTCCAAAAGAGAAAATTATTGCTTGGAGTTGGTAACCCATCACAATTTGCCGTAGATTTGCATGGCGATCCATCATTCATTCTGACCTTTTCTGAAATCACTATCACCCAATAATTTTTCATCATTTAAAATAATCAACCATACTTAATATTGTTGACCAAGAATATGATGATTTATATCTGAGATTTTAAGTTTAAATTCTAATTATTTTATATTTTAAACTGAATTTATTTTTTTTAAAAAATGAACAAAACGGATAGCTTGTTATCTATCTCTCTCTCTCAAAAAGAGAAGTACGTTTCTAAAGGAGGTGACGAAATAAAGAATACATTATTGGGAGGTCAATGGCTAAAGTGATGGACCGAGTCCATGCAATAATTTCTAACATTAGGACGTGGGTTCATCTTTCCATCTTAAGGACTCAAAAGTATGACCAGCCACTAACGTGACCAATTATTATTCATTATTAGAACAGTATTTGGTCAAAACTCTAAAATAATATTCGTAACTAATCTGAGTAATACCCCTCTCTTCTAAATAAAGATCTCGGCCCAGAAATAATGCTAAAGTAACAGTGGCCACGGTCCAATTTTGAGGCCCACTCAATCATGTCACAAGAAGCCCATTGGAGAGCCACTTTAGGTTGCGGAGAACTGGGCCCCAGGCCCACTTTGGATGGTTGGATCTGAACAGGCCGGGTCCTGAGCAAGAAGCGCAACTTTTCGATAATTGAAGCTCTATTCGGGTTCGACCCAAGCTCGTGTAATATAAGTTCAACATGTTATAAAAATAAGTGGGTTTGAGAAAAATTTCATGTGGCATATGGACCACAGAGAAGACTTGTTTCTCCCATTCCACATACCATTTCTCTTTTTCCTTTCCTTTCACGTTAGGAGTACTCAGATGGACGCTCTAAAGATACAGATCTTGATGACGGCAACGTGGTGGATGATCTGCCGCAAAAGAAATAATATTACATTCAGAAATTTATCTACCGACTCTATTTTAACTGCGCAACGTATTAGAGCGCTGGCAAATGAGTGGACTGAGTATTGTAAAACTGGGTGACGCTTACGAATTTTTGATTCATTTTGCTATTTTTTTCTTTTCCTTTTCTTTTCATTTTGTTTTATTTTGACCTTTTTTTATATTGATTTTTCTTTTCTTTTCTGAAGCCTTACTGTCTCACTTCATGTAGCTAAATTTATTTGTTAAATGAAGAAACATATAGCGCAATATCTTTTTCTATATAAAAAAAAAGAGATGTCAAAAGAATCATTGCCTAGTACAACAATTTTTATTCTAGAGAGATTTTTAAATGACGGAAGTTTAAACATTGCACGGTGTTTAATCAATTAATCCTCGAACTTTTTGGGATATTAATAGTTAGTTTGGAGTGTGGTGTGGGTCGTAGAGTTTACGAGCAATTATTGAAAAAAAAAGAAAAGAAAGTTGTATATTCAGTTCAACAACCACACGTGACTTTGCTGTCCAATGAGCCGTTGAGTATTTATTTCAACTGGTCCTACATATCTTTTATCAGACCCTCGAAAGCTACAACGCATATTGGAATTTAACTCTTTATAGACGTACGTTTAGTCCCTTCCAAATAACAAGGCTATGCTCCTCATCCTTAAAAATCTGCAGCTTTAATTGATTTGGCCTATGCATTGTATTCAGATGAGAAAGAGAGAGAGCATCTATTGTCCATATACCAAGCGTTTCATATATATGAACCTATACAACGTCAACAAGCATATGTTAACTCATCAAACGTAGTACCCCAGAGAAAATTAATGCCAATTGTAAGAGGCACAACACTGAATTGAATTCATGGCCACATGAAGCAACAAAAGCACAGCAAGTTTAGGGAAATCACCATGTGATATTCTTCTTTTAGGCCTTCAACTCTGCAGCCCTCATTAGATGTACTTCCCAATTAGTCCATATATATATATATATATATCTATATATGTATATCATCTTAGAGAGAGAGAGAGAGAGAGAGAGAGAGAGAGAGAATATGAGAGAGATTCTCAAGGAACCCAATGTGGCTGAATGCCAGGGTTCAAAGAAAGGCCATCACCCGAAACTGCCAAGGAAGACGAACCCAAGATTACATCGAAGAAATCCCCTGAACCGCTAGATACTTGAAGAAGATCAGATACACAAGGCTGAGCTCGGAAATAGGCACCGACGTGAGCATTTGGATTGATCTCATTTGATGCCGAAAACAATGGAACAGTGCATTCTTCGATCTCAATCGGTTGATTGTACCCATCCACAAGCTTCACATCAGCACACTTGGTTTCTGTTAACAGCGTATTGATGGTGTTTTCGCTGCAGAAGTTAAGAGTGCTGTAGTCCTTTACATTTTGGTGATCACAGTCGAGAAAATTGAGTTGTTGAGGATTTGAAGGCCACAAGGAACCATATAGATGAGCTTGTGTTATTGAAGGTGCAATTGTCGTCTCGACAGCGTAGCCGGGCATGCATTGGCCATCATATCCTCTTGTCATTGCTACGCCATCAAGAATGTAGTAACTATCTGATACACAAATAATTCATTATTTTATTTTTAGTTTCTTTACAGTAGATTTGAGTAAGGTTTTACTGCCGAAACTTTCATCACCTGGAGAAGGAATAGGGTTGAGACCATCCACAGCATGAGTGATGAGCTTTTTCTTTATTGTGGAGTTCCAAAAGTTCTTCACCTCATTATCTGTTCTCCCTGGTAGGTGCTTGGCTATCTGTGCCCATCTGTAAAGAGAAAAAAGTTTTGTAAAGATACATCAGATGTTAGTGACTATACATTCACCACTTAGATAATGAGATGAAGCTAGTGCCTGTTTCCTAGCACTTTGTGGAGTTCAATTATAAGGGTTTCTTCCTGGTGTGAGAAGCTTCCTCTTTTCAAGTCTGGCCTGAGGTAATTGATCCATCTCAACCTGCAACTTTTCCCACATCTTTGCAGGCCTGTACTCATGACAAAGTGACTGAGACAAACACCCTCTCTACATTATTATAACCTTAGAGAGAGGCAGTATATCCAACAATACAGACATAAAGGCAACAAAACATGTACACCTTTTATCTCCAACAAACAACAGAGAAAAAGAGAGGCCAGGTTAAACTTTGAAGTTGTTTCTTATCCTACATATATGTATATGGAAAAAATAGTGTGTAGTTAAAGTGAGAGGGGGTTGCACCAGCTAGTCTTGGAACAGAGCTCCAGCAACCATGGCCATAGGTGGAAATGTACTTTATGAGCTTCTCATCCTCCTCAGGAGACCACAGGCCCCTCCTAACTTTTTGTTTGTTGCAGCATGAGTGATGGCCCATTTGTTAGTTGGTGCTTCTCTCCTCCTACCACACAAGCCAACCATAACCTGCAGAAGCAGGTTCTCAATTATCAGTGGGGGGAGAGAGAGAGAGAGAGAGAGAGAGAGAGAGAGCTGCAACCCACCAGTAGAAAAGTGCAGATCAGCTGTATGAGTACCCTGATGGTTGATTTATTGCTGAAGGTGGTACTAGCATGACTAAGGCTCTTGTAGGGGGCTACAGGGCATTCAAGTAATTTCATGTCCATTGTAGGACTATATCCTCCAATACCATAATAACATTGTTGGGTTTATTTGGGGAAGTTTCATAAGGTAACCTAGATCAGTAGCATGCTATTTTAGCATGGAGGTGGAGTGGATAACTAAGTTTTATCTCTATCTCAAGCTGAGTGCTTTGTGATAAAACGCTGGTTATGTCCACAATAAACATACTGCTCTGATTTATGTATACATTGCCTACCACCAGTTATACACGCATCTTCGATCAAATACTTATGCACAATATGCATTGAATTCATATGACAGTTAAACTAAGAGTCTAAGATCTAGTTACTATCTTTCTATACTTGGCAACTGAGTAAAGCAATTTGATAAAAATATAAGAGTATTCCACCTTGATCCATCTCCTTAGTCCAGTAAGACTTCGTCCAGTAAGACTTCGTCCAGTATAATAACATGTAAAGCTAACAAAGTACTCTTATATTTAGAAAACACATAAGTTCTTAGATACCTACTTGTCATTACATTTAATATCATGCATTTGCCTACATATATATCTTATTTTTGCACTCATTTATGATCTCTTCATGATTTATCTCTCTTTCCTTTTGGATCGAGGTTCCTATGCATCTCTAATATATATGAACTTGTTAACTATAAACATTTTAATTTTATGAGTTATGCATGAATACCATAAAAATCTAATTACTGTATATGCTTTCATGTGGGAAGAGGAGAGAGAGAAAAGATCACAAGTTTACTGCACTGTATCACTCTGAACCCCAGCCATGTGATACTAGTGCATGGCTCATGCAAAGGGAAGAAACAAGACAACCAAGTACGTTGCATGAGATCTCGCTAAGTGGCGTGGCTATTACGGGTCGCATACGATGTCGTGTTGCTGCCTTCAATGCGACGCCTATAAATAGCAAGCAACCACCGGGCTCAACTCGTCCTAGGAGGGAAAGGGACAGAAAAATTCTTCCCTTCCTCTCTTCCCCCCCACCATCATCTGATGTGGAGGCCTTAACTGTTAAAACTCTCAAAACCTTTCCGACCCCTTATTTGTCCCTTTCGTTGTTGTGACTTCCTTAAGGGCTGATTTTTGTTTAGGATAACAAAAATAAAAAGAAAAGGATGATTGAGTGTTGCTTTCCTTCATTTCTTGTATTGGAAGGAAATTGTATGCATTCCCAAACATGAAATCGCCAAACCCTTGTTCCGAATTTCCTTGGTTATGATTTAATTTGATGGTTGATCTCGACCATGAGATTTTACGTCTTCCTTTTCTTCACTTTTTTTCTTCAGATGTTGATGTTGGAAACACAAATGAACCTAAGAATCAACTCCAGCTCAAGCAAATTCACTAGAAATTATTAGTCTAGAGTGACCTCAAAATTCTGAAACAACTAATAGAATTAAGGTTTCAGGATTTCGACCTAAACTGCAAAATGTCCTTGATTTGCAGGTCAGATATTTTTGCTTTCTGTAAGTAGAGCGCAAGTACTGCAAAATGCCTTTATCTTCATTTCTCTGTAAAGCACTGCATAAGTCCTATTAAGTATTGTCCAGCAGCATACAATGCTTCATTCAAATTCAGCATGAAGACTACTGATTATAGAATAAGAAAATAATCACAGAATAAAGCCATAAAGTATGCAGCAGTGAATTACACTACAAAAGACCACCAGCAGGTTCTTTTATCATTAGGAAACACCAAAACATATCACCCTATCTGGTTTATTTGATGTAACTATTTTGCTTGTTGAGCTTATTTTCATGACAAGAATGATTATACTTGGCTATAACAGTCTGAACTTATCATCTGTCTTGTATTATGTAGGCTTTGCTTAGTTGAGGCTCTATGTCTATTTTCCTTGGAACTTAACAACTAATCACATCAAGATACACTGTAAAATCCTTTCATTACATATAATGCATCATGCTACTAATCATATCCTTTGAATGGTTCATGCTGCCGAGAATTTGAATTCATTTTCAGGGTTGAAGAGCAGAGAAACCATCGGATTGCATCAGTGCTACTTTATTCAGCATCAGATACTGATTCTTAGAATAGTTTTTGTTTCTTTTGAAACTTCGGGGGGGAATCTAGACTAGATTAATGGATAATGTAGGAGTCTTTAAGCAACTGTAAGAGGTAGACAAATTTGAGTCTTTCTCCAGTGGTGATGCTGTTGAGTTATAATTTTAGTAAAACCACTGCAAAATTGCAGTTAAAAGAGCTCAACTGCAGTGATCTAATGAATTTTACGATGTGCTTTGAGTAGCTGCTGTGTTTAATTGTAGAAAAACAGGGAACAAGTTTGATTTGGCATGCTACTACAAGACTATATGGTGTAGAAAAACAAGAAGATGGGATTCTTTTGAAGCTGCCCAACTAGGCAGTTTCTTTCTCTTCAAGGGAAAAATGCAGTTAAAGAAGCTCACTCTGTTCAAAAGAGGGCTTAATTCCTCATTGTCCTTAAATCTTCGTCTCTTTTGTTTACTCTCCAAGGGCTATGTTCTCCTTCTCATATTTCTACAGTATTTTTATAACTTTTGGGAGGTTAGGATCTTCTTGCTATCGGTTGTACACTGATGAGGAAGAAAGACAAAGCAAAGACAAATCCCCACATATCTTCTATGTAGCCGTGCAGCTATGAAAAGTCAGAAGTTCAACCAATTGGTTGTGATCCCATGTTTGCCCGAGCAAAATCCTTGTGGAAAGTTTACTCCACCGGTCCAACCACTTGAGTGCGACACATGAGCTTCCAAAGTTTCTAATATAGGCATTGCCTTGTAGTGTCTATATTGATTGGATGACATTATGTGTTTGAAAACAATCAGCAGTGAGACCCACGGCATTGAGCGGATCAGAGTCATTTCAGCGAACATACAATAGACTGTCGAGATCCTACATGCATTCATCGACCAAGTGCACAAAATAATTGACTAAATTGTCAGAACAGTGAGCTGAGCCTGAATATCTACAAATTGCAGTATATCACCATTAAAACATGAACAGAATTTACATTTATTATTAGATGTTTCAGAAAGCATCACCCTTTCAATCCTATTGCAGCCAACTAGAACCAAATCGGTGCAACGGGAACACTGTAAGTATCCATTCACAAACTGGGGAGCCCTAAGGGACTAGTAAAACTAACATAAAACTTGACATGAAGAATTTCACTAACAATGAAACAATCTCCATGAAAAGCCAGGAGAACAATATAGGCTAACTCCCTCTCTTGTATACCCTAACTTTTCAGTAATTTCTCTTTGAAATGACCAAATCCCCGTAAAAGGAAGCCATTTTCACAGCATTTCCCACTGAACAGGATAAAAGAGGGCCAAATTTTCAGCAATAAGAAAACACATTATACTTCAAAAGAATCAAAACAAACAACATGTTCCAGGGGGTCCAAATGCGTGAGGTTTTATAGAAGTTCTACAATGCTCATGCACCAAGCAAACTAGGAAACAACAGATCTTGTCGATAACTGTTTGGATTCGTACACTGAATTCGCAGACCGCTGTACCAATTGAATGCTTCGATTCGATTCCAAAGAGGAGGAGGAGAAGGAGACGGAGGAGGAGCTCCACTTGCTCCGACCAGCATGAGGATGAGAATGGTGATACCAATCAAGGAAGAGGACGACGAAGGGCGACATAGTTAGGGTTTGGATTGGGGGTGAGCGTCGGAGAGGAAGAAGAACAAGCCTCGGCGCGGAGGAGACGAACACCAATTTGACGATTTCTAACTCAAAGTCGGTGACGAGATTAATGAATATGCCGGATGTAGTAAAACGCAGTGCTTTCAACGAAGTCGGCATCGAAATTGAAGAAATTGCCGTATCTGTCAGAACTCGGTCGTGTGAGAGTCCAGAATTGCCGGATTTAAGCTGAAGTTCCCGGAATTTAGTTTTGGAAGCCATTATGCTCTATTAACTCTGCATAACATTTTATGTGATTTGTAAAAGATGCTGGAGCATATTTAATAGGGAATGAAGCTCGATAATTTCGATCACAATCTGTCGAAAAGAGAGCACTTCAAATATCAAAGGATTCAAAAGGAACAATAAGTTCAAATTCTTTTTTTTTTTTTTTGAGAAATTATTCCACATATAGAGGGGGGATTAATAAGGTAGAACATGTATGTATGAATTGAGAGGGGGGCCAGTGACTGCAATAAGTATTCCTCCTCCATTGCACACGCTTTTCGCCGGTGAATTTCACTGAAATTACTATGGTGGTTTTAGCTATAACAGTGGCAGTGAGTAAGCTTATATTGAATGTGGCGGAAATAAGCTTTACTTTCAAGGACACCAGAATCCATGCAAAGTAAAGGCAACAAATACTAACTGCAGGATTTCGTGCTTGTTTGAGTATAAAACTAACATTGTCGTTACTCGTGTTTCACGCACGACATCTTAATTACGGCTTTGATTGCGATGATGGGGCGATTGCAGTTCGTATTCCTTCTTTTTTCGATATATGCCATGCTGGTTGCCAGAGTCTCGCTCAGCCATCGCAACGAAACAGACCTGGCGGCCTTGCTGACTTTCGCATGAAGGGGTGGGCATGACATGCAGCTGGAGGCATCCCATGAGAGTGGTGGCATTAGACGTCCCTGCTCGTGGCCTGGTCCGAATCATCTCTCCCTCCATAGGAAACCTCACCTTCCTCCATAGGATCGATCATCTTCGCAGGAATGGACTTTTATGTTCGAATTCCTTCCACTCTCGGCCGCCTGCACCCATTGCAGAGCCTCAGCCTGACAGACAACTTACTCCACAATGTGATCCCTTCAAACTTCAGCTTCTGCTCTCAGCTCACGCATTTTACTCCTTGGCAGCAACCATTTACATCGGAAAATACGCGAACCATCCCACAATCGCTAGCTAATCTTTTGGTTCTCGCTGTAATATCTATCACAAGCAACAATTTGGTAGAACGACCCCCCATAACCTCGGTTTTTTTAACTATTAGGCATCAACTGTAAATATAACTGTAGTTTGGTTTGCTAAAAAGTGGTAACATTTGTTAGATTTAATGGAATCACAGAAAAACTTGGCGAAATTCTCAATCTAACAAACCTGAGATAACCAAGAAAAACAATCAGAATTTGGGATGTAAATTACCAAAAACAACATGGGGAGCAAGGGGCTCAACAAGAACAATTGAACAACTGGTTTAATCGCAAGAGATGAGTCAGCTGTGCTTGAAGCAGAATAAAATGCATAAGATCAAACAGGTGCTTGAAAGGAAAATGGAGCCAAACTTTGATATTGCTCACGAAACCAAAAAAGGAGGATAAAAAAAAAGGAAATATTCCACTATTATTACAGATGAAATGAATCATTTTTTCTGTTTCAAAGTTTCTAATATTTTAGTGATAATTGACATCAAAACAGTCTCATGTTACTGAGAGCAGCTACAGCAGCATAAGAAAACATATTCTGCATGTTATACAGCGATTCTTGCTCTACCTTTTGCAATTCTTCGAGCAATCACCCTTCGTCCGCCTTTGGTTGCTTTTCTGATAAAGGAAATTCGTAGTGTCAACATACTAAACATTTAATGATTTTAGAACATCAAATTTACATACTAATAAACATTAAATGAATTAGCTTGTTTGAAAAACACTAACTGAAGTTACTGATAAATCCAAAATTATCAAAAGACTATCAATCACATCTTCAACTGTTAAGTAAAAAAATATAGCTATATCATCCTAACAATTCCTTAACAGGAAAAAGTGATGGACAAACAAAGAGAACCCATTGTAGATTTTGGCTAACTGATAATAACAATGGTAAAATAGATCATATATTTTGAAAAACCTTAGCAGCTTATCTAATTTCTTGAGAATCTGATCAGCTAAAGAAAGATCAATAGAAGTACTTGTCAAAGAAAAGCTCATGGAACTTTTAGAGAGAGAGAGAGAGAGAGAGAGAGAGAGAGAGAGAGACCGTGCAAGGAAACCATGAGTTCTTTTGCGCTTGATGTGGCTTGGCTGGTATGTTCGTTTAGGGAGTAGAACTAATGGCTCATTAGGCAAACCATCAGGTCCTGCAACTACCAAATATTACCATTAACTACAAACCAGTACTCGGCAGATCGTAATTATAAACACACCAATGCACGTCAAATTCAAATTCATCCCATGCAATCCGTTGAAAGAGTGTTTAGTTATTATCATGCACTCATGCTTACATTGGCATACTAAAATTTCAAAAGAACTGAATCAAAAATATTCCAGTACAATAGCAGAAGTGATGAGATCTAAAGTTGAATGGATTGAAGAGACATGCTTTTAACACTTAAAAAGACATTTTTTATTCCACGACCAAAATTTTGCTCCAAATAACAGATAATATACAAAAGAAACCTGCAAATACGAACTAAACGAATTAAAATATACAATAGTCATATAATCAGCAACAGGAAAGTGCTAACAATTAGCAAAATGTAGTTAATACAAAAAAATTATACTCCTTTCTAGTTTCATCCCATCTGTCAATAAGCTATCAAACTGCAAAAACTAAGCACAATAAGAAGATAAAAATATAATGGTGCAAAAAGATCAAATATTTCGACTCTATCCCAACAAAATAAAATGAGGATTTTACTAACCATCTCCATCGAACAAAATCCACTACTGGCTAGTGTTTCGATCCCAAAAAAAAAAAAAAAAACAGATTCTGATGAAATTGAACTCCAAAATAAGCACAATAAAATTCGAAACTTGAGAAAAAACTTCATCTCACCGTCCTCTATGAAGAATCGAAGCGAAGGCAAGCCACAGGGAAACAAGAACCCCTCGGGAGAAGACAATTTCCGTACAGCTTCGGCGTCCCCTCCCACTTCCGGAAGCGGAGTTCGGTTGATCTGAAACTCGGCTAGAAATGGAGGCGCCCACGACGGGTTCGAAGAGATTGCAGGTAGAACGAAGGGTTTCGGAATCGACGGGGAACGGATCGGATTGGAGAGGAAGAGTCGATTGATGAGAGAAGCTCCTGTGCGAGCTAGGGTTTTGGACGACATGTTCGGCTTCGGGAGAGATCCAAAAACCCTAGTTTCGAGATTATCGACTTGGGGGGACGACGACGTTAACTTTAAACCGGCCAAAAGCTAACTCAAACCGGAGCAATCCGATCGGACCGGTCCAAATTATTATTTATTAAAATATTTTTTTTTTACAATATTAAATTCTTAGAGAATTTTTTTTTCTTCTTTTTGTTACACGTAAAACCATTTAAATAGTATTTAGATTAAATAAAATTATTTTTCATATAGAAAAAATTAAATAGTACACTTTCATGAAGAAAATAAGTATTTAGGAAAAGCATTTTATATAAACATTTAAATATAATTAAATATCATAATTTTTTTAAATTTAATATGAATCGTATGGTAAGAACCGAATTCGGCAGTACGGTAGAATGCATAGCCGACTTCAGTATAAGTTGTGCGGCGCATAACAAAGTGCGGTGGCAAAAAGCCGTAGCCTCGTCTTTACGCCTCCCACCTTTCCCTTGCTTCACTCCCATCGCTCAATCCTTAATTCGCCCATACCATCTCCAATCGAAGAACCCAAGCGACAGGTAACAAATTCCTCCTAACCCTAATTCTCAAAACTTTCTCAATCCCTCCTCTCTCGGCAAGTTCTCTTTTTTATCCTCTTTTTTTTTCCCCATAATTTCTTATGCATATTATATCGGAAGGATATTGGATTAGCTTTATACTAGCTTGAATCTTTATTATATGGGTTTTGAAGGATTTGTTCATTTATGAATATAATTGTGTCCATTTGCTGCTATTTTTGGGATAAAGGTTGGGCCTTTGAGCCATACACTGGGAAAGTATAAATAAAAATCTCGTCTTTTTGTCATATGGTGGGTTTATCTAGAAAATTGGTTTTGTTTTGGAAATTAAATACGCGTATAAGTTCCTCAAAGTTATCTTTTGGTTGTTGTAATGGTTGTTTCCTCGGTGGAGGGTCTAAGTAACACGAAAAAGAAGCAATTTATTGCCCCATCCAATTTTCTTCTGAACTTATTGTAGTGGTGATTTGATTCGTAGCGACTCTTTTGAGGAACATTTTGTTTCTCTTTTCTGGCATTATTACTTGGTTTCTCATGATAATGACTTTATAAACTTGAATTTGGTGAATGCGCCTTTGCTGAGTTACTGGATAAGTCAGCATTCTATATTTCTATGATGAAAAATGGGTTGAACTTGATGAGTATTCAGAAACAGTTTTAACGTCATTCGACATAGTATATTTTCTTGGCATTGTACTGATTAATCATGTTATGTAAAGAAGCGCTTTTTGCTTCCAGTTGGTTGATCGACAACGCAGTGCAAGTCACCTTTGTTGTAAGAAGAGATCGAACTAAACATGCATAAGGAGAAAGCTCATCATAGGGAGACTCATGGAACGAGCAATGACATTGATGAGGACACACCGGTCAACAAAGTAAAAGGCCCGAATGTATTTGAACGAGCCAAGGAAGAGATTGAAGCTCTTCTGGGGACTATCCAGTCAAAGGATGAAGCCAATCATGATTCATCTGAAAAGAAAGATGGTAATTTTTTTTTCAATCTAATGAATCAAGCATTTTTTTCTTCTATTCTGATTGTTTTGCTGGTCATTCCATATCAGATCGCAGTGCTCAAAATTGCTTTAGTGTTCTTGCCTTTTCTCTATGTTGTATTCCCCTGATCTTTCTGTGGAAACAAGTTTGCCGCTTTTAAACTAAGTATGAGAAATGAGAATAAGGTTAGGTTGATAGAACTTAACAAGATAAGATTTACTAGTAAGTATGAGAATGAGGTTAACTACGTAATTCTAATTTTCTTCCAAAGAAGGTGGCTGTCTCGATTTCGTTGCATCATATACAAATAAATCTCCATGAACTGTGCTTTCTTCTATTTTCGTCTACAGCAGGAAAAGAACCTAATTCAGGAGAAAAAGCAAAGGAAGAGAGTGAAGATAGCATGCTCAAGGGGAAGGCCCATACGACGGAGACTCATGGAAAAAGCAGTGACGTGGACGAGAACACACCCGTTGATAAGATCAAAGGTCCAAACGTGTTTGAACGAGCCAAGGAAGAGATCGAGGCCATTGTAGAAGCCATTCATCCAAGAAGAAAGGACTGATTCAAACTTGCAGTCGAAGAAAGTAGAATTTGGGGGTTATCTCCTGCAACAAAAGTTTGAGAAATCCTGCTCTATTTTGAATAAGAAGTAATAGTATGACGACCTAAAAAATCTTTCCCTAGGTTTCTCTCTTTTCTCATAAATGCTGATCTAAATGCCCAGGGGCATTGTACTAAAAACTTCTCTTTTCTGCGGAATAAAATTGCTGGTTGTTCATGGAATTGATTTGTTGTCAATGTCAGGTCATATATGATATCTGCCGATTACAAGAAGGGTTATAGGAAGATGAATGGAAAAGGAACATTAACCAAAGAAAGACAGAAATTCCATATGGAGGACAATACAAATGCAAGACCTAAGTATGAGGCTGTGTAAAATCTGATGCGTAAGTATAATAATCAATTTTACCTGCAAAGATCAAAAGGAATGAGAGATGCTATAGAAACTATACGACTACTAGAAAACTTTGAGAAGGGTCTCCCTGATTTCTAGGCTGTAAAATGTCCAGCACCTATTATAAACACCATTTTGAAGCGCACTGCGCTTTGAACCTGGGAAATTTCGGTCCCCACCCAGATACCCACCAACTAGGTTACACTTGGGTCACTTTTCAAGATTTCTTGTTGGAGAGCAAATTCTATGAAAGTTAGCAAAATGCACACAAAGGAATATTGTCACCTTTTCTTGTATAGGATTTCCATGCCATGCATGAATCTTAGGGCTAATATATCATTGTGATCATTATCACAATAATCAATACTAGTTGCTTTTGAATAAAGACCAAGCTGGATAGAATCAACTCTTCTTTTTTTTTTTCTTCTTCTTCTGAGTTACAATATATATGAATCACAAAATAAGCAAACCAATATACATATACATTCAGTCATCAAGGTTAGGGAATGAGAGGAGAAAGAAGAAACCAATCCCAAACTAACACTGTATCATAGGTATAATGCAACAAAAGAAACAAAGGAAAAGGAAAAAAGAAATAATTGATGATCAACATAGAAATATTGTTCTAGCTCCTTGACTTCTCGCAGAACTCGACTCCTCCTTCAGGTATCCCGGGAAATCCTATTTTCGTGCAAGCGTTGTCGCACCCCTCCTCACATTTCTCCGGCGTCACCACAACCAAAGAGAGGCAGCGATTCACGCATTCGCAAAAGCAGTTTTGTCGCGCCTCACTCCGTTCTACAGAGGATAGAACTGCAATTAAGCAGAAACAAACCAATATAGTTGCAGCCACCCTCTTGTGAGCCATTTCTTTCTTTTCTCCTTCCCTTTCCCCTTTCTTTCTTTACTTGCACCTTTATATAGTTTTAGGGTGGGAATAACTGAATATAGGGGAAAGTGTTTTAGTATGGGTTGGATTTATAGGGAAGGGTGGGTGGTTGATTGGTTTTTTTCTATGTTTGGTGTGTACTTAATTTCTATATTAGAGGAGCAATGAAATGGTGTTCCACTGTTCTGAGATGGGTTATTTTTTTAGGTACTCTTTAAGTAAGGATGGAGGTTACCCGAATTAGCCAGGTGGGTTTTGTCCTCTCAACTCTATTCGACCAAAATTAGAGTTTCTATTTTTCTAAATTCTGGTAGCAAGTGCCTAAATTTGGCTGGTTTGACTTTCGTTACTTGGATTAGAAAACTCAATTTTAGTAGGGATCGTGAAGATTACATTGGATTAGACAAAAGCAAATTGGGGGTGTTGCAAATCATCTGAAAACAAATGGAATTTTTTTTTTTTTTTTCCTCCCTTCGAAGGAATTTGTTCTAGCTTTCTGATATATTTTCCTTTTCCACTCCTGTTATACCTTAGGTGTTACTGTTTATGGCCAGTTTTTTATAATAATAACCATACATATTCTTATCAACACCGAGCTTAATGGAAGGATGGGACCCAGAAAACAGACCTCAAGAATGATTTGGATCTAAGCTCCCTCAAAATTGTTAGTGTTGGTGTCAACTATTTTTTCATGAGCCATGAAAGAATTGGTTGTTCAGTACTTTCCGGAGCCTAGATTTCTCACTGATAGAACACAGCTAGCCAGTGGCGGAAAGAGAAAATAAACTTGAGCAACCGAATGGGCTTACAATTTCACCATTCTTGGAGCTGTAATTCACCGCAACAGGGGATACAAATCCAATGGTTTCCCACACAGATAGGGGACTAACTAAAATAACAAGCCAAGAAAACCGACGAAAAGGAATACTACAAAGCCCCATCATTCATGAAGAAATTGTCATTTCACAGCAGACTATGGTAACGAAGGATAGTTGTGCTAGCAACGGTTGCTCCTTATTACTTGACCAAAGTCTGTACAGGAGTAAAGCTAGAGGAAGCAATTATCGAAGAAGAACAACCACAAATTGCGCTTCAATCTTAGTCAGTTACAATGTATGAGGAAAAATAGAAATCACAATAGTCTCCCAAGCCCATTCCATACCAAATTAAAAATTGTAAAAGCTCAAACAATTTGTTTGCCAATCGTCATAGTCAACTGGAATTGGAAATGACAAATCGGAGATGCACTCATTTCTCCCTTGTTCAACAATTTATGCAGATGCTATTTTCCATTTTGTGTTAGGGTCTGCGATGGTTCTGTACAGGAGTTGTCTGAAAGGAAAATCCCAATCACTATTAGGGCATAAGTTGCTTCATGCGGCAGCAGGAGCTGAAGCAGTGGTCTTCTGACTATTCTCTCTCGGAGGCACCCGTAGTAAAGTCTTCATCATGTCGTATGCTGTGAAACCAATGGCCACTGAAGGAACCACCTGCACATTTTATAAATTCATCACCTACAATAAGGGAACTAAAAGAAGATCTTTGAATTATCCACAAAAAAACTGCCTGCTTTAAAATAATAACAGCAAGTTTATTACAAATGTAGTCTCAGATTGTACAATGTGCGATAAGAAGTTGTCAGGCAAATTACATTGTTGTTAGAAACTATATACTACTTACTAGAATCTAGTACCAGAAGTGGATATTTTTCCTCATCCCTCATCATGGATGATGATTTGTAACAAATAGGGGCTTATTATTTCATTGATGTACATCATTACCTTGACATAGTTGAGGCTCAGGCCAGCAAAGAGTTGCTTCCACCCCTGATTATGAATTATCGTATAAAGCCCCTGTAACGTTCCCGTGATGCGAGGACCACCAAGATGATTCATTGGTTGCCGACTCTGGACCTATACATGAAGCTCAAAGATTAATAAGGGGTAAGAAAGCCCCAGACTACCTAAATTTTGGACCGCTTGCAAGTCGCTATCCGAAACAAATTGTCCCAGCCCAATAGGCAACTTAAACAATATCTGATGGCATCCATTAAGCATAAAAAACATCCAGAAGGCACAGTTAGTAATAAAATAAGATACCTGCATCTGTCTCCTGACAACATCAAGTGGGTAAGTAAGAGTCTGCCCGAAAAGACCAGCTAGGGCTCCACAAGAGAGGCGAAGTATGACAGACTTCTTGTACTCTTCAGGTACTTGGCTCTTCAGCTCTTCATATATGTAGAACTTCAGACCAGCATAAGGAAGGATACCGATGAGTGTTGGGCCTGAAAGAACATAGAAAAATATAGGAGCCTCGGCCCTATAAAACTAATACCTGAATATCATTCATGAACTCATTTTCTCAGATACAAAGTCCTAAACGAAAGAACAAGATGGTGCAATTTATGAAGCCGCCTACTGGGAATTCTGCGACTAATTTTAGGTGATATTGAGTTCAAAGCTTTTATCGACAATAAAAAAAGCTAGAAAGAAAAAACCACTGTACAAAGCTTCCACCAATGATATAATATGAGGAAGATATGCCATGTCGAATATTATCTTTTTCCCCATACAAATATTAGATGCATGATATAGGGAGTCATTATACCTACTCCACGGTACAGAGAACGCACACCACCTTCGGAATACACACTCCTAAAAACATCTTTTACCCCACCATATGTTGGCTGAGCATTAAAACCCCTTAAGCCATTACCAAGCTGACCTGGATTTGTGACCTGTGAGAATGAGTCAACAAGAATTTTAGCACCCAAGTTGATGGTCACTACACAGAGGTTCAAATTATCTGACAGGAGTGAATAAGCTGACCCTTCTAAACATAATATTTGTATTACCTGGTAGGCAAGCTTAGTCCGGGCCAAATCCAAGGGATAGGTACACAGAACAGCAGTTCCACCCGCAGCTGAGCCAGCTAAAAGATCTACAATAGGTCCTGTGCCCAGTGAAGAATAATTATTCAAAATCCAACACCGATATTGCTCGTATGTCATGTAGTGAAGAGCTGCATATGGAACAATCCGAAGCACACTAGCACCATTTCCTCTAAAAGAAAAAAAGAGAGAAAAGACTTGAAGTTAATACCAGATGTTTATATAATTCGGAAAGCAGGCAAGTAAATCGACTCTCTTGTGACTTACTTGTAGAAGCCCATAAAACCTTCATGTTGCCTCAGCTTCCTAAGAGATTGAAAAATTCCTAGGGATTTAAATCCTTCAGTCCTTGTCTACAAAATATAACAGAAAAGAAGCGGAAAAACATGTCAGTCTTTTATATGAACAAACGTCTTGGCTATATCTAAAGAGAATGTGCGATTTCGACAATTCCTAAACAATGAACACCTACAAAGAAGTGATGCAACAAAGGATCATTACAGATCAAAGTATCGCAACAAAGCTGTCTCACTCTTACTTACAGAAGCACCGAATTCGCCAAAGATGATAAAGCATACATGTATTTGATGCATAAACAAGACAAGTAAGAATAACATAGAGGGCAAAGGAAAGAACCTGCAATAGAATCTTAACACGTTCCAAAGGGGCCACCGCCGTCTTTGAGAAAGCCCCGGCAGCTCCGCCGGCAATCAACTCTTTCACATAAACGGGCAACAAATCCAGCACACACACATCAACATCCGCCGCCGCAGAAGTCAGCGTAGACCCTTGAGAGGAACCCATCTCTCCCAATCCCAGTAAAGCTCAAATCTTCAAACTTCAATAATAGTAATTGTGAAAATGGATATACAATCAATAATCAGAGCGAAGCTAGGGTTTTCCAAGCCGTAACCCTAGTCACCCCGCCTGCAATACGGCGAACTCCTTATCCCATCGATCTCTGGGGAGGCAAAAGGCGACGCCTTTGCGGTGGAAGAAGGGGATTCCACACGCGGAACGAATGCCAAGAAACTGCAAGGGTTCCTTCGCATCCGAATCGGGCCCGGAGAGGAGAAGATACATCAAACGGCGAGAAAAATCGGAATTTTGGCCTTGAAAACCACACCAAGAGCTCAATTAAACCCAAAATAGCAACAAATACGAATCATTCCCCTGGATCTACCACGATTTCGCAGATGCCCATCAAAATTGAACTCAGAAGCGCCACCGAAATCGTGATCGAGAGCGAGCGAGAGAGATCGAGCGAAAAGAGAAGAAAACCGAACGCGAGATCGAGGAAAGCGAAAGCGCGTGGCGTCGAAGAGAAGCGGGAACCGTTCTAGGGTTTGCTCCGCGACCTGATCGTCGTTGGAACCCTACTTCTCTTCTCCGCCCCTTTTAGGGTTTCTTCCTCTTCTCTTTCCTGCTCTTCTTTGTTCCTTCCTCCTCGATCTCGTGAGCGTCTCTTTCTCGCCGTTTATTAAAAGGGACAGAGTCACAAGGGTGGGCAAAGGTTTGCGCATACAGATTATTATGCGGAGACACCGCATAGAGGAATTGGCCCCGTGATTTCGTTAGAAGACGTTCACAACACACCGAAGAGTGCGCACAAATAATTATGGGTTAACTGCCAAATATATTCCCTAAATTTTAGCTATTTCCAAAAATATTTCTAATTTTCTAATCTTTACAATCAACTCTCTAAACTTCACCAAACTGCTATATAGGTGACAGAAAAATGCGTTTATAACGTAGAGTTGATTGAGATATAAATCTTTATTCCATAAATTTTAAGTAGGTTAATAGGACGAACTCGAAAAAATTATAAAATTATAGTTTGTTGCAGGATATATAAAAAAATAGACTGTATGCCACGCAAAGAGTTTGAACTTTAGATTTGAGAGTGCCAAGCTAATTCCTTTAACTAATAAAAATATTATTTTCTAACGTCACTGTCACAAAAAGCTATGTTTAAATAGTTTTTTTTTTGAGGAAAAAATAGCATGCTACCCGTTTCATTCATAGGGAAGGTAAATTAGGCTACATGGGTGAGGCATCCAAGGCCTCGAGAAAGAGTAAAAAAAAAAAACTACGATGAGCAGCAGGCTATCAGTTCTAGTAACCTGCTGGTGGGTCATTTGGGAGGCCAGAAATGAGACGATCTTTCGAAATGTCCAGTCGGATTCCCTACTAGTTGCCTACAAGTTGAAGTCATTACTATGTTTAAATAGTTGATGAAGTTCGAAGCTAGGCATTCACTCAGGAAGAAACTAGAAAACAGTGACCAGCGTATTTGTGCATCTGACCCCATTTTTATCTTTGTGGAATCTTATCTCCTATATATTGAAGTTTATGCACGTGTCTTAACACTTGTTCTAACAAATTTATAGTATAAGGAGAGAATGTATTTAGTGCGACAGGAATGTGAATGTCAGGTGACAGCTTGAATGGTGCATCCAATAACTTGTTTCTCAATTAGATTGCTTTCAAAACTAGCACTCATTATATTCTCCTCATTTATATAATAATTAAATCGCGGGATAATGTCACATTATTGTAAAGATTCGTGCAACAATATTCGTGTTCACCGGAAGAAAAGGCACACTCGATAGTGTTAAATTAATTTGAGTTGTCAATTTAAGTAGTTAACAAAAATATAGGAGTTTGTTGACGAAAATATAGAAGTTTGTTGACATGATCTTTTCTTTTGTTTACCAAATTACCAAACATTTTTACTTGCTAGTATTTATAATTATCATACAAACTGTTACCATATATATTATATACATGATAGCATATATAGTAACGCATATTATATATATGGTAATATATATATATTATATGGTAACACAAACAAGTTATAATATTCGACTCTAATTAATTAATTCAACACGGTATATATGTAGGCGCAGGTTTTATGCAATTCTAAATGCTAGTAAATTTTTCAAGGATATGCTTTTTTTTATACAAGGAATTGTTTTCGCTTGTTGAATCTAACCCACTTCGTCCTGCGCCTTGTTTAATATCACGAGAGAACTTTGTTTACATAAATGACCAAATGCTTACAAAGTTTTTCTTTTCTGTTCTCTGATTTTATAAGGTTCTAACAATAAAGTTTTCTCCTTTTTCCTTTATATTTTCTGTTGCCTCAATTTGCTATCTGGGTTTCGTATTTTGGGCTTATTATTGCTGAATTTAGTGTAGATTTGGTCGTAAAATTTGAGCTTTGTTCCTTTCTTTATTGAATCAAAATAAAAAAAAATTGCACTTAACAGTTGTTTAATTCACGATTTGTAATATTCCGATAATCATCTGTTTTTTTATTAAAAATATTTAAATCATTACAATTCAACTCACAATTGAGTAGTTGTAAGAGGTATTAATAAAATAGTAAAACTATTATAAATTTTTAAGTACTAAAAATATTAGATTATCATGGGTTATAAAAGTGTCCTCCTTATTAGGAAAATCATCACTAGTCAAGAATATATTAGTTCTTAATCACTTCCTAACCAAAGTGGCTTGATAAAACAAGAAACTAATTTGTCATTCCAAATATTAAATATATAATATCTCCGAAATATTACAAATTTTGAACAGAACAGTCCTAAACGATTCTCTTTTGGTGGATTATATATCTTTTTGCAAAATTATATTGATCAGAAACTGAGTTGAATCTCTGTAGGGATGTCCTTTTCCTTGCTATCGTGGGCCTGGGTTGAAGTCATCAGAAACAAAGTAGGCCACATGTTCCTGGGGAACTAGAGATTTCACAACCACTAATAAAATATCTATCAATCAGAAAAGCGATAACTGACCGTTCCTGGCGCAAGTGGCAAAAGACTTAGTGGTTGGTATCCGAGGTCCCGAGTTTGAATCCTAGTTGATTCATATTTTCCAGCTAAATTTATTTTCAAAAAAAATAAACGAAGTCGGTAGCGTGCTACTTTTCTCTCAAAATAAAAAAAAAATCAGGAAAGCGATAAGAATAGTCTTGCTGCGCCCAATAAAGCTATTTTTTTCCCTTTGTTGATATGCTCATGGAGGCTTTATACGAGGAAACACGCTCTGTTTGTTCTTTACGTGGCGATTTATGGATGTTTATTGTGACAATCGAAACAAGTTTCAGCTTATCTCTGAAAGTAAATATAATTCAAACTTTGTTAAAATGAATAATATGCCAATGCGTGAGGAGGAATCAGGTAACGTGGAAAGAATTAGGTAAAAGGAAACAAAATCTCGGAATTGTTTAAAACAAATTACACAAGAGTGAGGGATATAAAAATATTTAATCTGACGGGTTAGAACAGTGATTATATTATGCACCCGCAACGAGACGAACATCCGAACCGGAGACCCGTACGTCCTACGTACCAAACCCGGTCAAACTCTGTAGCCTGTTGGACACATAGCATAGCAGGGGCAGAGATGTAATTATAACCAAACAGCAGGGTCGGTTATGAGACCCGATATCCCACAAAGCGAAAGCGCTGGAGCGGGTTCTCGGCTTTTCTCGCCCGTTGGGGTTGGGTGGGCCCCCGACCCGCCTCCTCCTCTCTTGCTTTCAAAATTCAAATCCCGAACGGCTACAAACGTCGTGTAGCCACCACTCCCCCCACTCTCTCTATCTCTCTCGCTCGTTTCAACTCATTATAACGAAGCACTCTACACTCTCTTATCTCCTCTCTCTCTAAACGATCTCAAAACAACTGTTCCTTTGATCTTTTTTTTTTTCCTTTTTTTTTGGGGAGATGGGTGGATCAGGGAAATGGGTGAAGTCGCTCATCGGCCTCAAAAAGTCGGAGAAGGATGATCAGGTAATGAGCCCCAAAAACCCCTTATATCTCTCATCAAAATCAAATTTTTCTCACTGTGGTGGTTCTTTGAGACTGGTTTAAACTGAAGTGGGTGTTCGTAAAAATTGCATCTTTTGAAGGAGAAGGTGAGTGATGGTGGTGGAAGAAGCAGGAAGTGGAAGCTGTGGAGGAGCTCCTCCGGATCGAGAAGCGGAGGCCAGCGATCGGCTTCGGAGGCCTCCGACACTTCGTCGGTTGCCGCCGATGCCTTCAATTCGGCGGTGGCGGCGGTGGTGAGAGCTCCTCCGAAGGACTTCAGGGTCGTGAAGCAGGAATGGGCCGCTATCCGCATACAAACTGCTTTCCGCGGCTTTTTGGTAATTAAAAAAAAAAAAAGTTCTTACTTCTTACAGCACCTTGCTATCCAATTAGTCAATTACTTCTAATTTATTAGTTATTACTACTACTATTCTGACACTCCTATGCTGATCTCTGGCGCATTTGAGTGGGTGATGTAAATTGCTTCTAATTTTACAAAACTTTGCTAGTGTTTATTCGAACTTAAACCCTTCTATTCTAGTCATAAAATTGTGGATTCTTTTTTTTTTTTGTTTTGTTTTGTTATAGTATGTATTAGTTTATAAAAGAAGTTATAAAATTGTTAATTTTGATGAATACACATAATAATGGGGTGTGCGTTGCGTGTGTACCTAATTAGTGCCCATTTCAAAATGAGCTATTGTTGTTGCTCAGGTAGGTGCAGTGCAGAATAAAAAGAAAAATTATTCCTTTTTTTTGGGGTTTAAATTTTGGCTTATATATATATATGGGGGGTTTTAGGCAAGAAGAGCATTGAGGGCATTGAAGGGGATTGTAAGGCTCCAGGCGTTGGTTCGAGGGCGGCAGGTGAGGAAGCAGGCGGCGCTGACGCTCAAGTGCATGCAGGCGCTGGTGCGAGTGCAGGCGCGTGTCCGGGCCCACCGTGCGCAGCTGTCCGTCGAGGGACAGGATGCCGACAACATGCTTGAGAACACCCGCAGCGACTCGGATCCCGTGAAACAAGCTGAGGTGGTTTCACTCTCCCTCCTTCATCTCTCGCCTTCTTCGGGCATTTTACCGCTTACAGATGTTTTAGTGGGAGATGCATTTATTGTGCAAATGGTACTGTAAGGATGCATTTGGTATTTAGGATTGGATTGGATAGGATAAAATGAGAGCGATGCTGAGGCTGAACGAGGGGACAGCATGGGTCTGGTGGATCCAATGCAATGTTTCAAATCCAATCTTATATTCAGTCCCAACCTCGCGGGCGCGATTTGATAATACAGTTTTGGTAGGATTAATTGACAAAACCGGTTTCGGCAATCCCAAACTCTCGCATCTCGTGACACCTCCTATCTGATCCAATCGTGGATGCCAAATGGGGCCTCGATGATTGCATCGTTTACCACGGATTTCTCTTTTTGAGTAAAGCTTAGATAATGCTGTAAGTTCTTCGCCACTAAATTTTAACAATTTCAGTTGGAGTACCACATGGTTGACTGTTATTACAATACCGCACCTTATGTTGAACCAAGAATTCTGTGAATATCTGAAATTGTATCGCTTGGACCGATGTAAACACTACACGGTAGTGGTGCCATTTGTAGTTTGCAAGAACTATTATCAGTTTTCCTGCAGATTCATGGACATAACTGAGAGTTCAATCTATTTAGCCTGAATGAATAATCTTATGCAGTGGGATTATACTCTTTGAGAAATTAACTCATGGAGATAGCTTAGTCTTGCTTTGTTGACAAATTTTTTTGTGTCAGTAAGATGAATTGGAAAAGTTTGTGAAATTCTGCAGGAAGGATGGTGTGACAGTCAAGGCACCATCGAGGAAGTTAGAACAAAGCTGCAGATGAGGCAAGAGGGCGCCATTAAGCGCGAAAGGGCGAAGGCTTACGCTCTTTCTCAACAGGTATAACTTTAGCTTGAAGGCTCGAATTATACACTGTTACGCAGGAAACAACATAATTACACGTCCTTAGGTATCAAATTTGGTTCTTAATAAAATAAAATTGTTCCTTTTGCAGCAATCAAGATCATCTTGGAATGGAAGATCTAACACTTCAGTGAATTCTCTGAAACATCATGAGACTGATAAAAACAATAGAAATTATAGCTGGTTGGACCGTTGGATGGCAACGAAACCATGGGAGAATAGGCTGTTGGAACAAAGCCAGATCGAATCTCCTGATACCCATTATTCAAAATGCTTTGAAGAAGTTCAAGAATCAGGATCTCAAGTTTCTAATTTTGGCTCGGTAAAGGTTAAAAGAAGCAATATCAGTACAAGGGTTTCAGCAAAACCTCCTCCTTTACTTCGTAACAACCGGTACGGAGCTCAATCTGCTTCCTCTTCTGATTTTCAATATGAAGAGAGCTCTCCTTCGTCTCCTTCTATTTGTACTTCAACTCCGATTTCTGGTAACAATCTCTTAGCATCAGAAAGAACAGAAGAAGCTGGTCATAATAGGCCCAGCTATATGAGCTCGACAAAATCGGTCAAGGCTAGACAAGGAGTATGTGCTGCTAAGGGAAATACAAATCAAAGACATGAATCTAGGGATTTGCAGTACTACAAAAGGGTGCCATTCTCTTCTACGATTGATTCGAAGAGCATTTCGGAATCGGATCCTTCGGTTTCCCTGAAGAAACTTAATCTAGCTTCTTTGAAGGGTAGGAGCTTGACGAGAAGCTTAGACAAGGAGAACTCTTATTCTGACGGTAGATCGGTTTCTTTTTATTAGCAAGTTGCATGTGGGATTTTGATGCCTCGAAACTTAGAGATAAGTGAGTTCTTTGTGCATGGTCTTTAGTTCCAACATCTTGTTGCTAATTGTGAAAATCTAATGTGTGGTGGTTTACTGAAGAGAAATCTTGTACAATAGAAAGTATTTCTCTGTACTTAAAAATGTATGAATGCTGATTGCTTAATGTTTTCCTTGCACTTTGGTTTCTATGTCATTTCTTTTTCTTCTTTCCCTTTTCACTTGGTTTCTACATTGTTTGTTGCACTTCTAGTGTTGGGGTCATGTTCTATTTCATTTGTAGAAATCGCTACAAAATGGAGTGAATTCCGTATGTTTATTGATTAGTAGAGAGAGACAGAGAGAAACTAACCTTTCAAAAAGGAGACAGAAAGAGAGAAAAAACATGAGGCAGTGAAATCTAATTGGCAAATGATGAAAAAGGATTTCTTGGAAAAGCTATCAGAAAATTCTTATTCAAATTTGATTGCTTTGCTGCATCCTAGTTTATCGCAAAGCGAAATGCATGCACAGTTGTTTTTTACCATGTTTTAAATTGGTTAACTAATCTGTGTCAGCATCCATTCACAAGCTCCTTATCTGTGACCAGGGATTGATCCACATTAATGCGTAGATATGAAAGGGATCTGATGAGCTGAAATAGTCTGTAAAACTCCCCATTAATAAGATGTTTGCAGTGCTATTTTTGAAGGAAAGATGTTTCATATCCATATCTCCCAAACTGACTGAGAGGCCATTTATCTCAGTAAATGTCAAGTTCCCAAACTGAACCCGCAAGACCGAGTTTAAAAATCGTAAACAAATTCTAATTAGGGTTGAATTGGGCTTTACATCAAATCTAACACGAACCAGCCAAACCTGACATGCGAGCAACCAGAGTCGATCAGATTCAAACCAACCGAATCCGGTCCTCATCCGGATTTTAGCCCAATCAAACATAGGGTTCAATTATTGGGGCTGATAAAATAATGAACAATATTGATTGGATTAAGGAAACAAAATCCCAAGCAGAGGATAAAAAAGTTTGGATCAATGTTGGAGGCTTCATGTGTTGGATTCCACCCAGCATGACACAACTGCAGTCCTAACCAAATATGCACAGAAACTTTTTAAAAGCAAAGCAGTGTGAGTAGTGAAGGAAACAGGTTATGTCATATGGTGGTGGTATGCGCAGTATAAAGGCGCAAATATTGGCCCTGGGGACAAACATTCAGATCACCTGAATAACAAAATAAGATAAAATTAAAAATATAAGAAAATAAAATAAAATAAAAATAAAATAAAAGAGACGTGAGGGAGCTTTCTCTCTTTCGGTGGACTTGCCCTCCTCCTTAACCCTCTCTTTTTTCTTTTTTCTTTTTTAAATTTTTGTTTCTTTCTTTTGCCCACCCTGCTGGGAAAGAGATAGGACATCAAAAAGATTAAATTTTTAGGTGATAGATAGAGAGACAAGAGATAGTTGTTGACCCTTTTTGGGGATTCGTTTGGAACCATATTGATTACAAGTAGAAAGAAGAAGAGAATTCTCCTCGACTTGGGTTCTATTGGATTCCGATTCCTGGTGCGTAATAATAATATAGTGGTGATGGAAACAGCAACAACAACAATAACCATGGAAGGTGAGATTTTGAGCAAGTTTAAGAGGATTTGCGTCTTCTGTGGAAGCAACTCTGGGTATCGGAAGGTGTTCAGCGATGCGGCTCTCGATTTGGGTCACGAATTGGTACTCCCTTCTCTTCTGGGTTTCCTTAAAAATCTCATCTTGGATTTGCTTTGAAGCGTTTAGTTTGTATCTTATTGGGTTGTTTTGGTTCCTGGGTTGTGGTGATGAGGTTGGATAGTTTATGGGTTTTCTTTGGCTTTGTGTTTATGTTAGCATTGGTGTGTGTTTGGATGGATTTGTAGGTGAAGAGAAAGATTGAGTTGGTTTATGGTGGAGGGAGTGTGGGGTTGATGGGTTTGATCTCTCAAACTGTTCATGATGGAGGTTGCTATGTACTTGGGTAATCACTCTACTTATTTATAACTTTCTTTTTGGTGGGGTTTTACTATGAATTTTATGGTTTTTATTTTCTCTTCTAGTGAACAATTTACTGTTTATGTTTTGATACTAATAGTGCTAAATGATATGCAGGGTAATTCCCGCGGCCCTGAAGCCCCTAGAGGTACACAAAATGTTCCAAGTTTTCCTCTCTTTTTTTTTCATTTTGTTCTAATTTGGTTTCTTGATGTTTTCTATTTGTGTATTTGAATTTGGAAATCTTAAACTTCTATTATACGAAATTGTCCTCTTGTCCTCTCTTATCCTCTGTTTGATAGCTCTCCAGTAGCTTTTGCTCTTCATATAGTATGACAAATGAGAAACAAAGGAAGTAAAATATGATAAAATTGCGCTCTTTACATACTGTAATGCAATTACTTGCATGAACAACTGATATATGAGTCGTAAGTTTTGTAATTTAAGGGAGTTAATTTTCAAATAGTCCATATGGAATGAATAATCGTTTGTGTGACTCATCACGCATCAGAAAGACTCTGTCTTTTGCGGTGATTTTACTTACTTTTTGGCTAAATTTTGCTGATATTTACTGGTAGCAAGATTTATTTTTGTAGATATCAGGTGCAAGCATCGGGGAAGTAAAGACCGTTGCGGACATGCATGAGCGGAAAGCCGAAATGGCTCGACAAGCAGATGCTTTTATCGCTCTTCCTGGTAATTTTTTCCTTGAGCTTTTGAGCTTTTTGTTCAAGTTTTAGCGCTCACAAACACGTGCAATTCAATTCTACATAAAGGAGCTTAAATTTGCTTATTTTGGATCTTCTAGGAGGATTTGGAACGATGGAAGAGGTACTAGAGATGATTACATGGTCACAACTAGGAATTCATGAAAAACCAGTTAGTACCGATCTATTTGCCATCACAATTTAATGTGAATCCTTTAGTTAAAACCGAAACACCTAAATAACCGTCATCTATTTCTACGCAGGTTGGCTTGCTAAATGTTGATGGATACTACAATTCGTTACTCGCTCTATTCGACGACGGTGTGAAGGAAGGTTTTATAAAGCCCGCATGTAGAGATATAGTTGTTTCTGCTCCAACTGCAACAGAACTGCTAGTAAAGATGGAGGTTAGCTATCCATTTTAGTTTCTTATTCTATTATGTGAAGCTCACAGGACCTATTCTCTCTCTCGGATCGAGAACTTCTTATGGCATTACGCTAACTCCTTAAAACTGGACTACATTCTCTTTTGTTTTTTTCGCCCTCTTATACTTCTTTTGTTTTTTTCTTTTGAATCTCAGCAATACACTCCAACTCACAAAGAGGTTGCCCCGCGAAAGATCTGGGAGATTTCGCAACTCGGCTATTCAAAAGCACCGAGTCCGACTTAATTGGTTCCTTGCACACCATATCTCTGATTCTTCTTCTTTTGGCAATTTGTGTTTCAGAGTTGCTCCCATTGGCCTCAATTGTTTAGAATAGTTTTCTATCTTACGTTTGATATCCTAATAAAATTGTCAGTGCTTGTTTTGTGAAGAACTACGAATTAAGAATCTCTGTCCTTTTGCCAATAATTAAAGGTCGGAGCTTAGTGTGTATTTTCAATTGAATTGAATTGAACTTTCGATCTTTTTCGCAGTATTGAAGCAATAGAGTACTGTGACTCAGAAGCTTATCTTAATTAAGAAGATATTACTTTGACCTGTTCTTATCTATTTGTCCTGGTTTGTAGGGGTGAGTCATGCACAATACATAAATTGGAGAAGAAGTCATGCTAGTGATGGGATAGCATGTTTGGCTTATTTCAGCCATTTGCTTTTAACTATATGCGTGCATGCACGCACGCGGTTCTCTCAATCATTAGTTTAGTTGCAGTTGATTACATCACTTATTTTTTTATGACCAAATTGTTTTGTCTTGTGGTACTAGAGGTGACTTACTTGTTTCGTCAAACATAAGTTAGATACAAATGATGCAGAGAATGGCAGATTCTGGACCAATTTGTAATAAAAATAGTTTCATTAGATGTACTCTGAGGTGTATGTTGGGTCCTTCATTACCAACCTTTTTGCATAGAAGTATGACCATTAGATTGTAACCAAGTGTCCCATAATTATAGCTCACCTGAACATTAGAAATATATATGGAGCCAATAGAAATGAATGGTGATATAGATGCTGATAAAATAAGAGATGGGAGCTGTTACAAGAGTTAAAAATGATCTTCTATTAGAATTAAAAAAATTCTAGAAGAGTAGGTTAGTATGCTGAGAAGTTGAACAGTTTTTGTGGTTTAGGCTTAAAGTATTTGATAGCTAGATTAGAATAATAATGTAGTTGTTGGCAAGAACATGGGTGAGGTTGGAGACTTGCTTACTAAAATGTTGGTCTTCTTGCTTATTATTGATATAGGGAAGAAGAAGATAATCTTTATCAATATACTCAGAGAGAGTTGAAAACAGATCCAACTGCTTGAATTTGGTCAAAAGGATTAAATATTTGTTGCAGGCAAGTTGGGAAAAAACAACCCAGAAACTAATTATAAAAGAGCAACACTATCTGTACATTTAAAAGTGGATGTAAATCTGACACACTTTTCATTCATAGACTAATTTTTTCACACTAGTCTTATCACTTTCTTTTTTTTAAATACTAAAAACTTAAAATAGTTGTCTAAACTTTTGAATTAGATTGGTGTTAAATTTACACTTAAAAGCTGGGTGTACAATCGACATTTCTCATTGTGAAAAAACAAGGCATACACTAACTAGGAAAAAGAGTACCCTATGTACAAGCGAGAAGGGGTTCGTTTCAATTTGTTTTTCTTTTGGGAAAGGTTATTGTACTTAAAAATATTGCATTATTAAATGCATGATTTGGTTTAAAGAATTCTTGTCACTGTGCGTAACACATTTAATTGGAAGTGGAATGAAGATAATGCGCTTTACTCTTTCATTTGTAGCTGGACAACCTAATTGTGCCACTTGTGAGGAAAAGATCATGACAGCAGCTAGTATCTGCTCATCTCAGCTCCCACAACATTTTCAATTAAACAGATGGATCCGCTAGGTAGCCAGCAAAATATATACGGGCCATCTTTGCCTCAGATGTCACTTTTGCAATGCAACAAATTAATTTTTATTGTTTAATTGTTAGACAACCAAATGCAGCTTGAAAATAAAAGGGTTAATTTCACCATCCGGACCATATATGCGACATTTTTAGCGTTATCAGCGAGGAGGTTAGGGAAGATCAGAAAGCAAAAACATCAAACCATCAAACACATTAAATTATCTGGTGTAAGTACAAGCCTAAGAAATTTCGAACATCTTAGTAGCCATCAGTTGATAAACATTTGATGTAAAATGTGAACACGAAAGAATATTCGAGCAATAAAATCGAATCACAAAGACCAAAAGACATGAAAAAGGAGCCATCTACAGACCACCCATCACAATTTACAGACCCATGACTCAGTTTTTTTTCTTAAGAAAAAACGGAAGTTGAAAGGCTCCTCTCCAGGCCCACCCTTTTCTTTTGCTCCCGTCGTTCACATCTGAAGGGGAATGAAAAGGGAATGAAAGAAAAATACAAACCATATCCTGTCCTCTACGTTACTAATTCTTTTTTTTTCTCTTTTTTTCTTTTTTTACAGGGTGCATATAGCATTTATCTCGTACTTAGTAGTGGAGCCTCTCATTGTGGTCGAAACTAAGGCCTTCAATGCCTTTCAGGGTCGACTCATAGCTCTTGACATTAGATGAGTGCCTCCCAGAAGAGATGTGCCGGGACTCGGCAGGGCCGAAAGGTGAGCTCCTCTGAGGAGCCGAAACCATCCGTAAAGTCCCAGGGCTTGCGTCCGTCATTCGGGTTCGCGAGGGGTCAGAGTCAGTGGGAAAGGCGTCCCGGCTGCTAGAAACAGCAGCTCGCCTTGAAGATCCGCTTGGCCGTCCCAAGAAAGTCGCACTGGATAGCTACATCATATAAGCTTTCTCAGTCAGAAATTACAAGGCAAACAATTATAAAAATATCGTACTTCTCATGGCCAACGATATAGCCCTTTTTAGCAGAGCCACAAATCAACAGGGTTGATTAGGATTTACAAATAGGCTATCAATTTGAATTCCGTGCCCATTCAAATCGCAAAGATGCGACAAAAACAAAGTGGAATGGATAAGGAAGATGCACATATTTGACAAGCAACAAGATTACTATATACTGAAGGAAATAACGCAATGGAAATAGTTCCGTGAAAAAAAAAAAAAAAAAAAAACTCAGCATTGCAAAGAATTTGCACAAGCAGCTCAGCAACCACAATATCTGAATATGTGACTTTATGGCGAGAACATTATGATATTTTTCGATGTTGCATGGAAGATCTAAGGCCCCAAGTAATTCTTTCATGAAGCACGATAAACAATTTACTGCTATCTACATGAATGCTGGGCTTGTCTAGTCTTTAGCCTTTGGGACTGCAGTTCATCACGCAAGACTCCGATATATTCAAAGCAACATTCAAATATTTAAATACCCAGCAGAGAGATAAATTAATCAAATCTGATCTACTCTCTTAGAAACAGGTGACTGCATAGAAGAAAAGCAGATCAAGTGAAAATAGAACTCACCATGGCATCTTTAGAAGCAGATGGATCATTCCCCACAGGACTCTTCTGCTTGGATGAGCTGCCTGTATTAACTACTGGAAGTGGGGCCCGCCGACGAGAAGGATCCATTGCTGCCCAACCACTCGTCCTAACTTCTTCACCACCTAAAGCAATTTAAAGAGCCGATTGAATCATCCATTCGAAGAAACTATACAATCTCCACATACAGATAACTAGGATGGAAGTATTTCAAAATTTAATAAAATTTTAGATAATTGTATTTCCATAACTCAACAGGAACCAAAAGACCAGCTAATTACAGCTAAAAGATAGAAGCAAAATTGTAGCATCAGGGACGATGTCTACAGATGAACAGAATACCTGATTGCCTCTCATTCACCATGGCAGGAGCCATGCCAGAGCTTTGTCCAGCCCCAGTACCCTGAGAAATATAAGAATATCAGCCACTCCTCCAAGAGCATAAAATTCAGAAAAAAAAGAGCAGAAAATTCAGGGGGAAAAAAAGAAGAAGAAATTTATGCGTGGGACTAACATGAACACGCTGAGGAGCACTAGCAATTTGTGACTGCTGATACTTCAGAATCGTCCAGTCAAATACATAATCAAACTGAAATCCTGCAAAACAGTGATAAGAACAATTATCACCTTTAAAAACCCAAATTTTCTACACATTCCTCAGTAATGGTACAAAAATCCCTTTGAGAGTGAATTATGAATGGAAAACCAACCCTCGCGTATGAAAAGGTCCCTGAACAATCTTTTAAGGTATGGATAATCTGGCTTATCGTCAAACCGCAGGGAACGACAGTAGTGAAAATATGATGCAAATTCAGAAGGATATCCACGACATAAAGCCTGAAATTTGACAGAAAAAAGGAATTAACTAACACTTGAAGAGGAAATAGGACACATAAGCTCCAAAACCTCATGCCTTGTTACCTCAATTGAAGTTGCAACTTTTCTTTCACTAATTTTTTCATACTTCTGCTTTTTGGTTCCAGCTTTTAGGCCCTGCCATGGAAGGCTAATAACAACAAAGACATGACTTAGATGATACATACATATAATGACTTAGACTGATACATACATATACAGGAAAAGAAAAAAAAAACGGTCAAACAAGGTGACAGACCTTCCTCTTAGGAAATACATTAGTACATAACCAAGAGATTCCAAATCGTCCCTCCGGCTTTGTTCTGAGCACCCAAACAAAACAATGTCAAAATCTGAAAGAGGATGCGCATCACACAAAGGATATGACACAGAAAATAATCTAATAAGCAGTAGTACGTGGATCAGTACGTGAATTATGCTTATGCTGTTGCTTAACCACATTGCATAGAATGTACAGTCTAGGACAAATACAACACATAAAGGATTCATACTAAGGCACCTAGTACAATACTTTTTATATAAAGCTATGTAAGCAATGAATATAGTTAAAACACTTGGACATCAATTTCTACTTGCAGATCTTTATAGTCTTCACTAGCATTACATATAATGTAGAAAAGTTTCACCAGCCACATACCACAGCTACCTTTCAGAACGTTGGACAAAAGCAAGAACACATAAAGAACAAATGAAGACAAATTGACACATAGTGAATTAAATTAAGCACTTGACATAGCTAGATCCTAAAAGAATGTAGAGTTTCAAAAGAAGCACCGTGAAGACACTCTACTCACCAATGCCAAGATGGGTATTGACGCTTGCATATCTCGCCGTCCCGGTTAAATTTTTGTTCTCTCTGCATTATTTGTGAGCACATTAGACTAGAAAAAGGAGTTCCACTAATCCAACATTTACTACAACATCAATAGACAAGAAGCGGAAAGTTCAGTGCTATTGCTTCCAATTATACAAAGTGAAACAACTAAACTTAATCACTTCCATTAGAGTGGTTATTAACCCAAACTATCCCAACAGCTTAAAAAAGAAAAAGCACCATACTGCATAAGATGGTCCAATTATATCTCCAAACAAAAAAAAGAAAACGATGCCCATTGGTTTGTATATTTTCTTAAAATTGGATTGATCTAGATTGCAACAAATAAGCTAAAAAAAAAATTACTAAACAATGAAACTGCAGTTCCCTTCATACATACAAGATAACAGGCAAAAAAATAGTTATGAAAATATAATACCTATATGGAATATGCTGGTGCGTTGTAGTATCCCTGTACTTCTTGGCCAGGCCAAAATCTATCATATAGACCTATAGGCATTCAAAGTAACAAAAAGAAATAGATAATAAACTTTATAGCAAATAGATGCATGGAAAAATACATATAATTGAGGAAGTATGGTGGTTCACCTGATTAGCTCTCCTTCCAAGACCCATAAGAAAATTATCAGGCTTGATGTCTCGATGGAGAAAAGATTTGGAATGGACAAACTCCACTCGATTGATCTATAAAAGTAAGCAGAATTAGCAGCAATCACGTTGATCTATTATGATAGAAAACATCTGAAAATGAGCAGATCAATGAAGTATGATTAGATGGAAGAAGATTCAAAAAAAAAAGTGTGGAAAGGGGCAGATTTAATTGGAGAAAGAATTTGAAAACATTGTACGTAACCACAAGTAAGAACATCCATTCGACCATTACAACAAACAATACTCAAACGCAGGATTACAAAAGGTTCAACAACGATGGTGCGATTGGAAGTCCCATCAGGAACATTATGTAATATCATACCATCTGGTCGGCAAGCATCAGAACAGTCTTTAAAGACAGCTTTCTGCTACAAAAGTTGAAAAGATCTTCAAGACTTGGCCCCAGTAGATCCATGACAAGGACATTATAGTCCCCTTCAACACCAAACCATCTGACATTTGAAATTCCAGCTGCCAAAACCAGACCAGAAAAAGAGAGGTTAAGACATCTAAGCGTATATTTCTCAGATGACATAAAAGAAGAAGCAGGAGTTTCTATTACTTCCTCCTAGTAGAATCTTGTAAAGCTTTGATTCATATAGCAATTGGGGATGCTTCGTCTTCACATTTTCCTGTAAGATTTTCATAATAAATCAGCAAACAAAATTTCAGTATAAAAAAACATAGATAATCACTATTACAAACTTTGGCATATAATTCATCATTATTACACTCCTAGGATAGTTTACTTTTTCAATTCCTAATAATGATAAGGTTAGGGCTAAAAGGAAAAGAGCAGTATAAACTGCAATATACTCACTAACTTTTCGAAGTCATCAACCAGTTCCATGAAATATAAATAAATATAGATATAAATATCTTATAAAATAGCAGGGATCCAAGAAGATAAGGGACATGTATGCAAACTTTTGAAAACCTTCTCTAGCCTCAGGCAAAAACTAACAGTATGATAAAACAAACAGTGTGAGTTGGTAGCGAAAAAAAAATGCGAATGGGTTGTGAGCCAGCAAAGCTTCTTAGTTTACAAAATGCAACAAGCATATTAATAAAAACTTGACCTGAGAAATCACCAAATCATAATTTTCTAAACTATTCAGATACATTAATCACAAAAGTAAGTAGCCACAATAGACCTTTATAACACCCAATATTTAAGCTCCTAATGCTATGATACTTACAAGCTTAATCGCGACATCTTCATTGGTCTGAATATTAGTACCTACGAGAGTGTATCAAAAACAATAACGATCAGAAATGCTAAAAAAAATTTGAAAAAAAGGAATAAAATTACATTCCCCAGGGATCAGCACAAACCTAGATAGATCTCACCAAACGAGCCGCTCCCGATCTTGCGACCGAGGCGGAACTTGCTGCCGACGCGAGGCTCCATCACCGCGATCAGAGATTCCGCACCTTAAAAAGCCAAACCCTAGCCGCAGAATCCAAAAAAAAATAAAAAAAATGTAAACCGAGGAAAAGCCCCTCCTTTGATCGCCCTAGAGGATGGCAAAATCACCCAAGACCAAAAGAAACAACGGGCGCCGCAACAACGCCGAAAAAGTAGCTAAGATCGACACCCATCGCGCTCAAAAACCAACAAAAAGAAGAAAAAACGGCGAAGAAATGGAAGAGAATCAGAGATCGATCCGAAGATATGGAGGGGATTGACGAAATAAATAGCGAGGAGGGGAATTTTTCATCGATTTCTTTTTCTTTTTTTGTTCTGATTTCTAGGGTTTCAGAGGAGAGGAGGAGAGGGGAAGACGAAGGGGGGGATTAGGCGAGGAAATGGTCACGAGATATATCGTATTAACGCACGCATCGAAACAGGGGCTGCGGTAGCGTACGATAAAACAAGGGAGGATAGCCCGCTCCCCGTTTCGCCCCCACCTTTCTCTCTCTCCAGTTTTATTCCTTTCTTTTCCTTTTTTCCTTTTTTTTTTTTTTGGTCGGCTATTAGGCGTGATCTTTTTCTCTCTCCGGATTAGGTTTAGGGAGGAGAGATTGTTGACCAAGGAATACACGTAAGTAAATGTTATTTACTATCCCTATTTGCTTTGTAGTTGCATACAAGTTTTCTTTCTTCTTCTTTTTTGGGGGGTTTATGGAGAGGTTGCTGTGCATTTTAAGCCAAATTGGCTCTTAGAAACCGTGAATACATGTACGTGGATGCGTGCGCATAAGAAGGGTATGTTGCTACCTTTGGATTCTGGCATTGATGACTACGATGGATCCCATTCTGCAGGAGCATCTCATCTCCTGGAAAAGAAGAAGTCGTCAGCTGCCATATTTCGTCAAAGTTTCAGTTGGTCCATACCCTAGAAATCTTCTTCCCCGGGGTATCGACCAACTCAGAAAAGCCTTACAGAGAAAATGACTTGTCTCACTTTCATTGGTTATACAACGACGTAACGGGCGTGGGCGACCTTTTCCTTTCTTACTTTTAATCCTTGTTGTTGATCTTGCGAGCTATTTGCCCTACCTAAAATTCAAACGGTAGGTGTTACATAACAACCTAACTCCAAAGCATTATCCAACCTTATCTTCATAACAACAATAGCAACAGCGAACTCCAACAAAGAACAAATCAGAAACGTCAAAGCTGACTCTGATTACTCGTTCAACCAACAAATAAGACGGAGTACTGAGGTTCAAACGATTCAGGCGGTGGAGAAACAGTAGCTCAGCCCCCGCATTGAAAACAAAACTGCAATAAAATTTTCAATTAGCAGCCGCCATCAGACAATGAAGATTTAAAATTTTAATTCCATACATCATGCACGTACTGCAACCCGCACACCACCCCAGAAGCAGCATCAGGATACTTTAAACACAACAATCATATTTTTATCTACTTTCCAATGCAAAGTATCTTCATTTGACTGCTTCAAACAACATAATTTGAGTACTACTGGCATGCATGCACAATCCAAGCATCTGACTCCAGTAGATTGTACATCCTTCAGTCTTGATAAAAAAACAATGTTTACAGCACAGCTATCAAATCAAATCAAGAATATGTAAACCACCCCCCCGCCCCGTGATCAAAACGAGTCCTGAAACAAATTAATGTAAAGAATGTTTTCCTTACTTTTAAAAAAGAGCATCAAAATCTGAATTCTCGAGCCCACTAAACTTGACACTATTTATGCCGGGTTTGCGGCAGGCATGTACACAAGGGCTGCTGCATATGCCATCAAAACTTAAATTTGACAATCAGTAGTGTCCCAGGGTCATCACTATAAAAGATCCTTTTTGATGCTTTATCTAAGCCTTTTCTTTTGCTGAAGAACTAATTATATGATGCAGAGTTGACGCATGGACTACCGTGCTTGGGCTCGAATCCTTGATACGGACTGAGCCAGTCCGCCTAATACTGTGATTCCTTTCGATATTACTCCTCGCTAATCGCCGCAAAGGCCTAGGTAGGAGTGCAATTATGCGAGCTGAACTTACAAGAAGAATCACCCCAACAATGATGAAGACCCTGCGGAAAATAAAATTGGAGTATTTTACTATCACTCAATGGGTGTACTTAAATGTATGTAATAATAATAACAATACTTGTAGCTATCCCACTATATTACAACGCCTCAATAAAGAAAAACAATTGCCTGCACGTATATACTTCTGTGCAATGCCCATCGATCAACTCTCCATCATCTCATATGTCAATCTCTGCTGCCCACTTAGGCCCTAGTTTGGTGATACATTCTCCAAAAGTAACCCCTAGTTTGGTGATACATTCTCCAAAAGTAACCCCTTTGATGCCTTAGAAACCCAAAATTTGGAAAGCACTCGGGAGCTCAACTGTTCGATGACACAAAATCACAATGTGAACCCCCACGGGAGAAGCAACCAGCTTGATGCTTCTCTTGTGGGGATTTCCACTGCCAATTCATGACACAGGACCGAAGCTTCAAAGCGTTTGGAAACACGCTCCGAAAACAGGCTTCAGTTGCAGCATTTTCTTTGCATAAAAATCGAATAATTGGATAGAAAGTAGGTGACACGATGGAGGCGTGATAGGTAGGTGGCGCACTGATTTATAGATGCACCTTCATTAAAATGAAGGTGAATGAATTGGGAAAACTGATAATCAGAATAAAACGAAAAGGTTTAGCAATGTTACCATCCAAGTAAGAGAGAGAATCGCGCAACAGGAGCTGTTGGTATATGCTCACCAAGAGCAAGCATACCAGCTAGCACACCAGTCACAATAGCTGCCACAGCTGCACAGGTAGATACTACAATAGCCCTTCCATGCTTGAGACCTCGAGTCTGCCCAAATTATCCAAGTACTTATTCAATATTACGGCTAAGCTCAACCTTATAGATAAAAAAACTGAGTCAATTTGCATCATTCAAACATGAATCTAGTACATAAAGCTGCCAGAATATGCATTGAAGCCACGTAGGGTAATCTGTTAGAGGAGGGGAAAAAAAGGGGGCACGAAATATAGAAGTTACGTGGCATGCCACATTGTAGCAAGTTTAAGGATCTTCAAAACTAAAGGGAGCAAGAAACTAAGAACACCTGATAGATGAATCCCATGGCACTACAGGAAGCACTAATGGAAATGGATACAGGAACAACAATCTTTGAAAAGCCCTTCTCTGAGAGAACAAAACCCATCTTTGATATCACAGATGAAATCCTGCAAATAGCATGTAGCTATATTATTCCAAGACAGCATATCCATAAAATGGGCTTCAAGGGAAAAAGAACGGTTAGGACTCGTGGCAATACAAAAAACTAGGACGAGAAACAAAGAACTTGGATAAGAGTAGTCTTTAGTAAGGTTATAAATTAGGAAAATCATCAGAGTAACGGATATGCTGGACTCATTTAGTAGAATTCAAGTAGTCAATGTTCTGTGATTTGCTGGTCAGATGTTTTACCATATCCTATATTTGATCTGGGTTAAATTCAAGATATCTCATTTTAAGGCCTAGTTTGATAATGTGGTGGCTAGAAGCGCTTTCAATCTTCACTTCTTTTATAATTTATACTATAAAATTGCGGTTGCAACCGCCACCGGAGAAGCGTGTGGCTACATGCTTCTCAGGTGACGGTTGCTACGCAATTTTTAAGCATTGGAGGAGGAAAAACTGTAAACCCGTTTAGACCTTTTGGGCCTTCTATAGTATAAAAAAGTGCTTTTAACCACCACATTACCAAACTAGGCCTAAGTCCGACAACTGTTCTAGGGGACCAGACTCAAGGGCCAGTTGCATAATCTGGAAAGGTTTGAAGAATTCATATGACAGTTCTAGCTAGCTCTCTTATTTGAGAACTAATAACAAGCTTTCTACTCACAAAAATCTATAGTGGAAATAGAAAACTATCAGAAGTGATTAGCTACTTTAAATGACAGTAATTGCAAGTGAAATATCACGTTAATTACTTACCACTGAACTTAGAAGTCTATGCATAAAAATGGTTAGAAAGCTTTTTATATAGAAAGAAACCACAAAAGTCTATCTCCATTCTTCAAATGGACAATTTATGACATTCATCAATGGAAAAAGACCAGTCAGATTATGGATATAACTAGCTCATAGAATGCTATCTTGTAGCTGCTGCACGCACATAAAAGAATTGTAAATTATATAGCATTCATAGATCATATTGAGATCACCTCATTATGGATGCAGGATCCCAGTGACCTTTGTCATCATAAAGAAATGCAGATGCTTAGTAGCATATAGCACTTTCTATATGATCAAGAAGACAGTTAAAGAAATCATCAAATTATCCACTATTATATCCTCAATTCAAATTTCACAAAAAAAAAAAAAAAAGATAAATTAAACTAGATATGAAATATCAGTTTGTGCACAAAGAAAGAGAGGGACATCACAACATTACCCAAATAAGATGCCTGATTCCAGACCGAATATAATTTCCTCAACAACTTCAGAGTTTGTCTGCAAAGAAGATAAAGCATGGAAAATATTGCAGCAGTCACAAAATTGTATAGATTTTTCTAATTACAAGAACATCTGAGAGAAAGGCTAACCAGTTCCTGTTCACGCCGCCGACTTTTATACACATGAAGCCAAGCATTCAGGAGGACCTGCAGTCTCATGTACATCATCAAAAATTTCTCACAAGGTAATAATATACAAATCACAGAGGGAATAATTGAAACGAGCTGACGATTAAGATAGTCTGTTTTGCTACCTAAAAAGTAAATCAAAGATTGTGAAATGCAGCATAGGTAACTGTACTCACAAACAAGCTGGCAACTGATATAACAAGCCAAGGTATGCTGAAAAGAGAAACATCAGAACCATTTTGCTCCTCGCCTCCAATACCAACTCCTGCAATAATCATAGAAGCACAACTTTCTTATCTATCAAGTAGTTCTATTTAGTGTGATATGACCCTAAATACTATGCTTCAATTAATAACGAATTGATGCCCCATGAGGGTCAAACAAACCAAGTGCCCTCTAAATCATTTGAATATGCATTAGAAGAACCTACAATGGTGGCCAAAGAGAGCTGTTTTGAAGCCATGAAACAGTGATGAAAATTGAAGGGACTATACAAGGTAAATATTAGGCATCATTCGCTTTTTTTTTCTTTCTCTGAACACAAATTCTCGGACAACTATACAAGGTAAATTTTAGGCCATGATTGGTACTGTTGCCCCTTTAGGTGATGCACCAATGAACAGTCAGTTATTTATGCTCTTTAAGTAAGGACTAAGTAAACATTTAAAAGTTTGGGGTATCAAATGTCCAACTCAAAATTCAAGAACCAAATTAAAATTCAACATAGTAATACAATTTACTCCACTAAAATTTTATTCGCAGCAGCAAGAAAAAAGTAATAAAGTGAGAACTTACATTACCTATGGTGCCAATACCAGCTAATGTGATGCCCACCCAATCAAGAGCATTCATTACCTCCTTGAGATAGAAATGGGAGAACACTGAAAGTATAGCAAGTCCACAACCAGAAACAGGCTGAATAACAGAGACCTGCAAAAAGAGTATGACCATTACAACAAGGTATGACGGTAAGCATACAAAATGGAAATTCTTCTCTTTATTATGTTCAATAGCTTTGGATGCAAAATAATGGAAGCAAGTAAGGGGCGTTCAAGGAGACGATCAGATGATACAAGAATGAGGATGGCTACTAAGCACAATATCTAAAGTTGAAATTGTTGAAGGGGAAAGTGAAAATTTGAGCTTACTGACCGGGGCTTGAGATAGTGCAATCAGCATCAGTACAGCACCGGATATATCCATAAGGAAGCCTGATATCCATAATTTGTTGAAAACATATGATCTGACCACCTAAAGTAGAATATTCATGTCATACAATGGAAATTTTGGGTACTATGAAGAGTTAACTACTTTACAAGTTGCATAACAAACAATAAAATAAATAGAGCTAACAGGCAAATAACCAAGTGACTCCATTCACCACCCACATGACTGAATATCACATGTCGAGAAATCGCTGTTTCTAATCTCTAGGGTTTAGAATCTTAGATCAACGCTAACAAGTTTTGAAGTTTTCAATATCTCGATCCATTCATTCCTATGAATACCTGAATGGCAGATAATGCATGACAACAAAAGATTATCATATTTGCAAGGTATTCAATGTTATTGACTACAATTTCACTGCTACCCAGATATCAAGGATTTAAAAAAAAGTTAATCAGGAATTGATCGCCCGATGCAGAATTTGAAGCTTCATGCTAATTGATATGATAACCCATAAATAATCAGCTACTTCATGCGTTCTATTCAATAACCACAAGATCCACATAATTTATTCCGCACACCCCCCCCCCCCCGCCCCCCACTCCCCCCAAAAAAAAAAAAATCAAGTTAGATATCTCAATCACAATGAATAAGGCTGAATCGTGTCAACAAAAAAAAATCAAAATCAAAATCAAAATCTTCTCCAGAATCCAGATGCTATACGTTTGTTAAGAATTACACGTAATTGCATCCAAATTCTATTTCACCGATAGGAATCACTATAGGAATGCCATATTATTCGAGGAGGAACTAGCATTTGATCGCACTTCTTAGCGCTGTAAACCATTGAAACTAAATCCACGCTATACGAATCGAAACCTAATCTCATCGAAATAAGAAAGGAAGAAACCGCGATCGGGATTAAAGGGACACAATAAGATCGGCGCGACGAACCATATACCTTGAGCTTGAAGGAGAGGGGAGGGAGAATGAGGGTGCCCTTCTTCTGCAGCACCTTCCCGATGTTGTTCCCCGCGGTCGCCAACAGCGTTAAGCAAATCGATTCCCACATCGCGAGATCCCGATCCCCGATCCCCCACCACCACCACCACCACCACCACCTCCTCCTCCTCCTCCTCCTCTCTCTCTCTCTCGGCGAGGTTGGGTTTTGGAGGGCGAGAGCTTCCCCTTCCAATGGCTCGAAATGGTTTTTTCCTTTTCCACATTTGTCCTTTAAATATTGGGAAATGGGGAGGTGCGTCCCTCTCCTCCTCCGCCTACGTGTAAAGAGTGGAGTTCAACTCTTCATTGGCGGAGCGGATGCAAGTAGTTAGAGTGGCGTATGGATCCGAATACCCGCTAACCCGGCCTACTTTCCTGGGCTTAAATTGGAGGCCCGTTTTGTATTGAGGCAGCATAAAGCTTAGTTTGGTGTTGAGACTCATGTCACGCTATTAAATAAAATAGAGTTTGGGTAAAATATATCGTAACCGACTCATCGCGATATACGGAACGTAATATTACGTACGGAAACAAACAGAATACCTTTTCATCGTACTTTCTCACCGCACGTAGCGCAATCTTCCGGAATGCCAAACGAAGCCTAACACTACTAGACTAAAAGGAGTTTCCTACCATCAATACGCTCTTCCCGCCCACAAAAAAACAAAAAACAAAAAACAAAAAAGGTACATGACCACCCTCTTTGTAAATTCTTATTTGGACTTGTCTATTTAATATTTATTCCCTTTTTGGGGCGGGGAGTTTTAAGTTGACCTCACCACCATAATTTTGAAGATGGGCTTAGATGGGCTTGAGTGAATTGGGCTCAAACCTGGTTGATCAGTCAAACCCTTATATGTGATCCTTCTAAAATCCTGCTATCCAAATCTCATCCAGATAATACTGGAATGCAATTTATTAACTTATTAAATGTTAAAAGTGAGAATGGAACTGCAACCTCACAGAACAAAAGGAGTTTAGAGTTGTTGTCTCCAGTACCATGTTACATACCAAATCAGTCCAATAAGAAATTGTTTAGCAATGTACTGAACAACAAAAAGCAATCACTCCTTAATGGAATTGCAATTGAACCTTCTCCGAGAACAAAAGTATCATCTCAGCAACCACATATCCGAATCTACTCTTGAAATGCAAGAAGGTTACGAAGGAAAAGTCAGATCTTATTACCAACATTGCGAACTACACAATGTATTGTTCATTGATATGCAGAACTTCGGTAAACTAAAAAGGATTGACATAGAAGAGTTACATAGCAGCACTAGGCAGCTCAAGTGCCCTCGACAAGTAAATACATCTTCTAACTGGATAAAAGAAATTAATAATGGTTACTTTATAACAAGCTAATGCTGCACTTTGGAGTAGGAGCTATGAACAAAAGACTCCGAGAAAGAATGACCCAACTGAAGAATCTCCAGCACTAACCAAGGCGACGACTGTTCCCTGTCAATGCATCAACACAACATAACTTAGTGCATCGGAGTTTGTCTTCTTTCCCCAATCAAATGTACCGGGAATGATAATCTGTTATACTGCAGTTTATAATATCTAGAATGCTTAGTCCGCAAAGAAATGCATATTAAATGATAAGCTTTCAATACTGCAGTTCATCATATTAAGAAATTTTAGTTCGTAAAGCAATGTATATTTCAGAAGAAATGCCAAAAAAGTTAGGAGATGGAGAATCAATATTTGTTCTTTTGTTTATCGGAAACAACAGATCATACTTGATGTGTAAGAAAACAAGCAACCGAATCGGCCTAAGTAACCTTAATCATGTTAAGAAGCACGTCAACTACTGAAAATAACAGCAGCTAGGATATCCTACCATGCTAAACTTATTTAAACAAAAAAGAAAAAGAGGATGTGTTACCCTGCTTGACTTTTCGAAGGTTGTAACCACAAAGTTAGATCATAAGATGAATCACTAACTAAACTGAAACATGAGATCGGATTGGACATATCTTATCTTGTTTAGGATATAAAGATTTGTTGAATGCTAATGAAAGTCAAACGGGAACAACAATGTTCCGCGAGATAGTTAATAGTCATCAATGATTATAACAATTTCCCCGAGACAAGGTTCTTAAGGCGCAGGAAAACTAGGAGCTGATGAACTATCTCCTATTTTAGCTTCCCAAAGAAGATGTTCATCTTCCTTCCTGAGGAAATACTTGGAGATACACCGAAACATCGAATTCTACTGCATGGAGTTGTTGTTCTCAAAAATCAAACTTGAAACCGTATGGTTGCAATCCTGTTTTTAGAGATACACCAAGAATTAGCCCTACATCATCCAAATTAACTGCCTAACATGTATATTGAACAGTAGGGACTTAAAACAAGGAGAATTTCCAATTGGTATTGCAACTACAGCATAAAAATTTCCACAGGATTATTAACTGATTAAGTTCCTCTACCACATTCAGCTTGACAGAAAATATATATATATATATATATATATATATATTAAGAGGTAAAATTAAACAGGCACAAGCATATAGCTACTAATTTGGGCATAAGCATACGAAAAATAGGAAATCCAATAATAAAAAGAAAAAAAAAAATGCCTAGTCGAAGGATCCTGCTAAGGAGTAGATAGAATTTGAGAAAAAGTACTATACTAAGCAATACGGATAAAAATATGAGAAAGCAAACACTCCATGTGATGTGGCAAAGAAAAGGAAAAAGTTCCCAATTTTGATCATGCAATCAAGTTTTTTTTTTTAAAAAAAAAAACCCCGAAAAACCCAATTATTGATCAAATCAAGCAAAACCCGACAAAAAGTTCTCAACTTTATAAGCATGTGATACCATTATACCAACCTGGGGGGAGAAATAGAAGGATTCACCACCAACCGTAGAGGACCTGATGATACCTATCCTTGAACCACCTAAAGCTCTTCCTAAACGATCCCTTCACCTTCCCCTCCACGGAGTAGGCCTTGTACGAGGCCACTCTCTTCTTCCTCTGCAGCTCCGGGTCGATGAAGCCCCAGCCGTTCTTAAAGGACTCGGATCTCCTCGCCTCGATCTCCCCGGCGCCATGAGAGGGGGCGGGGGAGGACGAGGCGTAGGAGGTGCTATACGACCTCAAAGGAGGAGGAAGCGGAAGAGGAAGAGGAGGCGTGGTAGGTCCGTTGCCGTACGTCTCTATCTGCATGCGGGCGTCCGCATACGAGGTCGATCGGAACCCCCCCTCCATGGATGCTCCTCTCTCTCTCTCTCTCTCTCTCTTCCCCCGCGGGTGTTTTGGTGTCGTCGGGGTGGACCGAGAACAGGGGAGAGGAGGAATCTTCCAGGGCGATGGTGGGATTCTAAGACGCGTAAGCGTTCTTATATTTATGAGTAAAATGTATGTATAGACCCCGTACTCTCCCGATATTGCGTTTTACACCTTATAAATATTTTACTCCGAAGCATTATTTACAATTATTATAAAACTTACACCTTTTGCAGTTAGAAGTTCGTTTCAGCTCCATGCTCAAGTCTATACGGAATATCTGACTTCTTACTTCTTCTAGAAAGCTGAGAAAAGAGAGGGGGAGAGAAAAATCTAATTGACTAAGTAACGCCCAGCCCACAAAGCACGTGATCATAGTTGAAATATCAATCAGGAAATGCGCTCTCATTATGTACATGATGATTATGGGGAAATTGACATACGTAAACAACTGGTCAAAGAAGCTCTCTTATGCACAGCGTACTTAACCATACATTTGGAGTTATTCAATTAGTAAGGTAACCGGTGAAGCAAGTTTTTTAATGTACAAAATTCGAAAGCCACTGAAGTTGTTCTCCAAAAGCATCATAAAAGATCCACAATGCGGCTTAAGCCCTCATAACTACTTCACCTCTAGAGCCTGTAAGATTAAAAAAAAGGAAGTACATACGATAACTCAAAAAGAAAAAGAAATTGCTAGGAGTAAACAATCAACATAATTTCTATGTACATCTCTCAAAAATCTCTCTAGCTAGGGATAACAGTGCGTCGCTCTCCTCCGCCAACCTCGCGATCTTCTCAGCCTCCTTAACTGCTTCTGATGCTAGAAATGATTTTGCCTCGGCTTCTGCTATTTTGTATGCCACTGCCTCTGCATGGCTTATTGTGTTAGAGTTCGCAGAGCTCTGTGCCACTCTCGAGCGGTTGGCAGGATCTTTTTGTTTCGGGATTGGGGTTTTTATTGCAAAGGAAGAGTCTTTCAGCCTGTACCCCTTCTGCACCTGCAATTACCAAAATTTCAAATTATTGCCACCCCATTAGTTGCATTTTGAAGATGGATTCTTCTTTCTCATGCATGTGTATAAACGACTAAGAAGGCGGTTCCTCTATTTTACAGATTGATACATCTAGAGAAGAGAATTGTAAAGTTCCCCTTGAGCACTTCAATTTAAGATTAGCTCCAATAGAATCATTAGTACCTCAATTGTGTAGAATTGAACCCCAAAAAATATAGATTTACATGAACACATAGAATACATATAATACATAGCAAAAGGAGCAGGAGCAGGATTTGAAAACCCCATTTACCTTTTCTATTTTACTCTGGGCAACAAGCCGCCTTAATTTTGAACTAAGCAACCTCCTAAAATTTTGTGGCACCTCATGTTTTTGCTGCATCAAACAACAAAGAAGTTGAATCGAGTTATCAAGGTAGATGAAACATTAATCTCAATCAATAGGGAATTATCAGGGCAATATTTGCTAAAACATATATATATAACGTACACTATCTCTAAAAAAGGTGTTTAACCTATGTTTCTGAGATAAAGTTTGACATAAAGAAAGTTTGACATAAAGTTTGACAATGAGAATCTAAAGCAAGTTTGCAGGAACACTTGGATGGAACATCAACAACCATATAAATACAGTAGATTAGAGAAATAAACAGCTTAGGCTTGCATAGGTTTGTTTAAGTCCTACAACATGAACCTTAGAAGAATTATTAGTCCGTAAGTTTAAAAAGTGGGATTAAATTAGTAAAACTGAATGAGTCCCATAGAAAACATATCAACCAGCAACAAGCAACAAATAGTAAGCAAGCATTATTTAACTATGGAACGTTGCCATAATTTAGATGTTCATCAGGCATTTCTACCAGCTAATATATATGCATATTTGTAAATTATTAGACAAATTATGCATGATACTTGGGCAACTAGGCCAGTTGAAATAGGATGTGCGTAAAGTATAACTAGGACGGATCTAGTAGAATAAAGCAAACCGAAAACACTTACTACATATGACTAATCTTAAGACCCTATTTATTCACGTAAGCCTTGGGAAATTGTACTTAATAGGAGGCGAGCATTTAAACAAGAAGCCAATTTTACTACTCTAACCAAAAAAAAGGAGCCAAAAATCAATTTTCATTTGGCAGAAACCTTAAACAACCTCTATAAAGCTACATATGGCACCAATTTCTGACCCATTTGGTTCTTGTAATGCAGCAAGAGCTTCGATGATCATTGCAGTGTACCTGATAAATGCAAATTCAAACAACAACATAAGACTCCGAATCCAGATGTGAGCAACTCAAAAACAGCAATGTAGAAATTTAGTTTAACAGGAAGAAAATGTTTCCAGTCACCGCTAACTCATTAATATTTCAACCATTAGGCCACTTAATACGATTCCTCACAGAAGTGTGTGGTGACTACCACAAAGAACTAAGATAAAGTAATATCTGGCTTATTCATTGTCCAATCAGCAATCAAAAAGTATACCTGGAACTGGAAATGGACAAGGAGCATTTATGGCAGAGGGTGCGGCAAGTGGGGGAAATATGGGGCGTTGTTAGGAAGCAGAGAGATGTGGGGAAAAAGGAAGAAGGGGCTTACCACTCTGATACAGTGTGGTGGGGTATTTGACTTCAAAGAAATAATGCCACTTTTAGGGGAAGGAGTACATCACCAAGGCAGGTATAGACGGAAACAAGTCGGACAGTTGAACTATGAAGTGAACATTGCAGACATTAGTATCGTGGTTTTTTTTTTTTTTTTGCCGGACATCTGGAGACTTTTTTGCATCATACGTGGTACTTAGTTTTCTAATGAATCTGGAGACTTTTTTGCATCATACGTGGTACTTAGTTTTCTAATGAATGAAGCTACATCTTCTTCTCAAAAAAGAAAGGGAAAAAAAAAGAAGCAAATTACATTCCTCCATTGAAAAGAAACAATTTAATGCACTCAATTCATGAATAGTTACAAATTTAAGCCTTGAAGCTTGACCGTCATTTCAAGTTCGTCCTCATAGTTCAATATAATAGTTTAGTCCCAGAAGTCTATTCTCCACAGTAATACCATCCGAAAAAGGCACAACATAAGTTGCATAATTATACTATTCTTAGTTGAAATAGAAAATTTAAAGACTAAATTGAAATTGTAATCGAACTTCAGGGACTAAATTGTTAAAATCAAAACTCCTGGAGATGTAATCGAAATGACGGTCAAACTGCCAGGATTGAATGTTGCAATTGAAACAGTGAGGGTGAAACTGGATAACAGATCAAACTTGTGAGGGTGAAGTTGCAATCAACTCCAAGAAAAAAAAAGCAAGAAATTACCGAGGAGGATTTTTCGCATCCTGTGAGCTGTTTGCACGATCTACTGCTGCTGTTGTTGCTTCATCTTTACGCTGGACAGAGACAGCGACCCCCTGAGAGCCAGACGACGGGGTGGCTTGCAGGCTCTTTACCTTTGGAGTCCTTACCTTTTCTCTGGAACCTTGCCCGTTGGCACTAATACTCATATTCCTCCATTTGTCCTGAATATAACAAAGAGAAGTTATATTTGTCCTGAATATAACTGACGGGATGTTACGCACGAAAGCACATTAGAATTTTGATAGAACTGGATACGCAAAGACAAGAAACATTATGAGAACACTTCAATAAACAGGAGGAACTAAGATGATACAACTCGCCAATTGAATAACTTGACCACTAACCTAACAAGCAAAAAACCTAGCTATAGTATCCAGAATGCTGCTGTCTATAGTATTCTGACTTAATCATTCATGTTTTCCATCTATTTGAGAATTTAACACTTTTCAAATCTTTCAACTTATTATTCACCTTCACAGATTAAACTCTACAGTTGAGCGAATGTGCTTCAACAAATTAATAAAACATTAAAAACAACGAATAATCTACTCAATAAAACCAAAACCAAACCACATTACAAACCTTGATTGGAGTGAGCAACTCATAATATATTTTTTTTCTTTTCTCTCTTCATGTCGTGCAAATTAAACGGGTAAAGAAGGGATCGAACCTCCACCAAATATTTGCTCAAATTAGGTTAAGAATTGCTTAAAAAAACCATGAAAAAGAAAAGAGAAAAGAAGAGAAGGGATCGGATGGGACCTTGAGATCGATGTTCGAGCGGGTGGCGAGGCAATGGCTGAACTCGGGATCCTTCTGGATGGTTCGCCACTTCCCGGCGCCGTGCTTGTCCACCCCGGCCCTCAGCGCATCCTCCTCCTCCGACGTCCACTTCTGCTTCGGAGCCCCCATCACTCTCCCCCACCTCTCTCTCTCTCTCTCTCTCTCTCTCTCTCTCTCTCTCTCTACCCCGCACTTCGTCTTCCTCCTACTGCTTCGACGCTCCGGAACCCTAACCCTAAGTCTCAGTGACTTCCGAGACGGATCGGAAGTCGAAAGTCGGAACCCTAATATTCATCGATCGGTACTATTCACTTGGGGACGATATTCACTTGGGTTGGGGACGATGATTAACTTGATAAATTTATTTGTTTCATTTATTCAGCCTTATTGTTAATAATAAAAATAAAAATAAAAACTAATTAGCATTCTCACGTAACCCGTCGCTTCTTTTTGCTATTCTATAATTTTATTTTTATTATAAATAAATTAATAATTAAAATAAAATAAAATATTATTTTATAATGTATAATATAATTTTGTTATTTATAAAATTATAATATTTCGCTGTATTTTATAGTAAAACAAAACAAATACAGAATAATAAGATAAAAAAAATTAAATTATAAAATGGCAATAAAATGTTAGTTGCTGATTTGATGAGTAAAATAATTGTTAATTAAAATCTTTAAATTAGTAAAATAATATGGTAGCATTCCTCACATTTTTTTTAATTAATAAATTGTTCAAGTAGAATGCTAAAGTGAGCTTCTAATGGCTTCATCTTTTTTTTCTAATGAGGGATGTATATTACAATATTTGTCACCAAACTTTTGTTGATATTTTTACTTAAATTATCGAACTTTAATTATCTCAATAAAAGTATAAAATTTTAGTTCATGTTTCAATTTTATATTGCTGCTCATTTTTATCAAATTCACGTTTCAATTTTATATTGCTGCTCATTTTTATCTACTATTGAGTAGCATTAACTACTTCGACCATTAGTACAACGACGTCATAATAACTGAGAGTTAAATTCAAGTACTATATTTTATTTATTAAATCATTACTAGTGTTATTTATTTATTTCATATTACGAAGAGGAAATTTGACAACTAAATTTAAAAATAAATTATGTTTAAAACATATATTAATAACTATGTGGTCTTTAGTGGATGATATGATAATTTAGGCTTAATTATAAATTTCTCCGCACTTTATCTTATATCTCAAATATTCTTATACTAGTGTAAACCCGCGCTTCGCAGCGGGTAGATGGTCCGTGCTTCACAGTAGATATGCAGTAAAAATTTTAAAATCTTTATTAACGGGTTTTAAGTATGCGGTGTATATAAATGCATATACATCCAGTGCAGAAAACATTTTATAGGGTGCACTATAATTCCAAGAGAGAGAAAAAAAATATCTTCTTATGTCTGAAATATACTAATATTTTATATACCACTCAGAATATAAAATAATTAATAAAATATTTAATAATTCATATTATAAAATAAAATATGATATACACTATATAATATAAAATACTTAAATAATTTATTATACTACAGAAATTTATTTTTAATGTATATTTTAAAATCGGTCTACGGTGCAACAGATGCATTCAAAGTGTTTCTTGAATATGTGACGATTGTTTATTGGTTAGGGGGTGACGTGGCTGTCTTAGAGAGTATTTTCATGATGTGATGGAAGTGCCAAATAATATATACTAAGATAGATATAAAAAATTAAATTGCATCAATTCTGCATTTTAATTTTATAACAGATATATTCAGTAATAAAATAATTTCGTTAATTTTTGACGGAAGTGTTACAAATTTACTTGACATAAAAAAAAACTTAAATTATCGCATATAAATATATTTTTATAATTTTCTTAAATTTTAATACTGAAAGCTGTATTTGAAGGAGTTTAAATAGGCTTAAAAATATATTATCTCAACATATCGTTGTTAAAATTAACAAAAGATAATAACAAAATGATTTATTTGAAACAGAAGGAAAATATATGTTTAACATTGTTTAAAGTTTTTATGCAAAGTACAAGACACTCTCTTAATTAAGCCGTGAATAATTTTATTATTTTTTTAAGAAATAAAATTAAAGTTTGATGTTTTTAATTGAAAAATGAAATTCGAATGATCCGCTAGTTGTTCTCGCTTATTAGTCCTTCGCCTCTCTATTCCCCCACTCCGTCGTCGTCTTTATTCACTCCGCGGTAATCCTCTCCACCTCCGATAAATTGTATAAGCGAATTGCTTTCGATCGCCTCTTCCTCAACCTCGAACTCCTTGCCGAGGTAATCGCCATTCGCCTCTCTCTCGTCTCATCTCCTTCGATCCTCTGATTCCAAGTATCGACGTGTTCATTTTAGGTTTCGCTTTGTCATCTGAGGGATCTTCTTAAGCATTTAGGTTTTGAATCCTTTTGCGGAGCCTTCAATCGCTAGGAGCTATTTTCGTATAATTTTTACGCCTATTTCTGGTTAAATTATCGTCTCCTGTTGATCTTACACTAATCATTCGATGCAAAAGCTCGTCTAGTTGTTATTCTGGATCCGGAAAGCAAAATTATGTACGCGTACTCAATTTGTTCTCTCAAATGCTGAATTAAAGAAACAATTTGTAATATGTTGTTGAAGAAGTGCTAGAATTAGAGCATCCACGTTAGAATGGGAATAGTTTGGACTTGGATGTATAATCTATTAAATTTGCCTCTGATTCATTAAGACAATAGTGAAATGCTAACTGCCTAAACCCTAATAGTATTGTGCGATTTTTCTATTTTCAAAATATTTTGTTTTTCATTCGATGTTGCTTTACATTTTTCGTATAGTATATCTGCCACCACTCATCAAAGTATTGTACATATCATCGAAAGATATATAAGATTTTTTAGATTTTCCTCGAGGGCCTTTGCTGTAATGTATGACGATTAATAAGAAGATGGGAATGAGGAGAAGAGGCTAGGATGTATTGTTGCGGCTGGTGCATTTAGCCTTTGTGATGGGATTAAATGATTTGAGGCATCGAAGGATGAACTGCTGGAGAGAATGTTTTGCTGTTTGACTAAATTATACTGCCATGCTTAGTGTTAATTCTTAGTTTCTTACTCCTAGAAGAAAGTGGAAACGAATGTAGTTGGCATGTCAACGAGGTGTTACTCTTGTTATTATGCCTTAAATTTGATTTAGACCTGTTTGGATGTCAGAATAAGTTATTCAATTATAATTTATTCTTTGTGTGATCGAAAGCAAGGAGTTTGAGTTTTGCTCTTTGAAAGATCTCAGCATGCATGATTTTGTAGGATAACATTTTCATTTACAAGGTGACTTATTTTATTTCGAAAAAATGACTCGAAGATCAAATATGGCGTCTAATCAAGACATTTGATCACATTCCTCATCTAGTAGATACTACATGATTGTATGGTAAACCAAAGAGATCTACTGAGTAAGATGTCTATGTATACAAAGTCCGAACAGGGCCTTAACAAGGATTTAATAATGAAGAGATATATTTGTGATATAGGCTAGTGTAGTTTTGACACTGCAACAGCTAGAAATGCAAAGGGGTGACTGAGGTAAACAAGGAAGTTCAGGCTTGGTAGTTTTAATTTAGCTCAAATATTCTGAAAGTATACACTAAATTGCTACTGTGGCTAAACCTAAGCATCGTCTTATTTGCAATATTGATATATGCTGTTGTCTTTTTCTTTGCTTGCTTTGCCACTGAAAATTATATCAATAAAAAATTAGACGGATCATCTATTATTTCAGGACATTGGAATGATTAAGGATTTCTATGCCGGGTGGAATCGAGGACATGTACAGGCAAATATTGTGCTACTGCATTCCAATGCAGGCTGACACCTAATGTTTATACTTTATAGTAGGTTGTGTTTGAGGATATATATATATATATATATATATATATATATATATATATATATTTTTTTTTTTTTTTTTCAGCTGCATGAATAGGAGTGCCTAAGACATGCTAAATGGAACTTGCCATGCTGATGGTCGGTTGGCTGGCCCCAGAATGGATATGGCCATGCCTTCGCTCACAAAATAAGCCATAGCACTTTGCATTTCAACGTGCTTGTATTGAATCATGTGAGAACTTTGTTCTTTTCAATTTATTTTTCATGCAGAACATAATCATCATAGCGTTGGGACCTTGTAATTGGTCATTATCTTGCTAGTATCTCCTTTAATTAGTGCTTTAAGAAACCTGCCATGAGGAAGTTATTTATTTCCAGCATTGTTGATCTGAGGCAATTTGTATGTGGATACGTCTGTCAACTGTTGTCAACTGATTTTTGATACATGCTTTTGCCTTTTACAGCTGAGGTAATTATCTTGCTAGCATCTCCTTGTTTTTGCTTCTAGGATTGTATTTCCTGAACATGCTTTCTCATAATTCTTTGATTTTCTTTGTATTTTTTACTTTTACAACTGCTTTGAGCTTATAGGGCAAGAAATCTCGTTTATATAGACAATAGTTAAAATTTTCAATTTTCAAGTATCCTCATTCACATAAAGCTGTACGCCCTGCAGCTTTCTCTTGAACATGATGATAGGCTGTAGGTAACTCTGTTAATATTTGTTGTTTGGGTGCTCTATGTAATGTAGGTTAAGTGCCTTTACTTTTGTTTAGCACAAAGGAGGAGATGCCCTCCTTGTCAAAAGCTAAGCAGATAATAAAGCATTCTCAGAGTTTCTTTTCTTTTCTTTTCTTTTCTTTTTTTCATTTCTTTATCCCTGAACCAATAAATGTAAGATATGTTGTACTGTTTTCTCTAACAAAGGACCCATAAGTCTGTAATTAATATTTATCTTCTGGAATGCCTAAACTCTCTGTTTAAGTTGTTGAATTCTGTGCCTCTAGAACTGCAAAGGAACTTCTTTGATGCCTATAGTAATTCATTCTACACTTGGGTGATTTTCTTGCTACTACAGTGCTACAAATTGCATACATCAACTTTTTGGTATGAGCACTTTGTAGAGTCCTCATTGCACTTTTCCTGTTCAAGCTATTTCCCTTTTGATGCCCATCAGTGCTCTGTTAGTTTCTTTGTTTACCCTGAATACTTTTTGTTGCTGCTAAAATGGGACAGTTACTCTGGGTTGTACACTAATGAAGTTAGGCATAACTGTTATACAAAAACTCAGCATATACAAGCACGAGTTCTGAACAATATTTTTTCTGCATAGTTATCAAGATTGGCATAATTTTTTAAATTAACATATCAATTTGGCTTTGGGTCCACAATATCTCTTGCTTGTTAACCCCAGATGCTTGCTAATTTTATCTCTGGCATTGCTTCTCGTTATGGCGCTGCCATTATCCAACAAGTTTGAGCATTTATCTTTGTGTCTTTAAAGAAACTTTGGTTTGCTGCTGCTTCAAAATGTTCTGTTATTCTCTATTGTATATAAGCATTATCTTTACAAAAAGATGCTAGACGGATACTATTGTTTGCTTAATATTATGCTGGTTATTCTAATCAAAACTTGCTTCATCTAGCTGTCTAACTTTTGATTCTTTATCCCTGACAACAGTGTGAACTGTGAGCTAATAACAAGATGTTGATTGACCAATCTGGGTGGGGTTTGTTACTTCTTTTATATTGTCAAACATTATGAAATAGTTGCACATGTGAAGAGGAGTAATACCATGTTACCCAAAAGATCGATCTAATAGAAAGTTTTGTTCAAGAAAATATTTAATGCTCGTGCTCACTTGCAGAAGGGATATGACACGTGGGATTGATAGACAAGATAAGAGATAGGATTTAACCCATAAAATTAATCCATTAAAAGGATGTTGAAATTTGGGATTTAACCTACAATATTAAGGCAGGAGTTTAGAATTGACTCCGATACCATGTGAAATATTGGTTTGCCCCAAAAAGCTCAAGCTGCCCGAGAATGGTGTTTTCATAATTTTATATTAAAAAATAACGAGGAAAGAGAAAAGGATTTCTAAGTGCAAGGTTACCCTGTTTGAGCCTTGGAAAAATCATAATTGACTCCTATTGGGAATTTATGATGTACTTACAAAATCGTTGCTCAGAATGTACTGTTCACTGTTGTTCACTGTTATAAAAAATCCAAATGGGTTGGTATGTTTAGCTTTCCAGGAATGGAAAGTGACGAAATTAGAAATTATGTGAGATAGGATGTCAGTGCTAAATTTGTTAGCATAGGCATTAGATATATTGCGGAGGTGAACTGGATATGTATGGTAACCAATGTTCTCCTTCGTCATCTTTTTTTACGGTTGCTGCGTCTTCTACACACTAATTGGTTGGAGAATGTTCATATGACTAAGAGGACTACTATTGTTGATTTCACAATTTTATCGAAAGGGGAAACTGTTTTTAAATGAAATTATAATACATATTAGTATTTATTTTACGTTCAATCACAACATTCAACATTCAGTTCCTATTGCATCCAAATGATCTGTTTTGCCTGAATCTTTTGTCACAGGGCATTAAAGATGGAGTGGACCCATCGATCCACTGATTGGGTGCATTCCAAATCTGAAGACTTGGTACCAACAATGTGGGCCCTAGCATGTGATGCATCCCCCACATGGACCACCTGTCTCACTCTACTGCAAATTGCTCTCAATTTACTCTCCTCTGATTTACTCCAGCAAGGTATGATTGACGGTTCAAAAGATTTATCTTATGTTTCTTACATTTTATCTTCCTTCTCAATTTCTACTTGCATTTGGATTTTTCTGTGCATTTCCATTAGACAGTTTGAGCTAGTAGTGAAAGTTATATGCACTTATTTTAGTGGTAAATCTCCCCTCTTTTTTTAGTGTCTACCCCTTTCTTAATTGGAGGAAAATTTGGTAAGATCCCAAATTGCTCTTATTCCTAGGACCATGCCATTGTACTTATCACATCAGGAGGGTAGAAGTTGGTGGATGAATTGTCTATGGATGGGGATGAGAGAGAGAGAGAGAGAGAGAGAGAGAGAAGGTGGTGGTATTTTTGAAGTGGACAAAATGCTTAAGAGAGGGAATGCATGAACTAGTGGATGAACAATCAATTGACCTGGGTGGGACGGCGAAAACGATTGCCATGTGATGGCGATGGTGATGGCGATTGTGGCTATTCGTGGTCCACCAGAAGCTTCTTGCAAAATCCTGTGCTGTCCCTGCCAGGAAGTGAAACAATTGAAAACTAATGTAAAACCAAAATGGCCTAAGGAAAAATTGTGGCTACAAGTGAAAAAGGATTACATGTGAAAGGTTCAAGTGATTGGTTCTAGAGAATGAAAAACAATACTACTATGTCATTCCTTCATGCTTGAAATTGGAGAGGGCGACAGCAGAGATTTAACCCTGAAGATGGTGCATAGAGTTGTCACAACCAACCCAAAATATTCATGTCCAGGATAACCCAAACTTCTCAGAATCTCTTCTCTCTCTCTCCCCCCCCAAAAAAAAAAACTAAACACACACACACACTGCTCAGTCATCTTCCTAGAAGAGATTTGTGTTCCTTAGAAGGTCACACTCCCATTATTAACATCCTTCCTTTAGGAATTGTGATAGCTAATAAGCTGTCTATTCTATTGCTACAGTGATTATTCAGTGATTATTTTGAACAATTACATAGTTAGACATGGACATGGAAGATGATGTCTTCGTGCAAATATAGTATTTATTTTCGCATACCGTTGTGTCATTTTTTGAGGATTTTGATTGATGTGGCTATCGATATGTCGGTTAGGAGATCAATCAAATAATTTACTATATATGACTGAGATGTTACACTTTTCATTGGTGCTCTCTTTGCAGTGGTAGAAGACAATGCGCCATTGTCACATTATGAGGACCCAAATGTATACTTCCAACCTGAAATTGTAACAACTTGAAAAGAAGGTGTCTGAGCACCAAAAAACAAAGATTTAATTAATTAAGATCGGTTTAAGACGAACCTAGATATTTGAATCTTTACAGATCATTAGATACTTACAAAAATAATTCTGGCAATATTTTAGGGACACTGTCAAATTGACGTGCCTTGTAGCAATTGACACATTTGTAGTTGATTTAGAGATCATTACACCCAGGTGCTAGAATAAGTTGAATTGATATTCCATGAGAATTGGTTTAATATAGTTCTGCAATTTTACTCTTCAACAAAGAGAATGGGGAGCGTACAGGCGCTACAATAATTGCATATACTTGATCCGTTTCGACTGTATATAAGTGCTTCGGTTGAATAGGAGCCTGTTTGTTTGACCGAAAGTAGAATTGGGTTAAAGTGGATTTTTAGTTGAACTAGAGTTTAGGTGGAAATTACTTTTCTTCAGTTGTTTGTTTTCATAGCTATGAAAATGTAGTTTCTCAGTTCTGCTGTTTGTTTGACAGGAGTTGAATAGTGTAAAAATTAAAATTTATTCATAAATAATAACTAACTTGGTAAATAATAAACTATAATGTAATTAAAGAATAAGATAATTGTATTCCTATATAATTAAAAAAATATAATCTAAAAACTTAATTAAATTTTTTATACATAAATTATAATAATACAACAATAAAACCATAGAGTGAAAAAAATATTAATACTCAACTAATTAATTTTTATCATCATATTTGAAATGTGTAAACTAAAGATATATTAAAACTTAACAAATCAATTTTTATCACATTTTAAATATGCAAATTAAATTAAAGAGTAATTAGTACTAAAATTAAATATATCTAAATATAGCTAATATTATCTATTGTGTTATTTTTTTATTCTTTTCGGTCGAAGTTAATTACGCTATTTTGGGTAACTCAGTATAAGACCCTAGGATTTAAAATAGTCATATATATAATATATAATATGGCTAAATTTTTTAACCCGACTATAGCATTTTGGATGGTGGTTAGGCCCAAGAGGTTAAGAGAGTTAAGTGTGCTAGGGTTAGAGTAGTTTTAAAATGAATGACTCACTGGAAAGTGGGGCGTCACACTCAGAGTTTCGACTGCATCTTTATTATGATAAATCTAATAGCGAAAGTAGTTGTTTCCAACTGATAACGATTTTATCCCTCTCCACTTTCGCCCAAACAAACAGGCCCTAGAATTATAACCACACTTTTTCTCCTCTAACACAAGCTATATTGCTATGGAATGGATGGTGGATTAGTGGCAGCTTATATTTTTAACACAAGCTATATTACTATGGAATGGATGGTGGATTAGTGGCAGGTTATATTTTTATGCAGTTTGCTTGGCGGTAAAAGTAGAAATATATAACCAGCTTTTTTTTTCCCCCCTCATTTTTGTGTTTCTTCAGAAAACACCATGCAGCATCTGTAGGGTGCTCGTTCAAATCCTTTCACCAACTTTGTGTTGCCTTAGAAAGATAAACCTCAAACTTCCTCCTATAACAAAAGTCCTACACTTATATCTAGTACAAGTGGCTAAAAATTTGATGATTGACATTTGAAGTTTTAAATTTGAAATTCAATTATTTTATATATTTAGTCAATTTTATTTCTAAAATAGAATGAAGTGAATGGTTTGTTATCCTTCTCTCCGAAAAAATAAGAACTCTTGTATACAATTGGCAATCAAAACAAATTAGATGGGTACTGAATGTTCCTCGTTCTTCAATGATGTTTTTTTTATTTACTTAATCCTTCCCAAGATATTCCCTCACATGAAGAATCTTCGAAGTATAAATTGTAGAGCTGCTTAATTTCGTAATAAGAAAATCATAAAACTCATGACTTTTGTCATTTACTTATTATACAAAATAAAAAACCTGACTAACACATAAGCTACTGCACAAGCATTGAGCACCGAAACATCAACTACGTACATATTTTCATTGGATGCCTCTTCATTTTTTTATTATTTTTATTACAGGCAGTGCTATATATATACAACTATTCTGTAGGTATTCTGTAGGTATTCTGTAGGTATACGATTTACATCTGATGTAGGATCTACGTTTCTATATAGAGTTTTTTTTTTTTTTGAGAGAAAGTTAGTATACTATCCGTTTTGCTTATTTTTTTATCAAATAAATTTAACTAAAAATATGAAATAATTATGGTTCAAACTTGAAATTTTTAATATCAACGACTAAGTCTTTTGTCACTTGTGTTAGTGACCCCCGTGTTTCTGTATGGAGTTAACAGTTGGTAATTTTCTTTTACCGCACTCCGAGTGGTCCTGTATCCGTTTGCGGAGCCGTGTTCCACGTGGGAGGTAGCTATTGCTGCAGCAACCAACCAATGGGAGCGCTCCATGTGTCGACGCAATCCCACACCCGCGAGCCCCTTCCCACCAATAAACGCGTGGGGCCCCACCGCGGCCTGGTCCGGTCCGGCCCACCGTAACCGCTTCCGGCTCGGTCGGTTCGGTTCAGGCGTGACGTGGGTGACCCGCTCGCAGGTCCAACGGAAACGCTGCGCGGGGTGAAGAGCGGTCGAAAAGAGACCATTAAATTTGACCCGTTTTCCGGACCCCCGGAGGGAACGGTTGGAACGGCTCCAATCAATCATTGACGAGCGATGTGGGCCCCACATCTTGCACGGGCGCGGTCACCACGTGGTCCCAAATCCTGGTTGGTACTTGGCGTCCTCATCCGGCGCACAACGCCAATATACAAAGCCGAAAAATAACGCCACGCCGTTCCTCAATCCCCTCCGTTTCACCAATAAAAAAAAGGGTTTTTTGCATACAGATCCCCACAAATATAATGAATGGTAAAAATATTTCTGTAAAATTTAACTTTTCAAAAATGTCCCTACAAAGTCCTACCGTCTGTAAAAATATTCCTACTGTTATACTCTGTTAGAAAAACTGAATTAACTACAGTTAAAATATTTAATCATAATTAGCTAAGGCGGTAAATTGATGATTTTGTCCTCATCCTCTTATTCTTCTCTTCCTTTTCCTTGATCGGAACGCCGCCGTCCCCGCCATCTAGTGGGCGGACCCGAGCTGCCGGCCGCACCGGTGTACCAGCCTGAACTCCAGCGTGTGCCGCCCCCACTCGCCGCATTCCCTCACCACCGGGCGAAGGCGTCGACGACGGCGGCGATGTCGGCGACGAGTTGATCGACTCGCCCTCACCACTGTGCTAGCTTGGGCTTGTTCCTGAAGCCCAGCGGCCACTCGCGCGGGCGGCGCCCCGCGTACGATCTGGAGCTCGGGACGTCGACGTCGGGATCGGGGTCCGAGGGGGAGAGCGGGGCGTCGTCATTGTTGGGGTCGCCGGCGAGGCTAGGAGGAGCCGGCGCTACCGCTCCTCGACGAGCGCGGGCGCGACGATCAACTCGTCAAGGGACGCTGCCACGGGAGGGGAAGCGGGGGCACCGCCGCCGCCGGCCGTCGCCGCCGCCGGCCGTCGCCGCCGCCGCTGCCGGCTTCTTCTTCTTCTTCTTCTTCGTAAGGGCAAAAAGATTATTTAACTCAACTACGGTTAAAATTTTAACAGAGTTCTAACAGAAACAAACCAGAGGGATATATCTGCATAATTTTATATTTTTGTAGGAATATTTTTAAAAAGTTAAATTTTGCAGGAATATTTTTACTATTGACTATGTTTGCAGGGACCTGTATGTAATTAACTTTAAAAAAAAATACTACCACGGCACACCAAAGTAGAGCACCAAAGTAGAGCGTATATTTTTCATCATATTTATTTCCGAGCTAAAATAACATTTTAAAGTTTTTAGTAATAAAAAGATCGAACTGTAGTGCAATAAATTTTATCTTTGAATGAGTATAGAATATAAAATTTATATTTATTTTTGAATGTACAGACAATATTGATCTTCTACCGATATGACTTGGAGTACATAGTATTCTTTCACAATCTGGGTGCAATTATTTTCTTTTTTTAATTTTAGGACTACCTCTAATGTCAAAAGGGAGACATAACAGTGTGCAAGTTGTGGGTTACGGTTACGCTAGTAATAAATAAAAAGGTTGGACTTCTCTTCCTCTCTCTTTCTCTCTCTCTCTCTCTCTCTCACCGTTTAGATTTTTTCCACCCTCTACTCTCGAGCTGATGTGTATTCCGTAACTTCCGTTCGTCATTATTTGAATAGTGCCATAGGTGACGTATATAATGATTTATATGCTTTTCTTATCTTCTGAATATTTATTCAAGTACATTATGAGGTGACCCATTTTGATTTTGATTCAGCAATACTAATTATTGCTTGTATAATAAAATATCAAAGTACAAGAGGTTAGAACAGTTTAAAAGAGCACCGTTATATTTTCTGTACTCAAAGTTTCTATTGCTTATCGACATTTTCTAACGCAAATGGTAAAAAATTTGGTGGTTGGTATTCAAAATTTTAAGTTTTAATCTTTGTTGATTCACATTTTCAGCCTAGTTTATTTAAAAATATATATATAAACGAAGCGGGTAACGTGCTATCTTTCTCTCTCTCAAAAAAAAAAAAAATTTCTTTTGCTTCTTTCCTATCAGAAGTAAAATTGCAAATTAGAAATTCTATTTTTCCGACTTCCAACTTGACTCCAGCTTTCATTAGAATAGTAGTTTCATAATGTTCCATTTATTGAATGCATATTATTATTGCCTTTTAGAGTTGGAACAACTAATTAGTTCAAGATCGGGGATAATTGATTTGCGGAGATGAAATAAACCCCTTAAGGCTACTCGATCGTGCATTTAAGCTGTTTAAAATGGTGAGAGAACACAATTACAATGAGCTGTACATGGTGGTAAGCATGTGAAAGCCCCAGTTATCCATATAGCCAATCATATATGCATTCAAACTAAATAATAGTAGGCCAATTAATTATGTATCCTAGCAACAAGTTGCATGCTCTATATACTTGTCTCTCTATATCTCTCTCTCTCTCTCTCTCTCTCCACCCTAAAAAGAATTTGAAGTATACAATAATATAATAATATTAGTATATCATTTTCTATATCTCACCACTAAAGGCTCCTCCTTAATATATGTCACCAGCCCCAAATCTTAACACTTCTTTTTCCTTGATATATTCCTTGTCAGAATTTTGGAGGGCATCCACCGAAGTATGTATGCATTCATTAATACTTCCATGTGCACAGTATCTCTTATTGTGATCATTTGTTCCCAACATCCCCTAGTTTCTAATTAATTTTTACCAGTGACAACATTTGTTTTGCAACTGCATGTATATATATATATATATATATATATATATATATATATATATATATATATATATATATATATATATATATATATATATATTTATATATGATATAGTTCCAAAAACAACTGGCATATTGGGTCCACTTTTACTCTCCCCTCTATTAATGTATCTTTTAAATATTTTGTAGCGAGAGAAAGCATGAATAAAGAATTAAACTAAAATCTGAGTCTCATTAATTATTGTTTAACAATTGCATCAACAAGCTGGTCCCTCACCTATAGGCTGTAGTCGATGTGGTTTTCAACAACAAGGACAAAAACAAGAGTTGATGAAAATTTCCAGTTATACCTATCATGTATAGTAAATATTAATTCTTTCATTTTCAACGCGCGAGTCATCTTTTTCAGTAATCTTTTGTTGCTTTCCTATTCTGGATTATTTGCAAAAAACCAACGAAGTTCTTAATGTATACAAATATTACACATGCATCGATCTCTCTCTCCCCCAAAAGAAAAAAACAATTTCTCTTAGTTGATACGATACCCATCCATCTTTTTACAACAAGTAACATCTTGTTGGTTTATTCTTGTCCTATTTTGCAGAAACAAACTACTCTTTCTCTCTCTCTGTCCCTCTCCCTCTCCCTCTCCCTCTCCCTCTGCCTCTCTCCCGTGTGTGTGAGTGTTGTGCGTGTGTGCGCTGCATACGTCTGCGTAAGTAATTACATTTCGTCCATATTCAAGTACAACTTTGAATAACCTCAAATACTCCACCCCATTTAATTAGTTTTTTACTGTATGATTTGTCGGTGCATGGCAGTATTAAAACAACTAATAAACTTGTTGATATAAATATGTAAAAGAAGGTTTTAATTAGTTAACAGTACGTACCACTTATAATTAATTTGTACCATATATATATATATATATATATATATATATAATAATTCAGTAACCTATAGACAAAAGAAGGTGGAACTCTCAAGCTCTCACTGCATGGCCCAGAGAAAGCAAGTTAATTGGTAGATCTCAGGGAATAATCAATTAATATATAATATAGTATATTATTATAATGAAATAAAGAGGGGTTGCATATATACGTACTAAAAGAGCAATCAATAAAGGTGCAGTTCTTTTCCCATCTTAGCATATTGCTCTATTCATAATTCTCATACATATATATATATATATATAAATAATTTTATTCTCTATCCTCTTTGACAAGTCTTTCATATGCTGCCCATCTGCTTACCCCACTAAACTGTCCCCCAAAAAAAGCCTTATCTTTTCAAATCCAACACAACTCAAACCATTTTAAAAAAGGGGGGAAAGAAAAAGATCTAGCTAGTTATATAGCTAGCCCTTGCACAAGTATTTGCAAGGGACCATTAAACTGTAGCTAGCTCCTCTTTATAAGCCCATATGCACTTTCTTGGAAGAGAGAATGTTACATAGATCAATATAATTCATTTAATTCCCTCCCCTCCCCACACACCCCAACCCTTCCTCAGTAGCAGCTAGTACCAAATTAAGGTAAGAGTTACAATATGTGTGAATTCGTTAACAGCTTAATTCTCTCTGTTCTTTCCCTTTCTTTGGGGTGACTTATCAATGGTCATGTGATGATTTGAACTAGGATCATGAAGGCTAATTCAATGCTTTGTCTCCTACTAAAACCGACGTTAGCGACGGCTGTTTTGGTCCTCTTTGCAGTAGATGTCGCGGTGGCTGATGAATGATATCTATCATCGTGACGCGCGGAGATTAATTGCAAGCTCATACAATGCCTAGCTATATTGTTTCTAGCTAGCACATTCCCTCCGACTCTCGTAGATCGACTAGGTTGAGATATTTTCTCCAAAGGGACACGATCGCGCGCGGTTCGTTCGGTACTGCTTTAGCGTCTCCTCGGTTGGGTTTGCACAAGGTATGCAATAGATAGCACTTGGTGTTTATATTACGCACCGCGCGAGCTTGTTCGAAGAGAAACGAAAAGTGGGTGCCGTATGCGTACCTTCGTATGTTTTGCTTCCAAATTGTATTCTTTGATTTGCAGCGCTGATTAAATTTGATTTGCAGGCCAAGAAGAAGAGGCTTGAGATTAATGGATAGCTTGGGTTGGAGCAATCCGACACCCATCCAACATGAGATTTCCACTTCAACATGCATTTGGAGCACCCAGTACGACAACTTCTCGGAAGCAAAGGAGTACTACAGCAACATTAATGACAACGTTGAGCTCCACGAGTGTATCTACAGCACAGGTTTGGAGCTTCAAGGTGTTCGCGCATGCGACACGATTAGTTCGAATAACATCCAAGGAGTTTGTGATGATCAAATGGCGGGAATGCTCGCTCCAGCGCCTTTCGACTCCATAGATGTCATTTCAAGTCTCGATCTCTTGCAGCCCCAGGAAATTATCAAGTTGGCGGCCGATTCGTCAGCTCTCGCGAGATCACAACCAGCGACGACCGCGTGGTGTGCTGATCATACTATTCTTTCTAATTCTGATCAGTTGTTATGCTCTCCTCTCGTGCCGATCGGTAGACCCACGGTCGTCGATTCCCCGCACGCGCTACTCGAAAACCTTTCGAGCGGTGAAAATTTCCGAAACCTGAGTTACAGTACTGGTAACATCTCTTCGGGGGAGTCCGAGAACGGTGGTTCTTTCGACCGCAACACGCTGAATCGGGACGAGGCGGTATCGCAGAGCTCTTCGAACCCGGAGCCTCCCCAGCTTGAGCCCTTTAACCCGAAGGCGCCGAACCCTCATAAGAGGAAGCTGGAGGAGGAGTGCGAAGGAATAGTACTGTTGGGAGAGAAGAGCCATTTATGCAGCCTTCTCCAATCCAGCTCTCCGGCTACGGAAGGAGGCTTCCAGATAGTTTTCGGCGGTAATAGCAGCAATTCGTCGAAAGGGAAGAGATCGAAAGGCGAGAAGAATTCGGGGTACTCGATGAGCAATAACATCGAATTTTCTCAGGAGAGCAACTACGAGCCCGACACGGAGGCGATCGCGCAGGTGAAGGAGATGATATACAGGGCTGCGGCCATGAGGCCGGTGAATCTCGGTGCGGAGGAGGCGGCGGAGAGGCCGAAGAGGAAGAATGTGAGGATATCAAGCGACCCGCAAACTGTCGCGGCAAGGCATCGGAGAGAGAGAATAAGCGAAAGGCTTAGGGTTCTTCAGAGGCTGGTCCCAGGAGGGAGCAAGATGGACACTGCATCCATGCTTGATGAGGCTGCAAACTATCTCAAGTTCCTCAAGTCTCAGGTCAGAGCATTGGAAACCCTAGGAGGAATTAAGCAAGGTTAATTAATGGTTCCATGATGATCAACAGTAGTAGCACATCAGTTACACTACTATTACTACCCACTACTGCTACTGTTACTAATTCCTCCTCTCCCCCAACAATATTATTTCTCATGAGCCAAACTTTTCCCATGCAGGCCTTTTTCCCCCTCCCAAAACCCTAAACCTGATCAAAAGGGTAAAAGGGAATTAAGCTCCCCAAAAAACCCACAGGTCGTATCATCCCATGCATCATTAGGTTGGTGTTTAAAGCAACACCTGTTCATTTTGCTCTCTCATTTTGACATACTTTTCCCTAACCAAATCCTAATTCCAACACCCAAAAACCCAAAAAGGAGGGGAGAGGGGGATGAAAAAAGGTTAACCTTTTTGATCAAATTGTTGTGTACACTCCCTTTTTTATCTTTGGCACCACCTTTTCACCATGCCAAAGCCTCTTTTCATGTCCATAAAGCAAACTTGGCCAGACAGTACTACTCTCATCTCCTTTTATCATCATCATCATCATCATTATTAACTTTAAACCTTAATCTAGAGTTTCTTCTTCTTCTTCTCCTCTTTTTTTTTTTCTTTTACCTTTCTTTCTTTTGCCTTTTAATGATCTATCTGTGCCATGCAGAAACCCTAGCTTAGATAAGCCCCAAAACACTCGCATCATAGGCTTCATGATTACTTACTTTCATGTGCTTTAATTAAGGAGCATACATACCAATGTACTTGGAAGAGTGTAAGGAAAATATTAATCATGTCACCTATGATTAAGAGCCCAAGGAAAAGGGGTTAGACTTAAATTTGTCTTGAGAGTGATCACCCACCTCAAAATGCTTCTATGGAATGGAATCCCCCCCCCCCCCCCCCCCCCCCCCCCCCCCCCCCCCCCCCCCCCCCCCCCCCCCCCCCCCCCCCCCCCCCCCCCCCCCCCCCCCCCCCCCCCCCCCCCCCCCCCCTATTATTTTTTCTATTTTTTCTCGGGCTGTGTACCAAAATGTGGTGAACATCGATGGCCAGAATCCGAGTGTGGTAGCTTTCTTGTTTAAGTTAAAATTGGTCTGATCTGTACCACTTTGGGCTCCCCAATGCCAAAAGACATTCCCTTTGGGCCTGACCATGTGTGACAGACGGCACTGTCCCCTTTAATTCGAGCCGAGCGTGCCCTTGAGAAGGCCACCAGCTTTGTTGCTCCGCACATGCCTGCTGGACACACCCCCAAAAAAAAAAAAAAGATAAAAAAGGCCCATGCTATATACTCTACTATATTCACTCTCATCTCTCTCTGTCCCACGCATATAGGATCAATGTGCAATATTATCATATCAGATCGATAAGGTTGAATTAGGAGTATTATATTAGTAGTTACAAGCATAGAAAAGATGATTGAAATAAATTTAGTTAGTGGGCTAACTTTAATGATATTGTCTGATTGAACTGTTGTTACATATCCTCCATAGAATTAACATATGAGAGTCGGAACGAAGTCAGTCACTTAATTTCCAGCTCAACTTGTCCTTGTAACGAACTAGACTCTTTCATCACCAAAAGAAGGATATTTTCTTCTTTTTTTTTCTTTTTTCTTTTTTTTTCTGGAGTAGAAAGGGGATGGAGATGATTCCGAAAATGGGAGAAAGAGAGAGAGAGAGAGAGTATAAGATCAAGATTTGGGTTGATGGATAGATGATGGACGTAACGAACTGGGGGCGTTTTTGATGATGCAGAGGTGGGGGATGTTGGCAAAGTGGAAAAGAGGCTTTTGCGTTTAGCTCTCTTTTGTACGTCATGTGCGCACCCTTTTTTCCTCCTCCCTCTCCTTTTTGACATTTGAAAAAGGTTGGTCTGATGCTTTCATGAATTCAGAGGTGGTTTTGGCGGTTGAAATGGTTTGATCAAACCCGGATTTCTCGCACGGTCTCGTTCAAACATTCCGACTCTTCATATCCAACACGTTTTCTTGTCATTTTGCTAATTTTCTTTCTCCTCTTCCTTTTTTTTTTAAAAAAAAAATTCTTTTTTTCTTTTTCTGAACTGGATGAATATAATGAATACGAATTATCTTATCTAAAAAAAAATTGAGAGAATCTAGTTGAACAATCAGACTGTACCTTGTTCAAACCCTTTTTTCATACTGTGCATGGGCGTATAATAGAAAACTTTATTTATTTTCTTTAATGAAATATACTGTGCGCATATCAAAAGCCCTTTTGGTGTGTGTCGGACAAGTTTGATTGTGTCTCCTCTTTAGTCTTTGCCTGGGCGCACCAAAAGCTTTACTGAAAGAGAGTAACAACGACTTATCAATCTCTCTCTCTCTCTCTCTCTGTCTCGGCCCATGTGGAGCATTGCGAATCTTGTTATCCATTTTAATGTTGGTGATTTCTAACTAGAAGATACAGTTAATTTTCAACTTTTACTTGGGTATACAAGATACGAGGCTAAATTACGAATAAGAGGCCTAGATCATGACCCATGCCTTTTCACTTAAGCACACATATTTTGAATAGGAGGCCTGGAACGTAACCCATCCCCTAATTACAATTCAGCTCAATTACAACCTAATCAAGCAGTTGAGATTCATAATAACATCTCAGCAAGATGGATTACTTGCCCAAACAAGATTAATAATCCCAAAAACCTTCTCCTCCAACATCACAAACGAAAACAATATAGAATAGCAGCACTTAACCAGGTTAGTTAAATCAGTAACAGACCCAAACTGAATGTTAAACAGACATTTAACAGCACAAGACCAAATCCATTTTCCAATCCTGTAGGAACAAAGTTCACTAATTCACTCATCCATGTCTCACTAAAAATTATTCTATAGAATTTTCCAACTAAATTGCCAATGCTTGTTATATTAAAAAAAAAAAGAGGAGGGGGAAAAGCTAGAGCAAATTTTAGATCTGACTCACACCGAACTACTGGGGGCCCCTGTAGAGCTTACCAAAGACATGGAGGAGGGCGACAACAGCGATGAACCCAATGCTCATGATGAGGACAGCGTTGGGGGATATCTTGCGCCCTGCGTTCTCATCCGTGTAGAACTGGAGCATCGTGCTGGCACCCCCTGCTGCCCCACCGCCACCTGTCGTCCTCCGCCTCCGCAGACCTGCGGCAGCCGCGGCGCTTCCCCTAGGTGGTGCTTCCCCATTTGCCACCATCTTGATCGACTATGTGCCTGGAAAATAGGATAAGACATAAACACAAGCAATACACACATGGACATGATGCATAGTGAGGAGTTATATAAGCGGGTAAAGATGCATAAAACCAATAACAATGTATTACTATTCAGCATAGAATATATATTACCCCGGGACAGTTAATACTTACAAAAAATCACTAAAAAATATACTTAGTCATAAATTGGACAAACTTATGTGCCAGTTTAGATGCATGAATATGTTGTTCAGCACGTCTTCTCTTTAGACAAAGGAAATGCGGTGATTAGTTGATGGGGAGCATGAAAACCTGTCTAAAACCCTAGAAGTATACGGCCTCCAAATATTTTCCCCAGAATGCAACATGCGTCATCTTGTAGGCAGGTTTAACCATTTGAAGAAGTCGTAAGTATTAAAATTTCAAAGTAGGTAAAAAATAAACTCTATTGTTGCAACTTTTCTAAGGTAATTACAACATAATAATCATGATTTTTCAAGACAAAGTATTCTAACCAGAAGGATATACTGAATAACTTATTCAAGCCTCAAAACAGGTAATTGGCCTGCTTGGATGTCCAAGTAAGTCACCCTCTAACCTGCCTAACAATGTAGCATGAAGTATTACAGTATACGCGAAATTTTTAACTCAGCAATAGCAATGGACGGTCTTCTCTGCAATTTCAGAATTATGTTGGTGGTAACTGGTGTCATTCGAACTGTAAGAAACATAACACTCATTCGAACTGTAAGAAACATAACACTCATTCAAACTGTAAGAAACATAACATTCATGGCAGCTGCATAACCAATAACTTTTACACAAGACGTCTAAAAAATGTGGCTTCTGGCACGTAATTGCAAGGTTTGGTCCTTGATGCCCATAGCAATTGGTAAAGTTTTATATGAAAAGACTTGAACTGATTTTAGGGGAAAAAAAAAAAAGTTCATGGATTGTGGGAAACCAACTGACCTCCCTAACAAACTAAGAAGGACAGCTACCAAATAGAATTACACTAACATTGTTTTGACGATCCATAAATTGAAATTGATGGCCTAAAATACGACATAAAGAGAAAACTGAGAAAGTATAAAGAATAAACAGGAATCAGAAAATTTAGCAGAAAATATCATCTTCACTCTCCGACTATTTACGCGTATACTATCTTCAACCCATGATTTGTATAATACATAAAGAAACATATAAGATTCTAGCATGAAGGATCTAAAATCCTAAGAGATCTAAAGCCAAAATGCTAAGAAAAGTATGATTTTCTGAAAAATCCAACAACATGCAAATCCATTTGCAGGGTCAAAAAAGAACGGATTAAAGGAAAAGCATAATTCTAATGATCTGAACAACACGATCCAAGCACAGGATCGGGGGCAAAGGAACAAGTAACTGCTACAAAATTGAAAGGAACGATTACTTCAAAAAACCAGGACAAATCTCTCTACTCAACCAATTTTAAAGTATTCCTCGGCGATATAATCGACATATCGCATCAAAAATGCCACGATCTTTCGATCGAGTTCAAATAACATAAAATCCTACAACAACTGATTCAAAAAGAATCAAGTTAACAATAAAAAATGCCCAAAAAAATACGATGTATCAACAGATCCAGCCCCGATCTACCGAGACACCAGATCTACTACCGAAGATAGTTGCTACGAAACCCTAATTCTCACGAGCTTGAGTAGGAGATCGGGAGGGGGAAGGAGAAAGCGTACCAGAAGAAGAGGAAGAAGAAGCGTTGCCCTAGCTCCTCGCTCGAGTTCGGAACAAGCCTCGCACGCGTCAAACGCGTTCCTCTCGATTCGCTTTTGGTACAAATAAGGAAGAAGACGAAAACGGACGCACCTCTTGGATCCACTCACAATGTTCTCTACCGTTACTTATCCATGGGCCGGCCCAAAACATTCTGGGGCTAGCCTATAGTTTGTTAACTGGGCTTTCGTTAGTCCAGCTAAGCCGAGTATAATGGGCCGGGCCCCCTTACTTGTGCTTTTGGTGGCAAATTGGACTAGGGCGGGACCCAGATACCGGAGAAATTAATCCCTACACCATGTGTATCCGTACGGACAAGACCGATCATTGGACTATCCTTCCATTCCAATTTAGATTGGACGGTCGAGATTTACATGTAGACGGTCGATATTTTACCGGTGCAAGGAGGTACCTATGGACATGGTTCAGCAAAATATTTTGCGGCGAGGGTCCCTTTCGCTCAAAGGTTTCGGCCCACTATATAAGTCGTCGTATTGGCACGCAAAACCCTAGTAGTAGAAAAAGCTTCGAACTCTTCGTCGTCTTCTTCCCTCTTCCTCCCCCCTCTCGCTTTCGCTGCAACAAAACCCTAGCGACCAAATCAACCATGGGTAAGAAGCGCGTCTCCTACGTCCTCTTCGTCTTCTTCCTCTTCTATCTAGGGTGTGATACCAACCTACGGTTTTGTGAATGCGGTTGTTAAGCTAAATCTCTCTACCTAATTAGTATCATTATACGTGTGCGTCGCAGGGAAGGTGCACGGATCTCTTGCGCGTGCGGGGAAGGTGAGGGGCCAAACGCCGAAGATGGAGAAGACGAACTTGAGCACGAAGCCGCACGGCCGAGCCCGCAAGCGCATGCAATACAACCGCCGATTCGTCACCGCCGGTATCTTAATTCTTCTTCCCTTTGTAAATTTATATGAATTTCGAGTGTATCCTAACCGATTGGCCATCGATATACTTGTATCATATTAGGTTTTCTCAATGCATGTGTTTTTTTTTCAAAATGAGTCTTTTGATTTTATTTTGTGTGAAAGAGTTTTAGTGATGTGATATGTAAATATAGTTCTTATGATGTGTTATGCATGTAAATTTTGTTCTTCAGTTGTTGGATTTGGGAAGAAGAGAGGGCCTAACTCGGCCGAGAAGTCTAAATAGTTGAAGAAGTAAAGATGGAGATCGTGACACAGCTGGTAGTAGCTGCTAACTATTCTAAACTCATTCCGCCCTTTTATTTTCTAGGGTTTTGTTTTTAGCGTTATAGTTTGTTATAGTTGAGTTGACCAGTGTTATGAGAGTGCTTTACGGGACCACAGTTTTGCTTGGATGATAGTACATTGATACCTTCTTTCAGATATTAACATAGTTGGATTCTTCCTTGGATAATATACCTTAATAGTTTACTGATTTCCCTCAAAAGTTGGTTTGTTTTGGTGTTCCTTTATACTTGATGGGTTTTGTTTATGTGACCATGATATTTGTTTATTTTCACTAATAAGTGAAGACCCAAGAATGATGCTCTTGTTCTTTCAAATATTTAATACGACTAGTGAGGATGGCAAGCCATCCAAAAGTTTTTAGTTGGATGCTTTGTGTGGCAAGAGATGTATTACATAATTGTGCTTAATGTTAGTTTATATAATAATAGCCGTTGATTTTTTATGGTTTTTTGGCTGTTCTACCTGTGTGACTCGTTTACGTAAGATGTTTTTATATTCTAAAACCTAGTCTCTTTCTGGCAGCTTGGGCAAGGGTTGGTTGTTCATCTTAGTGCTCCCCTTTTGAAGGACACTAGTTTTCATGTGAAAATGGGTTTTTGGTGGGATAGGTATGTGGTTGAATATCCAATACAGAGTGGAAGGGATTAACTGGAGGGATTTACTAGGTGGAGGATATGAACTAACAAGGTTTTCGGTAGGACATATGGCAATTGTAGTGGAGGTTTGATGTATAGGGATTTGGGGAGTAAACCAAGCTTTGTTTAAGATAATATTTTTGAGATAACTCGCACTCTCTTCAAGTTTTGGTTATTGAAACCAAAGTGACTTCAGGATTTCATTGGTTTAAAAGGTGCTGCAAAATTCTTCTTCTTAACTAGTGTTTGAATGAAAATTATAGGTAGAAGCCAGAAACAATTGTTCCTTTTGTCTTCTTGAGAAATAGAGCTTTAATGGCTGAGAAATAGAGTGGCTGTAGCAAACTACAGGTTGAAGTGGAGTCCAATTATTTATATACATGCTCTTTGTTGTGATGTTCTTTAATTTTCTTTCTTACTAGCAGAACATGACATGTATCAGTTCATCCGCTTTTTTCATTGTCTTTTCCCTGTTCCTTAATCTTTCCACCATTGGAGCCACATTGCTATGAGATTAAACCATTTTCTCCCTAAAAAGGTCGTCTATCAGTGCTTGACTGCTTAAGGATTGAGTTTGCTTCCAGAGGTTTAATGTCTCTAGCCCGAGACTAGAATCAACAACAAGCAAACATGGCTTTAAGCATGTGTTTGTGCCACCAGCCCACCACCCATTTTCATGTTCTTGCTTGTTTCAGTAGAAAACCCTGATGTGGTACCTTTTACCTATCGATATTCATTAGGGGCCCTTCGTTTTTTGTGAAGTGATGGTCAAGTGTGGCTTTTGAATTGTGATATTTGATGGTCACACTTGAAGACAGAACCGGTGGTAAATCTTCATGCTACATTTCTTAAGTCGTGAATTGTAATGAGGTGAGATATGGTTGTTAAATTATGACGCCATGTTTTTTTTTTCTTTTTTTTCTGTTTTCCCAAAAAACTGTATGTTGAAATGCTTAAACTGTGAAATTTTGACTGCTGTCTCTATAATGGTTGAAGCCTTTTATTTCTGCATAAATCAGATTATTTGCTTTTGGAAGATGGTTTGTTAACTCCTTTCTACTTTTCTCTCTCAAAGGAAAAGAACATCTCTTATTAACTTTTCTTAAGTTTTTTCTGTGTTTGGTTCTAGTAGTTGGGAGTTCCATTCGATAGAACTTACTTTGTCGGTAAGGTTCTAGATCGGAATGAATGTTTCGGTTGTTGCAAAGACTAGGGAGTCGAGTGAGGTTGGAGAAGTCCTATTCCATGGATAGGGATAGGCATTCGAGGGAATTACTAAAACCTTTTTTTTTTTTTTTTTCACTCAAGAGCTATAGTATATTGGCCTAATTAATTACGTTCGTACGGGAAGTTACGTGCTATTTCTAATTTTCTATTGGTTGAGAGGGAGGTTGATCGTATGTAGTGTTCTACCAGACTTTTAAATGTAGGATTGCATTTACTTCTCCGTGCCTTGTCCCCTGGTCCCCAAGGAATCCTAGACCATCACTTTGTCGAACTCTCCTATGACCGGGCATAATAGTATGTTCCAACGCACCCCACAAGCTGCTGAGCTAGTAAAGGAGGATTTATAGCTTTATGTGCGACCAAGAAGGAACTAAACATTCTTCAATCAGCATGCTTCTTAATGAGATGATAGATCTAAAAGTATCTCCCTTAATCATGCCTGGAAATCACTTCAACAGCACACTAATGAAATTTACAGTTCCATTGCACGCAATGGGTAAGAGGGAAACATTTTAAAAAAAAATTGTACAGCAGTCACTGGAATTTAAACACACGGAATTAAGGAACATACTAGAGTCACCTCTGGAACAATATTTAATTAGCAAGCTTAAAGTATAGGATGAGGAGGATGGCCAGCGCCAGGGCAGCAATAGTGCCCCCGATGATCCATTTGTTCCTGTCCATTCTTTTCGACATGGCAGATAGGATCTTTTTGCTCTTGCCAATGTTATCATCCACCCCATGAAGCTGCAAAAGTATAACAGGAACAGTTCACATGCGCCCCATGGTTATTACAGTACCCTAGAGAGAGAGAGAGAGAGGGGGGCACACTAATCTTTCCTCACCACAATTGATGTCAGTTAGGATATTATTATTGGAAATGCATGCCATTAAGAATGACCTATCGTTAAATTTGACAAAAAGTAATCAGTTAACTAGACTATTCTCCGTGATCAGATAAGGGAGGAAAAAATGAAAGACCAACTAGGGGATACTGAGTACAGGTAAGCTTAAAAGACTTTGTCCTGTAATTTGGCTAACCTACTAATCAAACTATACATCTCTCTATAACAATTGTGATTCATGATTCTCTAGCCACATATCTACAGGATTTCTAATCTTAAGATTGAAATTGAAGTGACAGAATACATTAATATAGAAGCACAAGGCTAAACATAAACCAACTAGTTCATCCGTTCTGTCCAGTTTGTATATCTGACCTCGTCTAATTTCAAGGTGTGACAAGATATAGCCAAGAATCACAAAGACAAATAAAGAAAAAAAAGGGAAAGGAACAGACATTAAGTTATTAATAGATCATATACTAATATTCGAAAAGAAGTGAAGCCGCATAGTAAAAATGCAAACAAAGTAAGGCATGAAACATACTGTATTGTGGGCATGCAAGAGAGACTGCCGTTGTTGATGCAGGTCCTGCAGAATCGACACGCCAAGTTCCTCCGTCTCCAACATAGTTCTTCGACTCTCCTTAATTCTGTCAGTCGACTGATTCAGCCTTTCTGTTGACATCAACAATCTTCCTCTTTGATCACCAGACACCTGCACCATGAAAATATACAGCATAAGATAAGTCCTGATGCACTAAAAACAGTCATAACACTTAGAGGATGGTTAGACATCATTTGTTAAGGATCATTGTACAGTACTGATCCTGTTGAAAAATAAGTAAAATTATCAACAAGAATGGGAAAACCGATGTGAAATACATGAAGAACTGCCACCTATTTCAGTATACAATATTTTAAGCTGCAATAATACCCAAATAGTAAAAACTAAAATTAACATACACGAGATATAACCAAAACTAGAATATCGCCCTGATTTTCTTGGCATGAGCCATCCGACAAGTCAAAAGGTTCCCTCCCTTGACAGAGGAGAACGAGACCAAACTAAAGCAGCATAATGATATAGGTATCAAAAAATTACATATGCTTAGTTTAATTGTGAAATTACCAACCGTAGTTATAAGATTTAACGGATGAGAAAGGCCGAGTACGAAGGAATAATATTATTTTTCAGTTCACAACAATAGACAAGATCAAGCTAAAAATGAACATGTGGAACAAGACGTGAAAGTACCATCTATTCACATTCTCTACAAGACCCATATAGGAGAAGACAGAAACTTTCTCGGACTCCAAAAATGATAATATCTCCATCTATGACTTATCAACATAGGTTCCAAATCTTGGACTGAATTTACTTAGTAATATTTCTAATTTCTTTGCAGGCAGATGCTTCCACGAGGTGATAATAGTGTTTAATTGAGAAGTGAAACATCTGAAAAAGCAAGCACTATGATTCTTCTTTCGAAAAGTGACATGTAATGCTTTTTCTGCATAATGATTCGTACTAAGCACCCCACTGCAGTTTTATGTAGAGTGATGTCTTAAAAAGCTGAACTACACTGTATAAAATATAAGATAGGGTGAGACATTTCCAGTTTCGAGTTATCCACAGAAGAAGGGAGATAATTAATCAGAAAAGCACCAAGCAACAAAAACTAGGCCTATATATTAGCCAACTACTGATCTCTCTTTTCCTGACAAAGATAACTCAGCTTTAGTTTGAAATAAAATTGAATGCTTACTGAATTTGCTTCAAGTTGTATCAAAAGAGAAGAACATACCGCCAAACTATCGGCCATCCCAGACTCCAACAGCTCCTCTCTCGTCGCCTGGTTAGCGTTAGTGGTGGTAACCCTTTTAAGCTCACTCTTCAAGTTGTTCAGATCGGACTTATACTCCCTCAGTTTAACCAGTAATCCGGCCTTCACACTCGGCTGCAAACTTCTAGCCTCTAAATCCATCTTTCGAATCTGAATCAATTACATCGCACGCGGTTGATAGATCATTCTTATTTGTATTATTTTAAACTAGATCAGACTATTAATATTGTAAAAAAAAAAAAAAAAATTCATACCAGAGCTTCTGCCTCTTCCAATCCGGATTTGATTTCTGACACTTTCTGCTTCTTTTGCTCTATAAAACTCACAAAAATGCGGTTAATGCTGTGTAGGTTTGCTACAAATTGTTATAAAAACTTTTTAAAAGCAAGCGCTAATGAGGAAATACTTGGAACATAAGATGATAAAAAATTACCTCCATCTAGAACAGCCGCCGATGAGCATTTCCGCGAGAGAGAAGCGGAGGTCTCACAGTACTGTCGCTCGTACCCTTCAAAAACTTCACTCATCTCGTATATCTATACCGATTATTCCCAATTAAAGTCCAAATTCTGGAGAAAATCACCATCAAAAGACAAATTAAGATGGGAAATCGAGTGCCTTGACGAATCTGAGCCCTAATTATAACTTTGCAAGCATCATGCTTGCAACTAGAGATAGATGAATAGAAGCAATCGAAATTAGGATTCTCACCTAGATCAACTCCCAAATTACTGAAACCAGTTCTATTCGATCCACAACAGATCAAATTAAAACAGAAGATAAAAGAAAAATTCGCAGATGTAATCAAAATTGAAATTACTAAAAAAGAGAAATAGATTCTCACGATTATTGCTCCAACTATTGGGGGAAAGAGGGGATTTGGCTCCTGGGGAAGAAGAGGAGTCGACGAAGGAAAAAAAAAAAAAAGGGGGAGAGATGGTGCGAAACGGTAGCCGAGTTTCTACCGAGTCGTATTATTGTGGTTGCCGCGTCGGCTTCCGAGTTCCAACTGCGCGAAAAGTCGAGCCTGGTGGGCCAAGGGCCCATATACGATTAGGGCCCAATTTGGCATATATTGAGACGTTAATTAATATTAGTACTAACAATAATAATGCACAGCCCCCGCTTTAATTAAACCGGAACTTCTGCTTCGTAGTTCGAACCCTAGAAGCGTCCATATGCATCACGGCTGAAGTGCTCGATCAGGAATCAACACCGTCCGATGATGAACAGACGGTGGACGTTGCGCCAGGGTCCAGTGATTGCTAGTTAAAGGGGGGAAAAAATAAAATTACACCAGTAAAATGAGAACAATAGTTATTTAAGATATTAACGCCGTTAAGCCCAACGTCACGGCACTAGACGGCGCTCAAACGGAGCGCCGTTACGGGAACCGCAGGAAACGAGGACCGTCGATAAGTTGATGAAGGGATGAGAACGGTTCGATCTGGTTTTAAGGGGATGGAATGGGAGCAGGGGAGGGGAAGAGACAGGAGAAGGAAACGGGGGGTGTATTATTATATATATAAAGCCTTTTGGGCTTGGCAGAGACGGAGGAGAAGAAGAAGCCTTAGAGCATTTCATCCGATCAAAAGAGCTCGTAGTTTTTCCCTCATTCCTTTCCTTCCATCTGCGCCCTGGGAGTGGAGATCGATTTTGGAGACGAGTTACTACAAGAATCCGAGCTCTCGAAGCCCAATTGCTGAGTGATTCTTCTCATTTCTTCTTCTTCTTCTTCTTCTTCTTCTTCTTCTTCTTCTTCTTCTTCTTCTTCTCTGTATGGTGGAATCTAAGGATTACAAACGTTTTGAGGAAAAGTGAAATTCGAGTTTGAAGGTTTGTTCTCTGCCATTGTTGTGGGAAATTTGTGGATTATACTTGCTTATTTTTAAACTTTTTTGCGATTTGCGTACTTGAAGGTGGTTTTCAGGGAGTGGAAGGATCTAATCTTCGTGGAAAACTATTTTAACGAGATACTAAGAGATCGACGTCGGAATCGGCGGTTTCATTTCCTACTCTTCATCAATTGATGAGGAGGCCGTAGCGTGCTCGTAGATGAGCTCTGCATCGACGATCGATTAAGAGCCCTGTTGTTTCAGCTGCATTTGGAGCTCAGATCCTCAATTTCTGCTTCGTTTCGTCGAAGTCTGATGAAATCCTCTTTGTAAGCAAATTATATTGGAGCGAGAATTCGAAGGTGGGTTCGACGATCTTTTTTTTTTTTTGTCGTTTAGAGGGATTTGTTATGGCTGTTTACCGATTTGTTCTTCGTGTAATATAGAAGGGCGAGGAGCGGAGGCGATGATCGCCACATAAAGTTCAAAATCTAAGGTGATTAGAGATTAGTGATGTTACAACTTCGACATGCCTACACTCCGATCTCTCTGATTCTCCTCCCCTCCCCTAATTTTATCTCCTGTTGTTCTATATTCAGGTATTCGAAGAGATCGCCATTTTACTCGGAGATTTTCCAGTCCTTGACGCCTCTGCGGTACCATCAAAAGGCAAATCAAGGTAAATAATATCTTCTTCTTCTTCTTCTTCGTGCAATCACCCAATATCGGTGACTGCAATTGGGCTCTTCTCTTTTTCCTCTTTGATTCCCAATTATTTCATCGTTTCCCTCTTTTAGCTGTCTCCAACGCCTATTTACCCTCTCCGTCTTCTGATTTCTCATCTCTAGAGTTCATAATTCTACCATCTCATTCTTTGCGATCCGTGTAAATTATTTCTTTCACTGTTCAACAATCCCCTATTCGTACCCCATCTCCCATTTGATGAGAGAGTGTGTTAATGGTATTCGTCCTCTTTCTCTCTTGTTTTTTCTCGTTTGCTTCTTCTCCTTCCGCAAGAGAGCGAGAGAGAGAGAGTCATCTTCGTCCAGTTTCCTTCCGTGTGTGAGAGAGAGAGAGGGTATCGTCTTCTTCGTCTTGATCTCTGTTTTTGCGTGTGTGAGAGGAAGATAGAGAGTTAATGGAACCATCTTCTCCCTCTTTCTCTTTGTTTTCTTCTCTGATCTTCCTCTCCTCCATTTTTTTCAGATATTTATCATCCTTCCTCTGCTTTAGAAGCGTTTTTCCTTTTCTATATCTCTTCCCTTCTCTGTATGAGAGAGAGAGAGACGCCATGGAGCTCTCCTTTTTCTCCTCTATTAATTTCCATTTCCTAAACGCCATTAATATTTAGTAAACACTAACCGGAAGATACGCCGTTATGGTTGGCACGTGTCAGGATTCGGTGGTACACAGTAGCAAGCAAGCAAGCAAGCAAGCGAGGAAGGAAATAAAGAGGCCCGGATGGAGAAGAATCACTACCACACGCGAGGATCGACGAGAGTGGGCGTGGCTGGTTTCATAAATGCTAACGGCGTCTGCGAGGATCCGTTAAGTTTAACGGAGCCGGATCTGCCGCTGCAGTGGGGGAATCGGAAGCGATCGAGGTGCGTTAAGACCCTGCGCAAGGACGCCGCCGACAAGATCAGGCCCGATCGTCGCCTCCCCCGCCCCGATAATTCCTATCTCCTCTTCCGCCGCACCTCCTCCCCCTCCCCGTCCCATCCTCGAAACCTCAGGTACAAATTCTCTCTCTCTCTCTCTCTCTCTCTCTCTCTCTCTCTCTCTCTTCAAATATTTAATCTTGTCTTCTTTTTTTTTTTTTTTTTGTTTTTTTCTTACGACCATTTAAGAAGAGGGATAGGTTTCGATCCGAGATAACAACGTCGCACCGCGAAGAATAGTGTGCCCTCTGAGTTTCATTTTTCTTTACTATTTTTTGTTTCTAGATTTTTTTTTCCTTTTTTTTAATGTTGTTATAGTTCTGTGCTGTGAGAAAATGGTGAGAATTTATGGGATCCCCTCAGCGATAGGCCGTTCGAAAATTAACTCTTAATTTTATTGTTAATTTTAAGAACTTTTTTTTGGTAATTTTACTTCCTAAATATTTTAACTGAGTTAAATTATAATATAAATTTCTAAATTTAATAAAATTAAATTAAATAGTAATATTGTAGTAGTACCAATTTAAAAGCCTCAACACTATTTTCTAACCTTTAGAAAGAAAACACCCACCTTTTTCTCCCCTATTGGTATGCGATTGCTGGCTTGATGGTTGATGCTGCTTTGGTGCTTCGATTTGTTTTTAACCCCACCTAGTTTTCCTGTTTACAGAATGGCTTTGAGATTCGTGCTCTTTTTTTCACGGATCTCCAGCTATTTTTTTTTAAAAAAAAAATTTCTCCTTCACGGGGTTCAATTTGGGGAGCGAAGTGTGTATCGCCTTGAGTCGAGTTGGATGAGAGGAGATTGAGGTGGCCACGCAGCATAGGCGAGTTCCTACATGTGTACTAATTCCGCGTTCTTATCCTTTTTTTTTCTTTTTTTTCTTTTTATATTTACTTACTCAATTTTACTGATAAAATTGGTCACGGACAATGCCTATGTTAGAGTGCGAGGCACGCCTGGCTCACTCTCTTGATTCGAGACTGAATCTGAAGAACCATGTGTTGATTTGATGGAAGAAGAAAAGCAAACGTAAGAGGATGTAACCCGCCGAGTGGCTTTTCTCACCCAAAAAAAAAAAAACAAGAAACAAAAAATGCAAGAGTGATTGGGCCAGATTGGCTGACTTAGGATTTTATGGAGTATGAGAGGAGTATGCGGCATTGTAATTTGAAGAGAAAATTATAGATATGTGTATATATTTTTTGTTTGTTCAGTAAATCAATAACTTCTATGGCGAGAAGCCGTGAAGTGGTGATGGACGTCGTTTACTCGGGGTGCCAAAAGGCAACAAACTCCCCCTTCTTATTATGCCTGCATTTGTTGGCGAAAGAAAAGCCCACTAATGGTTGTGTTGTGGCCCACGCTGTGGTGTGGTGGAAGTCTGTGCATGCACTTATTAGTCCACCAACTCATCCGTGGGCTGCTGTTCATTCTACTCTCCGTCCATGGCCGAAGTAGTGAATCTGGTCCAGCCATAGTTTACGCACATTTTGGGTCTCCCCCCGCCCCACTTGACCTTCTTGATCGGAGGAGGTGCACCAGATAAGCGGCGTTGGATTCCCCTTTCTTTCATCCAGCCGTTCACGGGTGTGAGATCCCTACCTCGCAGCAGAGCTGTGAATCCCGTGATCACGCCACAGCGTGTGGATTGCTCCTGATTCTCGTTCCATCGTGTCCAAGTCATCAGAGGCGCATTTTAGTTTTAGGTCCTTAACCCCTTCTCTTAATCAAACCCCTTTACTACAATCAATTTTTTTTTAAAAAAAGAAAAATTATTTAAAAAAATAAAAAGCAAAGTACGCGTAGTACACCTAGTAAGTAACCTGCCGCGGCTTCTATTCGTATTCATTGATTCAAAATTTCAGATTCATTTTTTTTAAATTTTTTTTTTTTTTTGCTTTCCTCAATCTCAGGAATACGGAAGCGACCGCGACGATGAGAGGGGCGGGTGGTGGTCATCATCTGCAGCAGCAGCAGCAGCAGCAAAGCAACGGAGGAGCGAGAGTGGGGGGAGCATCGGCATTGGCGTCGGCGTCGGCGTCGGCGTCGCCGGATCGGGCGAAGGGGGCGTGGTCGGAGGAGAGGAAGGGTTCGTCGTCGGGGAGCGAGGGGGCGGTGTGGCCCAAATTCGCCATCGCCCTCACCAACAAGGAGAAGGAGGAGGACTTCTTGGCCTTCAAGGGATCCAAGCTCCCTCAGCGGCCCAAGAAGCGAGCTAAGATCATCCAGAGGACCCTCAACGTACGTCTTTTTACGATGCGCTGCTCCTCCCATCAATCTCAATGTTTTTTTTTTCTTTTTTTTAATATAATTTTTAGTTTTAATATTTTTTTTCTTTTCAAATTGATTCCACAGTGTTTAAGTTTGAAAATTCTTAGTTAATTGTTAGTAGGGGCAGCTTTAGGTCGCAAAGTATGACTTTGTGGTAGCGAAGGGTCATGATTTGCGGAAAATGTTTGGTTGGTTTGGTTTTGTTTGGAGTGGGTGGGGCCCCGTCGTAAAGCCTTTAGAATAATATATGTAAGTCAGAGCAGACAACTCTTTCGAATTTGGACTAACTGTGATGTAGAAGCCACCAATTTTTTAAACCGTGCTTTGTTTGGACGCTTCTTGACCATCATAGAAGGTTAGATGACCCCAAAATAATTGTTTCTATCCCCTCTGTTTGAACTTCAGCAAATATTTGGTTTTTGATCCCCTTTTTTTCCAATTATAAAATTTGTTCCCTGGCCCTGAACAAAAAGAAAAAAGAGCTTACTGGCTGTTGCATTAAAGTGGCTCCAAAGTCTAATTTGGTGGGAGAAAATTCATTCGGAGACAAACTGAGAAAGATCTGAAAACCACCCATAACTTGCGCGGGTGGTATAAACATACAATTTTAGTTATGAGATTCGGCAAGGAATGATTATTTGTTCTGTGAAATAAAGGGGATCGAGAATGTTGTTGACATAGCAATAGTCTTCAAACAAAACTAAAAATATGTAGAGTTGCAACAGTCGATGTTGCTTGATATCCTTTTCTTTTTAACTAGTTTTGCGGTGTTATAGGATGAGTTGTTGCTATCAAATTTTTATTTTACCTTTGGTGCTGGAAATATGTCCCAATTGATCAAATATTAAATCTTCGCTAATGTATTATTTGAGAAATTGTTTCTTCATTATTGACTAAAAAGCACTAGTTTTGAGTAAGTGCTATAAATATCATGTTATTGGTAGCTAAAAAGTACTAGTTTTAAAAGTGCTTTCATTGTGATGTCTATATATTGAATTATTGATGTTAATTCTTTCATACTCTGATTGATAGCTGGTGAGCCCGGGTGCTTGGCTTTGCGATCTTACTCTAGAAAGATATGAAGTCCGAGAAAAGAAGATCTCTAAAAAGGTTAGCGAAAATTTGACTTTGAAAATGACTTGAAAGATGTTCAGAGCAAGAGGAAGGTAAACAAGATTCAGCCATTTGGCTTTCTAAGTTTCTAATATAATCTTTTATCTTGCAGCGGCCCAGGGGTTTGAAAGCTATGCAAAACATGGAAAGCGACTCGGATTAGTTGGGATGAGGATAGCAGACGAAGAGAAACATGAGGAAGTTAAACACTCAGCTGAATGCGGGGCATTTCATATGGTATATATGGTTTGGAGGGATGAGAGTTGTACGAGCATATAAAGAACCTTAGTATCTTAATGCTAAACAAGCAAATGCGCAGTAGATTATATTCCCCTCTATTTGAGAGCCATTGTGGCACCCAACAGCTCCTTGGATGGGGTTCGCCCGAGCGCTAGCAGAGATATTTGAATCCATGACCATCCTCAACCTTCTTCTATCAACTGTTTATCAACTGTTAGCTTTTTCTATCAGTTATGCTAACAGTCAAAGAAACAACTTCCAATCAAATAGATGTGCTGCTTCTTTTTTGTATTATGTGTCTCTGGTTTGGCTCTTTTTTACTTAGAATTTAATAGAAGGGATCATCAAATGCAGTTCGGCTTTTCTTTTCAAGTTCTTGTTTTTGTCCCGCCTTAATAGCTCCTCCACATTGGAGTACGCAGAGATCGTCGCACCTTTTATCATTACTTCAATAGTGCTTTTCTGTTTCTTGAATGATTCCACATTGTCTTATGTTGTAAAAGTAATCAAACCCAATTTATAGAAATAAGTTACAATCCAAAACAAAGTTCAGAAATGATTCGTACAATTTTCTAATTTTGACGGTGCATGTGAACTCTATCTCTATGGGCGCCGAGTGATGGGGAAGGTCATATTATTCCAAGATACGATCGATAGGATACGTCCAAGCGTGCTCAGGGAAGCTTCCTCTCGGGTCGAAGCTCAATGTCAATTTGTCAAAGGCAATTGCTTCTTCGCAACTCTACACCGGTCTAAATCGCTTATTTATGCCTATTTTGGACCAAACGAATTTAGCAACTGGGCTCTTTTTTTGGCGTTATTGGCCCATTTCGCAAATTTGCACTGAGCAGATCCACAATCTCTAAACAAACATGTATCAGCAGAAGCAAAAAGAGGGCCCAATGAAAAAGGCACCAAATAATTTTAAAATATAAAAGATATTCGCAATTGGTGGGAGCTGCGTTCCGACAGAGCACGTGAAACTTTCGGCGCAGTAGCTGCAAGCTGTAAGCGTCAGCTTAAAGCTGACGCGAGTAGTACACAAAAGGGGGAGAAAAAAAAAAAGAAAAAAAAAAAAGAAACATGCGTCTGGTAACAGGCACAGAGGCAACTGTACGGTGTATCCATCTCGCTCTCCAGACTCCGCACAAATACATGCAAATACATCCATCCATATTTTCAGTTGAATCATACATGCACAAAAAACCCCAGAAATTTATTAAGAGATCTATCTAAAGCATGTTAATTAATAGAGAGAAAATGCAAACAATGCGGGCGCTAATAGAAGGTAACAGAGGGAAGAGAGAGACTGAGAGTAAAATAATAAAGTGAAGAACACGTACATAGTACGAAGGAGTAGTACACAGAAGCCAAAAAAAAGGTAGAAAAAAAGAAAAAGAAAAAAAGAGAGATCAAACGATTAAACAAGCATCATACGCTACGGATCGGAAACCGAAGATTTGGATCGGATCCTTCAACGGCGGAGGGATCCGAAGAGGAGCGCCACTGCGGGGCAGAGGAGAGCGCCGATGAGCGGCGACGAGAGAGGCGCCGCGCCGGAAGTGGGGCTCGGCGCCGGGGCATCGGCGGCGGAGGCGGCGAAGCCGGCGAGGGAAGCGACGATCCCAACCGCCACGAGGACGAGGGAGAAAACCCTAGAATCTACGGTAACCATTCCCTCTCTCCCTCTCTCTCTCTCTCTCTCTCTCAGTTGCGAAATTAGGGTTAGGGATTTGGAGGGCCTACTAAGGAAGGGGAGGGAGAGATCAGAGAAGTGGGGAGGAGGAGAGAGGAGATGAGAGGAGGTGAAAAATACGGAAAGGGCAGAGATGGAACTTCGGGCAGAGTGTGTGGTGTAGTGTTGTGTCGGACGGGGCAGCTGCCCGTAATCAACAGTCTGGGGATTTCTTTCTTTGTGGGTCCCGCAACAGTAGGCGCTTATCTTTTCTCACAATATATATATATATATATATATATATATATAACTATGTTGCTATACTATTAATAGCACTAAATTATTGGTGCTATTAGATTTTTGGCCCTTAAATTAAGAAATGTACGGTTAGGATGATGTGGGCCCCTTAGGGTTGAGTGGGTGGTTGGTTGAATAGTATGATCTAACGAGTGAAAATAGTCAAATGGATAGATCTAACGGTGGAAAACTTGGTAGCACCAAGTGCTTGGTGCTATTGATAGCATAGTAGCCGGACTATATATATATATATATATATATATATATATATATATAGTAGGACTAATAGCACAATAACCCTTGTGCTATAAGCTTTTTAACCACCCATCAATTTTGATGGGTGGTTGGGATGAGAGAGAGGAGAGAAATTGGAGAGAAATTCAAAGAAAAGAGAAATTGAGACATACAATTTCTCTCCAATTTCTCTCCTCTCTCTCATCCCAACCACCCATCAAAATTGATGGGTGGTTAAAAAGCTTATAGCACAAGGGCTATTGTGCTATTAGTCCTACTATATATATATATATATAGGAACTAGATTGAAATACTATCAATAGCACCAAGCTATTGATGCTATTAGGTTTTCGGCCTTTGGATGAAGAAATGTATGGTTAGTATGATGTGGGCCCTCTAGGGTTGAGTAAGTTGTTGGTTGAATAGTATAATCTAACGGATGGAAATGATGAAAGGTTTAAATTTAACGGCGAAAAACTCGATAACACCAAGTGCTTGGTGCTATCGATAGTATCCCAGCCGAACTCTTTCTCTCTCTCTCTCTCTATATATATATATATATATATATATATATATATATATATATATATATATATATAATGAAAAAGAAAATACTATATTCTTCCCCCTTTCTTCTATTAGATCCGTCTCAATTATGGTTCAACATGAAATGTCTTGCCATTATTATTATTATAATTGGAATGAATAGGCACTAGTAGACAGCATATAAACTCCTTTGGCGCATGCCAAGGATAAAGTGGCTTCTGGTGACCCTAGTGTTCAATCCAATAGCATATTTTTGGTATTTGACGGTGCAAAAATTTAACCGATTGTTTCTAGCGTAAATGATAAAAAATTTGATGATTGATATTTAAAGTTCTAAATTCGAAACTTACTTACTTCGTATTAAACACGATATTAAACGAGGCCTTAGTATCCGAGCACGTTAGACTTAATCAAGTTGGTTTATTTGTTTTTTATTAACAGAAAAACATGATAAGTCCTCGTTAGTAATTAAAAGGAAGGACACAAATATAGTAGAGAGAGAGAGAGAGAGAGATGACATGCTGTGATTCGTTGCTAATTTTGAGCGAGAGAATGTCTGATCCAAATATGTCGTTCATAAAGAAAGAAAAAAAGAGTTCGGAGAGAGAGAGAAGGCGAGAAGGTGAGCAATGAATAGCATCCAACAAGGACCAGCAGCGATTTGATTTGAAGATTGGAAAGCCAAGCGAGAGGCTCCATCAGGCATTCAGCACACCACATGCTGCGCTTTCGCATGTTCGCCAGCTCACGCTGATTGCGGCTTTTAATTATGCTACTATGCTGTTCATGTGGGTGGTCGCCCTCTCTTTTCCCTCCTCTCATCTCGTCAGGTGCTCAAAAAAAGGAAACTTAACTCCACTGCTGTAAGGAGGCTGAAGTTGAAGTAAGCTTTTAAGTTTTAGAGTCTGTTTGACTCTGACTCTGTCAAATGTATAGTTACGACTCTCCAAATGTTAATTAGGTAATACTACATATATAAAAACATAGTATACTGCATATATATATATATGAATAATCCCAACATCTGTTTCTTTTGTTTTTTCCCCTCTCTGCGGAAGAACAGCTGCAGCAGACTCAAATAGAGAGCTATAAGTTAAAACCTTACACTTCTTTACTAACAGGAAAATGATATTGTAAAATATGTAGCCTAACATGTCTACTCTACTGAAATTACCTCTTTTTTTTTTTGGGGATAAGACGTAGCCAGTGGTATAAACCTTTCCTGGCGACTACCCCCACTCCCACCTCCCACCTCCAAAAAGCGTAAAAGGAAAGGGAAAAAAGAAAAGGGAAAATACCCCATTGGTAGGTGGCTACGTCCCCAGAACCTTTCCAATTAAGAGAGTAAACAAAATATAATGTTAGAGTGTACCGTTATGTACTCATTCCCGTTGCTTCATAATTAGAAGTGTACAGAGTATTAAAAATATATAGCTGTTGTTTCATGTGATCATGGGAAGTTGGTTTGGTTGAAGCCGCAATTTGGAAGAGAAACCCAACGTGCATAAGCTTACAAGTATATTCCCAGCTTTAACACCGAAGTGGATTTAGATTGGCTGTTTATTAAAGTAATCCCCACTTCATTAAGCTTAATTTAGATAAAACCATCGTGTGAAAAGAAGATTGTACAGATAGTAATTAAAATGCAAGAAAAACCACAATAGAAGAGCTCCGAGTTTTTCAAATTTAAAATCTAATTACTTTATATTTCTAAATAAATTAATTGTACATAAAAAAAATAAACGTAGCAACTAACTTATAATATTTTTCTTAGGTAAAAAAAATAGATAACACAGAAAAAAAAAAAGTATCGGGAATGTCACTGTCCAAAATGTACATATATATTCATTCGTCAATACAATAATAATCCATGCTTCCCGAAAAAACTGGGATGCTAGCCTGATAATAATATCTTGCCGAGGTGGAATTGTTTATTTGAACGGCCCATTTCTTTTCAGAGATTCTAAAATTCAAATACAAACTTCACGATCCGGAAAAGACTCAACGCGGACCCAGGTCTTGTCGCTCCGGAAATTGAAGCCGTTATAACTGCCCTCCGAGTTTTCAATTTCAAATTTGCTCCGGATTCACGGGCTGAGTGAGACTTCTTTAATGTTTGTATAGTTATTTTACTGTTGCAGGTCTGGAATCCTTGCTGGGCGAATTCAACCAATATAGCACAAATGACAAAAAACCTGATGGTTGATATCCGAAGTCTCAAGTTCGAATCCTACTTGATTTATATTTTGTGCTAAATTTATTTCTAAAAATAATTTAGAAATAAACAGATAGCGTGCTATCTTTCTCTAAAAAAAAAAAAATTATTAGGGACACCTCAACTTATTTCTTTATTTATTAGGAAATTAAAGCTTTAGTAAACCCAATTGGCAATTAGTACAGCTCAAGAGGCAAAAGTAAGAGCTAATGTCATGTCTAGCCTCATTGAAAAAAATATATTACTAATCTAACCTTCTTTTCAAAAAAATTTCTAATCTAGTCTTTCTTTCATAGATATAAAAATCAAAAAAGTGACTTAACAGCATTTATATGTTAATTATGAGAGAAATTTGTTTGTCTCTCTTTTCGCCCAACCTACAATAATATTTAAAAATAATTAATTTTTAAAATAATAATAGTAATTAAAAATTATTATTTAATAATAATAAATATTATTATTACTGAATGATAATTTTACTAGTGTTTAATTTGACTATAAAAATCTAATTTGATCATATTGGCTTGTATAGTCAAATTAAATACCAGTAATAGTAATAATAATAATAATCATTCAATAATAATAATATTTATTATTATTAAATATCAATTTTTAATTACTATTAGTATAAAAAATTAATTATTTTTAAATATTAGTAGGTTCGGAGGAGAGTGCGAGAAAAAAAGTCTCTTTGCTAATTAGTAATTAGCATATAAATGCTATTAAATCATCTTTTCTTTTCTAATTCATTGAAGGAAGACTAGATTAGAATTTTTTTTTAAAAAAAAATTAGATTGATAATATTTTTTTTCAATGAGGTTAGACATGGCATTAGTTCCAAAAGTAAACCCAATAAGTACAAATGTACTGAGCCCTCTTCCACTATAGAAGCAAGTACCTTCCTAAGTTCTTTTTTTTTTTTGGGTATGAACATCCCCAGCTTCCAATTTGCCTTACGCAACGTTTATTCTAGAGGATTAGCTGAAGATTTTACTAAATTTATTATTTCAAGTAATTATTATCAGTCATTAATTGTTAAAATTGTATTTACTGAAAAAGTAATTAAACTTTGCAAAAATATTATTTGAATTTAATAAAATCCTTAATCTACGTAATTTTAAAATATTTAAATTTTACAAAAAAAAAATTATAAGATGAAGGAGTCATTCAAAAATAAAAAGTTCAAGGCCATTCAAATGTTTACAACTGGAGAAAGTATTCTTTGTAGGAATTTTTTTAAAAAAAAATTCTTTGGTTCTTCTCATTTTACACAAAGGCGATTGATCAAATTAAAAAAAAATTCTTTGGTTCTTCTCATTTTACACAAAGGCGATTGATCAAATTTTGCCTAGAACCGCACCAATGCAAATCACAGGGACTGAATCCGCAAATTTACCTAAAAGCCACACTAGTGGTACTGCACCACGCACGTGATAGCGCTGTGCAAAAACAGGTTTAGTTTTGAATGGGGACACGTAAAGGCTACGCGTAGCATTTCACCTTATAAACGAGGTTGAGAAAGCGAGTAATATAATAACAGTAACTTCAATTTTGAAAACTTCCAAAACAACTCGTAGGCCACCATCAAACTGATCGATAATAATAAAATTAAATCAGCATTAAAACAAGATAGCACACATTCACAACAGGATCTATCAAAAGTGAAAGAGTAAAAAATAGCCACAAAAATGGTGTGAAATAATAGCAAACTATATATATATATATATCAAACTATCAAGCGGAACTCACATAGATATCTACAGAACGACACAAACCACATAGAGATGCAAATTTATTACCTAGCGACACAGCTCAACCCGAATGAAAACCCTAACGCCCAGATCGGACCACTATCTGGACAATGCTGTGAAAGAACAATTAAAGACACGGTGCTGAAGAGGGGCGCATACGAAGTGTATGGAGCGAGGAAGAGGCCGATCGTTCCGCAAACGAACCAGGGAGACCCGGATCGGGCTGGCGCGTCGGGAAGCTTCTTCAGTGGCGGAGGAAGGAGAGGAGGAGCGCGGCGGCGGAGGCGAGGAACGCGGCGGCGAGCGGGGCAGAGAGGGAGCCCGCTGCGGAGGTGGGGCTCGGCGCCGGGCCGTCGGCGGCGGAAGCTACGGCGGCGAGGGATGCCGCAGCCACGGCCACGGCCGCGACGCAGATCGCGAGATCCTTGCTAACGATGGGCGCCATTGCTCTCTCCTTCTTCGTGGGATCCTCGAAGAGGAGGAGGAGGAGGAGAGAGAGGAGAGATCGGAGGCTAGGGTTTTGGTGGGAGGAGGGGAAAGGAGCGAGCTCTCGGAGACGGAGTGGTGACGGGAGAGAAAGTAGGGAGGACGGGTATATATATATATATATAAAATAAAGTAGGAGGAGAAGCGAGCGGGCAGGAGGGGGGAGAACGGGCAGCTGCCCGGGATGACAGCTGGCGAAGGGCCGCATGACAGCCTTTCGTAGTGTGGTGGCCCCGCGTGGGATTTCCTCCCTCACTACTCGATTTCCCATAATGCCCTTCCCTTTTTAGATAAAGTAAGCACCCAGCCTGATATTCTCACACCTTTCCAAACAAGTATAAAGTATTCTACTAAATTAATTTTTTTTTATTAACTTGAATACTCATACATGTAAATTTGCAAAGTTATTTATTTACTTACGTGCATGTCTTACCATGTTAAGAATATTTATATATAAAAAAAGACTACCCTTACTAAGAAATAGTTCTAATCCAAAGGTGGAACCAACTAATACAAGAGTTTTTTTTTAATTTAGTCTTTTTCTGACTTTACAAAAAATAGTATTATTATATGTCAAAATTAGACATACTATATATTATAATTTTTATAATAATGCCTCCACTAAGCTAAATGCATTAGAAAAATAATAAGATTTTTAACACATTCAAAAAATTACTTTGTAAAAATATTTGTACAATTTGTATATGTACAATTTATAGGAGCAAATTATTAAGAAAAAGAAAATCTAAAATAAAGAAGTGCAGGTGCAAAGGTTAATTATAGGGCGTAAGTTTAGCAGTGGGAAATTAGTAATAAGCCGCCGGTTTCAAAATCGCTTTCCGCTATTCAATGCCGGAGTACCTTTATTATTGGTTGCTTGCTTCTGTGCGTTACCAAAAATAATAATAATAATAATAATAATAATAATAAATAAAGGGAAAGAAAGAAAAACTCTTGAGATGACTAAAATGTGCTGTAACGCCGCCCAAAATGAGGATGTAGAGAAGGGCTTTTCGGTCATTTGGCAGGAGGGAAGCGGTTGGGGAGGGGAGGAGTCGGTTCGACTCCTCTCCTCTTCAGGGAGGAGGGAGGGGCCGAGGGCTACGTTATGCGCTGTTGCGGTTTGTAGCCGCGGCTCCCCCGCGTGTCGCTTTCTTGCGAGGCTGTGCCACGTTCACTTTCGTCCCATTTTTAGAAACTTATATATTCCTATTAATAAAAGGTTAAATTATTGAATTTTTTTTTGTAAGTATTTATTTTTTTATTTTTTTCCTCGCATCTTAATTTTTTAGAAATATATATTTTATCCTCTTAACATTTGAATGTGTTGCATTTAGCCCCCCCTCCATCAGGTTTTTATTTCTATTTCGTCTATTTCTTATAATTTATATCGAAAATATTTTTCAAAATGCCAGAAATATATTAAAAAATTATTTTTTTATAGAAAAAATAAGAGTAATTTGGTCATTTTGCCCTTTCCATTAACACCGTACTCAACTAAAAATATTTTTAAAATTTTAAAGGAGCAAATTATAGATTTTTAAAAGTCAGAAAGAAAAAGTGAAAAAACGAGTATTTATAAAAATATTTTCTGTTAGCGTAAAAATTAAGATAAATAAGAATGCAATGGAGGAAGGGTAGCCCAAAGACCTGTCACAATTTTGTTGATTTTAACTACTATTTCCTTCATCCTAATTAATATAAGAAAAAAGAAATTGCTCCACGATCCTAGGAATACCCAACGATGTGATCTTTAGGAAGGCCCTTCCGGACCCCCTCCGTATTGCTAACAAGATTACGCAGTTGACGAATTTTTGGAACCAACCTATGTCAGCTCGCTTGTAGTCGGTGGATTTTTTTTTTTTTTTTTTTTTTTTTTTTTTTTTTTCGCGCCCCATCGAGGCCGGTGTTGCCTCACCCATGTAGCCTAGTTCATCCTTTCAATGAATGAAGCGGGTAGCGTGCTATCTATTTCTCAAAAAAAAAAAAAAAAAAAAAACAATCGGTAACTTGGGACGTCTTTAGAGGTCAAGGTTTAATTTCAGCCGTGGATTTTAGAACTGGGCTTTTAATCTTCAAGTATAGAAGATACGTAAGGAGGATAGTGGGTGCAGTTTATTCAAAAAGAGGGGATTTGTAATTCATGATATTTTCGAGGAAAATGAATGTATTATATGTAAGCATGAATGCTGCAGCCCCATAGAAATCAGGTATCAGTCTTAAAGATACAAAAAGTTATTAATTAATATATCAAATCAGAGAACTTTTGATCATTATTCTAATAACAATGGATATATGGCGGAACGTAAACAAGTGAAAACAACTTCATTTGACAAGTAAACCATGATTAGAACATCTAGAATACAAGGAAGATTAAACTCCGGCAACAAGAGTCTTGCGCACAGGTTTATTATCACAGAGGACTGTCAAACCTAACACAGCCAAACAAGGATTTTCTTGTAACATTTAAGGGACATAACTTACAGTAAAAGCACACATTTTGACATACTTGTAGCTTTCAATTAACCAGTTGAGTGGTTATCTGTTGCTTGAAGTAATACTGATGATCACATTATTAATTAATGCTACATTATTAATATTAATGAGGTGTTGTGTTCCTAAGAAAACCCATTTTAAAAGAACACCCTGAGCTATGTATATGTATCCCCACTTAAGGCTTTAGCTAATAAGCAAACTTATTATATGCTCTCACCATCATCATCATCATCATCATCATCATCATCATCACTTATTTAATGTAAGGCCAGAATTGTGTACTTTAGCCTGTGCACCATTGGACTGTCTTTATCTCTGTAAGGTATAGGATGACTATGAAGACAAAGATGTATCAACCAAAATAGAGAACAAAATGTCACCATTTGATTTGATCTCTCTCTCTCTCTCTCTCTCTCTCTCATGCAACCACTTTTGTACACGACCAACAGACTTGTACATCCAAAAAATGAGAGAAAATCTTAAACCTTACTCATTCAATAATCAATATTTTCGGACCAGTCTTATTAAATTTTTTTGCATATTAAATTTTTTTAAAAAAAGTGTCTACATTCTTGGATGGTGGAATTAAAATTTACATCTATTTTTAAATGTACGAGTGACATTTATTTTTGTGTAACGGTTGTAGCCATCACCAACCAGAAACAAGAGAGCTGTATGAATATGGGTTGTCCAGTTTTGGCACATGGAGACTGGGTAGGTAGCTGCTTCTCTGTTTTTGTGGTGTTTCTTGGAATCTTCAAAGCAAAGCTACCCCACAACCTACTATAATTCTTGATGGAAAATGATTATACAAACACCTGATCTCAAAGCATTATCTCAAACTCTTTAATATCCTGTGCTGGGTGAACATCAGATCAGCCAATAGTTTGGGAGAAAATTTCGGTAAAATTGTGTCCGTTGCCCACAGAAAATGAGGATATGAGATCATATGTTTACAGCTTTACAATCACAGGCTTCATGATTTTACAACCCACTAGAGATAAGGAAAGAAAGCCAAAATAGGAGGGTAAAAGAAAGCACAAAGAGAATGAGATGAGCAATCGAAAAGGAGAAACGACGAAGCAGAAGCGAGAGTCAACTAATGATTGTTCTTCTTTGTTTTACATTTGCTGTTTAAGCATATTGTTCTGCCAATAGAAGGAAGGGTCCAAATAATCATGCAGGAGCCAATGTCTAACTGATTTGATCATACCCTATACTAATGATATGATAGGAATGCAAAATTAGCTAATTCAAAAATCATGAAAACAGCTCAAATCATAAGAAGAGCCAAAAATTATATTAAAATATCTTCTTTTTCGCTAATCTTTGGAAAGAGAAAACCTTCACTTAACAGTCTGAGGAGGAAATAGGTTTAGAAATGGTTTATCGTGTCTTCGAGGCTGATCTTCACAAGCTACGTTAATAATAGGTTTAGATTGTTCTCAATGTCATAATGAACTATAATAACATAGATTTTTCCAAATTACGACAGCTTCGGCCACACGTAACACACATGGCACATTACTTATATACAAAATGACCAACATCAAGAAATGAGCATGTTAACCAAATAGATGCTTTTCAAGGCTATTCAGAGATTATATACACACTGCAACACAACAAAGCTAAGCGATTATAACGTTAAGTCACAAATTTATTACCCTGACCAAGGTTGCTTTGTTGTACGCTTCAAGCACTAAAACCTCTCTGCAGAGAACTCCAGGGGTTGGAGGGGATCCTCATGCAAGCTTGAGAAGAAACCTCTGCCATGCTCTCTTTTCTAACACCTGCATTGCAGATATTTGCGAGGGATCGCATGTGCTTCATGCCATATTGGGCTAACGACCCACAATAAGTTTCAATAGTCCGAACCTACAGAAAGGGCAAGATCAGACTGTTTGAAGTTTACAAAATAATTTTGAAAGAAAAAATAAAGCAAGTAAATATGTCAAGCCTAAGGTACAATTTTTTCGTAAACTAAGGAAGACTTGAATTCGAAGTTTACGAGTGGTCGACTAAAAAGGCTCCATGTCGATGATGCAAAATTAACCCATTGTGATGGGTGAAATGAGTGAATCTCCATTAAAAGATGCTGACATGAATCTCTATTAAAATTAACCCATGTTGGGGGTATAATGTTTCGAGCCCCAAATTTTAGAACGGACAAAGATGCTAACATGAAGATAAGAACATGGGGAAAATATTGCAAGGGCTAGTACCATCATAGCCACAATGGTTTTAACGTTCAATACCATTTTGAGCCCCTGTTCTACAAAAATAACGGTACATCGTTCATTTCAGTTCAGAGATACTTCAAAGCGCCTCCTCCAGCATGCAGAACTGATTTTTATATTCTTTGAGGGCTTCACCCTTTTGAGTAAGGAATGTTTTTTTTTTCTGTGCGTGTGCGTGTGTGCGTGTAAGAAATGTATTCTTTCCTTGCTATTAAATTGGCAATTTTGGAAATCATATACATTGAAAAGTTTCAGATGAAGAGGGTCAGAAGTGTCCTCTAGATATCATAAGACAAGTTTATAGACACTACGGCAACAAAATCTTTTTATCCTACGTTCAGCTTATGTTAAGCAATATTTACAAAGAGTAAGTTTAAAGAAAGCTAGTCTAAGCATTTCTTCTAATGCTCCTTATGATCCTAAATTAAGACAAAAAGAGAAATGGTAACTGAGAAACATTTACCATCGTTTTAAGGCAATCCCAATCATCAACCAATGGCAGGCCAGCTGGTCGAATAGCGGTTAGCACCTTTGGGCCTTCCTCGGCACCAAAGAGAAGTTTTCCAATGAGTTCAATGCTGTTATCTACATGCAGCCTATGAGACATTACTTCAAGCAATTGCTTCTGAGCTTCAACTTTCTTGGAGGAGCCTTCAGGCGAGCTTCGGAACTTATGTCTAAGCCACACAGCCCAATACAACAATTTCACATATCACAATTGTCCGAATCAGTAAACGACTTAAGAATCAACCTTGTGCCAGAAATAAACCAAATCCGCATCTCGTTGATTAACAGGTACCGATGATAGAAAAGTGTTTCGAAGCTTAGTCCATACTGCATAACATGTGAACAACTTTGAACTATTTGCATTTCAGAACCATGTTGTGGTTCTGTAATTTATAATAGACAAAGTTATGAAATAATATACCTGTCTTCCATCCAAGCGACACTATACAAATCACCCAAACAGGTATCATACTCTGGAGGAGGGCTAGGGTACTGCCCGGGGCAATAAGTGCCCCAACTACTTTCCAGAGCGTTTGCTGCCGTGGTTGCGTAGACATTTATATCTTTGGGCAGAAGGCCTTCAAAGATACTCCCAGATTCGCAAGCTTCAAGATAAAACACCTGCAGGGATTACATGATAAACGACTATCCCAACACCTCTACGACAGACAACAGAAATGTATATTACGAAAATAAAAATTTACCGTGCTTTTATAGGTTCCAGAATGAGTAGTAGAATATGAAGATGTGGTCATTAGGACCACTATCAACGACTTTCCCGCTTCCACCAGTAAGAGCAGTTTTATTTCCAAGTAGAACGGCAAAGAAATTGTTGACAGTGACATCCTCTCCAACATAATCCTGCAAAAAGTTAAACAAGAATTTAATAACGAATTAGAGATGTTTACAGTATAATTGTTCCATTTTTAGTACTTAAGGGGGGAAAAAAAGAGCAAACCTTCGGAACTCCTGCATATACATCCCCACCCTGTGGATGGTTTATGATGACTCCAGGTCTAGGGTTTTCCACGTTGTAGGCAATATCATCGTACATGAAGACAATGATGTTCTCATCTTTCAATCCGCCCTTCTTCAACGTTTGATAAGCATGACAGACATCAGCCTACAGATTTTGTACATGAAATGGTTATCCATCTACAAGGCAAATTTATAAGTCTAATAGACATTACACAGATGGCATAACATGATAATGAAGAGCTCTTTTTTTGTTTTGTTTTTTTTTTTTTTTTCTGCAACACATCGAGAAAAGTTCATTGGCATATAATAGGCACTGCACTTTATACATAGGAAGCTAACCAAAAGAAAGGGTAAGAACAACCTAGCAACAAGAGGTATCAATGATAAGAAACAACCAAGCAAGTGAAATAAAATTTGGCTTTTCGAAAGACGCAGTTAAGAGGAGGCAAGCAACTGAAATATAGCTATAAAGATATCCATAATGTACTTCTCACTAAGTGCTCAAATGTTTGGTCGTAAATTCCCTAGAATATCAATGAATTTGATGGATAGACTAGACACCTTTCTGAGGAAAGTACCACTTTAAAGATGATAGAAAGATAATTCGACAGATGTCCACGACATTGTTTCAAGTTGATGACATCGTTCCATTTTTGTGGGCTCGTCAAAAGGCCTACACAATTAACTGATGTTGTGACCCTGAGGAGTGCGGGAGATGCCACTTTGTACATATTCCACACTATCCTTGATAAATGTAGTAATAAATTCCTTGATCATTTTTCACTACAGATTCCACACTACCCTGATAAATGTATATACCAGGTCTACGCAGGTTTAATTGCACTGTTTCTAGAAAACTACAGCCGCTACCCCTTATGAGAAGTGCCGAAATGCAAACCGACAGAGCTCTTTCAAGTAAAATCTGCAAGCTACCATTTCAGAATACATCCATAGTCGATATAATCCAGCTATATACAATTGATAATGACTGAACGAGATGTTTGTGCACCCCCCCCCCAAAAAAAAATTACTGGACGCAGCTTAAAGAGAGAAAAATGATCAAGAATTTTTTGAATTCTTCTTCTAGAGGTATTCGCGTGTAACTCGACTAAAGTCCAATAGAAAAGCACGCTTAAGCAATTCTAATTCAGTCTAAACCGACTAAAACCAACAGCTGGATGCCATTTTTACTATGCCCCACAGATTAAATTAACCAACAAAACACCAAATCCAGTAATATACGGGACATAAAACAAACAATACTAATCTTGTACAGTTGGCATCTTTCTATCCCTGATGTTTCCAGCAAAAACCTTCCCACTTATAAGGACATGCGAGATTCCTGACCCTATTCATTGAATTCGTAAACTACAAGATGGGTTCCTCTTCAATAAATATCAAACATATATCTACATAATAAGAAAGATAAGGGGGACACAGAACCTGCTCAGCACATGTTCTGTCCCGCTCATAAATAGAAAAATCCAAGATAAGAAAAAACGGGATCATGAGCTCAATAACATATAAGCTTTTTGGTCCAACACCAAAAAAAAAAAAAAAAAAAAATCAAAATGGAATTTATATTAACAAATACTAAATGATAAATCTCAATTTCCACACGACAACAATTATAATGTTAAAAAACATAGCCTGATGCTTCGTCTTACTCTTATATTCGTTAAGACGAAAATTCCACAAAAAAAGGAAAAAATTAGGAGCAGAAAACAACAACAGGAGAATATCATATCACACAATGAGCTCCAAAATCTAAACGAATTAAACAAAAAAAAAAAGGGACCACGAAATATACCAAATCGTGATTAGCACGGAAGCAACGAATCCACCATAAAATAAATAAATAAATAAATAAAAAAACAGCATAAAAATTTAGAAGATAACGAAGAATACGAAGGATATTAAAAGCAGAGTATACCTGGTGTCGATAATTCCCGTATCCGGAGGAACCGGCGATGAGAACCGCCCACCTCGTCCCCACATCGCCGTCCTCGTCGCCGTTGATCCGCTCGACCTCGCGATCGGACGGTAGCCGGAGGGAGGGGTCGAGGCGGGAGTCAACGAGGAGGACCGGGAAGAGGAGGAGGAGAAGAGTCGCGAAGGCGAGGAAATGGCCCATCGGATCGGCGACTCGGCGATACGGGCTCCGCTAATAAGGGGAAGAGGAACCTTTGCTGGTGCTTGGTAGGGGGGGAGGAGGAAGATGATGACAGGGAGGAAGGTGGACGATTCCTTTTTAAAATGTAGGATGTGGGTCCAGCGGATACTTTTTCGCCCCTCTTCTTTTAATTGGCCTATCGATATTGGCCGTTAGATCCTACTTTGGTGTTGTATGGCGTCTATCTGGCCGTACACTTAATTTGAGGGGTCCCACGTGGATTCCCGAGAGTGTTGCGATAATATTGACTCGGTGCGGCAGTAACGCCACTAATAAAGTGTTGTCTCACCCATGTGCACCACGTCGCCATGTTTAGTTGGAGCAGTCCATTTTTGGATTTGTAATTTTACAGCTGATTTAACTCGACCCATTTTTCCGTCCGAAGTGATGTTTTTTAAAGAAAATTTAAATAAGTGATTTTTTATGTTTGATTATTTAGTTAATTATAAGATTAAAAAAAAAACAACGGTTTCCATCTAAAGTTTGATTAAAACTTATCAAATTGTAAGCAAGTTTCCATCACGTTTTGCTAGTAATAATTCTAAATCATCCACTCAAATTTATGCGAGGCCTGAGCTTCAGTCAGATTATAAATTAACACATGCATTTTACACAAATTACACTTTAAATTTGGTGCAATCGGAAAATCTGATAAAAATATATATATATGATCTGTGACGATGCATGTTGATAAACAATTTACAACTTTAACGGAGCCCAACATTAGTGGCAACTATAGGACCGGCCTAGTCTCCAGCCCAGCCCGATTTAACCCAGTACAGCCCAATAGACCACTGCATGGTGAACGTACCAAGAGGTGACACGAACTCGACCCAATCCCCTATTTTCAAAGCAAGAACGGGCCTGGTTAGCGGTTTCCCGTCGCGAGGATGGAGTTTTTCGCGGTCTCGTACTCCGCCGCCGCGTCCTCCTCCTACTTCTTCCCGCCTCCTCCTCTCGCTCCCACTCCCTTCGTTCGCTTTGTTGTCCAAATACGGGGCCCGTACAGCAACAGGCGCCGCGTCTCGGCCCTATCCAAAACCCTAGAGGAATCCCCCTCCTCCTCCTCCTCTTCTTCCTCTTCCGCCTCCTCCTCCTCCTCCTCCTCCACTCCTACCTCGGCCTCCATTGCCAAATCATTCAAATCCCCTGCCAGGAGATCCGCCATTGCTGAGGTTGAAGCTTCGAGCGACCTTGATGCAGCTCTATCCAGGTTCGTCTCAGCACTCCTAGTCTCGCTTTCACTGGGGATAGAACAGCGTTTTATTTCCCACTCGGCGCTGTGAAAGAGGATTTCGCCATGAATTTTGTCGTGTATGCCTCTCTCACTACGATTACTTGGTGACAAATATAATTGCACGATGAATCCGTAGGTTCCGATTCTTCTTATATCAGCGCGCCATACTGGTTCAACTTTTGCTCTCGTTTAAGCATAACACGCCGTAGTTCTCTTTGCATCTACAAACTTGCCGATGTTAATATTTACATGATGCTATACCAATCTAAGCTTGATCTTTTGCTTTTTTGATGTTTGCAGAGTAGAAGGAATATTGCGGACACAAGATTATAACATCATTTTACGTTATTTTGGGGAGTCGAGAAGATGGAGTGAAATGTCTCGGGTTTGTAAAGTGGAAAACTTTCTTAGTCCTCGTTTATGTTGGCTTTAGTGAGAGATAGTAGAGGTTTTTGATAAGAGTGTTTTGACCATCAAAGTGAAAATAGCCGTGAGAAGATTTAAGGTGATATCTGAAATAGACGTGACAATACTTATTCTATTGTTATCCTCAATTTTAAAATTTACTGCAACTAGCACCGTGCGATACTAAGAGCTTACTATTTTGTGTACCTTTTAAGATGCCGTGGAGTTCATTTGATACTTTTAGAGCTAAAAAATAGTATCAGTGTGGTTTATCACTAAGATTTTCCAGTTTGGATTTTAAAGCAGAATTAAGACAAATTGTTTGGTGATACTTAACTAAAGTTTGTCTTTAGTAAGCATTCCTTAAAATATGCCTTTGTCTGAGAATAAACTAACACTATTTTTTATTGGTGATCTCTCAGCTTTTTGAATGGATGCAAAAGCACGAGAAGCTTGATTTTGTATCATATAGCAGCTATTTCAAATATATTGGTATAAGCTGTAATCCTGCAAAGGCCTTACAAGTGTACGAGAGTATCCCTGATAAGCTGCTGAAAGTCAATGCGTCTGTTTGTAATTCTTTCCTTGGTTGTATGCTAAGGAATGGAAGGTGTGAGAGCGGTCTCAAGTTGTTTGAGCAGATGAAAGATGACGGTCTCTCACCAGATTTGGTCACCTATAGTACTGTATGTTACATTTGCCCACACCCAAGAATTTCTTGGTAATACGTGTTGGGTTCTAGCACTCCTAGCACTCCATTTCCAACCTAACTTGTCTTCCATTCTTTTTTCCCCTTTATCTTCTTATTATAGCTTTTAGCCGGTTGCACAAAACTGAAGAATGGTTATTCGAAGGCAATGGAGTTGGTCCAGGAAATGAAAAATAAAGGGTTGCGCATGGATAGTGTAATCTACGGCACTCTTTTGTCCATCTGTGCAGCTAATAATTTAACCAAAGAGGCAGAGGAGTATTTTCAGCAAATGGAGGAGGAAGGATGCCATCCTAATTTGTTCCACTACAGCTCTTTGCTTAATGCATATGCTGTAGATAGGAATCACGTAAAGGCTGAGAAGTTGGTAAATGATATGAAATCTTCAGGAGTAGCACCCAATAAGGTTTGTTTAACCTTTACTTCTATGTTATTCCTTTGCTTCCTCATCCTTTTCCAGAAACATGGATTTTTTAAGACGTTTTTCTATAGGAAGAGCATTGCTGATACTATGTAACACATCCAACAAATGTATTTTTGATCCCTGTGAACTTCTGACTTCTTTTACATATTTCATCATCCTCTGTTGTCAATTCTATTGTAAGCAGTTTGTTACTAATTATCAAAAATGTAAGCACCCTTGTTCAATTAAAGACATGATTTCATTCTACTTGAACTATGGCTTGCTTTCCTGAAGGTCTTTCAGTTGATGGAAACCCCAAATGCTTTCCAACTTCTTACAGTAATACTGCGATTAGTTATCCTTAACTTCAGTTTGAAAAGGTTGACACCAAGAATAATGTCGGCAGTTCTCTAATTTCTTACTCATGATTGTTGCTGCCGAATTTCAGCAGTTGTGTGCTAAAAGATTTACAAACGGCTGATCATGCCAAGCAAATTGAATATTCCAAATTGAGCAGGATAAGGAGTTGTTAGAAATGATTTATTGGCGTTTCATCAAACTATTTCTAGTTCCTATTTCTGAAGAATAATTTCTCTACTTGTCAATTTGGTATATTACCATGATCCTTTTTTCATCAATCTGCCTATATTTGCAGGTTATCTTGACAACTTTATTGAAAGTGTATGCTAGAGGCAGTCTTTTTGAAAAGTCAAGGGACCTCTTAGCTGAATTAGAGGCTTTAGGATATGCTGAAGATGAGGTACACCAACAGTTACACAGTTCTGTTTTGTGATTTTTTGTGAGTTTTGTGATGTTTATAATTTATGAGGACCTGATCATAAAAAAGTTCTGAAGTATAACAATTATGAGGACCTGATTGCCAAAAACATGCTGAGGGCCTGAGTATGAAATCTTCCCAATTTTTTTACTTTCATCTGGTTTCATGTCTTACAAGACTCGCATATGTTGCACTAAGCGTAACGGTTAAAAATTACTGCTGCTGTTTGCACTTGTCTAACATTGGTACATCCGTACATGTTATGTAAGATGGTAAGCTTTCTATAGAAAATGCAGTCTAGAGTGTTCTTGTTTTAATTTATACATCTAGACCTGTTTGGAATGTGTAATGAAGATTTGTAAAACTCAAGAGATCTAATTAATTTCATGATGCAATTTAGTTCCATTATTTTATTGCAGCAGCTGTATTTCATTAGCTTATTTGAAACATTCTTAATAGCTCTTTTTCTTTGAACAGCTCAGTTTAGACATGCCTTTTTATCTTCTGTTCTCCTTTTTGACCTAGCAAACTATTATGCAGATTCCATATTGTTTATTACTGGATAATCTAGCCAAGGCAGGACATATACGGGAAGCAAAGAAACTATTCACTGAGATGAAAGAAAAAAGGGTGAAATCCGGTGAGCTGCATTCTGGACATGTCAAATCAATTTGAAGAATTTGAATGGTTGCAAACATAATTTTATATATTTATGCTCCTTTTTCTTTCCTTTACTTATCACTACTTTCCTGTGCTTTATAACCTGCCTACGACCCACAGCCACAAAGAACACTTAATATTACTTCATCAAGCGGTTGTTGAAGACCTAGTTGTTAAATAAGGTAAAAACTGCTAAAGACCTTAGAGGAATGCTTAGCTTGAAATCTTCATCGAGAGTAAAATATTAGGTGACTATAGGAGAATAAATTAATGAAAAGTATGGGAAAAGATCGCCTGAGGAATAAGTGCGCCTTGATCAGCATTAAGTGAGACTACCAAGTGAATGCAGTGATGATCACGTTTACTGAAGTAAAATTTTCGTTGTCAATTTTCAAATGACTGCAATTTTTTTTATCAATTTTAATTTTCTGTCAAATCTATAAATAGAAGTTAAGCTTTTTCACTTGTGATTTCTGCAGATGGGTATTCCTACAGTATCATGATTTCAGCATTGTGTCGATGTGGTTCACATCTAGAAGCGAAACAACTTGCAAAGGAATTTGAAGCCAGCTATGAAAAGTACGATTTGGTCATGCTAAATACATTACTTAGGGCTTACTGCAATGGGGGAGAAATGGAGAGTGTGATGAAAATGTTGAGAAAAATGGATGAGCTGACTATTGCTCCTGATTGGAACACCTTCCATATCCTTATTAAGTACTTCTGTAAGGAGAAGCTGTACCACCTTGCCTATAAAACAATTGAAGACATGCATAGCAAAGGCCATCAACTAAATGATGTGAGCGGGACTTTCAGTAATGATTCTCTTTCTTTACATGTCACCTCGTGCTAAACAATTGAATTGTTCATTGTATTTGGGCTGCAGGAATTGTGTTCTTCATTAATTTTGCAGTTAGGAGAAGCAGGTTTTCCATCAGAAGCTTTTTCTGTTTATAATATGTTAAGATATAGTAAGAGGACCTTGTGTAAGTCCCTGCATGAGAAGATGCTGGACATATTAGTTGCGGCAGGATTTCTCAAAGATGCTTATGTTGTGATGAAGGTAAATTTATATTGCCTTCTGGCATAAGCATGTATCGAGATTCTTTGATTTATTCTGAGCTGCTATTAATGCTATTAGGATAACTTTGAGGTGATTTCGACACACTCCTTGGAGAATTTTGTTAGTTCATTCATGAAATCAGGCAACATAAATTTGATGAACGATGTTTTGAAAGCATTTCACCGTTCCGGAAAACATATTAATCAGGTATGACTCCTCTTTGTTAGAGAGAATCAAAACTTTTCTTACTCGGATGCTCCTCTGCACCTCTTCTTATTATGATAATTATATTTTGGCCGTTTTGTAAGTTGGGTTTGACTAGTTTAACATATTTTTTCCCCTATTTGTGTATGCTTTCTCAAAATCTGTAATTGCTACGTATATTACTGTCAGTTCTTTCTTATTATGTTTTGTCCCCTCCATCCTCTACTGCAGGATGTATTCCGTGCAGCTGTTTCACGCTACATAAGCGTGCCTGATAAGAAGGAGCTGCTCTTGCAATTGCTGCAATGGATGTCCGGACAAGGCTATTGTGTGGACTCATCAACACGAAATTTGCTTCTGAAGAATGCGTCTCTCTTCGGTCCGAAACAGCTCATAGCAGATATTCTATCCAAGCAGCAAATGATGTCAAGGAAGCTCAAAAGCCAAAATATAAGGAGATGATGAAAAGTAAGTATTGGGATAGTTATTTATCTTGTATGATTTCCATTCTAGCCGAGATGATTGTTATCTTTTGAGTGTGTAGATATGGGCACTTTTTACAAAATAGATGGTATTTTCAAACCTAATTTCTTGTTATCTTTCAAGCGAGTAGATATGGGCACTTTCTACAAAATGGGTGGAATTTATTTAACCTAATTCTGTTTCCATTGTTCATGTGATTGTTAATTATTAGTAATCATTTTTTTCCTCCTACGATATGAAACAGTAAGTACCATTTGTATTATAGTCTACATATGGTGCACTGTTATAGTGGGTTTAACACTTGTGAACTTGTGCCGCAGTTGGTAGTGCTGCTATTTGTATCTGTTTGTCATTGTTATTAGTTCTTCGACTAGTTGAAATTAGTTGTTAAATGAGAAATTAAGTTCTGCCGTTCTTGTTCATAGTAAGTTCCACTTTTTGTTGTTGTTATAATAATATTATTTTGCATGGCTAATATGGTCTAGGTTGTCAGCCGCAGATATCCAAGAAATCTCAAATCCGTAATCCTCTCTCTCTACAAACTTGTTTCCTATGAAACAACAATGAAGTGATATTTTGCTTTTCTACGTGATTTACATTTGTGCCAATGATTGTGACTCATGTAATTACTATTATTCGTAGGTTAAACTGAAGCACTCAAATGAGTTCTTGATCTTTTGAAGTGGCCACTCGTACAAGGTGGATTGCTCATGATTCATGCAATTTCAAGAGTGGCGGGGCCTTTTAGAACTAAAGAGGTGACTCCGTATACATGCTTGATGGTCAGTTTGGTTGATCATTGGATTCACTATGTGTGGCACGGCTTGTGGAACAAGACTACAGTCAAGCATTTGGCAAGCAGAAATCTCAACTCAACTAGCAGTGCTGTGAAAGCTTCAGATAGGCCAAATAGGCCATTAGATTCAATCAGCTTACACTTGTACGCTTTGCAACATAAGATCATATGTAGCCACTATGGTTTACAGATAACAAGGACATCGAAAAGGACAATCTGAATCTCAAGCTAAAGACCTAGAAGGTTCTTGCATGGGATTATTAAAAAACAAGCTGGATCAGTTTTGTTACTAAAGAATCTGAGAACCGTGGGAAATGGAGCATTGGCTTCTATTGAATCATACTTTTGGTAACTCTATATTTTTTTCCCTAATCTTTTGGTTCTTGTTAGAATGGTCGTTTTTGTATATCGAAGTCTGAAAAGAGTGTTTGGATTTGAGTAGGTTGGGCCTGGTGAATGATCCTGAAGCTCGATCCATGTTTTTCTTTTTTTGTCCTCTCTTTCTCTCTCTCTCTCTCTGCAACTTGCTCTGTATATGTATATATTCTCGATGACTCTGTATAGAAAATTAGTAATATAAACTCGAGTCCAGTGGTAAATTTTATGTATGTTTGCTGGTAATTAAAATTTTGAATTTGGTCAGGTACGTAGGGTCTTAAAATACTGATGCAATGTGTTGTGTGCTGGTGGCGAAACAGTTGGTTCCAATCTCCATACTTATTTTTCTTTATTTAAGATGCAAGCAAAAGAGATGAAATTGCAATATGTATGAGAATAACAGGAAATTTTATATTTGAAGAGGTCAATACGAATTCTATGTTGCTTTGTTCTAGTTCCCACAACCTAGAAAAGGAGAATATCCTAAAATTTGCCAAGATATACACTCTATGACACATTTATCTCAAACCAAAAAATTTCAGCATCCTTCACTGGTAGCACAGCCATTGATACAGTGCCTTCCAGGAAAAAGATAAGACTGCCAAAAAACAAAAAAGATCTGCAAAATCAATTCAAGGCCATCAAAAAATCTTGCAAAAAAGGTATCAGGCTCATTCTTGAATCTCGCCCTCTTCGATTAAGTCATCGTAGGAAACTGGCACGCGAATTCTCTCCAAAACTGATTTGCGCTCCATCTTTCCATCAGATGGAAGCCCTTCCTGAGCATTAGTGATCTGCTTGGAATCATATGGAATTTCTGCATCCTCATCAGGTACAATAGTACTCTGAGAGCTCGGATCCTCGTTCCTGTCTGATTTTTGTTTATATTTTGGTTGCCTAAGTTGCTTCTGCAAGGAAGAAAATAAAAGAAAAAAGTTGGCATTATACTGAAAAAAATTATGCATAAAAGTATGTAAGGTATGAAGAAGTTCAAATAAACGATTGCCGCTGTAGTAACCTCTTTAAAAATGGCATAATATTGAATATGCTGCAAATTTTTCAAAAAGTACAAAATAGCTTCTTGCATATGATACTACTTTCTAATGCATAGTTCCTTACCTCAAATTCCCTCCCCTTTACCATGATTTCTTTGTATGCCTTTGGCTCACGTGTTTTCAGAATATTCCAGAGAATTCCACCACCGTTGCGTAGGCGCTTTCCATCAGCAGTCTTCTGTCCTCCACAGTTCTGAATAGAATCAACCTGCATTTGGTGTTAACCCCATAATTAACAAATGCTCTTGAAAAGCATTATATGATTATGCAAGAAAAATTAATCTAAGGAAAGAATTACATTATCTGCTCTAAGATTCTACTAGTCTAGTCTCACCAAACCTCTCATTTTTTGTTAACATGCTAAATGATTTTTGTATGAAGAGAATGAAGAGAAAGTAGAATGTAGATCATAATAAGCGAACATCTACCCAAAAAATTAAATTGGAACTAAAAAATAAGTAAGGCATTTTCTTCATAAAACAATTTCTCACGAAACATGCAAGACATTGAGCACGATAAATTTTTGACACATTGGGCCAAGACTAATAAACAGAAGAAAGGTTTTGACCAATTATCTTTCTCGACCAATCATGATTTCTTTTTGCAAATTTAGTCTCGCCATATTAAATCTGCCTAGGAACATAACCACATCATCTTTCGATGAATTAACTGGGCTTGAGCTTTCACAGGACAAACATTCACGTAAAGCAACACTAACATTTATCAGCTCTTTCCGTACCATGATAAGTATCTTGTGCACATAGCAACCAATGATGCAAAAATCTGCTGACGGGGTGAACAGATGAGACCTTTCTCATCTCAAAAGTCTGCTTTCTTGAATTTCTTCACATTCAACTAATACGAATGTGTATGAGTCATTAAACAGAAGAAGAGCAACACAACCTAATGGTGACAAAAGTAAAAAAAAATTCCAACCTTATTCTTCCTTCAAATTTAACCATTGATGTTAATTTCCTGACAGATCTTGTAACAGCATAATGTTAGAGTTTCTCTTATATCTGAGTCAAAAGAAAAAGTAACAAATCTACTAAAAGAGTCAAATTCATAAGTCATTTACAGCAAACCACAGTGTCTGAAATTGACTCTGAGCACCTTAAATGCATTAAGAAGCCATGCAACTGTATTTGAAACAAGAATAACTACAATCACATACGATAGGTAAATATAAACAATAACAAGCTTACCAACAAAATGTCACTACAACATGTTACAAGCTTATGAGCTGCACAGAACCCAACTCCAAAATAAAAGTTTTAGCTAGTAAGGTTAATTTAAGTGGGCTTTTAATCATCCATGTTAAGGTAAACAATATGGCGATTAGAAGAGGCGAATACTTGAGTAAAATCACTTTAATTCTAGATATAACTTACTGAAATATATGGTGAAACAACAGTGCAATCAAATGAAGATGTGTGTTTATATAGATACCTCTCTGACAAGATCACTGACCACAGAAACTCCAAGACAACCTACAGCATTCCAAACCAAGTACGATTTCCTCTCCTTTAAACGTCTGCAAGCGTCGATAACAAATCTGGAAAAATCAAAGGATCAAATGAATAAGCACCATTACAAATTTACAAGAGACGATTCATCAGGAAATAATAAGATATTTGAAGCTCTGAAGCAGATAGTTATCTTGGTTACTCGATAAGAATACAAACAATAACAAACTGTTCTTACTTAGGCCAGATATAAGTAACTTGTAGAAACTTTTAAAAAAAATGAGAGAACGTACAAATAATAACAAACTGTTCTTACTTAGCGAAATTATCGTGTCAATTCCTATGAATTTTGTTCACGAAGGGGCAATGGAGATAATTTAGCATGTAAAATACACCTAAAAATTTGGCGAATTTGCAATTGTAAATAGAACGGGTAGTCGCAAACAGAATGATCTCCTTTGTTCAAAACAACTTTTTTTAAAAAAAAAAGAGGAGAAGAATGGGAAACAAAACAATAACACGAATAAGACTAATAATAGAAAAACCCCACACCATTGTCGAAAGATTACAAGCACGAAAAAAGTACTATCGATCTCTTAGCCCATGAAATAGCAGAAGCATCATCCTCCTACCTATTGATATCCATGATACTACTCGAAGAGGAGCCTCCCTTCCTCTTCTTATTCCTGCTCCTCTTCTTCTTCTTCTTTCCCTTCCGCTTCTGGCCCCCGCTTTGATCCCCGCCCTCCGCCACCCCATCGCCGCCTCCGGCGCCGGCAGGGGAGTCGCCGTCGCCGTCGCCGTCTAGGGTTTCGGCGTCGACCATATCGACGTCATCTTGCATGGCACCGTGGGGCCCTAGGGTTTCGTCTTCGTCACCGAGCGCCGACTCTTCGTATATGGCGTCCAAAACGCTCTCCGCTCCTTCCTCCATAGTAAGAGACGGAGTGAGAAGTTGCCGAAACAGGCAATGGCTCTACTGGGAGTTGCTGCTGTTAAGAAGCTTTGGTAGCGAAGCGAACGACTTGGCTGTTCGGTGGGCCGGTAAACCTTTTGGCACCGGCACCGAACCCGACCCGATCAAGTGGTCATGCTGGGTTGGGCCCGGCTAATTTGGTTGGGCTGGAATTACTTTATTGCATTGGGCCTCAACAAATTAGGGCTCAATCTTATCCCATCCAATTTATCCGAGATCATACTCAGTCCAGCCCAATCTCTGTAATTTGATTAATCAGATTTGCTCCATCTTCAAGTCAGCCCGGCCCATTCCTAGAGGGCGTAAAACTCGATCCGACCTGATTTTAGCCCAAAATCTGTGGGATTTGGGTTAAGCCCAAACCTTTATTGGGCCTCACTTGCCACTTGAAGCTTTAGATTTTCCAAAGTCAGCTTTATCCTGTTACTACGATTTTTTAATCATGATATATCATCATTGGAAAGACTGAGTACCCTTTTAATTTTACCAAATTTGCAATAACAAACCTTTTTTTTTGTAGCATTATTACTAAACAAAGTTATTAGTTGCATGTTTGTTAAGTTCTACATAGAGATAAAAAAATTGAAGGCACGTGATCCGCACGTGCACTAAATGAAAGGTGTCAGTCATCCTGACCCTTTACGAAGCAATAGGAGACAAATAGCAGAAGGTGATTGGGATAACGGTTCTAGAAAAAACGGGTCCGAATCCCAAAGACCGTCTCCGCCCCAGATACGCCGAGCCGACACGTGGCGACCACTCACATGTGTCGCACTCGCACCCAGCGCCTCTTCCGACACACCTTCTCTCTCTCTCTCTCTCTCTCTCTCTCTCTCTCCTCGTCCTCATCTCCCGACTCCCCCCTCCCCACCGCGAAATGAATTTTCCTTCGTTCCCAACTTGCCTCTTTTTCCTCTTAACTTTTCTATTTTAGAATCCGAGTGCATACATTACATATTATTGTGTACTCTCCTCCTCTCCTTCAAAAGAAAAAAACGCACCCTTTTACCATTCCCCAAGCCCCACCACTCTCGCCCTCTCCTTCCGTTTACTTCGCCATTGAAGCGCTCGGAGGAGAGAAGAAGAACGGTCGCGTTTCGCGCTGCGTAACGACGCCCCATTCTCTATGAAGGCGATTTGGTGATCGTTGCTTTGGGAATTTTTGCGTTGTTTTGGGGATTTTTGCGTTGTTTTTGTTGTGGACTTGTGTCGATTTTGGGGATTGAGATGAATGGGGGAGGCGAGGAGACGGGGTTCGAGGTGGCGATCGTTGTCCCGAAGAGGAGCGAGAGAGAGAGGGAGAGGGAGAAGGATGAGAGCTCCGGTGATTGTGTGGAGTTCCTTGTTCGGGAGTTGGAGAAGGCCGGGTTGATCGTGGAAAGATTTCGTGGTGTTCCAGCCGAGTTCATTAAGGTTTGTTCTCTTTGATCCTTTTGATTTTTTCCCCTTTTTTTCAACTTTTAAATTAAATATTGTCTCCTCCAATGTTTGCTCGATACTTATTCTCATTAATGTATTTTACCCCATAGGAAAGTAGATCCTTTGACTTTGGTTATTCTCCACATTTTCTTCTTTTTCAATCTTTCGGAGGTCAACGAGTGCGGTGGTCCAATTCTGAATTTGTTCCGAGTGTTTAATTACCAATGCAGGTTTCACTAACCTAAAAAACCAGGAAATATTGCTCTGATTTTATTGGCTTAAGTTAGTAGATGTGCTCGTTGGAAGAGTTCTTAGGAATCCATGCTTGAACAGTTGTGAAAGGAGTACCCAGATTACTTATTTTCTTCTGGGTTCTTTTGGGAATTTCAACTTAATAATGTAATGAAGCACATATTCTTGGACAGTAAAATGAATTTATTATTTTGGTTAAAGTTACTTTGCTTTAGTAATGGGTATTTCTTATGAAATGGGTATCCATCTGTCCAAAGTTGCCTGCCATATATTTTAGGATTACTTTGTTATCTTCATTATCTACAAATCGAGCAGTTTCTTGTTTCAAAGGGTGATAGTAACAAAATAACCTCTATTGCTCCTAGTTCCTACTATTTTGGAGGCTTTCTCCTGTTCCTAGGTTTTATCATATGGTTCACAAGATGGAAAGGAAGTGTAACCATTTTGAAAAATATCATAATTTGTTGGGTGTTTTATATCTAAGTATAGAATTTTCACAGTATGGCATGCATTTTAGGGTGGAAAAAATGTTACATATAATTTTCATGGTCTGTAGTGTGAGATGGAGAGATTGTAAACAAATACAAAAGAAATACATAATAAATAAAAGAAATAATTGAGCAGGCCACATTATTGAAAGTGCTTGCTGCTTGTCTAAATGTACTTTGCGCCACTTGGGTTTCTAGTGGAGTTGTGCTAGAGGTAAAAAGAAATGTTGGATAGTAGGATCAAGATAAGATGTGATTACCTGAGGTTTGTAGAGAACTTTGACTAAACAAGATAAATGGTGATAGCTATTGTCACCATATAATGAAGGAGTTTGGAATTTGGCAATTTGTACTTTGTTGTTGTGTTTTTCATCATTGCTGTTGTATTGCCGGTTATTGATTTTATGAGTCATGTGAGGGGTTGTGCGATCTCATTTGTCAGGAAAATAAATATATGAAAGTTCTATGTTTGGATTAGGGATTTTTCTTCCTCCTTTTCTTTCATTTCATCTCATTGACTTGCTGTTTCAACTTCCTAAGGTGGCAGCACCAATTGAAACTTTGGGAAGAGCTGCTGCTGATTTGCAAATGAAGAAATTGACCTACATTGGTAATTGTAGATATTTTTGTTTTTCGCAAATTATGTGTCCATTTTGTGGATCAATTTATTTATTTTATCTTCATTTTTCCACATTAGGGATGGAATTACAGTTTGACTGGGATCAGGTTGCAGCATTCGTCAGACAGCCAGATGGATCTTTGTTTAGCTGGTGTGAGCGGTTTAACTGTTTTCGCTATTTGATATATGGGATTGTAAGTCCTAACTTCTTACAAGTAGGGAAGCACATGTATACTTAGCTAATTTTTTTGGAAATAAATTAGTGTACACGATTGTTTGTTATTATTTCTCAAATAAGAACGGTATATATGGTGCTGTGCAGGTGAACAGGACAAACTCTGAGTTAACATTGAAATTTGATGATAAAGAGTTTCTTTATGAGAGAAATGAGTCATTACTAGAAAAGATGGAAGCTGTAGGAATTGTCAAACAAGTCTTCCCTTTGCATGGTATACTGATCTATTTCTCCCCAGTAATTTGTAATTCTCGGTGGCAGCCTGTTGACGATATATTTTGGATGCAGATGAAGTTAGGAGGAAACAACTTTTGTGGAATTGGGCTCTTAACTGGTTGGACTTCACATGGCAGCCAATAGATGAAATTTACTTGTACTTCGGGACCAAGGTTGAACAATGATTTTGTTGATCACGTACTCATGTTCCCTCTTACATTGCTGATATTTATATCATTATACCTGACAATACATTATCCTCGGTTCTCTCCAAATCTTTTCATTCTGGAATATTGTAGATTGCAACATATTTTGCTTTCCTTGGTATGTACACACGCTGGCTGTTTTTTCCTGCTGTATTTGGACTTGCTATGCAGATTATTGATTTTGGGTATGTCATTTGCCAGCCAAAAATGCTTGAACCTTTTTTTTTTCAAATTTATAAATTGTGCAATTTCTAAATCATTGCTTGTTTTTGGTTCAGACCATTGCAGTTATTGGTTCTCCCTGCTTTCTTCGTTTTTGTTATTTCATGGGCTGTGTTTTTCTTCCAATTCTGGAAGCGAAAGAATTCAGCACTTCTAGCCAGGTAAGTTATGCTCGATTTATTTGATCATTGATCTAAGATGTAGAGCACCAATGACTTATGCTTTTTCTTTTCACTTCATTCTGTGATGCATTTCAGCAGATGGGGTATCAATTATTCACTATCTGAATATAAGGCTATTGACACTCAAATGAGCTCTTTAACTCAAAAGACGGATCGGGAAAAGAAAATTGACACTAATAGGCTGGTAGAGAAGACAAGATTGCAAAGAGATGAGTGGCTTGACCTTCTTCTGAGATTTAGAAACAATGCCATCGTTATCTTGGCTATAATTTGTCTCCAGCTGCCATTTGAATTGGCGTATGCTCATTTATATGAGATTACAGAAACCGAGGTGTTGAGGTATAAATCCTTGATTAATTCCTTGTAATTCTTCCACTTCATTACAGCTCTTTTATCTAAATTTGGAGAAGAATTCCTGTTTCTTTTTTGTTCGGATAAATGAGCAATACATGCATTTTTTGGCATCTTGACCTATACTTTTGCTACAGGTATTTGCTCACGGCAGTTTATCTTTTTGCAATTAATTATTACACGAGAATTGGTGGCAAAGTGTCTGCCATTCTCATCAAATGTGAAAACAACCAAGGCGAGGAATCTAGTGCTGCAAGTTTGGTCTATAAGGTGACTTTAGTTTGTCTTAGGAAAAAATGTGCTTGTCTGTTTTTCTAAGGTTTAATATGGTATTCTTACAGGTGTTTGGCCTTTATTTTGTGCAATCATATATTGGGTTGTTCTATCATGCCCTATTGCACCGTAACATTTCAACTCTTCGTCAAGTCCTGATCCAGCGTCTAATCGTTTCTCAGGTATGTCAAGGATTCTTTTTTTTTCTTTTCTTTTTTCATGATAATCTCATGTGGTCTTTTACCAAACTTATTAATTGATGGGTTGCTCAATCTATAGGTACTGGAAAATCTGATAGAGAATTCCATCCCCTATCTCAAGTACAGCTATAAAAAATACAAAGCTGTTCAGTAAGTTTTCCTACATCATTACTACAGATATTGCTGCAAATAATTATCAATTGATGCTTATGCAACTGCAAAATCTAAAGTTCTGTCATGAAGCGGATGGCTGCCCAACTTAAAATAGGAGTATTTTTCAAAAGACTGCATCTCGAGCTGTATATATGAAAATTTGGAATTTATGAGTGGTTATATGTAGATAGAGAACACTGCAGGAGTATATATAGAAGCCTATATCTTAGTTGAATGTTTGAGGAGTTGTGATATTGTACTTCTTTGAGACACGGAGAGAAAGAAAAAGCTAATCAAATTTTTGTGTCTTATATATAGCAAGAAAAAGCATGAAAAAGGGTTGACACCGGAAAAGTCAGTTCGTATGTTTACTAGGGTGGAGAAAGAGTTTCTGAAACCTTCTTATGCTGCAAGTATTGGAGATGAGCTTGAAGATGGCTTATTTGATGGTAATGACTATATATAGGTATTTTTTTTGAAAGCTTCAATAATATCTGTAACTGTTGAATTATCCAGTCAAATACATAATGAACTTTAAGTATGTTATATATGGCATTTGTTGCAGATTTTCTCGAGTTGGCTCTTCAGTTTGGGATGATTATGATGTTCGCTTGCGCATTTCCTCTCATATTTTGCTTCGCTACTCTGGTAATATCTTCAATTATCGCATCATAGTATATATGTGATTTTATAGATAATGTATCATATAGTCATCTGATTATCTCACATGTAATATACATTCCATATAATTATTTTTACATATTAATGACCTGCGCCTATAATTTTGGCAGAACAATATCACAGAGATAAGAGCAGATGCACTTAAGCTGCTTGTAATGTTGCGGAGGCCTGTTCCTCGTGCTGCTGCGACAATTGGAGCTTGGTTGAACATATTTCAGGTTAATCTATTTTTTTAATGCATGATCTCACACATGCAAATGATTTAGAGTAAGTATAATAAACTTGAGAGAACCTGGAGTGGGAGTAAACTTAGTTTTTTATTGTTTGGTATTGCAACACATTAATTTACTTTGGCAGGGATGGGAGGGAGGGAAGGGAGTGAGAGTTTTATATGGTTTATATGTTGTTTGCCATGCGCTTTTTTCTATGCAGCAGTACATCCATGCGTTACAACTCAATTGGCTTGTGAAAGTATCCCACTTAGTCCATTTGGGGAGAATGTTTCTTATAGACAATTATATTTAGCACTATTAATAGCAGAGTCAGAGTCTAATTCATAGTGTAAGCAATGATCAGCTTGGCCAGTATCTACTCGATAGCACCGTTGTTTTTGTTTCAAAATGTTATAACTGTTGTCAGGTAAAGTAGCACATTAGCATGCGTGTTCTGTGACTGTATCTTTCTCAACTTAACATGCAGTGGTGTTAATAATGCTTTATAATCTTGTGATTCTCTCAAATTGAGCCAAGTCTTGGCAAGCTGTTTTTCATGGTCAAGCTGTTTTTCATGATATTGACCAAATTTTTGGAGAAAGGAATACATGGATATCCATGTGCTATTATTTTAGTCAATTTGCTGTATATGTGACGCAAAACTGGCTTGCAAATCTCTGTGGGCTGAAAAGCACTGTTAATATTGATATATCCCAAACTCTGTGTTTCAGTTCCTAGTAGTAATGGCAATCTGCACCAACTGCTTACTGCTCGTTTGCTTGTATGATCAAGAGGGTAAATGGAAAATTGAGCCCGGTCTCGCGTCTATCCTTATAATGGAGCACGTTCTCCTACTTATCAAATTTGGGTTCTCCCACTTTGTTCCTGAGGTGATTCCCTAGTAAAATTTCATGTTTCCTTGTAAATCTATCATAAGAATATAATCATACTGCAAATTCACTTGTTAATCTATGTGCTGCCATGAAACAGGAGCCTGCATGGGTGAGAGCGCATCGTGTGAGGAATGTGGCGCAGGCTCGAGACGCGTGCTCCAAGCAACTCTTGAGGAGCATTTCCAGTTTAGACACGAAATGGGACTGACGAGACATTAAGTTTTTTTTTTTTTTTTTCCCCCTGAAAATAGCTCAATACAGAATATCAGTTTTGTGTACGTATTGCCTGTGGATAAGTAGTCACGGGCATTACCAGTTTTGTAGGTAAGGTATAAGAACTAGTGGAGTGCATTCCCACTTTCCTTGTTTTTTCTGAAAGTGTATTTAGTTGTGTGAGGTAGCGTGTAGTGTAAATGTGAAGAGGATACTCTCTTTAATGTCGAATATATGTCACTTGAATTGGTTCCAGTTCTTTCATGAATCATGCATTGCTAATACACAGCTGCGTTGAGTCATTTGTGGTGAGAGTAACTTCATCATTAGCACGGTGAACTGACATTTTATTGACGCACGAAATTGAAGTTGAAGTTTATAGGGTACAAATCGAATGTTTCATGTTACTCATGATCTGCATTGAACTAGGCAACTTTATATATTCCGTTTCATTACAGGACATTTTACCACCCCTGTTAAGATAATTTATTAGCACCCTTGCTCAACTCTGTTTCAGCCTGTTTACATACATAATAGTGTCCTGAAGAAGTCACAAGTGCATGCCCTGTGCGATCTGGCAACCGTTAGTCATGGTCTCCTCCACGCGAGTAATGAATCCACTCCTCCAATCTTTAACATCACCTCTCGATCCAAAAACGCACACTCGCACTTCAAGCTTTAGTTGAGTGCGTATAAGCCTTCAAACTTTAGTTACACCAAACAAGCCTTCGATTGGACCGCTCCGGCGCAGCATTAATTACTTTCCAACACATCACAACACAAATACATAAATCATGCATGCAGCAGCATCACATATTTAAAAATTAATCAATCACTTTAATTTCCAACACATCACAACACAAAGTGCATAAATCATGCAGCATCAAATATTTAAAATTTATCAATCTTACATATCGAAGGATTTGACTTATCAAAAGTTCGCTGCTATATTAAACAACCAACTGAATGTCGATATTTCAATTTCTCCTGCAATCCATTTCCGTGATCACTGCCGCTCAAAGAATGAACGAATATCAGCATATATATTTACAAAAGATGTAAAAAAAAAAGGAGAAAAAAAGAAAAGAAAAGAACTAGTATATATGTAGTGTATATATATGTACACACGAATGAACAAACAAATGAATTATTCTCATTGAGGAGCGGCTCACACGGAGAGGGGAGCGATGACAAAGAAATAACCAAACTGTTTTAGAGATGGATCGGTAGTATATATACGTAGCAGCATGGATGGAGCTGCTTGTTTTCAGATTTCAATCCGTGGACGATCCTCTGTGAGACTCGGGCCGCTCGCGCGGGCCGAAGCTAAGCTGGCGAGCGTAGGCGACGACGGCCTTGGCCCACCTCTTGATCTCCTTCTTCAGCTTCTCGGGGTCCAAATCCTTCAGCGGGCCGGCGTCCATGGCGAAATCCAGGCCTGAGAAGCACCGGTCGAAGCGGGCCTGCTTGCCACGGCCGGAATCAGCGTCCGGCGACGTCCGACCTGCTGCCAGCATCTTCTTGCCGACCGACATCTTTTGATCGATCTTCCAAAGCTTATAGTTTGTGTAAATAAATAAATATACGGTGTGGTTGGTAGGCTCTCTCTCTCTAGTCTCTATATATATATTGGAGGGAGAGAAGAAGAAAACGAAGGGAAAAATATTATTACAGAAGAGAGAAAAGAGAAGAGAGAGAGAGAGAGAGTTGTGTACACGGATGGATTAACGGATGTTTCTTGGAATTGTAATGACTTACCTTCCAAGTCAGAAGCTGCCGATGATGATGAAGCAATGTTTGATTTGGTCCGGTAGAATATAAGACTTTGAAATGTTTAAGGTTTTGCACGTGTGGAATAATATACTTCTTTACTATACTTTATAATAATAATAATTATTATTATTATTATTATTGGAATAGAGGAATATGCTTTCAAGCGCACACATTAGTCATGCTTGAATTCGATCTAAAATTCTGTTATAAAAAAAAAGTGCTTAACAATTCAACTACTGGTTAATAGTGTTTAAATAATTTATCTTGATCTTATTGCTTATTTCACTGAGACTTTATACGGTTTTCCTTTTTTTAAAAAAAGGTTAATGCTGATTTCAGGTCAGAAATATAGCAGAATTGGGAATTGGTTTTTGATACAACAATTGTCCCTATATCAACATTCATATCACATTTATATTAGTGTCCCTTTAGCTAGATGCGTTATCAACATTCATATCACATGCATTCATATTAGTGTTCCTTTAGGTAGATGCGTTATCAACGATATTTTCTACTTCGATCATATTAGTGTCCCTTTACCTAGATTCGTTGGCACTAAACATAGTTATTTAAGTCCAACAAGATATCTTAACTCCAGATTAAATTTTGCATGTATGCAGTTACACCCATCTCGGTCGAGCAGCTGGAGGTTATAGAAGATAATTAATTTTTAAACATGCATGTACGTGGTTAGATCCACCACCCATGATAATGATCGTTTGCAATTGCTTTCTTCTTCTTTTTTTTCTAGATATAATTGGAATACCTCGTTTTCTTATGTGGGTACCTTCGATATATTCGAGCCAGAAAATTATTGCCTTCATTGTGAAGATACGGACCAAACCAACGCGGAGAAATTAGGTTTCCACGGAGCAGAAAAACATATGTGCTGCATAATACCCTATTTTTTGACTAAGGCTATGTTTGGTTCCGTCTAAAAAGAGGTTGAAAATTTTTTTTCTGCTGAAAAGTAAAATTTTTGTGTTTGTTTGCTTGTAAACAAATTTTCGTGAAAAATATTTTTTAAAGATTCAAAGAAAAAAGCAACTTTTCGTTTTCCGCTCTATGCGAGCGGAAAACGAAAAGCAACGAATCGCGGCGTTGGGGGCAGCGAGCTCGTGGGGGCACGCGGTCCACGAGGTATACTGCACCTCACGGACCTCTCTCTCCCCCTTCCCTCTTTTCTTTTATATATATATATATATATATATATATAGAGTTGAGCTAGAATACTCTTAAGAGTATTCTAGCCATTTTACTCCCACGTCGTTTTCGATGTTGGGACATTCGAATCGACGATCGACTCCGTTAAAATTGATCTAGAGTATTTGAAGTACCTAGAAAATAAGTTTCGCGATTTTTTGATATCATTTGCCTGGTGATCGCAAGAGCTCAAAATCAGTGGCTGAAAATAAAAATCTCACAAAATATGATAATATGACTCTAAAATTCTGGATCAAAGATATTGATCTTGTTTTATATAGTATAAAAAATTTTCTATCAAAATTTTACGTGATTTGAATATTTTTACACCGTTAAACTTGCAAACGGCTCACCACGATCATTGAAAATTATTAATTTTGAGCCCTTTCGATCACCAGGCAAATGATATCGAAAAATCGTAAAACTTATTTTCTAGGTATTTCAAATACTCTAGATCAATTCTAACGGTGCCGATCGTCGATTCGAATGTCCCAACATCGAAAACAACGTGGGAGTAAAATGGCTACAATACTCTTAAGAGTATTATAGCTCAACTCTATCTATATATATATATATATATATATATATATATATATATATATATATTAGAAATATATATTTTTTATTTTAAATATAAAATTCTACTATATAATATATTATTTATAAATATAAAGTAATTTATTTTATAGTGTTAAATATATACTTTTATATATTATATTACATAGTTAATTATTAGATATTAATAATATATAATATATAAAATAAGAGAAAATATATATTTCTGATATATTATGTTTATATATTTATTATATATAATATAATTTATTTTATAAGTATAAATTATAATAATATATATATATAGTATAGTAATTTTTTTTTTGAGAAAAAGTATAGTAATTATTATATATAAATAATATATATAATATAAAAATATATCAAATAATTTTTTATTTATTTATTTTTTCTTTTCAACCAAATGAAAAACAATTTTTACCAAATGCTAAAGAACGTAAAATTTATTTTTCTTCAAAAAAAAATTTTTATAAAAAATATTTTTTCACGGTTTTACGTAGAACCGAACATAGCCTAACTAATGCTAAGCACCTTTTGGAAAACTGATTCTTCTACGTTGCCTTCCAGAATAGCGCATCATGAAGTATTGCTTACATATTAACATGTATGACTCAAAAATAATATGATGGATTGTTCATCCGCACGTCATTTACGACTGATAAAAGATCTGTCATAGTATAAGCCAAAATACGGTTTCGATTCTACAATTAGGCAAATTAGGCCAGTTTTGATGTGCGGGGTTTAGAAGTACTCTATTCTCAATTAAAACACTTGCGTCACACAATTCCCTCTGTATCTCCGCGCCACAATGTAACGCGAAAACCATCAATTTTTCTTCAAGCCCACACTTTCTCATGAAAATGGCTCAAAACATACGAAGGGTTTTTTACGTTTGCACAAGAGACGCACATTTCTGGATTTTGACTTCTAAATGAAATAAGTAAACAATCATTTATCAAATTGAGCCAGAAATGGACATCGGAAAGAGAGAAAAGAAAGCATGATAAGACTAACAAATAAGAGTGATCGCACTACTGTAGTACTAATCTACACAACAAAAGGAAATCATAATATACCTCGCAGTCTTAATTTCTCAAATGCACTTGAAACTCATATAAAACCACATTATAGAAATCTTTAACTCGAGCAGCAAGATATTAAAGTAGCACATAGTTGCACAGCTCTACCCAAAAGTATCTAAATAAATCTCTTAGGACAAAAAGAAGTACCCTAGTAGCGAAAACCAAAGCAACCAAATAACAATCAAAACCAAGTTCGACAACCTATTAAGCTTAGACAGCCTGCCTGTTCCTCTTCTTCACACCAGACTTGGCGACCTTAAGGCTGCGGTGTACAGCGCTAAGCCGAGCGAGAGCTGCTTTGGTCAGATCAGGTCTGTAGTAGTTGTCAGTTACCTACAGCCAAAGGAGGAAGACACCATCAGCTAAAGCACAATTTAGCCAAATTATTCGGTGCCGAAATCTTGCAACGATAAAACATGACGCAGAAAAAGAGAAAAATTATAAGCCAAAAATGTGATTTTTTTTCCAAAAAAACATTTAGTACTAGAGTATTATTATCACGCAAGAGGCATGCAAAAGCATGAGGTAAATTTGCTCTACAAAAGTTAGGTTAATGAAAAACATGAATCCCCACATGCAAATAGTCCAAGGCTACAAGACAAACAAATTTACCAAAAGCTTTGTTAAGAAAAGGAAGCTGAATGTCGGAAGACAATGCTCAGAAGCCAAGCGTTAACAAATATATTTCATCGAAGACCCACTCTATCAAATGGATCTTCTTATATGTTAAAAGCTCATCATAGCAGAATTTTCCGACCAACAGATAATTATGTGAAGTCAATATAAATAAGGAAGTTTTTCCCACATCTTCTGATTAAACATATCCAGATGCAAATATCAAACAGATATACAAAACACAAACAGATTTTGAGGATAACTGAAAGGAAATGCAATGCAATGTGAGAACTAGTTTTCCAATCAAACATTAACTAAGTACCGGAGACCAAACCAACGGTGCAATTTCAGCAAGATTGGCACTTGATAGGATAGAGAAGGATAAGATTGCCCCTCTAGAGTACAGTAGCCAATGGTAGTGAACAAATACAAAACTTGCACTACGATTGACTTACTAACTGCAAATATAATTATACCAGAAAAATGAACTAGAGCACAGGTAGAGTATTGGAAAGTAAAGACTGAAGCATACACTTAAATTTACTAGTATTACGAAAGCGGGGAAGAAAATCAAATCAAATCAAATCAAATAGGACATTTAATAAGGTTTCAATGTCAATACCTGGTTCTTCACAGCCTTAGCCATCTTGCTGAACTCCTTCTTCATGACAGACTTGTGATACAAGCTACTGGGTTTGTTCTGCTTCTTAGTCTTAGTGGTGGAAAGAACCACCTCTCGGTCCTTCCCTCCCGGCTGGATCGTCACTGTCTTCTTGTTCGCCAAACCTATTTTCAGTTGGATCATACATTAATACTTATAACACATAGTGTGAAGGGAACATGCGAAGATCAAAAGCCGCATATACTTACCGGAGTGCTTGTAGGAGTTGACGTTATAGAGATTGTTCGGCTCCTTGCTGAATTGCACCATGGCATTGCCATTGCCGAATTGCTTCACCAGGAACGCGTTGTTCTTCTTCACAATCTCCCAGATTAGAGGGCCGGGAACGGTAGCCATTTCGACTGCACAGATTGAGCAAATATAAATATTCTAGCGTCTCAAAATATTATAACCTACACAAAGAGCAAACTCAATCTAAACTAGTATTTGTCACCACATACAGATATGAGATCAGGAAACTAACAGAAGTAGCAAACGAGCACAGAAATCAAATAGGTAAGAGTTAGATCATAGAAAAAAAAACTAAATCACCAAACTATGGCAAAGACGAGTACCGATTTGAAACCCTAGATCAACCAAGCACAATCGAAATCTAAGCGATCAATTTCTACAAGCAAATCAAAGATACCACCGCAGTATCCACCATGGACTATAAAACCCTAGATCTCAGATCACATCGCTCCAACGAAGCCATCAATCACAAAATCTATCTAGAGCACGTAGAAGAGAGAAGGTGATCGGGCTTTGATGCTTACCGAAGAGGAGGCGGCGAAGTGATCTCCCGTTCCTCTCTCCTGGCTCCTAGGGTTCAGCAGCGCGAGAGGATGAGAGGGCTCGACGACGCCATTTTATAGGATTCTCGCAAAACCCTAACGATCCGCTCGATGACCTCATTAAATGGAATGACCAAAATGACCCCCGACGATTCGAATATGGGCCGGCCCTTAGTAAAAAGTAAGGCCCAATTGTTTTCGTCGGGAATGCGTAATAGAGCCCATGAGCCAAGGAGAACACCACTCATTTATACGCCCATGATGCCTGTGAATAGCAGGACAAAGCGAGAGCCAATCCCTAGCTGCCACGTAGGACGAACACTTTTGTACACCCATCTCGGGCGAAACGCCGTAACGCGTCGTCTCTTTGGTAGTGCTTGTGCTCTTTCCTTCGTTCGCGAGCTCCTCCGCCTCACCACGAGAGGGTCTTCCGTTCTCCAAATTCCAAAAACGTGGAAAAGAAGTAGTAATAGGAATCAGCGAGGGAAGCGACCATGACGGGTATAATATCTCGAATCCTTCAATTTGCTTATATTTCGTGTTACCAATCCCTCTTAACTTTCCCATTTTATGATGCCATTTCTCGCAGATTACGCGCAGGAGCAGGAGATGGAAATCGAAGCTTTACAAGCAATACTCATGGATGATATCGAAGGTTTTTTCTTGATTCTCTTTTTTGTTTTGTTTTTCTCTATTTTTCAGTTCAAATTAATATGAATATAAGTTTTAAGAAGATCGGGAAAAGAATAATTTTGTATCGACAGAGATCGACTGCAGTGAGAGCGGGCTAAGCACGAAGAATCGGTGCTTCCAAGTTCTACTGTCTCCACAGGTGAGACAACTAGTGGATCAATTACTCCCTGCATGCCTTCTATAATGCCCTTCTTTTTGCTCACTATGCCTGGGAAAAAGAAACCAAAAAAGGATGGAAAAATTAAATTTTTAGCACCAAATGCCATTGCTATAGGGGAGAGGGGTTTTGGGGTAATAATTGCAAGCTGAAAAAAGTGCTCTTTTCTTTTTATTATGAGAATGGTGGTTCCTAATTGTAATATTGTAACTATTACTGGCTTACTTCATTGAGTATGCAGCATAATGTAGGGAGGAAGTGGACTAATTTTCCTTCTTCTGCTACTGCATGAGTAATCGAGACCATTTTTAATTGAACCTGGAATAATGCCTCATTTCTTTCTTTTCATTCAACAGGACGATGATCTGGATGAGTCTGTCTATGTTCCAGGTTCGTCAATCAACTTCCTGTGATTTCGATAACACTATTATCTCCGACTCTTTTTTATCACCGGTCATCCCCGAAATCAATTGCTTGTTATACATTCCTTTGATAGTCGATATTGCTAGAAGAGAACAGCTACTAACATAACCTTGACTACTTCAGAAACTCGTTTTTGTGTTTGACACTTTTCTTGATGTATAAACTGTTTTGCAGTTCAGTTGGCGCTGATATTTTCTCACACTGAAAAATATCCAGATGAACCTCCGCTGCTCAACGTTAGAAGGTTGGCGTGGCCATCTTTGTATTCATATTGTTCTCTGTTGCGTCTTGTGCATCAAGACGTTGCACTTTTGTGTCATCAAGTTAAACTATTCATTTATCAAAGCTATTTATTTGTGCAGCGTGCGTGGAATTAAATCTGAGGATCTAATGCTATTGAAAGAAAACCTTGAGAAAGAGGTATATTCCTGCAAACTAATTCTCTCCCACGTGCATTTCGCAGTAGATTCAATCTATGTTTTTCATTAACGTCACAAAGTCTACCTGCCTGCGGCAGTTCTCTTGATGCTAATTGCTAAGCTATGCCCAAAATGAAATTCTATATCACACTCTTCGGTCTTATCATATTTATTACAAGTGCTTTGCCTATTACCGAACACCTTCAAGCTGTTAAGCTGCGCATAATAAATTATTTTCTATTTTCTTATTCTGTGTGGGTGAGATCTTTGGTGATTCTGTCATCTAGGCATCAGAAAATCTCGGCATGGCAATGATCTATACACTTGTGACATCAGCTAAGGAGTGGTTAAGTGAGAAGTTCAGCCATGATGTTCCTATTGAGGATACTGAGGAAACGGATACTGCCAAAGATGATGTATGGCTTTGTCTTATGACCTTTTACTTTTTGTTTATAGCAATGTGTCTTTTTTTCTAAAAAAGTTGAGAGATGATATTATGTATCTGCTATTTTTGCAAGTTATTACGATGGCTCTTTGTAGTAAGCAAGTATTTGAGAGTACTACTGGGGTAGTTGTCCTTCAGTTTTTGAGTCTTTCCTTAATTATAAATTCATGTTGTTCTTTGCAACTTGGTCGTGATTATAGCATTCCAGTGTTCTGTGCAGTATATCAGTGTCTCAATGCTACTAAATTCAGGGGTACTACGAGATAGAGTTATGTTTCTAATTTTTGCCATGTTAATACTGTGTTTTTAACTTTTGGGTTTCAGGTAATTATTCCTCATGGAGAACCGGTTACTGTAGAAAGTTTCATTGCTTGGAGAGAACGCTTTGAAGCTGAGTTAGCTCTAGAGCGAGCAAAGTAAGTTTGCCGATCTCCCTTTTTGAGATTAAGCATACTGTATGTTATATGGGAAGTCATCATAGGTAGATCTGTTCTTCCAAATTCCAGGCAGAAAATAGCTAGTTTGGGATTTTACTTTGAAGATTCAGGCTATAATACTCTTCAATTATGCTTTTCAAGATGATTTAATTTTTTTTCTGAATGAAATACCTCAACCAAATTTGAGCTGCTTCATATGGGGATCCAAGTGCGCATTTTGTTCTCCGTTCAAGCCAGAAGCTTCAGATTTTTCTCCTCGCCAAACACTCAAACATCCGTGTCCTGGGGAGTAGAGAAGCTATTTGAAAAGTAAAAGCAAATAGATAATTGATCTTTTGTTTAAGCTTGAAAAAGTTATTCTTATGTTAAAATATGCAGGCTTATGCCAGAGTCTGCTCTTACAGCTCCCAAGGAGAAGAAGCTTACGGGAAGACAATGGTTTGAAAGCGGAAGACATGCAGCGGTATTCTTTAAAGATGCTTACTTAACATGGATAACATATCATATGTGGTCAATAAAGAATTGTATCATTTTATTCTATCTTATTGGTTATTTACAAAGTTGGCCACCTGTATTATGCTCATGAATGCTGTGACTTGTTTAAATGCCTTTTCTTCTATATTTGAATGCAAGAAGGAAATAATAACCTCATGCAATATACTTTTGCCTCAGAAAGGTGCAGCTGCTGTTGCTGAGGGCTCTGAGGTGGAAGAAGAGGAAGACATCGACTTTGATGACGACTTTGAAGGTGATTTATTATGTGCCAAATATTCGTTCAATCTGCACTAGATGCCTAATTTGTTTACCTATTTATATTTAAATCTTATTGAATCTCAACTTATCCAGGACAAATATAGCTCTAAAAATTGTATTTTCTTGTGAGATTGCAGATGAAGAAGACATGCTCGAGCACTTTCTTGCGGAGAGTTCTGAAAAATCAACCGAGGGATCCCGAAAGTGAATTCAAAGACTGGTTTATGAACACTAAACTTTCATTGTGCCTGAAATAGTATTTAGTTTTCTTTACGGTCAGCAAGCTTGAGCTTTCAGCTAAATATACTCCACCAACTGTTCTTTGGATGGACATTATACTTGTCATTGCGCTATTCTTTCAAGAACAGTGTTTCTCATATGACTAGGGTTTCCCTCATCCCTAGATTTTGATCATCAATTATTAAGACCCATTGTAGCTTTAATCTCCGAGAGGAATATCTGCAGCTAAAAGTTGTATTAGCAATTCTTGCGATATCAATCCCTTTTTCTCCTTCCATATTGTGTGTCATATTGCATGCTTTTCTGGTTGCCTATATGAGTATCTCAAGTGAATGCTGGCAAATTGGTATCGGTCGCACCAATTGCATCTTTAACTACATCTAGGAAAACGTTGCACCTGTTTATTTGGATATTCCGCCTGTACATATTGTGGATGTTGCTGCTTTTCTTTTACTTTTTTCGACTTAGCTGCTGGGAATCTTTTAGCAGAGACATGAGTATGAATGCTCCTCCTACAGCTAATTTTTTTTTTATCTGCATAATACATAGTAACAAGTGTTTTTGTCTAAATAGAAAATAAGAAATAAAAGGAAACTTAAGAAACGGATCAAAGGACCCCATAAAATGGCAATTGGCAAGCGAACAATAGTTTTGGCTTTGTAACAACACACGCATGAATCTATTTTTTGAACGACTGCACTAATTCATATGGTGAATAGCAACCAGACTACCTTTAATAAGAAAATAACAGCGTGTTTTACTTGGACAAACTTAGAAAATAATTAACTTGGCTTGTTTGTAATTCATAAAGAAAAAGGCAAACTCATTCCGTTTATCAGCCAACCAATTGCTTACACAGAAAGAATAATGCGATTTATTACCAATTCCATCTTACATTCTTAAATCTAATAATACAAAAAGACCGACCCAAAATAAATTATTCTCTGCAGTAACCGTCATGGATTATTGTCTATGCTACAACTTGGGCGACCTCGTTCATCCCACTCACGCAAATCAAAGCTTTTCTTGGCAAAGAGAAATTCCAAAGGACGCAATCCATGACGCTGAAATTCCAAAGGACGCAATCCATGACGCTGAAATTCCAAAGGACGCAATCCATGACGCTGAAATTCCAAAGACGTACTTTATATTTGCTGGTTATCTCCGTGGTAATCCCCATCGTTATACGTTAGGCTCTCTATCACACGCATCCTTGATCAGTCATAGCCTGAGCAAGATTTATGAAAGCACAGATGTTCCCTCCATGCACCAGAGCTCTGTTTACAAAGAAAAGGAAAAAATAAAAATAAAAAAACATGTAGAAATATATGTTACACAATCAACAGAAAAAATTACAATTCAAATTTAGAAGAAATAGATGCATTTATCAAGTATAAACCATCATCAAAAAGCTGCAGTGGAACCAATATCATGATGGTTTCTACACCATCTGAAGAACAACAGATTGACAGATTCAAAGTCAGTGAAGGATCCTTCAAAGTATCAGAATGAAAGGATCCGATTATCACAACTTGTAGCACTTAATTTCATCAGACATACATTGTATGCAGAAAGGTATGAACATGCATCAGATCATAAAGAGGCAAAACTTACTCAGGATTATCTTTCAAAATGCCATAGTCACTAGCAGCTTTAAGTGATCTCTCATATGTCTGCTTCATCGTGTCCTGTCACCAGTCACCAAAAAGAAGAAAAAAAGAATGACAGAGCGAAGGTGGATTGTAGCATTGAAGAGGCCATCAACAGTAACATCAGTTTAAAGAGGTATAATAATATCTTTGCTCAAAAGCTACCTATCTTATGGTAATAAAATGAGTCTCGATTAATGAATGCTTAGAAAAAGCAAAATCATCTATGGACATAGAATTTAAGTTTGTAAACAGGGAAATTCGGCAAGTCACAAATTAAGAAGATTAACCTGATAGTGCACATTAGATTAGCAATTTTGTGACGAAGATTCTTTAGAAACATGATACATTATTACCATAATAAAAACATGTGCAGGAAGAAGCTACCTGTAACTTTGTCTCGAAATCTTCAGCTGACCATTGCATCAAATTGTACTCTTGATTGAGTTCAAGTTCTCCAACTGCAACCTGCCGGCCCTCAAAGAAAAGACAAAGAAATAAGCTATTATGACGGCATATCATGCACATATTTAAGACCCTCAGAGGGTAGGTCTCTTAATCCTTTCATATATGCTTCATTTGGACATTCTAAATGAAGTTACACTTAAGAACAAGAAAATTTGCAAATATACATGTGTAGCACACTTCAGACAGAACGATGGATAAAATCTGATCATAACCACTCTTATCATAAACTACATTACATATCAGAACAATCACATACAGTCAAAATGTTTCTATGAATAATTGCATAACTATAATGATAACAAGATACATTACCCCTCCAGCACTCGCAGCCTTTGCAGGAGCAACCAGTACTTTAGCTTTTCTCAGAACATCAATGGCCTGAAGGGTACAGGGCATATTTGATCCTGTTCTTTGGACATGAGGATTAAGTAAAAATTACAAAAGCCGTCAAAAGGACAGTTATTCTTTGTACATTAGCTTCAAATACCAAGTGTAATACAGACCTTCTATCAGCACACGGCAACCAGAACTGACTATTGCAAGGGCTTCCGATTGGTCAATCTCATTTTGGCATGCACAAGGAAAAGCAATATCACATCGCTCACTCCAAGGCTTTGCTTCTGCAACATACTTTGCCCGTGGATATGATTTTGTATAGTCACTGTTAAATTAACATGAAAAAAGGACTGCTTTTCGATTCTTTGCTTGTTAAATTTGTGAGAAATGTGAAAAATGCAGTCAAAAAAGAAATTCCTCAAACCTCATACTCCTTTGTTGGACCTTTATGTCCCTAAGAAGCGAGAATTTCACATAATCAAATCCATCTTCATCAAATAAATAGCCCTTGGAATCTGTAGGAGCATGAAAAGTATTATGCGATCAAAAGAAAAATCAGAGCTAGCATACACTAAATTGATTTAGCACTTGAACAAGTCGGGAACACTTCAGGAGATTATTCATCTGGAGAAATGGTGCTCAGAAATGCATGAAACGTAACCTATTCATGAATTCACTCGTTTTAGGCTGTGGATATGTACCTGATATAGTTAAAGGGATGGCACCACAGGAAAGGAGCTTCTCCAAGACATGCATTGCTATCTTCCCAGAACCACTCACTACACATCTGTACGCAAAAGTGCACTAGATAGTAATAAAACGATCAAAGTCTAGGTGCACAGCAATCTTATATTTCACAAGTAATGAATATATCGGCCATTAATTCACACAAATAAAGTTAGTAGATATTAGTAGGGAACTATCGTCCTCCAATTTTGTCAGATAATCTGAACACATATTTTGCTACGTATAAGTGCTATTCTAGATTTATATCCTAATGTATAAGGTTTAAGAGATATAGAAACCTCAGTCCTTTGAGTTCCTTGTTCATCTCAGCAAGTATAAGGCGTGCAAAAAAGACCTGAAAAAGTAAAAAGCGTTTAGAGATAATATGTATTTTCAAAAATTTCTTTTAATAGGATTCAGAAGGGAGAAAAAGAAAAAGGAAAAAAAACTGTTCAGTTCTGAATGAATAAGAAAATTAGATATGCAACCACATAAAATAAAAAATCCGAAGGCTATTGAAAACATAAATGTACCAGTCCATATCCTGTAGCTTCAGTCCTAAGGCTAGATCCTGACCAGAAGATTTTTGGTCCTGTAAAACTTCCCTGCATAAGCATAACAATGAAACCTAAAGACAACAGCCAAAAGTACTAACTTGTGCGACCACAGAAAGAGTAACTAGAACAAAATTATTTCAAGCTGTACAATGTATTAGAAGCATTGCTGAGCTTAGCCACCACTTTCTTCTCCACAGACAACTTTTAGAAAGAAAGTAATACAGTTTCCATCCCTAGACGGGTCATATTCTAGCTCTTTTCATTCACCAGCAAAAAGAATGAATAGAATTCAAAGATAAGGAGAAAGAGATCAATAATAGATTTAACCAGAACTAAAAATATGGCACTTTCCGGTTACAGTTTTCATCTCTGTTCATCTATTTATTCCCAAACAATCATTTACCTGGAAATGACCAACAAGACGTCTATACTGCCCAAAAAGGAAACCCATTTCCCTAGGACCGACACCCATATCTTCAGCAGGGAGATCCTAGGCAACATGATAAAGAAGAACAACATCAGAATCCAGATTCAGAGAGGTAAGTGACCTATTTGGAATAAAGCTAGTGAATTGGTATGATTCTTTAATTACCTGATCAGGTCCCAGATACCTATACAGCTCGTCCATGAAACTTTGACAAAATCGCATGATCTGTCACCATAACCTTGTTAAGGAATAAAGAAGAGCACTTGTGACTAAGCAACTCCACGTGAATGATTAGTACCTCGCTCTCACTCTTTCCCTTTGGATCGAAATCGCTTCCTCCCCCACCACCTCCGAGCTTATAGGGTGATAGAGCATTTTTCAATGTCTGGAAAGAAATTTCAGAATAGTAAGCAACTATTGTGGACGGCATACGATAGCATATTTTTCTGGAAGCAAGCAAACATTACCCAGAAGTTATCATCATGTCAAACATAAAATCTACCTGCTCCAAACCAAGAAACTTGGCAACACTTAAGTTCATTGATGGATGGAAGCGAAGGCCACCCCTGCATGGACCCAACACTTGGCTAAATTGCACGCGGAATCCTCTGTTTACATGTGTTTCTCCCTTATCATCAATCCACGGTACTCTAAAGACAATAGCTCGCTCAGGTTCTAAAAAACGCTCTAAGATCTGAATGTACCTGAAAAGTTAGGCATCGAGTCACAAATATTAGTGCAAAACACTTTTCTTCAAAAGGAGAAATATTTGTCATCTTATACTTCTGCAGCATGAATAAAATAAATGGATAATGTACAACTTACTGAGAGTTCTTCAGCAAGACAGGTTCTAAAGAATGAATCACTTCTTGCACGGACTGTACATATTCAACTTCATGAGGATCCCTCTTCAAAACAGATTCAAGAATCGAACCAGCAGTTTTGGACATTAATGCTTGAATATTACCATGTCACGGTGAAAGAGAAGATTGAAATTTAGTATAATGATATGCCATAATTGCATCATCGAAATAAATAAAGCATTCTAAACTCGTGTGGAAGTTTACATTTAACTAAAAAAATAAATAAATGAAGGCATTTGGATGCTACTTCGGTTTTCGTCAAGTGGATCAACTTACTTTCGGTCTTATTGGGAAAGAAATTGATCCCAACAGAACTAACACGAATGTTTGAGTTCATAAAAAGAAGCGACAATTGTACTAACTATAGATATATAGACAGATTACATTTATCAGTATTTGTAAATATATCAACCTAATAAACAATATAAAAAGCTTTCTAACTGCAGTTGCTGAATATAAATGATTAACTGACAAAAACAAAACCTCCCAAATCAGATGACAATAAAACGCAAGAAATATTCTAACCTTTCATATAAACAGGTCTCTCAACGACAGGCTGAGTTTTGTCCTTGGACGCCAACTGAAGTCGAAGAGCTTCCTTATGGAGCAAACTGTTATTGTGTTCTTCTAGAGCACTCATCTGCATATTTCTACTTCCCTCGTTCCCGTAAGGATTTCGCTTATGCTTCCTCCCATACTCTTTACAAATGGAGCAAAATATCCTACTCGTATTCTCATGCACGTCGACATAAGCCCACTTATACGTGTCCGCCCACTCCTCCCTCCACTTCTTAACCACCTTCTTCTTCTTCTTACTCTGCAGCAGTTTCACCGGCTCTTGCGGATCGTTATTAGGTGTTTGAGCGGCCAGAAGAAGGTGCTTGTGGTCTTCTTGTTGCGAGGGAGCGGCGGATTCCTGTGTAGGTACACCGACTAAGGTTGTGCTAGAGAATGAAGGGTCGTCATCGCCCGGCCCTATTTCCAGATCGATCTCTTCCCCAATTCCCCTCACCACAAGGTGATGGCGCTGGGCTTGGCGGAGGAGACTGATCTCGTCCATCGTGGAGTTCATCTCTATTCCCCTCCCTGACGCCAACATTCAGACTACGTGATTCGGCTACCGCGGACGGTAATTGCTACTTCCATCAATCGCGTTCTACGACGCCCAAAGCTCCTACTTTGATTGAAATAGCTACGAATCCATGGCAAATTCAACAACAATTCCTTCAGTCCTTTGGAATTCAGATTCGAGGCTTTAGGGAAGATCAGCCAAATCCAATACTCATCAAAAATACCCAAATAGGAACTGAGCCAGCACCTTGCTAGTAACTTAGCGCTATAAAACGCAGCAGAAGAAGCTAGAACAGCAGCTTTTCTCCGCGAAAGATCACCGATTACCGCACTTCGCAATCCAACAACGCACCCTAAGCCCTCGAAACTCCTCCGCCGAAGCTGAGCTCGCTGTGATTGTGGAGGTAAAAGCTTCTAAAGCTGGTAAGGTCGATGGTACGAGAAACCCTAGAAGCAGGAACGAAGATGAATGGGGTCGAATTTGCGGGGCGAAGCAGGAGGAGAAGGGAAGGGTCCTTCTCTTTGGTATAGAGAGAGAGAGAGAGATAGAGAGAGAGAGAGAGAGAGAGAGAGGAAACCCGATGGTTTGGGGTCTCTGGATTTGGGGGTTCTTCTGTTGAACCGATGCCGCCCCACGCTCTCCGCGGTGGATGGAGTGTTGTCCTGAGGTGCTGGCTTCTTCCCACCAGCGGCGACCGCATCAGTTAACTGCATTATAGTTTGGGCTTAATTATCCAATAATTATTATTTTTTTATTTACTATATTATATTATTATATTACTATATTTTAAATTATTTATTTTCATTTTTATCGTGCCCTGTTTTTTTATTCATAATTTTTTTTTTTATCAATCTCTCCACATTATTATTAATAAATTTATTATTTTAGACAAAGTTGAGCAATTTTTTAGACTCCCAGTAAATAGTACATAAATATAAAATGAATCTCAATGATAACCTCATCGAAAGTTTCTATAAAATTATTTTTAGTTAGACTTTTATTTATTTTTTTTATATTCGCAAGATTCCAATTTATAGTCTTTTATGGATTTTAATTTAATCTTTACTTATGTGAAACATACAATTGCTTATTTTTACCTCTAATAAGTAACAACTCTAATATCTTCATCAAGTAATTTAAAATCTACGTCAGATGCTAATCTTCTTTTAATTATGATGGTAATGGTAATATGATCTATAAATTTGATAGCAAAATAAATGGAGAGAGTCTAAACTTGATCCTAAAATAATAGACGAGTAGTAACTGACACGGTGAAAACCTCGTTCAGGTTTGGCCCGGGTAGGATCCAGTGCACACTCATAAATTTGGATCTAAACCCATAAAAATGTGAATGGGCTCTACTTTGTTTTATCGACCCCTCCCACATCGGGTCCCGGTTGGGATCAGGACGCGACCTGATACTGATAGGAATCGGATCGAGATTAAAACGGACCGTAATCGCAACGGTGGATCGCCTCTATCCACATTTCCCCCTATAAATATGAGTTGGGCATTACCCTCGGGCGTACTGTCGCCGCCCTCTCTCTTGGAAACCCTAGATCTCTTCGATACTTCGAAGAACCCTAGCTTCTGGTTCCCAATTTTTTTTTCTTGCAGACGCGTAGTATCCCCAATCAAACTTTAGTTTACGATCTCTTAACTCGACGGTGAGCTTTACTGATCTTCTTGTGTTTCACCGTCTCAAAATTTCGTTCCAAAAATCTTTTTTATCTATATATATATATGCGATTTAATCTTCTCCTGCGGCGCAGACATGGGAGAGGCGAAGGACAACGACGCTTACGAGGAGGAGCTTCTCGACTACGAAGAGGAGGAGGAAAAGGCCCCCGATGGTGTCGCGGCGAAGGCCACCGGTGAAGCAGTGAAGAAGTAAGTATCGTGTCTTGAGAGGATAGCTATGGTTGTTTGTTTAATTTGCTCGGATACTGCTTTAGGTTCTAGTTAATTACTACTCAGATTTCTTATATGCTGTTAATATTTTATTTGGATAGAACTTTGTAGTTATTAGTTCTAGATCTGTAATTTTCGGAGAGGTTTTTCATGGCAAAAGAGACAACTTTGTTTGTCCGTAATCCGTATGATTGTTAGCTGTTTGCTTTCTTACTACTCTGGTTCTATATGTATGAACAAATTACTCTTGTGTGACTTCTTTGGGAAGTTGCCATCTTTATGTGTTAGGGTTCGCTGTTTGAAGTGGTGAGTTTACGAATAGAGCTATGATTGTAATAGCAGACAATGTTTTGGTGCATCACTTATTCTCCTGATACGATAAGATGATCTCAACTACCTTAATTTTATTGTGGCAGGGGTTATGTTGGAATTCATAGTTCCGGATTCAGAGATTTCCTGTTGAAACCAGAGCTACTTCGTGCAATTGTTGATTCAGGGTTTGAGCATCCTTCCGAAGGCAAGTTTTTTTATCAGTCCTTTTTAATTGGGCATACGGTCATAAGATTGTAGTCAGTGACACCCTTGAACCTCGTTATCTTTCCCTTTTTTAATCCTTTGTAGTATCATTTCCTGTCAATATATTACAAATTAGCAATTCAATGTTTTGCGCATTAAATGTTGTTATCAAGTTTGGTATATTATAGTTTCAATTTTAAAAAAATTTAAATATGTGACACGCAATATCTATTGTGTGATATACTGAGAGTTCCTTCATTAGAACCAAATGCAGTGTAAGAAACTGCAAATGGGAGCAGATAGTTTTTCCTGAAAGCTGGAATGAGGTTAGCTGCAGAGTTTCTCCGGGAAGAAGAGCACATGAATGCAGAATTGTTTAAAAAATTCTATTGCATACAAGATTGTTTTGAAACTTCCTTCTTAGCTTTTAATATTAGTGGCCAACTCAGAAATTATTTCTTTTTTGGGTTAACGTTGGCCTGCCAATTCGATTGATATTTTTAGGAATGACATGTTTTTGTTTATCATTGAGACAAATATTTAATTAGGCAGATATAATATTGATATGCTGATCTGCAGGTAATCATTACTTCCACATTCTATTTTGGAGGAGAATTTGGTAAACCTTTTATTAAAAGGACCCAGAAGGTCATTTTTAACTCACTGGGGGTACCGCTCCAATTTTGTTTGGTTCTACATCAGTACAACATGAATGCATTCCTCAAGCTATCCTTGGAATGGATGTGATCTGCCAAGCGAAATCTGGGATGGGAAAGACGGCTGTATTCGTCCTTTCAACTCTTCAGCAGATCGAGCCTGTTGCAGGCCAAGTTGCTGCTCTTGTTCTATGCCACACAAGGGAACTAGCTTACCAGGTCGACTTCTTATTCTAGTTTTGATTTCTTTTTTTTTTAAAGATATCTTTGCAATTATGTATCACATAATGTCATGGTTTCTTTGAATTTAAGAACTAATTTGCATTTACTTACTAAATTATAGATATGCCACGAGTTCGAGAGGTTCAGCACGTACCTTACAGACATCAAAGTTGCCGTGTTCTATGGGGGAGTTCATATTTCAAAACATAAAGATATTCTGAAGAACGAGTGTCCTCACATAGTAGTTGGAACTCCTGGAAGGATCCTAGCACTAGCTAGAGATAAAGATCTTTCCTTAAAGAATGTGAGGCATTTCATTCTTGACGAATGTGACAAGATGTTGGAGTCACTGGGTATGATCCCCCCCCCAATCCCCCAACCCCAAAAAAAAAAAAAACAATTCTGATATACTAATCACTGGAATGTTCTATTTCGTCGCTTTGTAGTTTGTTCTACCCTATGTTTTATAATGTTGCTATATCCTTTTTTTTACACCCATATATTTATCTCTGGTTCTTCGTTTCACGTTTTTGTATGTTCTGTAGACATGCGCAGAGATGTTCAGGAGATCTTTAAAATGACACCTCATGACAAGCAAGTTATGATGTTTTCAGCGACACTGAGCAAGGAGATTCGTCCTGTATGCAAGAAATTCATGCAAGATGTAATGTCCTGTTGTCAGCTCACCTTAGAAGTCTATAATTTTCATTTCTAATTTAATTATCTACTATTGTACTTAGCAGTTCAGTTGATGCCAGTGCCTCTTGCTCTTAGTGTTTTGCTGGCCCTCATCAGTTTGCTCTTATCAATTTTTTGGCTAAGCTGGGGGTTACATTCATGTTTCCTTTTTTCTTTTGGGTTTGGGTGTGGATGTGGGTATCTTATAGCTATTCATATTAAGTCTGGGTCTGCTTATTCCTGGGGGACCATTGTTATCCTTGGATCTACTTTTCTTGCCATCACATTATTGGCGGGCAAGGTAGAACCCTTTTACGAGGAATTCAACTGTGGGCAGCTCTGTTCCACAAACTTTGCTGGGCATGGCTAAGGATGGCCTTGTGAATTGTTCATTTGTTCGAGCTTCAGTGAGGATGCTACAAAATTACAATCAAATGAAGTGGAGTTCATGCGTCATTCTCTTTTGGTACTGGATAACGTTAGCTTGAAGGCAACACCCTAACCTTCTTTCATCTGACGCTTGTTCCCTTTCAGCCAATGGAAATTTATGTTGATGATGAGGCAAAATTGACTCTGCATGGTCTAGTTCAGGTAAAATACGGACATGTCATGCGCATTTCTTAGATGTAATCGTTGGTGCGTGTTATTTCTCATTATCTTTCTTGATGCAGCACTACATCAAATTGACTGAGTTGGAGAAGAATCGGAAGTTGAATGATCTTTTGGATGCTTTGGACTTCAATCAAGTTGTTATCTTTGTCAAAAGTGTCAACAGAGCAGCAGAGCTTAACAAGTTACTTTGCGAGTGCAATTTTCCTTCGATCTGCATTCACTCGGGAATGCCTCAGGAAGAAAGGTTTGTGCTATCCTTTATGATTTCTGTACGTACTACTATATTCATTATCTTATGCAAAAGAGAGCTAAATAGATGAATATGTTCCATATTATCAATCTCAAAGAGTTGGGAATGATGGCTTCAAGTTGCTGTTGTAGTATATATTTGTTATCGCTCCTGTGTTGACCCTTTTTTCTCCTATTTGTTTGAATGTGCTGTTTTTCTTTTTCAAAAAGTCTAGCCTGCAAGAAGTATCTTTTAGATTTTTGTGGTTCAGCTCATATAATCTCTTTGATGAAGCTCTTACTTTTGTTCTGAGGAACTTGTGGAAAGTTTGAACTTTTTCTCATTGTTTTCCTTGTTATTTAATTTGAAGTAAAACTGTCCCTTTTTTACTATACTGTGTTCTCTGTGAGATCTACTAAGTTGTTTCATCAACTTGAAGTACAATTGACCTACTTTGACTCTAGTAGAAGAGCATATTCTTTCCAGGAGTCTTTCTTTTCATCATAATATTTTTGAGGTCTGACTGAAACACCTCTTTTCTTTGTTTGTCGTTAACTGAATAATGTTTCTTGTAATATGGGTGTAGTATCCGTACTTCATGTTTATTCTGCAGTTGAATTTTGTATAAATTGATTTAACTGAATCTTTGTTGCCATTTCTTTGCCGATATATCGTGCTTCCAAATGGAATTCCAATTTTGGAAATTTCCCTTTCTTTTCATTTGAAAAGTAATTTGAGGTTCATTTTTCTGGTTATTCCATTATTCCAACTCCACTTCTGGTTATCTTGCAGGTTAACAAGGTACAAGAGCTTCAAGGAAGGTCACAAGAGGATTCTTGTTGCCACTGATTTGGTGGGCAGGGGAATTGATATTGAGCGTGTGAACATTGTGATAAACTATGATATGCCAGATTCCGCCGATACCTACTTGCACAGGGTTAATACTTTTTATCCATTAACATCTGCTAAAGAATGTGAATCATTTGTCATTCTCCAAAAGCTTAGGATACCAGAGAATGGTGTTTTTTAATATTTATATTCAACAATTTTTTTTCATTGGAGTTGTGGCGAAGCTTTTCACCCTTCTTATTATTATTATTGCTTTTTTAGGTTGGAAGGGCTGGCCGCTTTGGGACCAAGGGGCTAGCTATTACATTCGTCTCATCCGCCTCCGACTCAGATGTTCTCAATCAAGTCTGTATCATTTATTGTATAATCATTTTAAGTTGGTTGCTGTTTATGGTATTATCTAATTAGCATATTGTCTTTACATGAAGGTACAAGAAAGGTTTGAGGTGGATATCAAAGAGCTGCCTGAGCAAATCGACACTTCCACATACAGTAAGCCATTCTACTAATATAATGTGCTCATTGTGGAAAGACAAACATATTAGGTGTACGTTAAAATGCAGGATAGATATCTCTTTTTAACTCTTAGCATGCATCCTATTGGATATAATTTTTTTCATGCCTTCATCTTAGGTTAGACAAAGACTATTTGTGTGGCATATGTGTAGAAATGTGTTAAGAATGATTCAGTGTTTGATACCCGCCAAGATTAGGGCCTCAGCCTAAAATTTTCAGCTTGATTTTCTTTTTGTTCACTTCTATGCATATTCTGCCAATGGATTGGAAAAAGGGCAATATTCACCACAGTATATGCTTTAGAAGGAATTGAATTGGAACTTCACTCTCTTTGTATTTGGCATCGTAGAATTGACGTGTCATTTTTTTTCTGCTTGCAATTTTTTTTGTTAATGTGTTGTATGCTCAAATTCTAGGTCAGTTTTTACAGAAACCTGATGTTTGGAGTTACTCTGTTTCAGTGCCATCTTGAAGATGATATTTGTCACTTTCTGAAGGCGTAAGAAGAGATGGACAGGCGTTAGGAGCGTGTTGCAGATATTCCATAATTTGCCGTGGTTGAAACATGACGTTGTGGAAGAGATTGTTTTTAACTTCTGTACCTCATAGTAGACAGTACTACTAGTACTTAGCATTAAGATCTGGATGCTTATATATGTCTATGATGAGATGAATGTTGTTCTATATGTTTTATGTTAGGATTGGCCAGTAGTCTTCTAGAATGATATTTGCTAGTGGCATGCCATATTAACTTTTGTTAGAGATTTCTGTCGTTTGTGTTTGCACTTCCTGATTCATGATTTCTGCGTTTGTAGTATGTGAATATATATACACACACACACACACACAAACACACGCACACACTAGAATGCATCTAAATAGCATGTGCATAATGTAGGTTATCAATTTTTAATTCTTGGATGTCTAAAGTTTATTATTTGTTAGTGGTGAATTTTTTGTATGTATAGAGTTATTTACGCGCGTACGAATGCGGAAGCGTGAGAATAAATGAATGTGAGCTCTCGTTGTAGACCTGAACTTATCATGGACCTAGTGGCTCTTGGCACGACACACGCGTGGGCCAGTAAGAAGCCCGTCAGAGTTGGGGCGGGCCTTTTTATTTTGATATCGGGTCCGGCCTGAACCAGGCCTGACCCATGGACCGGCCTAACTGGATTGCCCCTCCAAAATTGCATGGAGTTGAGCGCATCAATGTTGTTCTATATGTTGTGGCTGTTATACTATGTCCATCATGTCTTTACCAATCAAATTTCTCTATTTAAAGAAAAAAAATATATAATAAAAATATTTTTCTAAAAATCATAATAGAATGGACAAATTTTAAAGACTAAATACGATTGGTTAAAAATACCACATTTTTCATGTAACCATCACATTTCACATTTTTTCCAATTCGTCTACCAAGTAAGTATTTCTTATCATCCTCAAAAGTGGTCCGTAAATGCTCCGACAGGTCACAAATTTCAACTATGACGTTGTTTATTTTGACGCTTGTTCTGAGAACATAGAAGTTGGTAGACAAGTATAGCATATGCTGAAATACATGGTAAAAGCACAATTCATCATAGAATGATAGAAAGCAGATATTCAATTTCAAAACGGGAATCTAGTTCTCACATCTACTAAAGATCAACTTTCCTCGTTTCAAATTTAACTTAAGCGAGGGACCATGTTTCTAATTTTCTTTTCCTCTTTCCTATTGGAGCCCTGAATAAATAGACAACAGCACTGCGCCATAATATTCTGTAGTCATATTTGGAACAGCAATTCTGGAAAACAGTTCAAGCATATCGTAAAAGTACAGATCACGTCCACACCCTTTCTTCAACTCCAAATTCACACGACACGAGCTTTATACATGCAGATATATGCCATGTGCCAGTCACCTGTTAAACAAAATGATACAACTCTAGTCAAAATGAATGAAGAAATATTACAGCAAGAAGATACCAAAGAAGAAAGTCTCAAGAATGACTATTCTATTCCGAGACTAATTAAATTTGAACAGCTCAAATACTGTCACCTAGTGTAAAAAGATAATTGTAATTTATTATTTTTATTCCCTTGTTGTATTTCTCTTCGCAAATACTATGATACCAATCAGACTTAACATAAGCATGGAAGCGTGATTAGCACTTATTGACTCTTTAGTAAAATAAGCAGTACAGTTAAGACCCTCTGTTAAAGGATTTAAATCAAGCAAATTCTGAAAGAGTAACTCCAAGGGAATCGCTTACCTCCACCAGAAAGCTTTGTAATGTCTTCCTCCCTTTGCAGAATCGGGTTGTCGTCATCGTATTGGATCCATTTCCCTGTATAAAAACACAGTATTTTTTTTTTTTTAATGTACTGAACCAAGCAACAATAACAAAGATAAGAGAAATTATTGCCTGGAAGTTCCACCACATCAGCCTTGGACATCCCACGTCATCTACCATTCATTAATTCATTCCTCTCCATTCAACCCACACCATCCAGGGGTTAGCAGCCTTTTCCAAGTTTTAGAATTATTATTATAAACATGGTGGGGATTCGTGAGAAAAGGAATGGCGGGCAGAAGCCAGAGGTCCATAGACGACACGGAGGACCAGTCCAGGCAATAATTTCTCGAAGGATAAGCCCGTCATCATTGTGAATCGCTACGGACCGCTTTCTTGTTTGACCCATGCAACATAGTGGCCAGAGTCCGCGCTCCTTCCCTTGTGGGTCAGCACCGCAACCAGATCGTAAATTCCAGTTAATTGTGTCTTTCCATCGGAAGAATTAGCTGCAGAAATGTTATGTGTCAAGCAATCCTCAACAAGGAATTAAAAATTTAAAAGGTCGCTGCTTTAGTAATTGAAGTAGTTCACGACATCAGAAGCAACAATTAATAGTATCGATTTTTTAAGTAGGATAGGCCAGGCCAAAACAGGTAGTTGATAGACGAGCTATAAATATAAACAATAGTTCCAATTCCTAATTACCTTTATCATGAGAGCTGCTAGACGGTTCCCCTTGATTCCCAATAGAACCCTATAAGAGCAAAAAGAAAGCGGACCGAGTTAAAGTAAATTCAGATACTTTATTTGATACCTCTTGTTTTACAAATGCACTTCCTTAGCAAGGAACTTTCTTGGTAGGTGCCAAACTTTGTTAATTACCATCAAGCTTGGATAGACAAGCTTCTCTGTCTTCTCCTTTCTTTGAATATCCAAGCTTGGATAGACAAGCTTGGATATGCATTAAGGTTAGCACATGATAAATTTAAAAGGCCATCACTCAGGATAATTTGGCATTTCAGGCAAACAGAGTTGGTGGGAAACTATAACCATAAAGTTTTTTCTCGTAGTAATATAAAGCATATAGCTATAACTACAGAAAGAAATTACCAAATGAGTAAACACAGAAAAGATCACCTGGTAATTTATGTCACACGATAGTAAGAAAGCATTTAAAAATGAAACTTCAAACTATAATGGCTTAGAACGTAGCCTATGGAGGAGGGAGGGGAGTGTTCACCGTACCTCTGCTTGTGGCGCATTACTCTCATTTTCTTTGGAGGCATTACTTTTATCCTTTGTTTTCAACCCAAGCTTGGCATTCTCTATATCTCGTAGCATCTTCAAATGCAGTTTAACCACAATCAGGCATCAGAAAATTTTACAAATTTGTAATTCACAGTGAGGCAGCTCAACTCCAGTAAGTCAAAGAGAAGAAACCTGACGAGGAGCTTGAAGCTTTTGGCGAAGTTCTTCTGAACAGAATTCATAAACATCCAACTCCAGTGGATAGTCCACTTTCTGCAAATATCACAAAAATAGAAGAAAATAAAAGAGTGACCTGGTAAATTTTAAAAACTGCACCAAAAAGCAGACAACAAAATGATCCTTTTCTAAAGTATTTGAGCATCTGCTTAAGTTCAAAGAAACCAAGAATATGCCAAACTGTTGTATCTAGAGCTAGAAATGAGGTACGTCAAGCTGAGTGATAGTTTTATTTAGATGATTAGACGCCAGCCAACATAGCTGACTGAAGCTGATCATGAAGCGAATAATTCATGCTCCGCCTTGGGTTTTCAGCTAACCCAAAATAAGCCAATTATTAGCAAGCTGAGACAGAGCTTCTCATTGAATAATAAGCCAATTATTAGCAAGCTGAGACAGAGCTTCTCATTGAATAGCTCTGAATGCTACTAGTATCACAATGATTTTTTGCCCTTTAAAGTCACTCAAAGGGTTTATTCTATATGCAGAAACAGAGACACCCAAACAAAATAAACATTGGATGCTCATATTACCCGCAAAATTTTTGCCTTTTGATTCGACTCCCTTTTCCAGAAGAAACGGACAAACTGAACAGTCAAATACCTGCAATGGCTCCGTGTAAGCATTTATAAGCGTTTATTTTTATAAAACAATAGCAAAACATTATCTTGCCTAGGCAATTCACTGATTCTTGATTCTTTTGTATAAATAGCACTACGTCCCAATGAAGGAGAAACTTTCTCTAGCTCAGATTTCAGACCCTGTTAAAAAAATGTTAGTCACCATGTGAAAGGGAAAAATGTTCAGTACTAAAAGACTGAGAATGTGAAAATTATTGGCAAAGCGTTAATTGCTGCAAACATTAGTATGGAGCTTCGGGGTTTTGGGGAAAAGGTCCATTTTGTGCAATAGCACCCTTTTTTAAAGATAGCACTCTTGCTAGGTAAATGAACATCTAGGCAATTATATCTACTCTCTTTTCTTTTACAGCAAATCCCCCCTTCACCCCGCCAAGCAAGGAAAAAGATCTGTTCAATTTAAATTCAGGGTATAAGTTGCTCCCTAGCATTTCAGCCAACTTACATTGGCTGAGACCACTGGCCAACCAAATAAGGCAAAATCAAACAAGTACAAAAGAACTGGTTCACTTGGTAGTTCAACATTAACTTTTTATTCTAGAACTTACATGCTTGAGCCCTTCATGCAAGTGGTTTACATCGTGGGAGATGTGGCATTTTAGTGCATAGATAGACTCTGTCTCCAAACTTTCCTCACCACTTTCTGCACAGTGGACCCTGGTTGATAAAAATAAACCGCCAGTAGCATGCTTTTGTTTCGATTGTTGACATTACTAATGTGAAACAAATTTAATACCATTTGAAATCTAAAAATGTAACATAGCAATATACACCATATGGTCTCTATCTTTTAAGTTTGACGGTAAGGAAATGAATGCCAAATAGAAATACTTACCTGCTAACAAGATCAATCCCAAAAAGGGTCTTCACTGCAGCAGGTACTTCACTAATCAGCAAAATTATCACAGGTAAACAATATTCTTGTAAATTTTGAGTGGACAAAACATCATAAGAAGAGTAAGCAAGCTAAACACCAATAGATAATCAGCAATAATTAGTCTAAACTTAAGCAGAATACCTTGAATCTGAAGATCTAAGAGATTGAGAAAGTGCATATATTAGTTGTGTCCAACATTCCTCAGCATCCTGAAATATAATGAGGAAAGAGATTTGCCAGCTTAACAGACAAGAGCTGACTTTGACAAGATATTATTTTCAGAGTAACAAACCTGTTGCATGTAAATACCATTCTGCAGCTGAGCAAACTGAGGAAATTTTTTGCGCAACACCTGCACACAAAAAAAAAAAAAAAAAAAAAAAGACAAAATATGACAAGGTGAGGAATCAGATATTTACTATTCATGCATAAGCAATAGTCTACACGACAAGATTTGACTCATAATGCAGTGCACACGAGCATATCATTTCTTAAAGATGAACAACTCTATAATATCCCAAAAAAAGGTAGAGACTAACTGAACTGGTTGATTTATTGTGAATCAGCCCCTAAATTTTTCCTCTTAAACAGATTAATCCTTGATCTTACTCACCTTCCGTAATACCGTCATTAAATATATATTTTTTCTGCCCAAAGTCCTCGACATTAGGGGTTGTGTGGCGTATATGATTTTATCATGTTGATGAATACAGGGAAAACCAAAAGTTCTACTCTTACGAAACTTGGTTATCGGTAAACGGCCCCTACTGGAACAGAAGGACATTCCACTAATGGATCGGAGTACTGTTCTGTTGGAACAGCTTCCCCTTGGTGCACTTCCGGCCTGGAATCCTGACTATAGCAATTTCAAAAGAATAACAAGCCCTCCCCTCCCTCACTTTCTCTTCCCCCATTCACAGCCATCCTTGATCTCTACAACGAGTCGATCCCTACTCATTCAACAATCCTACTAAATGGCCATGTTCTGCAAATACCAATATCGCACAACATGCCACTCTCTCTCTCCGACAACAAGTCAGCCTCTTAAGTCCATCAAAGTAGATGGAAAGAAAAGAGAAGAACAAGAAATGGAAAATAACAAGGGTAAATTAATTAGTTTTCATATTATTTTATTTTCAAAAAAAAAAAACAAATGGATGATAATACGAAGTCCCCCTGATGAGAGAGAAAATAAAGAATGAGATAAAACAGCTGGACCAAAGTATAAAAACAACTCTTGCAATATTAAAAAAGCTGTAGCAAGATGCCAGGAACTGACCGTCAAAAACTGCATAGGAGCAACAGGCCGAACGCTTCGATCAAGCTCGCTAAAGAGATCACGCGTCGCAACAGTCAGAAGGTGTGAGTATTGATCAAGCTCATTACTTCTTCCAGAGTTTGTATAACTGTTCATGGATTACAGTGAGAGAACGTATTTTTTAGCCAATAAAATATGATATATTATAAAGCTCACCAGAATCATCCAGAAAGCATTTCAAATGTTTCAAACAAATTGCCTCAATATCATGAAGACATGTAACTAACCTCAGTAATGCTGACTTTAGTTCCGGAACCAAGTGTAGACATTGCAATGTAGAGTTCACGTAACAGGTGTTTCCCAGATTAAAAAGACCAGCACTGTGACCCTGCAGCAGAAATCAACCAACTTAGTCTTACGAAGAAAATGCACACACCGCTTAAATGTAAAACAGAACAAGAAGAAGAAAGAAAGAAAGAGAAAAAAGAAAGAAAGTCGATTTTAAAAAATCATGCAACAACATGCTCCGGCTCTGTGATAAAACAGACTCAGGCCCTCATTTAGTCATCCTACACAGTACAAGGCTTTTGCGAGTTTAACGAAATTCAAGGTTGAGAATCTCTAGCAATATGAAGTGCCCCACTAACCAAAGCTCAAGTTACCAACTTCGAAATAATGCTAAAAGTTAGCAAAATATCTTGTTTTAACTGAATGCCAATAAGCTAGAAAAAGCATTCGATGACCACATACAAGTTTTAGTTGACTTGATGAAACTTCCCACGTTGAATTACATCTATGCATAGGCTAGCATAGCACAATGTTTATGCACACCAAAGCTACTATTTAGAGTTCTGCAAACATTTCTTCATCAAAAAATAAAAATAAAAAATAAAAAATACTGCGCAACTACACAGAAAAGCAAAACAAGCAAATCGATATGGATGTTAGGGTTGTTATATGGGTCATCACTTGGTTTCCACTTTAATGACACCTCCCACACTCAACAATGGTAATGGCAGTCTATCCTATTTAATTGCAGTCAAAATGTATAGTTTGAAGAAATTAATTCTTACACCTCCCAACTAGGGACAAGCCTCGCAAACAAAGTGGGCCACAAAATGTAGCTCTAATGCACAATGTTGTAGAAGAGGTTTCCAAGCACAAAAACAACCTCCCAATTTTGAAAACACCAAAAACATTTTCACCAGGCCAGATAAAAAACACCTATGCTCCAAATCCTGAAATAAAGCAATGAGTGTTAACTAGCAACTAATGGAACCACGATCCTCACCACAGCAACTACTTGCTCTTCCTCCGGCAAATCTTCCATGAAGACAGGACCTTTTTCTGGAGCTTTCACAATTTCATCTGCTGTCCCCATCATCATCAACTTTTGACCCTATAGAAATTTATAAATCCTCAATTTTGCTATTCCGAAGATGTAATAAAGTAATGCTAAAGGAAAAGAACGCCAGAACAAGAAGCATTACATCTTTTACACCCAAAGTGGACCAATCTGCATCATCCTGCACCATGTATAAGGAACTTAAAGCTGATTATTGCTCTTCATATAGATAGAAAGTCCAGCACAACAGATATAATCATCTCAAGAAGGTCGGCAATAGAGAAAGCATCTTGTACCTTCAAGAGACCACCTTTGACCATGATCTTCTGCCTCTCTGGGGGTACACCAGTTAAAGTGTACAGCTGACTCTTAAAGACAATAGGTGGTTGAGTAGTATCGATTTCTATAGCTGGAAAAAGCTCCTTCTGCCATTTCACACTCACTGTGCGGAACATACAAGAGTCAACTTATCAGCATATCTACAACATAATTAGGCTAAGGAATATCCTTGGTAAGGACTTTATAGTATATACAGGATAAAAATTGGTAAGTTTATTTTTTTTGTATTTTTTTTTGTTAAATGAAGATTTATAAGCGGTATGATAGCATATTAGCTTGAAGAACGGAGCAGAAAACAGCAGGATATACCAGCAATGTCATTTGAAAAGTAGCAAATAGAAATTCTAGCCTTGCGACAATAGAAAATGGATCACAGGTCAATGCATAGAGCTCAAAGTACCACTGGAAAAAACTTCTATTTCTAGCGAAACTCGCAACTATAATTCGAAAAAGGAAACTTACACCAATCCAACGAACAACACTAGATTACGGCAACTGACTCGGGAAGAAAAAGCGCAAACCCTAGAAGTCTAAATGGCATCGAGAAATTATGCCGTAGAAGTAAAACATTCAAATCGAGGTCACTATTTCAGCTAAACTGAAACCTATTGACCTCTGATCCAATAATTTGCGGGGGAAAAAAAAGAACAGAATGTGGCTATAGGGGATCCGATCGTTCTAAAGGATTGATACCGTCAACAAAATGGGGCAGGAAAATTAGCAAATCGAAGCCCTAATTCGTACCGGTGGGCATGGTTGCGACAGAATCTCGCTCCTTGGAATCGCCGAAGCGGAGAAGAGAAGAAGAGAGAGAAGAAGGGGAGAAAGGTTTCCTTCGAGGGAGGAGGAGGAGGTTGAGGCGTAGAGGAGGGAGGAAGCAGCGGCGAAACGAACGACTTGTCGGCGTCCCAAGTTCCTTCTGGAAAGAGAGCCAGAGAGAGATACATATACATATATTATATAAAGAGAAGAAGGGGAGAAATGGGCCCCATGATGCAGAGTCTTGCACGGAAAAAATTCTAAAAAGCACCGGATATATATAGCGACGTAATGTTATAAATCAATCAAATATTTTTTAAAGATATATATCTCATCATGATTATAATTTTTTTTAGGCCTTTTTACATAAAAAATTCATTAATTTTAGGCTTTTGCAAAATTGGGCCGCTTTTTTCGATTTTGCAGATTCGGTCCGGATTTTCAGCAAACTGACCAAAATACCCTTGTTACTTTTTCTCTCTCCTCTTTTTTTTCTCTCTCATCTTTTTTCTCTCTCCTTTTTTTTTATCGCTCTTTTTTTTTCCTCTCCGAAGAAGGCGCGGAGGCGGAGGCGGAAATGGCCCGCCTCGCCTTTGCCCCTCACGCCCTCGCCCTCGCCCGCGCAACCCCGCCCTCCTCGCCTCCGACCCCGCCGAGGCCACACCGCGCCGCGATTTTTTTTTTCCCTCTCCGATCCTCCTCCACCCGCCGTCCCCACCGCCGTCGCCGGCGACGAAAAAGAAGTGCTTCTTGGGACCGAGAAGCACGCCGGCGAGAGAGGGGAAAAAAAACATAGTTTCACTCCGGCGAGGGATGGATCGTGAAAAAAAAAAATTATAGAGAGAAAAAAAAAATATAAAATATATATATATATTTTTTCTTACAGGAAAGACTAAAAATCATACAAAAAGGAAGAAAAAGAAAAAATTATACTGTTAAAATAAAATTGCACCGTTTTAAAAAAATTTGCACTGTTTTAAATGAAAGTTGCACTATTTGAGACAGAAATTACACTCTTTGAAAAAAGAGTTGCACTCTTTAGGCCAACGTTGCACTATTTAGAAAAATTTACACTATTTCTTTTTCTCTTCTTCTTCCTCGTTGCACCATTTCTCCCCGTTGCACTCTTTCTTCCCAACCAAATTCGATCCGGTCACCTCCCTCTCCGGGCCGTGCGGTGCGGGGCGGATCTCGAAAAAGCACTCGGAATCCGGGGGAGGCGGGGAGGAGGAGCACGACGACGACGACGAGAAAGCCTCAAAGGAGGAGGACGAGGACGACGACGACAACGGGCGCAGGGGGCGCGGAAGCAGGCGCGGCCGGCGGGGGCGCAGGCGCAGGGGGCGCACCTGCGCCCCCTGCGCCCACTCTGGGGGCGCCCCAGAGTGGGCGCGGGCGCGGGGCGCAGGGGGGCGCAGGGGACGCCCCCCCTGCGCCCCTGCGCCCGCCCGGGCCCCCGCGCCCCGCCCGCCCCATGCGCCCACCCGGGGGGGCTGGCGGGGGCCCGGGCCCGGGCCCGGGCCCGGAGAGGGAGGTGACCGGATCGAATTTGGTTGGGAAGAAAGAGTGCAAAGAAATAGTGCAACGGGGAGAAATGGTGCAACGAGGAAGAAGAAGAGAAAAAGAAATAGTGTAAATTTTCTAAATAGTGCAACGTTGGCCTAAAGAGTGCAACTCTTTTTCCAAAGAGTGTAATTTCTGTCTCAAATAGTGCAAATTTCATTTAAAACAGTGCAAATTTTTTTAAAACGGTGCAATTTTATTTTAACAGTATAATTTTTTCTTCTTCTTCCTTTTTGTATGATTTTTAGTCTTTCATGTAAGAAAAAATATTATTTTTATTTTTATTTTTTATTTTTTTTCTCTCTATAATTTTTTTTTTCACGATCCATCCCTCGCCGGAGTGAAACTATGTTTTTTTTCCCCTCTCTCGCCGGCGTGCTTCTCGGTCCCAAGAAGCACTTCTTTTTCGTCGCCGGCGACGGCGGTGGGGACGGCGGGTGGAGGAGGATCGGAGAGGGAAAAAAAAAATCGCGGCGCGGTGTGGCCTCGGCGGGGTCGGAGGCGAGGAGGGCGGGAGTGCGCGGGCGAGGGCGAGGGCGTGAGGGGCAAAGGCGAGGCGGGCCATTTCCGCCTCCGCTTCCGTCGCCTTCTTCGGAGAGGGAAAAAAAAGAGCGATAAAAAAAAAGGAGAGAGAAAAAAGAGGAGAGAGAAAAAAAAGAGGAGAGAGAAAAAGTAACAAGAGTATTTTGGTCAGTTTGCTGAAAATCCGGACCGAATCTGCAAAATCAAAAATAGCGATCCAATTTTGCAAAAAACCCAAAACTAGTGGATTTTTTATGCAAAAAGGCCTTTTTTTTATTGTATTTTTATTAGAAAAAAAATATATGATTGATTTGTTATTAATTATGTGGTGTAAGCGTGACAATAAAAAATTTCTTCTTACACAGTAAAAAAAAAGCCTTATCGGATCTCGCTCGTTTCATCTTCGCCGTAGATCCGCGATAGCCGAGATTTATGTTTTTAACTACGTATGTTTTTTAACCTCTTATCGGGCCTTATCGGGTCTCACTGCTCACAGAGAGAAATATAACCTTTTATTTTGTTTTGGCGAAGTAACTTATTTATTTTGATTTTTTTAAATTTAGATTAAAAAAATCCCACAATAAAGATATTGAATGTTAGATTTTTTTCTTCTTTTTTTGAGTTAAAAATATATCGAGACCCCCTTAACTATAGAACATTTTATGAATCTTAAGATTAAAATTATTATAATTGTTTAGGTTAGATATTTCAAATCTAATAAGTTTACTAGTGATTTGTCAATTGTTCACTAATCATTCAATTTGATATGCAGCAACAAAAATTTAGAAAAAAAAAATACTAAAATTAAAACATTAAAACATTATTAATATATATATTATTATTTTAATATGGTTGGGAGACTACTAATTAAAGTGTGAGGAAGCTCTTCTTGGGGGTTCCTTCCATTAGAAGAATCTGAAGAAAGGGGGAGAGGAGCGTTCTCTTCGCTTTATTACCTCCCCGTAATAATAATCAAATCGAAGTGGGATAGATAGAGACGAAGTGGGGCGAAGATGGATGCGGAGACGCAGCAGAAGATCGAGGCGACGGTGTTGGAGATCCTCGAAGACGCGGACATGGAGTCGCTCACCGAGCACAAGGTCCGCGCCATGGCCGCGGAGAAGCTCGGCCTCGACCTCTCCCTCCCCGATCGCAAGCGCTTCGTCCGCCGCGTCGTCGAATCCTTCCTCGTCTCCAGGGCCGAGGAGCACGGGCCCAAGGAGAAGGAGAAGGAGAACGCGAAGAACGATGGAGGAGAGGAGGAAGCCGAGGAGGAAGAGGGAAAGGACGACGGAGGGGGCCGCAAGGAGCAGAGGGAGTACGACGACGAGGGCGATCTCATCATTTGCCATGTACGACGTGAATTAGGGCTTTGCTTTTGGTTAATTAGGGTTTTTGGCTCCTCTCACGTTTTGCCCTTGCAGCTGTCGAAGAAGAGGAGGGTGACGATTCAGGAGTTCAGAGGGAAAAGGCTGGTGTCCCTTCGGGAGTTTTACGAGAAGGATGGCAAGCAGCTGCCTACCAGTAAAGGTAACTTCAAATTTATCTAGTTTGATATATCTCTTGCTCTGTGTACTACCGACCTCTTATCCCGCTGTTGCATTCAAGTTCGTTTACACTCTTGAGTTGGATTTGGTGTTTGCATTTGTTAATTAGGTCAAAAATATGGTTTTGGCTCTCGACGGGATGAGCTCAGCTCCCTATTTTGGTGCTACAGGCGCTTATAGCATCCTGAGCACGATTTATCAAACTTGCATTCCTCACAAATTTGTGTCATTTGAAGCTGAGCTTGGGTTTTAATCAGTAAGAACTGTTTCTCTGAGGCTTCTTAGCAAAAGAAACATGTCTGATTGGAATATACTACTCAAAAGTACTACACATGTTGCATATGTATGGGTTTAGGGTAGAGCTTGACAACCCTCGTGGGTAGTTGGAGTTGGTGAATTTGCCGATTGTGATAGATAATAGTTAGCAATTTCTAAGATATAAGGAGCTATCAAGTAATAGAGGATGTAGTGCTTTTAACCTCCAAAATAAAGAATGCTGCTTTAATGTGGTAAAAAGAATTTCTAACTGTTTCTGTTTGACATAGTAGTGGAGAACTAAAGTTGGATAAAACTTTTTTCTAGAAGATGCGAAGCACATCTCTTTACTTTGTTGCAACTTTCTATACATGATCAAATAGTTCTCCGGATGAGGACATAAAAGATGGATATTTATCGCAGGCCTTAAAAACTGAACAGCTGATGTAGATATTACGTAGGAGATTACACTTACCGTGAATCGGCCTTTTTTCCCCCCTAGTAAAAGGATACTGGACAAGCAAGTTTTACACAACCTGTCGCTAGACTTCACTTCAGTTCAATGACTGATGTCAGCTTGAAGTAGTTGGTCTGGCTTTCTGTATTAGTCTCAATCAGATTAGTATGCCCAGCAGGCTAATGATTGATCATTCACTGGCAAATCATCTTTTGAGATAGTCGATGGCTAATGTATACTCATTTCCTCCACCTCTTATGCTCTTGGCTCTTTTGAACATGTAGTACATCCTTCTGCTATGTAGCCAAGTAGTTACATCATACATTCCTTTTTTGTATCCAGTCCTGTCAGTTTGTATCCTTGGTTCTTCATTTGCTTGATCAGTAAGATATTTATTTTGACTTGTCAGCCTTCTTGCTACCACTATTTGAGATAGAAATTTAATTCTATCCATTTTGGCTACTCGTGATATTTCTTGCAACTTGCATTTATTCTGATATTGTCCACATTTTTCTTCTTTTCTGGTGATTTTTGTTCTGTGCCACCTGCAGGAATAAGTTTGACAGTTGATCAGTGGGAAGCATTTCGGAAAGCTATCCCTGCAATACAGGATGCTATTAAGAGGCTCGAAGGGTCAGATTAATCAGCGTTAGTAGGTGCTCTTTTGCGAGCTTTTTCTAATGCACCGAAGACATGTTTTGCAGCGCGTTAGAATTTTGAGTCCAAAAGACTAGTTGTACTTCTTGTAGTTTCCATGTGTAGTTTATAAATGGATATGTCTGTTCTATATTTCAGTTACTGTGAACGCTGCCCTCTTTTTCTAATGGACTCTGCTCTCGTAAGCAGTTTGTGAAGTGTTTTATGACATAGAAATTATGCAGTTTTTGAACGAATCTTTTACATAAATTTCTTCCAGTCACTGTCTGCTGTGTACGATTATCCTGGGCAATTAGATTTGAGTTGCAACTCTTCACTGAAATCTCAAAGTTCTTAAAAAAATGAAAAGGTAAACCAGCAGGTACATCTCTCGGGTCGTTTTTTATTTTTAAGTTCATTCTTGTTCTCTCATCCTCTTTTGTGTAGGGAATTTGTTCGTTTAGATTCCTAACACTGGCAGTTCTGCTAGATTTTAACAAATTATTAGCTTCTACACTCCGAAGAGGATCTTTTTATAGAGTTATTGTCGTCCACAGCAAAACTATTACAAAACTTTTTTTTCACACTATGATAGTCGATAGAGTTATGTCTTAAACTCTCCAAGCTTGGTTTATTACCGAGCTCAATACTGAAACCATATCAGCTAAAAGCAGGTGTGGCCATAACAAGGATTGCCTATATATATAAGCATAAATACAGTAAACAAACATCTCAGTGCTTTTTACAAGACACCGAATAGCAACCAATATCAGGGTTCTGCCTCATGCCCATGTATGCTAATATGGGTACAATATTATAGCACGCCCATGTATGTAAATACGGCTAGAATATTCTAGCTTGGAGGATGTAAACAGGCATGTCATGCCTTCCTCTGTTCGCAAGCAAGGAGAGGGCAACTCCATTTATGCCCAGCTTTAAGCATTCTTTTCCACAAATATATCAAGTAGTTCTAGGGCCTGCAAACACAGAATATAATTATCCTCCATTAGCGCTTAAAGTAACCCCACAAAGATTTTCAAATAAGAAAACTTGGTAGTAGTAGTGTTGAGGAAAAGTATACCTCAGGAACGCTGAGCTCCAGCCGAAACTTTGGGCCATCATAGTGATGTAGAATTGGGCGGAAAGCGTCTTCTTCTAGAGGTCCACAAATCTTCCTAGTCACAACTTTCACCTAACCAAGGGCAGAGAAAACGCATTAGAAAATTAATTAGATGTATAGCCGTCTAACCGATCTCTATTCAATGAGTAAGTCGATATTAAATGAAGAAAACATAAAACAAAGATGGTTGTTGAAAGTCCCCATCAAACTTAACCAGACCTAAAAAAGTCTCCATCAACTAAGCCAGACCTTAAAGAAATATAATTGCCACCCACAAGGTGGCGTTTGGAGGTGTTGCCTACTGGTCAATATCTAGGACAACCATCCCAACCGACTGCATTTCACTCTCCAGGACTAAATACGAAAGGAAGCTCTTTAAAAAAGAAGAAGAGGGGGGGATGAAGAAAGGCATCACACAAATATATCATGCCAGCCTTGTAATCCATCTTTAAAACAAAGAAAATATAGCACGGACGTGCTCGACATGCCAAGATGTCTCGAAGGATCATTGATATTAACTATCATCTATTAAGCTTGTCATAGTAGGAAATTTCATCAACTTTATTCAGCATAGATTTAATTCATGGTTATTACAAATTAATTGAAGTTCAGCACGACCAGCACAAAATCAAGTATTGACCAACTTAACTCGCACCAGTTTCCTGAAGAAAATTTTCTTTTTATTATTCTCTCCTCTTGGTATTTGTGTGAAACGAATCCGGAGGTGGTGGTTAGTGGTCGGCAAACAACATTCAGATACAGCAAATGAACGTCGCGAAACTCTAGAATGTGCACCCAAGTCCAAACCACAAGCAAAAACTTTTCATACTTGAGACTACGAGGATATGCGAAGAAATAGATACCTGAGCTGGGAAACGGGACTCCCCAGGGCATTTCTTGTCTTCCCATGCCATCGGATCGATGTTGGTTCCTCCAAAGCTTGCAGCCTGCACACCATATTCATTATTGTCAATATATGTAGTTTTTACAACTTTAACTCATGGCTTGCAAACTCCATCTTTTGAGCCCCCCAAAAAAAAGGAAAACATAAGGGAAAAAAAAAGGTAGGGTTGATTACAAATTTAAACCATGTAGTTTGATCCATGTTTCATTTCAATCCTCAAAAGTCTAGATCATAACAAACTCTTAGCTGAAATTGAACCCTGATTTCAATTGCCCTTAGAATTAGAATTAGAATTTTGTTTTTAACCTGAATTTCGACATCATATTCGATTCTCTCCGGAGATTGACCTAAGTTTCGATTTCGTCCTCAAAGTTTTGATTTTATCAAAAAGTCGGTCCAGCAACAGTGAGGCAGGCAGTCTTTCAAATGGTAAACTAAAATAAGCAGATAATATTTTCACAAAAAGAACTCCAGAGATTTGAATTCGGACTTGTAATTAGCCCTAAAAATAATATAAAGGTGAAATTCATAAACGTTGTGGTGGATTAGAGCCGTAGTAATGTACTGATGCAGGAATTAGGTGCAGTGGTACCTCATAGATTCCGTGGAGCTGGTGGGTGGAGTAATTGTAAAGGAAAAGGGGCAACCCTGGCGTAATCGCCCGGACCGAGTCCCTGTATCTTGATGGTAGACCTGATCAAAATAGAAAAATTATTCAACACCTAATCCAACTAATCCGCAAATCCCAATAATAATTAGGTTGAAAGAAGAAGAACCGCACAGAGAGGACCATTTAGATAGATGCGGCAACAAACAGGGATGAAGCATCATAAATCATGATAATTAGAAATTTTAGCCAAACATGAAACATGAAACATGAAACATGAAACATGAAACATGAAACATGAAACATGAAACATGAAACATCTTCCTTCAATATATCTTCGACTTGGTCTTAACTAAAATTAAGAGAGCAAATAATACTGTCATATCGAACAACATAAAAAAAAAAAAAACACAGGGATCTATGAATATGTAGTAGTTTCTATGAGTATTATATGAAAAAACATATACATATAGAGAAAGGGAGAGATCACGTACCAAAGAGTTGCTTTTTGAGGTTCTCCTCCATGGTTTCGTTGTTACAGACGAAGATATAACCCCCGACGGCCTCGTTCCTCGGCAGCGCCTCGGCCGGCGGCAGCGTCTTGAACCACTTGTCCGCGACGGCGTTACCGCCGTTGCTGCTGCTGTTATTGCTGTTCCTATTGCTGTTCTTCTTCTTCCCGTCGTTGTTGGAGTTGCTGCTCTTCTTGCCGTGCCCGCTGTTCGCCGGCTTGTCGATCGCCTTGCTGAAGTAGTTCTTGATCTCCCCGCTGTTATAATTCGTGTTGACGCCCCTGCTGTAGCCGGAGTAGTAATTCCCGTCCTTTATCCCGCCACCGCTGGGACCATTTGTGTAGCTATTCTTGCTGCTAGCGCCAGAATTGTTGTTGTTGTTGTTGTTGTTGTTGTTGTTATAATTGTTGCTGTTGTATCTGTCGAGGAGGCCGGAGTTGGTGTTTCCGAAGGCGAGCTTCTGCTGCATGCCGAAGCCGGTCTTCCACCCGGCGACATCGGGCGCTGCCCCTGCCCCTGCCCCTGCCCCTGCGGCGGCGGGGGAGATGGGGGCCTCGTAGTTGCGGCGATCCTCGGGTTTCTTAACGAAGGAATCGCTCCAGATGCTGTCGCCGATGGAGAGATTGGAGAGGTTGGTGGTCTCCAGCCGAAGCTGATCGCTGAATTGCCAGAACGAAGATTGTTCCTTGTTCATGCTGCTGCTGCTGCTGCTGCTGTACCCCTCCATCTCTATATCTCTTCTCGATCTCCTGCACGCGCGTACTGTTATTACTACTACTTCTACTACTGCTGTTCTCTTCTCGGAATAGAATAGAGGGGGAGAGGAAAGAAGTAACACGGTGGGGATAAGAGTACCGGAAGAGATCGGGTGAGGGGGGCGGGTTTGATATAGTGTTTATAATCGTTTTAGGAGGAGAGGAAATTTCAGGGGAAAAGCGTGTGGAGAAGTCAATGCAGGGAGGAGGAAACAGGTGGAGGGGTTAATGGTGGTGGTGCTGCTGATGATGGTGATTATAGTGGGGATTACTTCACGAGGAGGGGGACTAAAAAAAAGGAGGAGGAGCTTTTACTTATTTATTTCTTTTTTAATTTATTTTAAATTATTAAAATAACTTTTTAAATTTCAAATCTTATTAGTAAATTCTAAAAGTTTAAAAATATCTGAAGAAATTTTTAAAAATCAATAAAAGCATAACTAGAAGTATATATGATATTTTTCAAAATTTTGAGGAACATATTAATTATTAAGAATTATCATTAAAAAAATAAATAAATGAGTTGACATGGTCGAATAGCATGAATGATGATTTTTTTTATTTTTTATTTTGAATACTACTAAATAATTATGCCATGGGGTGTAAGTAACAGTTTTCGCTAATTTTTTTTGATATTGTAGTAGTCAAAGTAAAAAAAAAAAAAAAAATACAAAATTGTGGTAAATTCTGGTTGTAGGGAGGCCTGTTAGGCTCAGTAGAGTACTTTTATCTTAAGAAGAAGATTTAGATCGAGTAATTGGGTGCAACAAAATTTTATTTTTAAATTTTGATTTGAAGATGATGCATCCCCCTCCGGTCTCCAACAAGATCCGCGTGGTGCATAGTTGAACCGCGGAGGTGGACCACGTACGTCTTTCTAGAAGTTTGGTGACGTTTCACGTGCTTTTACTTTCTTGGCCGCTAAGGCCCATTTTCACTGACCCAAGCAAACCGGGGAAGGTGCTCCTGAAGGACACGTGGCTCGTTTATAACGGCACACGTGTTCGAGTCACGTCGTGTTGTCGCGCACCGTGGGTGGTATATGGGTGGTTTAAACTTTAAACTTTAACGCCACAGGAGCGGCGTGGTTTCGAGGTTGATGGCGAGAGACAAGAAAGGATCTGAGCCGTCCAAACTCGAAGCTGGAATTTTCTCTTTTTTTTTTTAAATCATTTTTTTCCCGGATGGGAGAGCTACCGTGGCATAAGCGGTAGGCCCCGCTTTATTAGGCGAAAACAGATTAGATTTTTCAACAGTTACTTTTTATGTTTTTCTAAAAAAAAATTTAATTGTAAATATATATTTTTTAAAGCTTCAAATTTTTGTTAAATTTAGCGACTGTTCTGTTAGATTAAACGCTCTTTTAGCTGATTGGATTACTGATGATTATCGGCGGGCCTTTTCTTAGCATTCAGCAGCCCTATTCAGAACTGGAACAGGCTTAATACGTATTGGACGAGGCCTTTCCTAGGCCCAGTCCAATTCAGGAATAAAGCAAGCTTAACACGTATTGGACCGAACCTAATTGGCCCAAAACAGGCTTACTACATAATGGGCCGGGCCTAGACCCCCAGGGTCCATATCGACTGCTTCGAGATGAGCCGCGATTTCAAAATTCAGTGATTTTGTAATACGTTGTGCTGTGGATTTGGTCGCAGAATATCAGCAGCCAAATGGCAGACCCAATCAGCGTGCAAATAGTTAGGTTCTTCCTTTCAAGGTCACTAATTTTACCTGATTAGTACTCAAAAAAAGTGTGCTCACTACATATAACTTTTTTAGGCGGGGTTGGACAGGAGAACAACTATGTGTGCTCCGTGCCAACGAAGTTGAAACATGCAACCACTTGTTTTCAAGATGTCTCTACTTTCGGTATTTGCTTTTTTGCTCCACAAATGACTTACCTACTACGTTGCCTGAGTACGATGTAACAGGACTTTGGGAGAAATGTTGTAGCAAGATTGACGATCATAGTCGGATAAATGAACTCACAAAACTGCTACGTGGTGGGAATCAGGCTAGAAAGAAATAGTGTTTATCTTTAGGGGACGAAGCTCGAGCCCGACTCAAGTTTTTCACCGTATACATTCACTCGCGTAGGATTGGTTAGAACAATGTCGTTAATTATACAATTGTAATTTAATCCTCCTCCCCCTTCTCTCCTCCCTCTCCCCCTCTACCCCTCTCTCTATTTTTTATATTTTGTACCCTCTTCTCTCGAGGCCCTGGCCGCTTCACTTATGGTGCCAAATTCATACCATTTTATAAATGAAACGGATAGTTTGCTATATTTTTGTTTAAAAAAAAAGGTTTGCATAGATCATCATCAACTTAGCAAAAAATTATCATAAAGTTATCTCTGCTTCAGCTCGATCAACTTGCTACGAATTCACAGTACACTAGTTTTTTCTTTTTATCTGTTTCCATGTGGTGCAGTTTTCCGCCACCCACGCTTTTTATAACTTTTTGAACTTCTTCCACAGTACAAATTTGTTGCCTTAATCTATTCGTTGAAGTATAATTTGCGTAAGCCTTCTCTCTGAATTAAACTAAAAGCAGTCGACATTTCTGAGTTTGGAAGGCTAACCCAATCAAGCCTACTAGGCAAGCCATGTGTAAATAGAGAGATCGCCGATATATCCCCTCGCACTAATTAAATTATGTAGGCATCATGATTCATGGGTGGGAAAAATCTAATAATTGCCGACTTGGTAGGTTGGGTTAGTGGCAAACAATCTACTAGGGACCCAAATGATGTCTGCAACTTAAGACTCTTCAGTTATACATTAACCTATTTCTAAACAAAATCTGTTGGCCATTGTTCAAACATGATTGATCACCACATTTTATATATATATATATATATATATATATATATATATATATATATATATATATATAAAATTTGAACGGACCGGAACGCCACTAGCCTTGGGTTGCATCCATCTTCTTCCTTTCATCCCTCTCTTTCCTTCCTTCTTCTTTTTCTTCTACTTTCTGTTTTTTACGTTTTGGTTTGTTTTGTAACTGTTACGCTTCTCTTCCTATTTCGAAAGCCTTAGCTGCTTCCACCTTATATATCTAGTTCATTTTACTTAATGAATGAAGCAGGTAGCTCGCTATCTCTTTTTTAAAAAAACCTTAGAATTAGAAAGAATGATCGCCGCCACCAAGCGTCCTGATAATATAATATGGTTTAATCATGATAAAACGATTAGAACCAAAAAAGCTACGACAACGGGAGTGAATTCTCTATAGGCTACCTTACACGAAAATTCCTACAGCTTTTGTGCATATATAGTAATTACTAGATTGTCGTCTAAAGTTGGAATCTTGAATTAAAGTTTTTTTTTTTTTATTAAAAAAAAGATCTCGTTTGGAGATTGCTTTGCATGTGCTTAATTTTCTCCTCCCCAGAGGAAGCCATACAACTTGGATAGTTCCCGAATGTAACTTTTTTTTGAAGGGATTGGGAGTAGTAAATTATGAGACTGGGACAGTAGGAAGGGTATGGATACACGAAATTGTCCTTGTATTGGGTGCTGTATAGGGATCTGAGTGTAGCACCTTTGCTAAGCAACTTCCCACTTTACAGATCCCCAAAGAAGAGTTGGGTACTCAAGGGACAGCAGGAGTGAGGAAAGGCACCTTTTATGGGTGGGCTTGCTGTGATGATAAGCAGAGATGGGGTCTGGATGACTTAGACTTGTTTACATCGATGTAGCAGAAGAAAAGTTGGGTGATTTTATATATATATATATACAAAAGTTAGGTGAGTTAGAGGAAGAAGAAATAGTCACAGCCAAGTCGAATATATAATGGTATGGTGGTTGGACACATTAGATAAGCTAAGGGAGACTTTTAACAGAGACTACAAAAAAGAAAAAAAAAAGAAAAAGAAATGTCTAATTTATTATTCAATGTGATGTAGAAATATTCCCTCGGATGTCTCCTTCCTTTGCATGTTTGGGAGGTGTCTATATTCTCATCTTCCTTTAGTCTAAGGTATCGTTTGGTTCGGGAATAAGCAAAAAGTGACTATTTCAGGGATAGATATAAATTGAGATATAAGCGGGGATTAAATCAATTTTGTGTTTGGATGAAAAGTAGATTTTTTTCGAGAATAAGAAAAATAGTGTTTGGATGGTTTGATTGGAATTGCGAGAATAAGAATAATTATAATTTTAAACAATAATATTTTATCTAATTAATTAAGACGAAATATTAATTAAGTAATAATTTAACTTATTTAATCTACAAAATAATTATGAATATTGCTAAAAACCCTTAATATTAATAAATAAATTAATTGGTAATTAATAATTTAATTAATTACAAATAATTTAATAATAAAATAATAAATAAATAAATAAATTAGTTAATAATAGTCAGATGATTAATTAATAAAATAATTAAATTACTCAAAATATTAATTAATTAAACAATATAATTAATTATTTAATTAGTAAATTAATTAAAATAATGAATTAATTACTCAAAAAATTAATTAAATATTTATTAAAGTAATAAATTAAATACTTAATTAATTATCTAGTTAATTAGTAAATAAATTAATATATAAATTATTAATTAAATAATATTTATTATAAATCTAGCTTGGATATTTTATTCTTTTATTATTAATTAAATATATTATGTTTATATAATTTATGTTTAAATAAATTTATAATCTTAATTAAATTTAGAATTAAGCTTGGAATAGCGCTATTCCGTCAAAACGATGGAATAGTTTATCCCAGCTATTCCGGAATAACCGAGAATAACGAAGTTTGACCGGAATAAAATATTCCGGCCAAACTTTGCTTTGTTTGGCGGAATAGCGGGGATAACTTCGTTATCCCCGCTTTAACCCCCGAACCAAACGGGGCCTAAGGTATCGTTTGGTTCGGGGATAAGCAAAAAGTGACTATTACAGGGATATGTATAAATTGAGGTATAAGCGGGGATTAAATCAATTTTGCGTTTGGATGAAAAGTATATTTTTTTTGGGAATAAGGAAAATAGTGTTTGGATGGTTTGATTGGAATTGAGAGGATAAGAATAATTATAATTTTAAACAATAATATTTTATCTAATTAATTAAGACGAAATATTAATTAAGTAATAATTTAACTTATTTAATCTACTAAATAATTATGAATATTGCTAAAAACCCTTAATATTAATAAATAAATTAATTGGTAATTAATAATTTAATTAATTACAAATAATTTAATAAATTAATAAATTAATAAATAAATTAGTTAATAATAGTCAGATGATTAATTAAGAAAATAATTAAATTACTCAAAATATTAATTAATTAAACAATATAATTAATTATTTAATTAGTAAATTAATTAAAATAAATTAATTACTCAAAAAATTAAATAAATATTTATTAAAGTAATAAATTAAATAGTTAATTAATTATCTAGTTAATTAGTAAATAAATTAATATATAAATTATTAATTAAATAATATTTATTATAAATCTAGCTTGGATATTTTATTCTTTTATTATTAATTATATATATTATGTTTATATAATTTATGTTTAAATAAATTTATAATCTTAATTAAATTTAGAATTAAGCTTGGAATAGCGCTATTCCGTCAAAACGATGGAATAGTTTATCCCAACTATTTCGGAATAACCGAGAATAATGAAGTTTGACCGGGATAAAATATCCCGGCCAAACTTCGTTTCGTTTGGCGGAATAGCGGGGATAACTTCGTTATCCCCGCTTTAACCCCCGAACCAAACGGGGCCTAAGAGTTTATTATACAATAAATAAATGATTAATTGCATACAAGTCCCTGCAAATATAATGAATTACAGATATATTCCTGTAAAGTTTAATTTTCATAAGTTATTCTTATAAAAGTCCTAATGTATGCAGAAATGTCCTTCTGGTTTGTTACCGAGAACTGTTTATTTTTTAACATTAGGCTCGTGAAATGACATTTTTACCCTCACAAATATGTCCCTACAAAAGCTGGATACGAAGAAGAAGAAGAAGGAGGCGGCGGAGGCGATCGCCCGCTGCGATCTCCTCCCTCGCCGGCGGCGGCGACGATGACCACTCCGACCTTCGCTCCGCTCTCCCCGGTGGCCGAGTTCCACCTCTCCGGCGAGATGGGGCCACGTTGACAAGCAAAAGAGGAAGAGAAAGAGGAAGAGGAAGAAGGGCAAAATTATCAATTCACCTTATTAAGTAACCATGGTTAGGCATTTTAACTGTGGTTAACTAAATTTCTCTAACGGATCCTAACGGCAGGGACATTTCTGCTATATTAGAATTTTTGTAGGGATAACTAATAAAAGTTGAACTTTGCAGGAATATTTTTATAATTCGCTATGTTTGCGGGGACCTGTATGCAATTAACTCATAAATAAATGTCTTAAGTAGCACTATTTCTATATTAAATATTAAGCCTTAGTTTGGCCACTGTGAAAGAGGCAAAAGCAAATTGCAAGAGCAAGAAGAAACCTTCCAAACAGAAGTAAACAGCTTCAGACCTTCAGAAAAAGAGGCACAGAACGTCCTCTTTTAGAAACAGTATGGTGAAAGTACTTGCTGCTTTGTAAGAGACCACATGACTAAAATCCAAATTGACATGATCACATCTATGCCTATACTCATTTACTTCTGATAGACGAGATAACTGAAAATCCAAATTGACATGATCACACCCATGCCTACACTAATTTACTTGCATCTAGCTTCTCTTCAACTCAAGAACTCAAAAGCAAACCGACCGTCCCTAGCGCAAGTGACAAAGAGTTTGATGGTTGGTATTCGAGGTTCCGAGTTCGAATCCTAGTTGATTCATATTTCTAGCTAAATTTATTTTTAAAATAAACGAAGAGGATAGTGTGCTACTTTTCTCTCAAAAAAAGAACTCAAAAGCAACAGTTTCAATTTTATATGAGAAAAAAGTGACAACTCTACGGTCCAAAAGGAGATCTAAGGATTGTAGTTCTACCGCCTAGAGTTAAAATATATTTTTTGGGTTTTAAAGAAAAAAGAGTCCTTGAATGGTAAGGTTGCAAGATTACAACTAAAAAGTGATTGTAGGGCTAGCATTGCTCTATTTGAGCTTCAGCGGAGCATTAGTTATAGATTCTATTAAAAATCTGTTAAACTTTTATTCAGTATTAATTAATTATATACAACAGCACTTGAACAAACAGATGGGCACCAATTTCGAAGCACACCATGTGGCCGCCACTGTGCAGGCCGCAGGAGTGTGGACAAAAAAGGATCTCAAACTGGATCGCCTCGGCCCAGCCTGGAGCTCCTCTCTCTTTTAAGTTGGCGACGTGGATTTTGCTTTCACTACAGTGCACATATATTTACCTTATTTATAAGAGGACCAAACTAATCAGCTCTTTTCTTTTCTTTTCTTTTTTTAACGTTTTTGCTACACTAATTAATCTCAGGTGAGGTCCTAATCTCTCCCACTGCTGTCGTTACAGATGAGACGAGGGTGGGACGTTGCTGTTTCATGAAAGTCTTGTGCTTTCATACGCTTGTTTGGCGTGACACCGCAGCACAAAAAGAGACGAACAAGAACAAGAAGAAGAAGAAGAGAAGGGAGTCGAACTGGGCTCGGCCTTTCTCTCTGAAAACCAGGGAATCTGTTTCCCTCCTTTTATGCGCCCCCTCTCTCTCTCTCTCTCTCTCTCTCTCTCTCTCTCTGACACAAGGGATCACTCTTTTCATTTTTAATATCTTTTTTTTTATTTTTTTGCTGTAACCGATTTTACGGCCGCTCACACGTGCCAATCCCATTCCCTCCACACCATGATTTACGGTAACGTTCAAAGCCGCCCACCATTACTCTCTCGTTCTCTCTCTCTCTCTCTCTCTCTCTCTCTCTCTCTCTCTCTCTCTATCTCATATGATAAAATACTCCGTATTTAATTACTATCTCCCATGATTTCTGCTGATTGTTCGAAGCTCAGAGAAGAAGATATATGTTGGTTGGTTCCATTAATTCTCGAGGGAGGGATCCTCTGATCACGGTGTTGCTGCACCGCTGCTGATTCATTCATCATCTCCTTCCGAATCCTCGGGAACTCTTTTGATTCCGTGATCAGAGGTCTACCCGAAGCTTAATAATTAATCTCCATGGGCGAAGGCGAGGAGGAGCTCCGAGGCGCTCGATCCGGATGCACAAACGAATTAGATGCCGCTTATCCAATGTATTTCGGCGCTTCGTGCGCGTTCGTGGCTCTCCATCTGATGTCGAGGACGAAAGGGCTCGACGTCGAGCACGGGCGGTGGTCCCTCGTCGGGCAACTCATGCTCCAAGGAAGCGCCCAGCTGCTAGGATTGCTCGTCGCGAGAGCTCAAGGAAGAGAAGAAGGCGTGCCGACGTCGGCGGCGGCGGAGAAGCTACGGAGAGCAGAGGCAGAGGTCGAAGAGCTCAAGGGAATAAGAAGAGAGGACGCGAAGGCCAACGAGAAGGTCGCGAGCATCTTCGCGGCGCAGGAGCAGCGCTGGATAGCCGAGAGGAAGGCCCTCAGGAATCAGATCCAAATCCTCCTCAACCAAATGCGCGCCCTCGGCGCCAAACACGAGGAGAATTTATTGGGTTTGAAAACGAAGATCGAGGAGAAGGAGAGTGAAGTAGGATTTAAGGAAGAGGCGTTGGAGGAAGCGGCGAGGAGAAGGAAGGAGTTGGAGGAGAAGCTCCAGCTGGCCCAGGAGGTTGTGGAGGAGCTCAAGGAGAGGGCCAAGAAGGCGGCGCAGGACCACTCCGCCGAGCTCTGGAAGCATAAGACGGTGTTCGCCGAGCTCATTTCCAACCAACGGCAGCTCGAATCCGAGCTGGCACGCGCCCTCCGGCGCGCAGAAGCTGCGCAGAAAGAGCTCCAGGAGGCGCTCGTGCGGAAGGAGGCGGCCGTTTCGATGGCCGAGGATCTGATCGCCGAGGTCGAGAAGCTCAACAAGGACGGAGAGCAGAAGGATAAGATACTGTCGGCGATGATGAGGAAGTCGAAGACGGATACGGCGGAGAAGCATGTGCTCCTGAAGGAAGTGAAGATGTCCAAGGCCAAGAAGAAGCAAGCGGAGCTCGAGATGGAGAGGTGGAAGAACCTGTGGGAGTCCATGCGGCGTAAGAGGAGCTCGAGAGCGCTGCAATATTCTTTAGATGCCGGGTGCTCGCATTATAGAAGAGCGCAACTGGGGACGGAGAGTAGTAATGATTGCGAGTACAAGGAAAAGGCGCTGCTGCTTCTCGAGCATTTGGAAGCTGACAGCAGCAGCAGGAGAGAGCACGACTTTCCCGCGGTGAAGGAAGAGGGCATTCTCAGCACAGTCGAATGCGTAGATCAGCACCCGAACAACGAAAATGATAAACCTGGTATGATTTCTTCTTCTTCTTCTTCTTCTTCTTTTGAACTCAGTAATATGCTCCTTGTGCTGTTGATGGCTTTGAAAAACCTTGCATGACTATTTACTAGAACACGTAGTTAGTTATTGATGAGCTAGCTAGCAGGACTGATATTTCTGCTCGTGATGGAGAAATATCACTAGTCGAAAGACATTTCGGGACAAAACCTTTTCGCTTAGGTCGTGCATATCTGTTTGCTGGGATATGTTTGTCATAATAAAACAAAGTTAGCCTTATATATGCTGTATAGATATGCCGAGGGATTGATAATGCTAGCTAATTTGATCGTTATGCCTATAGTTTTCTGGACCAAGTTGTGATTATCTTGGCGGTTTGAATGTCTCATGCGAGATCAAGATACGGGGTGTATAGGATCTGGATTGTAAGTTGCCAGATGCAACTGAACCACTCAGTTTCATGTTATTTCTCTCTAAATCACTCACTCTACCTTGCTATAAACAGCTGCTGAGGACTTCCATCGACTGCAAGATTGGATTCAGATGGAGGCCGAGAAGTATGTATCCGTCCTCGAGCAAAGGCATCACGGAGAGATAGAGGCATTCACAGAACAGATGAGACACAAAGATGAGAAGCTAGAGGTGATGCGATGGCGTCTGCTTAGCATGGAGCTCGAGACAAAGCGACTCCAATCTCACATTGAAGGGCTCGACGGGAATCTGTCACATTTAAGGGAGGAGAACATCAAGCTGGAAACCCTATTGGTAGATAAGGAGAAGGAAGTGACATCATTGAAGGACAAGCTGTGCTTCTACATTCAACACCACCAAAAGACCAGCTTAAGCTGTTCTACCGTCCAACAGGGAAAAACCATGAGAAGGAAGCAAAGGGAGAAAGAGCAAGAATCAAGAGAAAACCCAGCAGAACAAGCCCAGATTGAAGAGAAGAAAGGTCCGGAGAGAGAGGACCAAAAGGTTTATGAAGAAACAAAACTAGCAAAGTTGGAATCAGAGAAAGTAGTCGGAGAAACCATACATGATGAAAAGAGACTCATTGATATTACATCAAGTAGTTCGATGACGGTCTCGGTACAAAATAATCTTAATTCTGATGATCAATCTATTGTTTACATCAATAAATCGCCTTTGGAAGAACCTAAGCAAGCAGAGAAACAACTTCAGGACCAAATTGGGACATCCCAGAAAGAAGAGATTGAAGAAGAGAAAGAAGTTGGCATGGACATTGGAAATGCAATTCTGCAGAAGAACTTCCAAGAAGACATAGATGGCAGTGCTAAACTATCACCTATCGGGTCATCTCTTGTGCAGTCAGTGCAGAAGAGCTCTTATCGGAAGATGGACATTCATGCTCTCGGAGTATCTTACAAGATCAAAAGGCTTAAGCAACAACTACTTGTGCTTGAAGAGATGGCCGGAACACAAGCAATGAAACAGCCAACAGCTATAGATGATAGTCCTCGGATACCTGAAGGATGGAACGACGGTAAGATGGATCAGGCCAAGCCTCCGCAGAAGGGTTTCCATCAGCTGATGTCTTTCCTAAATAAACAAGTTAAGAGATATCAGTCACTCGAAGAAAAGATTGATGATCTGTGCAGGAGAACGGTAGGAACCTTCTAGATTATGACTCCATTACTTATTGAATTTTTGTCAAAGTTCATATGATAGTTATTTTGCTTACCTTTCGCTTTTCTTAATGTGCATTACTGCAGCAGGAAAGTTATCGCAGTGGAACCCAAAGGGATTTGCGAAATGGAAGGCCCAAGGAACAGACTGAAACACTAGAGGGGTTTCTCGAAGAATCATTTCAGTTGCAAAGATATATGGTCGCAACTGGTCAGAAGCTGTTGGAGATGCAATCAAGAATCACTTTTGGATTTGCAGGCAGTGAAGGACTTAGTGAGACTATGGGATTCAACATAGGGCAATTTTCAGATGTTGTGAAAACTCTCTATAGGGATATTCAGAGAGGCTTGGAGGTGAGAATAGCTCGGATAATCGGAGATTTAGAGGGGACACTGGCTTGTGATGGGATTCTTAATGGGTGATATAGAAATCCGGTTCAATATCTTGCCTTTTAAACAATGCCTTCATCTTCAAACCCTATAGCTTTCATAGAATGCCTCTCACATGGCAGAATGATATAAAGAACATATAATACTGTATGTGCAGTAATTTTATCAAGTACTAAATATCTAACATGTTCTGAAAAGAACTGGGAAGTTAGACAGAAAAAAAAAGTGACTATTATCATGAATGTACACAATTCATACCTGGCATTGTAAGGTTTTTGTTATGTAGAAGGCTAATCGACATTTTAAGCTCAATGCTTCTTTTCTTCTGTATCCTTTTTTTCTAGTATGTTTCCAAATGTCACAGTTTAGCACTCAACGCAGCCTTGAATCCTGTAGCTTCAAGGTTACTGTTAACGTGGATGCCTGAAAACATAAATAAATCTTGCAGTACAAGTGACCTAAGGGGTAAACAGATGGAAACGAAAGCCACCAATGCATGCCAACGTCACATCATACGTAAAACAGCAACCAAATGATATAGAACAAAACACCAACCAGGCTTTACCTCCAACCTGCAACCATCTCTCTAAATACCATCCCCGTAGCATGGAAATGAAGAAATTCACATGAATAATGAACCAGAACATGCAGATTTGCATTCACATGACTAATGTACCAGGGCATGCGTGTTTGCTATCATAAGTGCTGTAACAGCACTCGCCTCAATTAATGAGCTTACAGATTGCAGCAGCGTCCACAAAATAATATGTTATCTTCTTGATGTAACCAGAAAAAAAATAAAGCTAGGACAGTTTTTCACTGTCAAATATGTTAAAATGGACCCATTCTTCAGGTACTGTTACAGAAAATAAATAGAATTTATTCACTTAGTTTGAGTTCACCACTCCTTTTAATAGAAGAAATTCCTTTGCTGTGTAGTCATCAGCAAATGCAAATACATTAGCTGCACCTGATATCCAACAGAATCAGAAAGCGGAAGATGCACAACCACATCTTGTTGATGATCAAAAGTTCAAGAAAAGGGTAGAGGAAGAAAAAAGACACCACATTGCAATCCCAACGCAAATCAGATCACTCCTGTTTCTTCCCTGTCACGCCAGCAATCACCTGGAATAGTAAAAATCATAAGTTAAGCTTATCACACCCAAACTAGCACCAAGCATTTATAATAACCACCAGAAGCTCACAAAAATCACCCAAATAAAAAGCAACTTGATAAAAGAACCAGCCATTCTTATATCAACAAACTTATGTCTATTATATTTTCCTCACCAACATTCCTCTTTTTCAGCATGGCGTATCGACGTAAGAAAGCTTAATAGTTATACATGCCAGCAGGCATAGACACTACTATCATGATACAATACTATAATAATGCTAATCAACATCACCCTTTCAGTATGCGTTTACCTAATTATGTAATGGCTGACATCAGTACCTCATCTTGAATGTGCAGTTCTCTTTTACAACATTGAATCAAACAATATGCATGACCCATAAAAGAAAATAAAATGGATTCAATTAGTTAGGGACATTATACATCTCAACTCGACTAGTTAAGGAAGAGCAAACTTTCATTAGCATCAACACTTGAAGGTAAAAAATAAAAAAAAACCAAAAACATGCTGAAAAGATATACATACATCACTCAGAGCTGGTTGTGGAACTTGCTTTGCCGTCTCAAATGAGTCCAGTATAGGCCTGACCACAGCAGGAAGGAAGAGACCTGAGGTTGCACAAGAATACAACATATTTGGAATCTTTCAAAATGTACTGCTGCAGCATATTAACGACAAAAGTATGAAAGATCACCTAATTTACAAAAGTCGTCAATTTATTAATTTGAAATTTTAGAGTCAAACAAAGATTTAGCAAGATAGAAGGAAGCATTGGCCCAAAATTTGGTGGATATTGCCTTTTTGGCAAACAATTTTATAAGAGAACAGCAGAGTTTATAAACGAGTATCAAGTTAATCTCAGATAATTGTTCACCATCGTACAAATGATGGAATGTGCACATATAGTGCTACATATATTCTGCCTCAGTCAGAACAGTGTTTCTAATCGTGACGGCAATGGCGAATGAGTGACTGCAGTATCGCAGAAGAATGAGCGGAACGTGGGTTTCTCTAAGTGACAAAAACCACATCAATGTAAAAAATATAAAATAAAATAAAAATTCAAAGAAAGAAAGTTTCTTCACACTAGTATGGAAGACTTCATTGCTTGCGCTAAAGGAGCAAACAAGGGTAAAACAACCGACAGCACCCGATTACAGGAATATGCCAAGAGCGATGTAATCATCGGAGCAACAGCGATTTCAAAGAACCAACTAGACGATAATGAGTCTGGATAAGCTCGGCTCACAATTATCGACAACCGAACGCCGCTTCGATTCTAAAAAGCTTGTGAAAGGAGGGAACTTTTGCGTAATTGTGGCTATTCATAACTCGCGGGAGGTAAAATCAGAGTCTTTGACCTAAAATTAAGACGAAAATTGAAATTGAACACTAGCGTGACAGGTCGCAGGGCAATCTGTTTTGCTGTTTTGCTCGGCTCAACCAGAACCCCTTTCCATCTCATCTCCTTACACAAACACTCATTTCTGTTCAAAGGATTTACAAGCGCAAGTAGGGTTTTATAGTTAGCCTAAACTGAAACAGCTTACAGAACGATCGCATGGATTAAGGTTGAACTAGAAACATCTAAGCAATCAAAATAAATCTGATCTGAGAAATCTTACCCCCAAAAAAAAAAGTTCACCAATTAACTGCAGGACTAGGATCTTAACCAAAGCTCTGGCAAATCCACCCAAAAAGAACAGTTTAAAAAAACAAAGGGTTGGAGGAACAAATCAAAGCAAGCTAGGGTTTTGGCGAAGTGGGGCGGAGAGAGAGAGAGAGAGAGAGAGAGAGAGAGAGAGAGAATATATATGTTTAAGTACCAAATCCTGCGATGAGGCAAGAGGCGGCGACGACGGGCTCTTGGACGACGAATATCTTCAGCTTCTCCATCAAACCCATCTCTCTCTCGATCTCGATCTCGATCGCACCCACGGCGCACCGGCGATCGCCTTCCCTCTCGTCTCCTCCCAGCTTCGACGGCAGAGTCCAAAGGGAGAACACAGGAGATCAGACGGCTCCCCGTTGGTTTACCTCTCTTGCCTCGGATGGATGGATGGATGGATCATGGATGGAGATGGACGGTGCAGATTCGACGAATCCGTCAGTGGATTGATTAGTTTCCAAAGCCAACTGGGCCGATACTCACACCAAATAGGCCGAGAGTACAATTTTGTTAACAGTAACAGTAACGTTGGGCTTAGGCCCAGTCCCAAACTATTTAGTAGGTGTTGGACCAGGTCTGGTCAGAGCGGCCCTGGAAAGAGGCGTCGCGTGTGCCGTGTGCGAGGCGAGCGAGAACCGCGCGAGCATCTCGAATTTATCCCAGAATATCCCTCTGGAGTCTGGAATATTATCTTCACTGCAGGAATCAATCTACTTCCCGATAAGTAAGTATAACACCACCATTTGTTAGAGAGGGACCCAAATACGTCAATCAATTTGCTTTCTCTCTTATCTCTCGATCCTCCCCTGCTCTAACTCCTCTTCTCTCTCCCTCTCTCCCTCCAAATCCATTTACATTTCCTCTTCAACAAGCTAATTATTCATTCATTCATTCATTCATTCATGTCACCGAATTGTTCATTTCGAAGGTGCGGGAGAACTTGGGGAGGTAAGTAATAGATCTTAATTTTCTCATCTTTTCTTTTGTACTATTTTGTTGCCGTTATTTTTGTGCTTCTTAGTTTAATGCTGCTTCTCCCTGCTGATGCCCTTGTGAGGAAGATTTCGTTGATTACGATAATTGTGTACATAAAGTTGTTGGCGTGGGAGCAAGTCTCCATTGGAGGCTTGATTTCTAAATATGGCATTCAATTCAAGTGGTTTTGACTTTTCAAAATAATAATTTTTGGCCTCGTCAAATCAAATATTAAATTCAACCCAACAACTTTGTAACAAAACTTGCTTTGTCCTTAAACTCGATGCCTACAACTTGTTAGCAGTTGTACCGTAGCATAATAGGTTGCATTTATGTGGGCGCACGGCACGTCTGCGTGTCTAATAGCAGAATTTTATTACCGTTGGGTGATATGAGTGTAATCTCGATCAGTATTCTGGTACTTGATCCAAACTGTAGCCAATTATCACACAATACGAAGTATAGCAATCCAAATACATGTTGTTTGTGAACTTTGATAACGTAAGTAAAATCAAGGGTATCTCAGTACGTTTAACAAGCGTAGAAATAACATTTTATGGGTTCTCTCCGTGGTGACTGTCGTTAGGTCCTCTTAAATATTATTGATAAATTCACATTCCTATGTACTAGCATGTTAGCAGCTTAATTTTTTAGAGCTGTGAAGTAATTCACCAGTATTTACTTCTCAGCAGTACTTGAGAAAAGCACTAGGCTATGCAAAAAGCATCACCGGGTAGCATTTGGGGTCCATATGATGTTTTCCAACTTCCCAAAGGTCACATTCTCCGTTAGCACAAGTTATTCAGTAATGACTTATACAGCATATAAATTTTCTTTTATTATTACAAGTGATGTGCGGAATGAAATATTTCCAAATCCAAACAAGCTCCAAGTGCCAATAGCTTTTGGAAGTCAACCATTACTACAAATTAGCAAAATAGATGCGCTGTGACCTTTTCCAGTTTCTGGCTTTTAACACTCAACAATATTCTGTAATAGACCAGATATTATAATTACACAGCTTACATAATTCATCATTTCTTTTCCGGGTAAGCACCTATACATCAACAGCATACTAGAAAAATGGGAACATATGATAGGAATCATTTTGCTTCCACGACAAGATAATTATTGAGCTTGGATCATCCATGATACATAAACTGTTTTAATGACATTTCTCACTATAGAAAAGAATCGAAGAACATATAAAGAATGTTACAAACAACAAAAAGGAAAAACAGAAGTTTCACATGAACCATATCATTGATATGTCCTTATTTAGAGTACATACAATTGCTGTCTCGGACAGCCTTTTGTCCGGACAAAAGCTTTAATCCAATCAGCTTTTCTTTGCTTTGTATTCTTCGGAAGAAAAAAAAAAAATCTCTATCACGAAGAAAAGTATTGGAGGTATTGCATCTCATGATGTTAAGGAGAGATGTTTGTCACATAAAAGTTCTCCTGCAAAAGCCAAGTAATCAATTTAGTATGAGATAAATCTTTATGCTGCTTCCTCTCTACATAAATACATAATGATTGCTTGCTTTTATAGCAGACTATTTACCTTATGATTCAATGGCCGCAACTCTGACCGGCTTCATGATTTTCATCACATTCCTCATATGCTCGAAACCCATGACAAATATCCCTATGAAGTAAAGAAAGCTTAGTTGCAGCTTTCCTAGCAAGTTATAAACAGTTACAAGACCAATTGCTCCTTCACTGTTCCTAATGCTCAGGGATATTGGCATCCCCAAAATGAGCCACCCTGGTTAACATAATTGGTCAATATAACCAAGTCTAGCAATTTTAAATTGCATAAACATAAACAGAATACACACTGAATATAGATTGGCATATCCAACTACTGTTGTCTTGCTTACCAGAGTCTCTCTCCGGCAAACATGCCCATTCTTGTTCCTTAAGCTTAGCCTTTGATGCCCTTATCAAATCCGTAAGAGCTAAATTTACCTGCAGAAACAGCATAAATTGTATAGGACTATTAAGGAAGAATTTCTTTCTACAAGTTGAAAGCAACAATATTGAAAGGAAAAGACTTTCATCTCATAGGATAAAGCTGAAATCAACACTAGAGATTCATTTTTTTATTAATATCGAAACACAAGAGACTTCTACCGGCCGTTGTAGATAGAACAGAGCTGCTCTGATGTTAACTATGTTGAATGTAGTAGTAGTTAACTGCCAATGAAACATGGATAGTACTCCATGGAATTGCATATTTCTGCAGCTAAAATATTCTATTAACCTGACCATTTCCGCATATGACAACTATATTGTATTCTTTTGTTGCACATAAGCTTTGTCAATTTCCAAAGGGAATTCTTGATGCAAGTTTTCTTTTTGAAAATTTACTGATGCAAATTAAAATCTTAAAGCATATTGAGATGGCATGACTGTGTGCAGTTACTACCAACAGGAAACATCTCGAAATCCCATAAAGCTTTATGCACAATTCACAGGCCTTAGTTGCAATTTACAAAGATAGTTTAGAATGGACTGTACCTTGTATATTACAAAGAGAGTTTAGAATGGACTATACTTGGTATACGTGTGGCCGAGCTAAGACTATTTCAAATGTGTTATATGATGGTTCTACTTTCAAAATATCATTCTTCTGAAAGTATAGAGTGACCTCGTATAAGAAAATGTCTGTCCCTCAAATGCTAATTTCTTTTCAATCGTCATAAAACCATATATTAAAGTTTTTTTGCTACCTTCCTTCAGAATTTGGTCAGAAGACGAAACACATGCACGATTTCCCTATATTCCTTAACAAGGTGCTGTTAGAGCTAAAAGCTTTGCATCCTTTATTATTATATTATATTTATTTAACTGCCGCACTGCAACTCACACTGCAGCATATTATGAATATTCAGGAAAAGCAAATGGTGAAGCCAAAGAAGAAAACTTGAGCTGTTGCACCTTCTCCCGAAGGAGGATAATTATCTAGATAGTTGACATGTCGAGTTAGAAGATCATGACTAAGATTTTTTTTATAAGGTAAATTGTAATTTTTCTCTCAATAAACTGCACAAAATGTCTACTACAGTGGAAAAGCATTTGGCCATAAGTTATAAGCCTCTACATCTAATCCAACTGCGGTTAGACAAGGACTGATACTTCACCAGACATTTTCAGTAAAATTTACTATGTATTTAAGCTGAATATTATTATTATTATTATTATTTTGTATACTTGACTAGTCAAATTTCTTAGAAACCAAACCAGCTTTATGAGCATTCTTGCTTGGAATGGCGCTTGAGAGAATCACAAATTCAGATTTCTCTTCTGCAGCTGACTACCTAATCAAATTGTACGTTATAACCACTGCCATATTTCTTTGACTTCCCGCATTATAAGTTATCAAACATGGAGTATCAAGACAAGATCTCTCCATGAGATAATCTCGTTGAAGCTAACAAAAACTCTAATCTGTGCTTTGTCCACATGTGAATGATTTCTCACCTCATCAGGCCTTTCATGGCTCACTAAATGACCGCCATGAAGCTCTACCATTCTTGCTGCTGGGTACAGTCTCTCTGCAAGTCTCCTAGCATGGTATAGTTGAGCAATGATATCATACCTGTCAAATTTGAGATCAATAATCAAGTCATTGACCTTGAAATGGTGTACGGCAGGAGGGGTGGGAGAATCATAGTATGTAAATCGACATTAGTTACCAACCTTCCATGAATGACTGAAACTGGGAATCCAGATGAGCGAATCGTGTCCAGTTCTTTAGCTGTCATCTTGTGTGTCCAGCATGCATTGACTTGGCCTTCGAAACCATAGTTAGATTGCATCCCCGTTGATGATATTGCTTTTACATATTGCTGAAGTTAGAGAAATTAAATTAGCATCTTTCAAGTTACTGGCCAAATAACAAGAGTACATGAACATGCACCAAAAAAACTGGCATTATCATTATTTCATTGAGCGAGACACATGAAACATCTAACTTGTTATTCTGTAAGAGATAATCAGACAACTTGGCTGACTACTATTCATATTCGCCATGAGCTTAATTACAGGGTATGTAGGACTCTAATGCACCTTCAGAAGAAATGCGACAATAGTGAGGATGAATGAAGCCCTGATAACATTCCAATAATTTGGGAGTACTGATATTAATAGCTCTATTTACACCCAAAAAGATACTACTTTTTTGCGTTTCTAGCACACCTGTAATGAGAAAATGCACATTAACTATAAAACTACAACAATAGCAGAGAACTGAATCTTACTTGATAAAGAATACTTCTTCTTGTACATGATCCTACACATTCATCAAGATATTCCTGCAAAAATAGTGTGTTGAGTCAAAATATTGGCAATTGAATTCTCTTAAAAATTAGTCACAAGATAAAACGATCGCTGAACTAAATTTAATGTGTTCTGTATCATACAAACAATTACATAGACCATTGGAGATCTCTAACCTTTGTGTAGTGGGTTTCCAAGTCAACAACAGCTCTTTCTTCTGGAGTCTTCGCCTTTAAGAAACGAAATGCGAGAGATATCATTTGGCGATCAATCTGCAACAACGGTATGTGGTAAAGATGGAGGATTTAGTGGAACAGTTACCAGGGAGAAACAAGAATCTTTTTGGATCTCATATACAAAAAATTTATGAGTGGAGGTCTTATCTCGACCTCGACATTCTATTTAAATTAGTCATACTGTTTCGCAAGTCAACATCTTTCAGGAGACTTCTAGTTTGAGAGCACCTCTAATGAGGGAGGAAGTCTACTGTGTCACGCTTGCACCACGTCATCAATAACAAGCCAATCATATTTCTCCTTTTCAACAAAAAATATAATAAAAATATTTTTTTATAATCATGACGGGACATATATTCTGAAAAGGAAGTATTTGATTGGTTTGGAACGCCACGTCACCAATATACCCGGTGCATTCTAGAATTTTTCCTAATGAGGCCACAAAATGAATCTAATCTAAGGCATTACTACATGACAGAAAGATATCATGATGTAGTGTATGGATGAGATTGAACTCCGCATTCAAATAAGTGGGGCTTACGGGTGCCATGTCCATGTAAACTATTAGGTGAGTCAATTCTGGCAAGAAGTTGCTAGAATAGACTAATAAGATAATAGATATTGTGGCTCTAGTAAGTGGTCATATACTAACAAAAAAGTTGAACCTCAAGAACTTCTCATCTCTATCTTAAATAGAACAAGGTTTAATCGACATAGATATTCATGCAGGATAACATATTGACGTTACTCAATGTTGGACTGTATACTCTCAGAGTTATCCTTTCACATGCCGATACAACTTCAACCAAAATGGAATTTTAAGTGTAGCCAGCAATGTGCTAAAAATAAACAAAATTTGATGCCCGAGTCGATGAACAAGAACCCCTCAAAAACTGTGACGCCCCAACTTCCCAGGGGGTCATCCATTCTAGAACTACTCCCGTCCTAGCACGCTTAACTCTTGTAACCTCTTGGGTCTAGCCACCGCCTAAAATGCTTAAGCCGGATTAAAAGTTTAGCCATATTATATCTTATATATAGGACTATCTGGGGTCTCACAAAAGCAAACGCACCTCAGAATGTCAGCAACTGCACATAATAACAAGCTTCAAAAAAAGAGGAGGAAGCAGAAGCATTTATGCGATTACCTTGGGAAAGCACTCGAAGCCACCTCCTGTTACATTCAGCAACGCCAAGGAGCACAATCTATCAGGCGCCGTTGCTGCTAATTTGCAAGCTATCATCGCACCTGTTTCCAACCAGCAATCGTATTTTACACTTCGTATGAATTTCTCACCCGTAAAACTTATTGAAATCATGAGGACTAATTTCAAATAATCAAATTGTATTTGGAAGATATATTTCTATCATCAAAACAGCAAGTGTACAAGAAAATGTGGAAATGAAACCCCCAAAATGTTGAAGAGAAGGGGGAGGGGAAAGCTAGAGAGAAAAAAAGGGCCTACCCATGGAGTGACCAAAGACGTGAGCTTTTTTCCAGCCAAGATGATCCAACAGAGCCAAGGCATCTCTTGCCATGATCGTCGTTCTGCAAATCAGATTGCGGTACATCCCCATCTCATTAAAAGTTTAAAATAATGCGTGGACTTTTTAGGAATTTCCCATTTGGGGGAAAAAAAGCTTTAAATCGACAAAAAAAAGAAGAAGATTGCAGTCGATTGGTGGACTCTTTAGGAATTTCCTAAAAAGTGGAAAAAAAAACAGTGTTCATACCAAACAAATTGCTGTTACAAAAAAAGGAAGGGGAAGGGGAAAGGAAGAAAAAAAGTCTCAAATTGACTATTATAGGTATACACAGAGAGAGAGAGAGAGAGAGAGATAAAAGGAATGGGGGGAGGACTCACGTGTATTCGGATTTATTGGTGGGCACGGTGCTCCGACCCATGCCGCGGTTATCGAAGCAGCACACCTCAATCCCCTCATCCTCCACTTGCCCCTCCTCATCATGGCCGTCCGATCCTCCGCCAACGGCCGCCGCCGACTCCGACTCCGACTCCGACTCCGACTCGTCGTCGTTGGGCTCCACCGCACCCGTCAGACCCTTTATCTGCGGCCCCCACGAGTCGTGCGTCCCCGCCAATCCTGCCATAAACCAAATTATTATCACTATTATTAATTATTATTATTATTATTATCATCATCATTTCCCGATTAAAAATCACACTTTCGCGCATATTCCCAAAAGAAGAAAAAAAAAAATCCCAAAACTTCAGGGGGGGGAAAAAATCTCTAGTTGATTAAGGAGGAAGAATAGAAATCTCTACCAATAATGAGGAAGACTTTGGTGCTTCCATGGCCATATCTCCTGTAAAAGATCTTCATCCCATTGCTTTCTCTCACGTCGCAAAACGGCATATTTCCGCACTTGCACTTGTGTTATCCTTCTCCCAACTCTATAAATTAAATCTTCTAGGCGATTAACCGAATCCTCTTCCGATCACCCGGGTATCAATAACAATATACAAGTACAAATTGAATAGCAATACAATTCGCTCGGAATAAAAAAAATGGAGCTTGGTAATTGCTAGGGCGAAGGAGATGCACGAGAGGCTATAACGCTTATTACACGGCGAGGGCGAGGGAGAAGGGCCGGGCAGGACGAAGAAGAAGGGGGGGTGTCTCGATTATGTGTACGAGGGAGGAGAGGAGGCTAAAGCGGTGCGGTGTATGGCTATTTTAAGGTGTGAGGGAAATGCGGAGACGTGGGACACGTGGACGGATGCGAGAGGGTCGGATCCACGTCATCCGGTCAGGCTTGAGGGAGGGAAGCAGTTATAGGGAACGGACGGATGGGATGGGATGGGATGGGCTTGGGGGTCAAAACTCAAAAGATGAGGCGCTGGGTCGTCGATCGATCGGGGCCGGGGGTTTTCTAATTTTATTTATTTATTTATTTATTTATTAATAATTCCCTTCCGTCGCCGTCGTCATCAGTCTCATCGGCTCTTTTGTCTCGGATCGGTCGCGCCATCCACCGTCCGATCAATTGTCAATCATATCGCGGAATGCTTCTAGGTGATGTAGTTCCATCGTCGCATCATCATTCTCTTCCCCGGGTGAGATGTACACGTGTCGTTGGCTGCCACGCACGCACGAGTTAAACGTTTTTGCTATTAATTTCAATTTCAATCGATGCACATTTCGGTTAGCACAAAAAAAGGAGAAAATTATTAGTATGCTAACAATTGGCGTGGCTGAAATCCACAAAAAATGAGGATTTTGATTTGATGGTGCACAATTTCAGCTAGCTAGTCACTTATGGGCTGGATACAGCTTAACTAATCAATGTGCACATTAACTAGACCCCAGAGAGGCACTTTTATTTGTTGTTTTTTATTTATTTATTCATTTATATATATATGTACCATGCAGTGTGTTGCATTTTGGTTGGTTAGTCTATTTTATTAGGTACATTGAAAATGCATTTTACTTCTAATTTTGAATAATTAATTTTTTGGTATTGATCACAATAGCTTCCATACTCTTTAATGGCCATTGAGACACTAGCTATAAAGTGTACTAGTAGTAATAAAAAAGCGTTTGTTGATTCTTGTGGGTTTAGTCAGTCCCCCCCTTCCATCTGTCTCTCTCCCTCTCTCTCCTTTTTCCTTTTTTTTCCTTTTTTCTTTGTGGTGGAAAAGCCGCCCCGTAGGTATCTATGAGTTTGGAAGTCAATGTTGAGTGGCTGGGCCTTCTTTATTAATGAAGGAATAGGTTAAGTAGGCCAACTAGAGATCCATGGCACTGCAAACTTGAATTTCGGATTCATATTTCACGTGGTGATTAAATTATAAAAAATGGGAGAGACTTTGAAACAATTGAATGGTGTAACCGGTCATAGCGGATGAGAGGTACCACGCATTGAATCTCCTAGCCGACTAAAAGAAGAAATGGTCATTGAGCCAATCAATCCAAATAGAACATTTAGCTGTTACTTTACATTAATTAGCCAAACTCTTATTTCCAATTTAAAGTCGATAGTATTAATTGGACCGGAGTATCATGCATTTTCTATGATGGTATGGATACATTTGACGCTTCTATATATATAATAGTTAATTGACAATTCAATTTTTATACACATGACAACATATTGATAGTTTAATTTTTCAATATTAACATTGAAGTCAGACCGATAGTTCATAGGACAAGTAACAAATGGCTGGATAGTTGGTACCCGAGGTCCCAAGTTCGAAGTCTAATTGCTTGATATTTTCAGCTAAGTCTATTTTTTTTAAAAAAAAATAAAATGGATAGCATGCTATCTTTCTCTCGAAAATATTGAAGTCAGACATCATGCCTCACACTTGTTAAAAAATAGTTTAAATTGTCTAAAACCACAGTCTCTAAAGTAAATTTTATTACGGAAAGCTTGTCAAAGCGAACATCAGGTAAAGTATTCACAAATCAGATTACGCTCTTTGCCTTTCGGCAATACCTTAACATTAATTTTATTGGATAAATGTGGATAAAATAGAAGATATAGAACAGAGAATAAGGGCAAGATCTAGAGAGCGAAATCCTGCTGGTCCTGACCACGAGGGCCGACTTCGTCCTTACTTCCTGCAAACAAATTTTTTTTTTTAAGTCGTGGTTCGGCCCCACATCGACGTGGACGGTGGAGGCCCCTGCCATTTTTGTGGATTGATAATTACTAATGATGATGATGATGATGATAAAGGCGAGGGCGAAGCTTACGCGCTTTGCGCTTCCATGTTGGACTAATCAAATTAAGACAATAGATTACATTAAACACATGCGAGACATAGACAGAAAAAGCATGCGACACGTTCCTTCTAGACTATATTAAAAAGCGAATGGTCTGACGAGGCTCCGGACGTAGAGAATTTTTAAAAAGGAAAATGTTTCCTTTTTTTTTATTTATATTTTGTTATTGAATGTTTTCCCTTCCTAGTGAGCAGTAGATCAGGCATGGAACCTGATCTATAAGAGCGTGATGTTAACTGTGGACCATTCAATTGATCCATTCCTTGTTGTTCCCTGTTCCTTTAACATTCTAAATCTAAACCATCTCAAAAGTCATTGAAATTTGGAGAGCAAATCATATGTGTCTCTCAGATAATGTGATGGACTAGTTTCGGACGATCATTTTCTGTTGCGCTGGGCTCAAGTTTGGGTCTAAAGTTCGATACCTTAAACCCACAAATTGTTCTTGTCCCAGATCCAGTAGTGGGCCTGCACCTGCGAGAGAAATTGGCATCAGCTTCTGCTTAGGTTGAGGTCGGGGCCCAGTGCTTGATTTGTTCGCAAGGGTCGTTATTTCGGGCCTCGATCTAACGACCTCAGCCTTGCTGATATCAATTCGACTCGGTGCTTGTCAAAGAAAAAGTGGTGTAAGGCCCAAATGATAGTTTTTGGGCCGAGACATTGGGCTGCTCGAGCCTCCCAGGCTCCTCGACGCCCCTTGGTCAAAACACTTTTGCTGTGAGAGAAACTCTCAACCAACTCAACAATACTCAAAGATGGAGTGCTGGACTAAAAGGGCTTGAAAATTCTATTTTAGGATGATAAGTGATAGTGTCTTTTTCTTCGAAAGGATTAGTGTTTCCGGAAGCTTCCAACTATTTCTTAATTAAGCACCGAGCCATTGCTCAAGTGTCGTCCAACCATTGGCTCTCGCCACGTCTCCGCTCTGTTTATCCGCCGGTCGTGCGCTCTTCGATGAGTTTGCTTTGTGGTCCTGGTCCCCCTTGCTGTGCTCGCACTCGCCCAGATAAACCTGAACCTGAATCTTACCTTACCGTGCTGGGAGTGATCGTGTCGGACACGTGTCGCAAAGGCGTGAATTGGAAAAGTCCAGATGTACGTGCATTTGAATTGAATTCCCAATTTCCATTCGCTCACGAGTCCTCGGATTGCTCAGCACCCGCTTTCTATCTGGCTATTGAGTTGTACATAGATCAATGAATGATCAATATCTTGATTAGCCAATCAAAGTCTAGTGTTGCATATTTACGGGCATTCTTACATGTGTATGATCCTGTAAAAGAGAAAAGAAAAATTTATGCAACCAGTTAATAAGTTCATGTCGTTGAGTTGTTATTCTTGACTGCGTATTTTTTTCTACTTTAGTGTAACAACCTGGGGATAAGAAGGAGAGAAGTAGAAATTAAGTAGATAGCAGTAGAGTAGTTTTGAAGAATAAAGGGACGCATGGAGGAGACTTAGCCTTCTTCCATGGCGGAGCGAGGGCTTTCGAAGGAAGGGCACATCCATGGAGATCACTTCTTTGAGAGCCAAAGACTTGACAGGAGCAGCGATCGAGGGTGGCATCCGACAGGATCTAGAGCAACTCGGAGCTTAGAAGTATTTAAACCTTCAAGTTAGCCCGGATGCAACAGAACCCAACTCAGGGTCCACACTCCAACCAAATAGGCTCGGATGGCCCATTACCATTTTATTACTTTTTACACTTTAACCCACTATGTTTTGTAATTTTCATTTTAGTACAATGTAGAGGAGAGTATAAGAAGCAGGATGTAACTAATGAAGGCATGAATGGAAATGAATTAACTCTTTCTTCTTCCCAAATACTCTTCTCCTCCTCTCTTCTCTACCTTCATCTACTCCCAATCTGATCTCTCCCTCTCTCTTCTTTATCCCTCTCCATTTTCTCTTCTTTTTCCTTCTTCTCACTTATTTACCTCAAATTTCCAATCCAAGTCTCACCATCATCCCCGCCGCCATCCACGTCTCAGAGCATTCTCATCACCGACGGGTTGCGGCGAGTTCGGGACATTACAACTTGGTATCAGAGCGGCTAGATCCCAGGGATCGGTATAGTGTTGTCGCAATCGATTCCAATTCCCACGAATTGTTTAGTCACACGTTGACATAGCTACCCGCGCTGCGAGGATCAGCCACGGCTGAACCTCGACAAAGGGGGCCACTGTGAGGATCACCCTGGTTCTCGAACTCGCAGAATTGAAGGAGAAAGAAGCTCCTATCTCTCTGCTAGAGTTCCCACCTGGTGCCTGCAGCGTTACAAGCAGATAGATTCCGCAACAAGCAAGGCATCGAGCAATCTGAAGGATGGAGCAGATGAGCATTACATCAAACACCAAGTGAGCAATAGTGTCCCAAAGAGGCCAAGGGAAAATAGAGCAAATCTGAAGCCAACAAGTGGTATCACAACTAGGCAATTCATTAAACAAGTTGCAAGCAGCGATCGAAAACCATTCTAAAGCCATTAGAAGGGTCGAGCACTTGCACTATTAATCAAACACCTTGCAAGCATCAAGTATTACATACTAGCTGCCCCCAAATTTCAGAATTAAAGCCATATTATAGTAAATAGCCTCAATCTGTGAATGTACCAAGATCTTCTAGAGAAGGTTACTGTTTCATTAATTAGGACAGCACCGTGAGCCTCATGCCAACATCATAGGCTATCTTGGTATAATTGCTATAGCCACGTAGTAAGGAAAGAAAACTAGCAGCTGGAAGAAATAGAAAACTTGAAATACAATCTGGAACCAATCAAGTTCAAGAGGAGTAAAATGGCTGATGGGACAAAGTTGCAACAACTCACAACACCCTCTAAAGAAAGCTTCGAAAGAGCGCTTCAAAGTGCTAGATATTTCAATCAGAAGTTAGATATCCTGGCACAAAAGATTGAAGCCTTACAAAAGGAAGAGGCAAGGAGGTATGAAACCATGATGCAGGAGGATACCCGCAGACATGAACAACTCCTAGAGTTGATTAAGAGCCAATCTGTACATGCTAGAGGAGAAGGGACAACAGTGCAAGATCCAAAAGAAAAGAAAGAGCTCATACCCATACCCACCCCTGCAGAGAAGAGAGTTAGTTCACTAATTAATTTTGTAATCGACCAACCAGCTGCAGTGAAGGAAGTAGAGCAAAAGCACCATGCAAATCAACAGATGGAGGACCATAATGTGCATGACATAAAGCTGAGTGACAGTGCCGCCTGGGGAGTTGCTGAGGTTGCATGCAACTCAACCATCTCCTACCAAACCTATACCAAATGTCAAAGCACCCAACATAGAGCATTCAAGTTCAGAGGGCAGCAAACCTAGAGATAACATCGTCCGATTGCCCATCAAAGCAAACTAGGGTAAAGAACGTTCACCAATAACTCATAAGTTGCACGGAATAGAAGAAGAACAAAAGGTATTAAAGTTAGCACTTGCCTATATTCCTTCAACACAATTGGAAAATACCACTGTCACTGCTGGGGATATTGCTCATGATTCAGATAAGTGCGCAAATTATAACCCTGCAGGAAGGGCTATCACTGGCAAGCAAAAGAGATTGCAAGGATTATGTTACAAAGGTGGAGAGGAGTTTTTCTCTGGACGTCAATGCAAACACAGAATTTTCAGTACACTAGAGGCTACAAAGGGAGCTGATAAAGGGGTTGAACTAGAAGTCGCAAAAGGGGAAACATATGGAAAATTACAGCAGCAGATTACAGAAGAGGTTTTTATTAAACCTATCACAACAAGCAAGCAACAAAAGGTGATCCTATATAGAATACAAATAATGGTAGTTCAGCCTTTTGTGAATAGATCTAAAGGATCAGTGAAGGAATTTCATCTGCATATACAAAGGCTAATCAAAAAAATTAAAGATGAGTTTAGTACACCAATTACAACCTCTGATGACATTCCAACTCTTGTTAAAGAGGCATATGCTAGTGAAGATGAAGTTAAAGAAGTTTTGATACAAGGAAAGAAATCGATTGCCTATCTAAACAATGGATTGAATCATAAGCATCAGGGAAGATCCACCTATAAGAAAGAAACAATTGCAATTATGCTAGTAGTGGACAAATGGGAACAACAAGTAAAACGCCAGCAGCTAGTTAGCAGGATAAGCCATGAAGACCGCAAACAACTATTGGAGCCAAAGGTTCACATTGTTATCCAGCAACTAGAGCAAAACTGTGGTGTTGGCTTAAGAGGTAAGAGAAAAATAAGGCTCAAACAATGCCACTATTGGTTGTCCCATGCAAGATGGTGGAAGAAAGAGCAAGTCATACACTTCTTTGAAGAACCACTAAACAAGCAACAACAGAGGAAGGAGTATTGTGCTGATAAAAGAAGAAGTAAAGGAGTTTTTGAGGTGAGAGAGCAATTATGCTTGAAGATGCTACTCTGTTAGCAACCTACCAAGCCTCCGGAAAAGTATGTAAGGCTCATAACTAACCAATTTGGACTTTACCATATCTCGGAGCAAACAAGACCAGCGGCGTGCATGTTGCGACTTTCTGAAGGTCCCGAGGGTGAGCCCTCGCCCCTACGGGTGTTGCCGTCCAAGTCACTAGCTGGAGAAGTTGGGCGAATACGGACAAAGTGGGAAACACCTCAGATCGGCGCAAGGCGGCACAAGAAATTGGGTACTCCCAAACCCAAGTATAGTTTAGTGGTAGCGATTTGAAGAAAGAAGAGAATGCTACTCGGAAAGCAACTGGGTACTTCCGAACCCAGTTCAAATAGTCCCATCCCTGAGGACAAGGATGAATTTAAGGGGAAGGGATTGTAACAACCTGGGGATAAGAAGGAGAGAAGTAGAAATTAAGTAGATAGCAGTAGAGTAGTTCTGAAGAATAATGGGACGCATGGAGGAGACTTAGCCTTCTTCCATGGCGGAGCGAGGGCTTTCGAAGGAAGGGCACATCCATGGAGATCACTTCTTTGAGAGCCAAAGACTTGACAGGAGCAGCGATCGAGGGTGGCATCCGACAGGATCTAGAGCAACTCGGAGCTTGGAAGTATTTAAACCTTCAAGCTAGCCCGGATGCAACAGAACCCAACTCAGGGTCCAACACTCCAACCAAATAGGCTCGGATGGCCCATTACCATTTTATTACATTTTACACTTTAACCCACTATGTTTTGTAATTTCTATTTTAGTACAATGTAGAGGAGAGTATAAGAAACAGGATGTAACTAATGAAGGCATGAATGGAAATGAATTAACTCTTTCTTCTTCCCAAATACTCTTCTCCTCCTCTCTTCTCTACCTCCATCTACTCCCAATCTGATCTCTCCCTCTCTCTTCTTTATCCCTCTCTATTTTTTCTTATTTTCTCTTCTTCTCACTCATTTACCTCAAATTCCCAATCCAAGTCTCACCATCATCCCCGCCGCCATCCACGTCTCAGAGCATTCTCATCACCGACGGGTTGCGGCGAGTCCGGGACATTACATTTAGCAACCAGCTAGACACCAAATTGAGTTTAGAAAGTCAACGCTCAGTTATTGTTTTCTATCATCTCGTTGATTCTTCCTCTCTCTGTTTAGTCAGTTTTGTTTTTCTTTTTTTTTTCTTTTTTTTTGAGAAATAGGTAGCAAGCTACCTGCTTCATTCATTAAGCAAGATGAATTAAGCGTACATGGTGGAAGCAGCTACGGCCTCCGAGGCAAAGAAGAAAAAAGAAACAAAGAACGAAAGAAGATAAAATAACAACCAAAAACGGACAGGACCCAAAAGAGGATCAAATCAGCTCAATCCAAGACTTGAGCAAAAGATTGGTGCGCTCGAGAGCCCGGAGAGCGTTTGGAGGATTCGTTCGGAAAATAATGTTGTTTCTTTCTGTCAAGACGATCCACCAAATAGCAGCCAAATGGGTTAGGCATTTAGATCTTTTTGTCGCGTCGGGGATGCTAGCAGTGTTAGTCCATAGGTCTAGAACATCAATTTGGCTCCCAACAGTCATGTCTACTCCATCTGTATTAAAGAGCAAGTATCGTACGAAAACACAGTAGCAGAAGAGGTGATCGCAACTTTCCAAGTGTGTTGCGCAGAAGACGCAGTTTTGCTGCACTAACATCCCACGACTGAGAAATCTGTCTGCAGTGAGAAGTCTCTTACGAAGTAGCAGCCAGATGAAGATTTTTACTTTGAGTGGAGTTCTCAACCGCCAAATGTGTTGGTTCCACGAATCTCTCTGCCCCCCATCACAGAGGAAGTTATAGAGGGATTTAACCGTGAATAGCTGATTGTGGGTCCACCGCCATTTGAGCATGTCCGGTGTGTTGCTTGGACGGAACCGGAGCAACAATTCTTTGAGTAGCGCGAGTTGGCTAAGGCTGCCAGTGGATCGAGATCCTCTGCAGATCGAGATCCTCGAGATCCTCAATTTTGTTTTTCATTTTAAAAAAACAATTGATTGGATTTTCTTGTCTTAGCAATTGCAAAGTCAAATATATAATTATTTATTTACGAAAGAAAAAGAGAATTTTTAAAATGAGTCTGGTTATCTGAGCTAATAATTCTATTTGTTGGTCCGAATTATACAAAGCTATTTATACATAGAAACCTTTTTTTTTTCTTTTTTTTTGAGAGAAAGGTAGCACGTTACCCGCTATTTATACAACGCTATTTATACAAAGCTATTTATACATAGAAACGTTGAAATCTCAAATTTCTTTGTTTGCAAATTTATTGACTCTCTCCATCTATTTCTGTTTCGAATAAGATTTGTTATTATCAGCATGCAATTTTTTATTTGTTTCTCTGTTTTTCTTATTTTTTTGGTCTTTATATCAACCAGTGCAATTAGTACGGAGGATTATTATCCAGCAAATCAGAAGAGATTCGAGTTAATTATTGGCATCCTTCTGACTTCCTAACAACATGGCCTGGGTCTAACGGCGTCGAAAATGTAAAAAAGAACGCAAAAAGACCCCCCACCAATAAGAAGCTTCCTGTATTGACTAGTATAATTAATCAAATTTCATTTAAGGTGGTAATAACAAGAAACTACTTCATCCCCTCCCCGGACCGGAACCGGAACCGGACCCGTACCCAGGGGGTTGTCACGCCCTGTAGGCTCACAGTTGTTCCCAGCCGTCGAATTCGAGTACGATCCCACCGCCCGCGTCGGACGGCTGATGCGCCACGTCAGCAACAATCGTCCCCATTATCTTATTCGGGAGTTTGCGGATCCTGATCGCCACCTCCCCACCGCCATCTGTTACTGTTACCGCTAGTAGTGGCGGAGCAACAAATGCAGCCTCCCCCGGATGGAATCTCCACCCTCCTGCGTGCACACATCGTTCTCTTCTCCGATCCCGATGCTGATGGTGGTATTTTCCCATCGCCGTCTTCCTCTTCCTCTTCCTCTTCCTCTTCCTCTTCTTCTTCTTCTTTATATGGGGCCATACGCCGCGGCCACCCGAGAGTGAAAGTGAGAGGGAGAGGGAGCTCGCCATGGATATGGACCTCGACCTCAACCTCGACGCCTTCGACCCCTCCGCGTTCATCTCCACCCCTTCCCCTTCCCCTTCCCTCTCCCTCTCTCCCTCCCCCTTCGATCCGCCTCCGCCCCCGCCCCCGCCTCCGCCCTCGCCCTCGCCTCCCCTCTGGATCTTCGACGACAACTGGGCCCCAGAGATCTCCGAGGACTGTCTCAGATTCCTTTACGGTGAGCTCCCGCGATCCTCTCGCTTCGGCTTCGTCGTTCGATCGGATCTCTTTGCTGCTTTTTGTATCAATGAGTCCTTCGCAGTATGATTTGTTTGCAATCCATGTCCATTTTTTGTCGACCCTCTGTGTTCGTCTTAGACGGAGCCATAAGTTGCTATTACTATCGAAAACTCAGATTTAAGCATTAAGATCTGCTTGTTCCTAAGTCTGGGAGCTACAAGCAAATTTTTTGTTTGCATTTCGTGCCTCCTTCCCTGATAGCGCGGCGAAGTGACCACTGTATTATGGTGGTCATGTGTCAATTAATAATAACCTTTGTTCGATCGAATATATCTTTTCTATTGCTTGGCGTCACTCAAGGTTGGCCTTTTCCTTTCCGCCTACCTTTTCGTAATTATTCACTATGTGGAGTGTCAGGTAGCTCGGACAATGCGGCTCCAAGTACTGACAGGGCCGGTGCAAATTAAAAAATGCTCCAGATTGCACCGTTGGAAGACAACTCCGACGCCTCTTGTATAAAAAGGAGAGGATGACACAGGCACTTCGGTACTTGAAGGAATCAACAGGCCAGCATGTAATGGTCCAAGTATGGGCCCCTGCTAAAACGGAGATCACTACGTTCTCACCACCTCAGGACAGCCATTTGTCCTCGATCCTCCGAGTACTAAACTTCTTCAGTACAGGACGGTATCTTTGATGTACACTTTCTCCGTCAACGAAGAGGGTGGCGGACATCTAGGGCTACCAGGTCGGGTGTTTAAGCAAAAACTGCCCGAGTGGACACCTAATGTACAATATTATAGTAGCAAGGAGTATCTGCGCCTTAATCATGCCCTCCTTTACAATGTACGGGGAACTTTGGCCTTGCCAGTTTTCGAGCCTTCTGGTCATTCTTGTCTCGGTGTGGTCGAGCTAATCATGACTTCACAGAAGATTAATTATGCTCTTGATGTTGATAAAGTTTGCAAAGCTCTTGAGGTAACCTACTAACCTGGCCATCTAATAGTGCTGTTTCTTTAGTTTCTCTCATCCATGCTGGTGATCTGCTTATTTTGTGTATCAAAATGTTGTTGCTCTCCTATCATGTTATAATATGGGTTGCATACTATACTGATATCTGTGTTGTTTTATGAGTGACAAATTTTATTGTCAAGCATTGAGAACACTAAAATATAAAGACACACTAATAGTTATATTGAGCTAGTCACACCCTAATAGTTTCCCGTGACCCACATCAGTAACATAAGTGAAGTTTCCTGCAGGCAGTAAATCTGAAGAGTTCTAAAATCTTGGACCATCCAAGCCTGCGAGTGAGTTACCAAAACCAAACTGTGGTAGATGTGTAGATCAATTAATCTTTTCGTCTCTAATCATCATTTATTAGTATTATGTTTTCTCTGAACCAGATTTGCAATGAAGGACGCCAAGCTGCCCTGGCTGAGATCCTTGAAATTCTGACTGTAGTCTGTGAATCCCAAAAGCTGCCTCTCGCTCAGACTTGGGTTCCGTGCAAGCATCACACTATTCTGGCCCAAGGCGGTGGCTCAATAAGGAACTGTTTGAGCTTCGATGGCAGTTGCAGGGGCCAAGTGTGCATGTCGACAACAGATGTGGCATTTTATGTAGTTGATGCCCACATGTGGGGATTTAGAGAAGGTTGTGTGGAACACCATCTACAGAAGGGCCAAGGGGTGGCTGGAAAAGCATTTGAAACTCGCAGGCCTTGCTTCTGTACTGACAGTCTGACATTCAAGAGTTCTCTAAGAGCAAGTATCCTCTCGTGCATTACGCTCGGATGTTTGGTTTAAGCGGCTGTCTAGCTGTATGTTTACAAAGCACACTACCAGGTGATGATGATTACATATTGGAATTCTTCCTCTCCCCTGAGTGTAAGAATATTAGAGAGCAACGGGCTTTGTTGAATGCCATTGCAACTGTGATGAGGCAGTGTTTTCATAGTTTAAAGGTTGTTGGTGATATGAATTCTCAACAACTATCTTTTGAAATCATTGACATAATTGCTAATGAGGATTGTGAATTAGAACCAAAGAGTATATTAGATCCAAGGGAAGATACTCATCTTTGTACATTTCCTGAAACTAGTATTCCTGAAGGGAATGATGATTCCGATAACAAGGGAAATGCATCTCATGATTCACGGGAGCAGCATTTTGCTTCAGAAGAAGGTGCTGAAAAAGATGGTAACATAATTGTGGACCATAGTGAAAGTGGGGAATCTAGAACTATACTTAGCAAGAAAAATAATAGACCATCTGGGAAGAGAAGAGGGAAAGCAGAAAAATCGATCAGCTTAGAGGTTCTACAACAATATTTTTTTGGGAGTCTGAAAGATGCTGCAAAGAGCCTTGGTGATAAGCTTCTTGACTTTAAAATTGATGTTCAAAATTTTGCTTACTGTCCATTGTTATTTCCGTTATTGCAGAAGGTATATGTTTCTACGTACATTGTTACTATGGATTATGCATTGTTTCTGTTCTCAAGTTTCAAATTGAATTCATCACGAGATTATTTACATGCCGCCACCATACCTCATCTCTGTTTTGTCCTGCTTGCTTTACTTTTTACTCTATTGTCTGTTCTATCATTATACAGCAACCTCTCTAACCTTAACTTCTCTTCTGTTCGCAGTTTGTCCTACAACCATGAAGCGTATCTGCCATCACTATGGTATTTCAAGGTGGCCGTCTCGCAAGATCAATAAGGTCAACCACTCCCTTTCCAAGCTGAAACACGTAATCGAGTCAGTTTAGGGTATAGAAGGAGCCATCAACTTAACCTCTATTCCATGCCCACTTCCAGTTGCTGTTGATTCCTTATCTTGTCCTGCAAAATTGGATAGATCCCAAACTAAAATAGCTATTGAGAGTGATAAGGACACCTTGCCACTCAAAATGCCAGAAAAAGATGAAATTAATATACAACCTGGTCCTCGGTTGGAAGATGTTAGAGGTTCAAACAGCTCAAAGTCAAGGAGTTCCTCCAAAGGAAGTATGAACGCTCCCATCTCCCAAGGTTCTTGTCAAGGAAGTCCAGCCAATGAAGTCCTTTTGGATAAGACTCAGATAAAACAAGCGGCCAATACCACTAGTGCCTCGAGATTTCCATTGCAACCAATTCATTATGCTACTGATGCAGATACTCAAGAACAGCTTCCCAGGAAGCTGATTAGGGATTCAGAAAGCTCAAAGGATTTGAGGAACCTTTGTAATGCTCCTATGAAGGGTCAGCAGGTCGAGCCAGTCATTGCACCTTCTAATATATTACGTCACACAGCTATACAAGAAAGGACTGTTACGATAAAAGGCAGCTATAAAGATGATATAATTAGGTTTAAGCTGCATCCGAATGATGGCATCATAGCAGTGAAAGAGGAAGTTGCAAAGAGGTTGAAATTGGAGGTGGGTACATTTGACATCAAGTACTTGGATGACGATCATGAGTGGGTTATGCTTTCTTGTGATGCTGACTTGGAGGAGTGCATAGAGATTTCAAGATTGTCTGGAGCTCATGTGATCCGTCTCTTGGTACAAGATATTGTCGGGAACCTAGGGAGCTATTGTGAGAGTTCAGGAGATTGAGCAGGTATAAGTCAGTCATAGAGATCTAGTATTTTTCTTTGTGTGGAACAATCTCCGTCTTGATCATATTTGGCTCGACTGGGTATCATGATGCTTTGATACTCGAGTAATTATAGTTTATGTTGATCTCTTGAGAAATGTTCTTTTGTGAGCTATATGTTTATAACACATTTGAGGCATTATGGGCATGTTTCATGAAGATTCAAGAAGGCCTGAATTGGAGGATTATTGAAGGTAGACCATGGATAACGATGAACAGAATTGCAATATACAAGGTAGAGGAATTTTGTGTTGACTGTGCAACAGAACAGTCAAGGATAATGCATTGTACATAAAAATCATAGGCAGAAAACTAGGTCCAAAGGTATTATTGGGGTGGTTCCGGTACTTGGATTTGTACAACGGTTGGTTGCCTCTATCTCGGCCTGATTCTAATCCCAGCATCCAATATCTCATTTGATGGGTGGTGGGAATTTGGGTAGAAATTAAAGGGACTTGGCCTCAGAAGTATCCCTGTATAGAAATGCGTAGTTTTTGTCTAAGATAGTGATTGTAAATCCTAAATCAGAAATATTTTTCTCATCATCAAACAATTGCAGAATAAATCAGTGTGTTATGGGGATGCTTGGCCTTGCGATATGTGTAATGTGGTTTGGAGAAATATTGTTCAAGCAGTGATACTGAAAGAGGAATTAAACTGAAATCTGCCCAGCAGCTCCTCTTTCGGAATCAGAAGCTTCATAATAGAACTGCCTTTGGATTTCAAAATTTCATTTGAACTCTTCACTGCGCTAGAAGTTCTAGGTTTCTTGGTTGCCAAAGGTTCTATTATACCTGATAACTGAGAGTTAATGACAAACTCTCTTCCTTTGCCTTTGTTTTTTTTAGGATTATTGTAGCTGATTGTTTTGACAAGGAGCTATATTCTGTGAGTTAAAATTGCATTTAGAGAAAAGGTTGTGATGCAGAACAGGCTTGAGCCAATGTTGATCGGATTAAACCGATTAGATCATCATTTTTTTAGCTTAGATTATGTTAGTTGGGCATATCTTTTAGTTAGTTATGAGGATTTTTAACTATCCTCTTATTTGGTTTTATCTCTATTTATTTTTAAATTTATATTGTTTAGTTAATATCTAGATACGGTTGTTTTAGTTAGTTATTTAGGATAAGATCAAATCTGAAGTTGGTTATATGTATCTAAGTCTAAGGATATTATAAATAAGGTATAGATCTTCATTGTATAAGAAGACGATGATATTAATTAATTAATAAAGATGATTCGGAGCTTTGGTGCACGAGCAATCTTTTTTCCTTCGCGAATGCGTCGCCCTGGAGTGAGTCTAGTCCCGAAGTGAGTTCGGTTCAGGAGTGAGTCCTGATTATCATTTCTATTATTTTCTTTTCCTATTTTTTGAATTTTCTATTTTCTTTAATTTTAATATTTTTTAATTTCGAAAATTTTAAAAAAATATTTCAAATATTTTTTTAAAATTTCAGAAAAAAACTTTTAAAATTATAAATCATATTATGGAGCCCTCTAAAACGTAGGACCCTATCTCCCGTCCTGCATCAGTTTTGGTATCAGAGCATAGGCTATTTGACGGTTTTATTTCGTCAAAAATTTTGGGCTTGTGGAAAAAAAAAATAATGTGAGAATTGAAAAAAAAAAAGTGAGAAAAAGTATTATAAAAAAAAGGGTTGAGTGAAAAAAAAAAGTGAAAAAAAATGTGGAGAAAAAAAAATGGAGAGAGAGTAAAAAAAAAAATTTATGGATACAAAAAATGTCTTAAAAAGGTTTTTCAAAAGCATGGTTGTCACGCCCCGGGTTACCTCTTCCCAGGCGCATGACCAGATCCGCCGCATACACAGTATCCCTACCGTGTATACGAAGCGATACAACATCCACAATCAAACACACAGAGCTAAAGGTATCAACAGAGCTGCTATATAATATATCAAAAGATCACTGTACATACATCATCCATAACTCTCATATAAAACTATCATATACAGACTGATATCAACATCACACAGTATGTACAGACTCAACCATCTATCCAAAATGGGTATACCTCTTGCCAAATATCCGGGGAATAGCTCTACCCGACGGTCTCCTTTCCGCGCTCAGTATGCACGACTGGGGAAGAAGACTCTGCAAAAAGATGTCACCAATGGGTGTGAGAACTACTATCAATCAAGTAGTCCTCAGTGGGTACCGCCACCAGCCTCAGCGATCTGCCCACTAAGTCCTCAATCTCAAGAGATATGAATAGAGCAATAAAAGAGTAGGAGATATACTACCACTACTATGCACAAAGCTCAACTGTCAGTATGAATACCAATGAACTGAATATACCAAATGAGGACTATCATACACATTACAATACCTGCGAACCAGCTAGTACAGGAACCCCATCTGTACCTAGCTCTCGCCATACAATACCTCTCAATACAATACCATACCTGCGGCCTGATCCCGCTCAACACAATAGGGAGCCCAACTAGGACAGGAACACCATCTGTCACTAGTTCCTCGTACAATCCTCTGTACGGAACATGCCAACTCTAGAGTGGTACTCGTGGGAGCGTCCCAACCGAGCAAAGTACAACCATAGTATCCGCCAAGCACCCGCAGGTATATGATCGACACGACTGGGTCAACAAAGGATCATGTGCCCTCAGCACCTCAAAGAATAGTCAACAAGTAAGACCCAATCCACTGTGCCCTTGGCACCACAAAGGATAATCAACAAGTATGACCCAATCCATACTCTCACAAAGTACCCCGTGCCCTTGGCACAATCAATGCTCCAGTGCTCACAATCCATCTCAACTCTATCACAAAGAGGAGGCTCTCGACTCTACCACAAAGAGGAGGTATAATAACATAGCACGAGCCACAACATGATCACCTACACTACATGTACAACAACTGGTACAAGGAATCAACAGAATAGGTGTAGGTCCAAATCATGCAACAAGGATACAAGGAAATCATGCATGCTCACATACATATCATTAGCACATCTAAGATCATAACATGCCCATGCGGTCTATAGATCAGTCTCACCCTAACATGGCATCTCTACATAATCTTAGCATGGCATACTATCATAATCCCAATATCATAATCCAATATCCACATATCATAATCCAATCATCATATTATGCTAACATAATCCAAACAACATCATATCATATTATGCTAACATGAGATAAAACACGTAGGAGGAAGTCCATTGAATCTGGCAAACATCAACCCACTTCACAAGCTAATCCAACCACGGTGGGGAAAGGACAGTATCCTCAGATCCAACCCTCCAGATAACGCACTCCGGCAGCACCCCGATCTGTCAAAACCTCCAAGAAAACTGCTATCTCCAGCAGAATAACAGCTCAGCACCAGGTCAGATCAGCAGAGTAGAGGAGAGCAAGCAGGGTTACAAACTATGCCAACACATGGCCCTAAACCCACTTTCTCTCTCTAGAAAATAGGATCACGAAGTGGAATTGCACCAAAAACCATCAGGGACTCGCCTATTTATAGGCTCCCAAAAGCCCACTTTCGGGCGCCCACTTCCCAACTTCCGGGCGTCCGGAAATCCTGCCGTACAGGTGTCGTCGTGCGGTCAAGCGGTCGGTCGGCGGTCAGCAGGCGGTGGGGCGGTGTGTCTCCGGCGATCGACACGTGTCCTGCGTCGCGACACGTGGCCCTCCACGTCATAGCCAAAACCGGATCCTCAATCCGGGCGTCCGGTTCATGCATCCAGATCCGATTTCCGTCGGCCACAACCGGATCGTCCACAAAGTGCAACAGGGTCCACAATGTTCGGGCGTCCACTTCACCACTTCCGGGCGCCCGAATCCTGCCAAGTCCAGAAACCCTAATTCATGAAAATTTCCGAGTACTACAATGGTAGAAGAAAAAGAATTCATATTGAGTCATTGAAAGAAATATGTGAGATGACAAGAGTCAAGTTTGATGAGTGGCTGCATGATCAGATGTCATATTTTGAGAGAAAAAGAAACGATATCTGGATGGAAGTACTAGATGATTTGAAATGGTGGTATAGAGAAAGGCAAATATCTTATCTTGATTTTAAGATAATATTTTTGGAGGAAGAAAAAAAGAGGTTAAAAGATATTGAAGAAGGTGCTAAAATTGCTGAAAATAATTTTCGATGGATGGGTCAGGTTAGAGATGAATATCGATGGATCCAACTAAAAGTTCAATTGGAGACCCTAATCGCTCAACAAAGTACGCCACCTATAGTGCAGCTGGTAGTCAACGATTCTGATCCAATTCCATCAACACCATCCGATTGTAAAGAAGTTGCAGATGTGGTCGAGCCCGAGCTAGATTTGGAAAATCTCGAGTTAAAGCATGAAACCAAGGTAGATGAACGTGTTGAAGACGAAATGTTACAGATGGAGTTACCCTCATTGCTCCAGCAGTTTGAGTCTTCCATACCAAAGCTTCAGATTGCAACGAAACCAGCTTTCTCATTGATATCAAATCTTATGAAGTCTCATGAACTTATCAGCCGTTCTTCCTACATCAATAGCAAGCAGGAAACTCTGATGATACAGGTTGTTCGACATGCAGGCATTGGGCTGCATCACTTTATTCTGCACACTTGGTTGTTTCCTATCACCTTACAAATCAAACTGATCTCGAGAACGAGATCCTTCGCAGTGGAAGCGAATGATGCAGAACAGGCTTGAGCCAATGTTGATCGGATTAAACCGATTAGATCATCATTTTTTTAGCTTAGATTATATTAGTTGGGCATATCTTTTAGTTAGTTATGAGGATTTTTAACTATCCTCTTATTTGGTTTTATCTCTATTTGTTTTTAAATTTATATTGTTTAGTTAATATCTAGATACAGTTGTTTTAGTTAGTTATTTTGAATAAGATCAAATCTGAAGTTGGTTATATGTATCTAAGTCTAAAGATATTATAAATAAGGTATAAATCTTCATTGTATAAGAAGACGATGATATTAATTAATTAATAAAGATGATTCGGAGCTTTGGTGCACGTGCAATCTTTTTTCCTTCGCGAATGCGTCGCCCTGGAGTGAGTCCAGTCCCGAAGTGAGTTCGGTTCAGGAGTGAGTCCTGATTATCATTTCTATTATTTTTTTTCCTATTTTTTGAATTTTCTATTTTCTTTAATTTTAATATTTTTTAATTTCGAAAATTTTAAAAAAATATTTCAAATATTTTTTAAAATTTCAGAAAAATTTTTCAAAATTATAAATCATATTCTGGAGCCCTCTAAAACGTAGGACCCTATCTCCCGTCCTGCATCAGATTGATTTATTTTTTTTTTTTTTTTTGAGAGAGAGAAAAGTAGCACGCTACCCGCTTCGTTTATTTCTTTTTAGAAATAAACTTAGCTGGAAATGTGAATCAACTAGGATTCGAACTCGGAACCTCGGGTACCTCAGGTTGGTTTTGTATTCAACTCTTTTGGGGTTTATGCATGGACGAAGTATCAAGTAGACGTTAGCGCAGAGTTCATCACACCAGTCAAAAATGCAAAAATGATCCATTCAAGCTATTGTGAAGAGGAATATATATGTAGAAGTAGGACCGATGAGTAGAATGTTTATTTTTCCAAAAATAGGTGTACACATTCAACATCTTGGTTAATTAAGATATGATTGCAGAATTTATGCACGTACCGACATGTGTCTCATCTTTAGAAAGTTCAATCTGAGACTTATCATCATCGCTGCCCAAGCAACTTAAAAAAGCTAGCTCAACATATAGTATAGAGCTAATTAATAGGAGCAAATGGGAGAATTAGAAATTTGAGATGGCTATAGCTTAGACTGGGATGATCTCAGGTATTGGGTGATTTCGTATCTTGCGGTTGTCGGAGTGGCGGCCATTTTGGCGTGGTTGTGGCGGCGGTGCTAGTGTGGCAGCTCTCTTCAGGCACCACCACCTCTGCCAGATTCAACTCCGTCGTCATCTTCCTTCGGGCTTCTATCTGTTGCTTGGTGGATTTGTAGTATATGCACTGTAGCACCAGCTGAGCTACTGCGAATAATAACCCTAAACCGTTGGGTATCTGAAGATAGAAAGGATTAACTTTGGATAGTATGAAAATATGTATATATTAAATTTTGGATTGCGCGAAAATTTATAACCAAAAGTAGCGGGAATGGCGAAGAGATCAGTTATTACCGTGATGAAAAGGTCGAAGCGGATGAGAGCATAGGTGGTCCAACAGGCACTGTTTAAGAAAAAAGCAACAGAGAGGTAGAGGGGCAGGAACTCCACGCTCTTCGTCTGGATTACCAATTTCTGCGCCACCAGTTACAGAATAACCCCTCGTCAACGCATAATATATTTGCAGCGTCGGAACAGACCATAGCAGTAAAAGACATAAAAAGAGACACTTTTTCGTTTACTACATCAGAAAATATGCCGTCTCAAAGCCAAAAATGTTGGTAGTGAAATTCCGACGAAGAGGCATATATATATTACCATGATTGTTAAGGGAGCGGCGTACATCATGGTTCCAAATAAGACGCAGATGATGCCCACAATGAGGGAGCGACGGTCGTGGGTGTGAGCAAGTGTGAGCACAAGGAGAACCACCGCCACTACAAAGGCGACCTCGGCTGCGAGGACGAGGAAGACGCGTACTCTGTTGCGGCCGCGGGAGAAGAGGAGGAAGAGAAGGACGTAGCAGAGCTCAATGAGGACGCCCAATCCGTTGATGGTGAGGACCAGAGTGCTGTGGGGGTGCACCAGGGGTAGCCCGTACACCACCCACATCATGCAATTCAGGAGGGTTGCAAGGTACGGCGCCGCCGAGAACTGCTCCACCGCTCCCTTCTTCCATATCCTATAGAAGGTTGGCCTGCCATAGAGAAAATTAAGATCCTTTCTAGGTTAATTAGCTACTTTGTTGCTGATTTGTTTCTTTCGCCGTGAACTGCACGGCCAGCTAATCCAAGTTATATATATTTGGTTTCTGATTATTGAGAAGCTATACTACTTACACTGGTGATAGGAACAAGCCGAACGATATAATATTTCCTGCACCGAAAAGGGGAAAAAAGAAAAAAGAAAAAAAAAAACGATGATGAAAAGAGCTTCAATTGATGCGGAGCGTAATATTGTTTAACTAATATCCCTCTTAATTGTAGAAATGTAGCTGATATATCTATATATTGCAAGACCCTGCATGTAAGAGTATTATCTAATGTAGCTGATATTTGCAAGGCCCTGCATGCAAGAGTACTATCTATACGTCACTCTGCATTAGCTAACAAAGCAGAGTTATTTGTTGCCACTGTGCGTGTTAGCGGCCGGGCTAAACCATTACGATTATGAACCTCGGCCACGCCATGCTTGCGCAGCTTTTGAGAGCCAATATATTTATGCAGCGCTCAAAGAATCAATCAAACAATATGAGCGAGCGAACCTATGATCCCAACCACGGTTCGGATCGCGTCGGCCGAAACCATGTTGCTCCAAGAAATAACAAGGCTCACTTTACGTGACGGACAACTTAGAACTTGCGATGGGGGGCGGAGAGCAGAGAGGAGGTTGCATGGCTTATATAGAGGAGATTCCGGTTGTATATTGGCTCTTTCCACCTCCCAAACTCGTACTCTAGCTACCTTTCCTTCCTAAGTTGTACAGTTAGGTTAGTTAATGAAGAACGTAGGTATCTGTCTTTCAGATAAAATAAATCAAAATTAATGTGTGAAAAGTCCACCGACCAACCATTTCTAGACGGTCCGAAACGCGTCGATTAATTAATGGCCTTTTTGTCTGTGTCGTCGATCAGTTTATCACCGCACTATGATATAATTGCCAGATTTTGTGCTCTATACCATAACCTTGAGGAAACGGTGGTATGCCCGGCATATGTCGGTATCATCTTTCGGTACTACAAATTAACCAGCTTCCCGAACCTGCACGCACCACACATGTGTATATGTTGTAGCCAAGTAAGGTGTATCGAACAATCTCATCTTTGTGCAGTGGTGGTGCGGCTGTGACACGTCCACTTCCTCCCACCTGTACGGCTGATCATGAAGATTCGGGACTTTGATGATACGCGAATGGTACTGATCATCATGCTTATTCCTTTTCTTTTTTTTCTTTTTTTTTTTTATGTGTGTGTTTGTAAAGAAAATGCAAGGTAGATATATAGATGTTTATTCGATTCATGTGTACATTGTCTGTCTTAGCTTCCCACGTAACTGCTTACTTTGTTGAGTGGGGGACGGCGAAGGAAGCAGTTCTTCCTGCTGGGGCTACAAGAAGAAATATGCTTGATAGCTAGCTTATTTACGCCGCTGGAGATGAGCATTCATTCCACACTGCTGCATATACATCACATCAAATTCAGGTATGGAAATGGAAAGGCCAGCGAACTAGCCAGTTGTTGGAGGCTCCATCCGAGAACGCGATTCTCCATTAACTTCCTGCTGCTGCTGCTGATGTTGCAGTAGGGGCACTTACTTACTGGCCCTTCCACTATAGATAATCATCATGTAAGATCATATATAAGATCACACATATATCTTTATTCCAATCCTGTTAATTTGTAATTAAGCAAGCAACGGGGATAAAATAGCAAATGTACAGAGCCATGAAAATGGAGGTCAAGGTTAATCTTCACATCATCATATGTTTATTATTAATTGGAGGCTTGAATCTCTGATATTTAATTCTGATGGCACGATGTACAATATTGATTGAAACATGCATATTCCTAAATCAAAATTATAAGCAGCGAACTGAAATTCTAATGCGTTAAAAAGATCCACACACGCTGTTGTCCAAAATCCAAATGATTGCCGATCGACCTAATAATCTATACACTGTAGAAGAGAATAAAAAAAAAGCTAATTGAGAGATACAGCCACTTTTCTAGAAACTCAATGGAGAGCCCAATAATTTAGGAGCATATATATGACTGTGTCCTAACAGGCTGCAAAAGCAAATAAAAAAAATAAAAATTTGTGAAAATCATTGCCACCATAAAGTCCCTTTAAAGATTCTCATTTTTCAATATGCTTTTGACTTGTACTACGCTACCTAACATGTCATACAGTAGAACTTCATTGGAACATGCACTGAGAGCTTTTTTATCTATAATAATTTATTCAAATTAGTGATTTAATCTTTTACTCAAAATTTAAATGGTGAATTATTCACCTCTTTTAAAATTTTAAAAATTAAGACAAAAAAATAAATTATTCATCGCTTATAGTGTTTCTATTTTTGAGAAAAAGATAGCACGCTATCCGCTTCGTTTATTTTTTTTTAAAATAAATTTAACTGAAAATGTGAATAAATTAGGATTCGAACTTAAGACCTCGGGTACCAACCACCAAACCCTTTACCACTTGCGCTAGGAACGGTCCATAATTTTTTATTTTTTTATGACAAAAATAGTAAATCATTCATAGTTTTTAGCGTTTCTCTTCTTATCAACTATTCTCTTAAATATTAATAAATTTGTGCTCCTTTGACACAATTAATGCCCTCGCACTCTCTGCAGGACAATTGCTCCAAAAAATTTAATTTTAAGCGTGAATTTGATTTCCACTATCTTATATGAATTTTTGAAAATTTAACAAATATTACAGCATTTGGGTAATCCCGTTCAATAATCTAGTCAAGATGTTTTATTCCGAAAGGAATAAAATTATCCAAAAATGAGTAATTCTATTATCGTGAGAATAGTAGGTATCTTACATTTCTGAATGCGAATAATTTGAATCTTTTTCTGAATTTCTGAATTACTCTGCAAGAATTTTCAAACCATTTATTTAAAATTTTAATTTTAATTTACAGTCTAAATTTAATTTAAATTAAAATTTAAACTAAATCATTATAAATTCTTAAACAAAAAATTTTAAAATCACATTTAAATTCAAAATTTGAATGTAAAATTTCAATTTTGAATACAAATTTAAATTGAAATTCAAGAGTTAAACATATAATTTAAGTTCAATATATGACCTCGAAATTTAATTTGGGTTTAATTTTTTCACTTTAGATTTATTTAGTTTTAGTTAAATCACTTAAAATCCTTAGAATTTAAAAATTAAACTCAAATTTGAATTTAATTGTTAAACATGGAATTTGAATTCAACATCTGACCTCAAAGTTTAAGTTCGAGTTTAATTTTTTAATTTAAGGTTAGTTCATTTTAATTAAACCATTGGAAGTCCTTTGAATTCAAAAATTAAACTCCGCTGTGGATTAAGAGTTAAATATACAATTTAAATTTAGTTTCTGAGCTCAAAATTTAAATTTGTGTTTAATTTTTTAACTTGAATTTATTTCGGTTTAATTAAGTCACAGGAACTCCTATAAATTTGAAAAGTAAACTCAATTTAAAATTGTAATTTGGTCGCAAAATTTTAATTTTGAACATAAATTTAAATTAAAATTTTTTATTAGATTTACAATTTGATCTAGAAATTGCAGCTCAAATACAAATTGAAAATTTGAGCCAATAACACATATAAAGAATTTAAGTTTGATTCTTTTAAATATTAAAATTTTAATTTTCACGATTTTCACAAGTATGGACTGATATATTTAACTTAGAACGTTACAAAGCAATTTAGGAAAATTGTCTACATCACAAAGCACAATAATTTTATACTCTTAATAATCTAAGATATGATTGCTGCAAGAACCAAACATAAGAATACTATATTTCGTAATAATCTTGTTTACATGGATTCCCAAAATTTCTTATAAAACAAACTAAGTACACCCCTTGCTATCAAATCTTTTCATTTATACCTATCATGTGTATTGTGAGGTAGGCAAAAATGTTAGGGCTAATAAAGTTTAACCAACCATAGCTAGCGCAGTTGAGTAAAAGCTTGAAAATTGATACTCGAGGTTTTAAATTTGAAGTTTAGTTGTTTTATATTTCTAGCTGAATTCATTTCTAGGGGATGAATAAAACGAATAGTTTGGTAACTTTCTCCAAAAAAAAAAATATCAGTACTATTTTAGAATTAATGCATAAAATGTATACTTATTGTTTATAGATTTTTTGCAGTAAGATAACGTGTGAAGAAATCCTTGGCCAAAAGCTCCAATATTGGAATCTTTTGGCCCACAAAAACACTGGTAGGGGCAAGTTTTGGATAATGAAGAAGAGTCCTTCATTGACTGATAAATCAATCAGAACACGAAAGACGAAAAAAAAAGAAGTTGAGGAACATAAATTCTAAGTTTACCATCAAAAAGTGATTGTATAATCTCACAATCCCTCCTTGAAAGGCCAAGTAGGATTGAATCAATCCTTTTTAAAATTTTAGTATTAAAGGAAAAGAGAGTGATAAAACTAATCGAAAGAAACTAACTCTGAGTTGTAGGTTTACAATTCCTTTTTGAGCGGTAAATCTAAGCATTAGTCATGCAAAAAATTAAACCCTAGAAGCGAAGCGCTTGCTTTTTTGTGTTGATAGTTGATACAGAGAGGGGCACTTTTCTTTATGGCTAGTCCACTTTCTCTTGGTGATCTGGCAGCTCTAGAGCAAAAGAAATAAAATCATGCATTGAACCCCGAAGAAGATAAAAGTCAGTTGGATGCCGCACTGAGGAGGATGACCTACACTTTAAAGCGTAGGGAATAATCCCGGTCATGCGTGTGCAAATTTGTGAGCCCTCCCTCTTTAGCTCGGATAGAGCCATAAGCTAAGGGACAAGCTTTGATGCATGGAGGAGGACAATCCCTTGCTAGTTTCATCAGTGTCATCTTGTTTGTTTGTTTGTTTTTAGCCTGAGGAAGACAAATGAAAATTGGCTTTGGTTTGCACCAACTTTACGCTTCTGATTTACCACTTCTTCAAAGTCTTCTGATGATCGTGTACTTTGTTGAGAGGTTGGCGCTTGAATAAATCATGTATGATTGATTTCCAAAAAAGTGCTAAATGTGGTAACTAAAATCAATGTTTTAAAACCCGGGCGATCCGGCCGGTCGGATTGTAACTCTGTGTCCAAATCGACTTGGCTTAATCCATAAAATTGGACTAATTTAAACCAGTGATCCTACTAGTGAACCGATAAAGCAACCTGATTTCACAAGAACCAGCCGAATTTTTTAAATTTTATATTTCAATAAACTTTTTTAAAATAATATAGAATACTAAATATATATTTATATACTATATATATTTTTTATTATATATAGCATGAAAAAAATAATATTTAAGTATTTATGATGCTAATCTCATTGGATCGAGTGGTTGAACTGCTAGTTAAACCAACGACCTGTGATCCGACAATATTTTCAAGTCGTAAACGATTCTGGATTTTAAAACACTGACTAAAACCTTTATAGAGTTTTAACCGACTGAATAAACTAACTAACTATTGAGCTTCGTGTCTTTGTAATTTCCTCAGCTAGAAAACTATGTGGTTTCTTCCGTAGCCTGGGCGTTCCAATCTTCTCAGGCGGCAGATGGCTCGGGTCCGAACTCCCAAGTTGTGGCATTTGATTCTCCAAGTTATTATTATGCATGTACGCTACGTTGCTAGGCTACCGAGGCCGCCAACTTTGGGCCTCAGCCCGGCCCGACCAGGGCTAGCTTCTGAGTCCAGTGAGCTCCGCCGGCCTTGTTGACATAGAACAACTATGGGCTAGAGCCCACTAATGAGGGTGGGCCCATTCCCAGGCCCGGCGATGATGATAAAAGTTATGATTATCATCAGGCTTTGGGCTTTTGCTCACGTCCCGGACACGGGATCATGGGCCGTCACCAGGCACTGCACTGTGTTAGAGGGAATCCATGATCCATCAGGCCTGTTCCCTGCAGCCCGCTGAGTTGTAGGTACTCTTTTGGACCGTACAATCTCGCGGATGGTGGTGGTGCTGTCCTTGTCCTCCTCAGGCCAGCTCCCCTCCGGCGTAAGCGGTTTAGGAGGCATGCATGGATCGGATGGTACTAGCGTTTGGGAGACTTTACTTTGCATGTACTATGTAGACGGTCCATGTCACAATCTTCTTATATTATATTGATAATAACGGATGGTGGCGAAGCGTGGCAGCCACCAGATCGACCGTGTAGATAACCGTCGCATGCGCCATCTTCCGGAGGAGGGAGATATGCCATGTGATCGTGTCATGAGACTATGAGAGAGGGCCAGGTCGGGTCGGAGGGCGGATCGGGTCGGGTCGGGTCGTGTCGTTGGACAAAAGAAGCGCATGCCTTTTACAAAAAAAAATTTCTCCCTTTTTTAATACTAGTAATAAGATGATGATGATGATGTAGATTTGGGCCTCGCTCCTGGCCACCACCACTTTACCTTGATAACCGTAATACCTTATCATCATCGTAATTGGTGGTCTAGAGAATGGCGCTGCTGCTGAGCCCGCAGGTGTTGCCGCGGTGGTGCGGCGGCGTAGGGCCGAGCAAGGGGGCGGGGGGCTCCGTCTTCCGCTGCTCGGCGATCGCCATGGACGCGGCGGCGCCGTTGACGGAGCTGTCGCCGTCGAGGATCCGGTGGGGGTCGACCAAGCTGCAGGGCCCCCGCTCCGAGATGGAGGACGACGTCGTCCTCCGCTCCGACGCCTACGCCCTCCACGGCTTCTCCTACGCCGCCGTTTTCGACGGCCACGCCGGATCCTCCTCCGTCCGATTCCTCAGGTCCCATTCCCCCATCCCCATCCCCATCCCCATCCCCATCCCTCTCTCTCTTTTAATCTAAAAACCCCAACAACTAGTAGAACGGACTAAATAAACATATTGTTTTTTTTAAAAAAAAAACTGCCTAGGAAAGCAGTCGGCAGTCGGCAGTCGGCAGTCGGCAGTCGGCAGTCGGCAGGAGGCAGGATGTTAATTTATCATATCATCTGCCTGAAAATTTGATTTGATTTCGAGCCTAACACCGACAGTGCTCAAGATATGCTCATCCAAATAGTCTCCAACAAGTCCGAGCTTCCGCTTGGTAGAACTCTAAGGCTTAATTCGAGCTTGAACCCAGGATTTAATGCCTGATATGTGATCATTTCCGCCAAGTCACCAGGCCGTGGCATAGCAAATTGCAAAATGATACCGTTCAGACTTTCCGTATGTATATTAATACAATATGCGCCTGCTACGTTTACGTATTTGCATTTCATAAAACATATACATCTCGAGCTTTATCGATCGGTGCTCGATCTAATCCCTGCATGTTATGCAGAGATGAATTGTACAAAGAATGCTCGATAGCTTTGCAAGGAGGGTTGCTGTTGAGTAGCAAGAATTTTGCTGCGATAAGAGATGCAATTGAGAAAGCCTTTGAAAATGTCGACAAGAGGCTCTTGAGCTGGTGAGAGCTTGCTTGTCACACTATAGTCTGTGAGTTAAATCTGTTAGTTACCCTAAACTCAAAGGGTGGTTTTCTTTTCTTCTCTCTCTCTCTCTCTCTCTCTCTCTCTCTCTCTCTCTCTCTCTCTCTCTTTTCTTTTTGTTCTTTTTTTTTTGTTTATTTCTTTTTAAGGCTTGAGCAATTTGGAGAGGACGTGGATTCTGGTGCAACAGCTACAGTGATGTTTGTCAGCAATGATGTCCTTATTATTTCGCATGTCGGTGACTCTTGCGTGGTGAGCTCCAGCTGCTTCTATCTTGTGCAAAATAAGACTTCTTTCAAGAGATCATGCATGTTAAGATTTGCATTTTTAATCCCAATTATTATGTGTTTTTTTGGCTCAACAATCTGCAAATGTAGGTGATATCCCGTAATGGAAAAGCTGAAGTTTTGACCAATCCTCACAGGCCTTATGGAAACAATAGAGTTTCTCTTGACGAAGTGAAACGGATTAGGGCAGCAGGTGGATGGGTGTGTTTTCTTTTCTGTTTTAGCTCCTGTTTCAAACATGTCGCTGGGCTAATTACTCATAATGCGCTTTTCTTATACTTCCTGA